>JAAKBH010000335.1:0-642873 GCA_019776075.1 Amaranthus palmeri
TCATCATCATCATCAACCTTCATCATCATCTACATCAACCTCATCATCATCAACATCATCATCATCATCCATCATCATCATTTTCATCATCAACATCATCAATTTGAAATCAATGTGATAGTTTTTTTGGTAATATATTCTTGTCCAAAACGCACTGGTACTTTGCTGCTTGTTTTGATAATATGTGATGAAAAACGATTTTGTGTTTATGTATCACATGAGTGATACATGAGCAACAATTCATTGCTCATTTATCAAATGAGCAAACAAGTTCTTGCTATTTTATCAAATGAGCAAACAATTCTTTGCTCATTTATCAAATGAGCAATTATTTTTTGCTCATTTATGAAATGAGCAAAAAATGTTTTGCTCATTTTTCAAATGAGCAACAAAATTTTTGCTCATTTATCAAATGAGCAACAAAATTTTTGCTCATTTGATAAATGAGATGGTCTCATATAAGAAATGGTCTCACATAAGGGGGTGGTCTCATATGATCCCATTTCTATATATATATATATATATATATATATATATATATATATATATATATATATATATATATATATATATATATATATATATATATATATATATATATATATATATATATATATATATATATATATATATATATATATATATATATAATATATATATATATATATAGGATCAAGTGAAAAAGTGAAAACATTTAAAGCATATTTAATACTTATTCAACCAAAACTTCATTATATATTGTTACTTAAACAATTTTTGTCCTCTACCAATTGTCTAAGCACTAATCTTACCACTTCTCTAATAATATATTCCCTCTTTATTGGTGGCCTACTTGCCAGTTCAATTACTCAGAAAATGCATTTCGTGCGTGAGATATTATTTATTCGATTTGAGTTTATATGATAAATTAAATTGATAATTTCAAGTAGTAAATTTTTGTTCGAGGTCAACATTAAATTGGCAATTTCTAGGTGAGAAAATAGAAATTACCGGGAAATTAATGGTCCTCAATTTTACTATAGAGCTGATTTACATCATCTACAAGTTGTAAAGCTTAATTTCACAATTGATAAAAATTAAAGCGTTAATTAACCACATTCCCACATCCTAATTATTAGAAAAATGTTCATAAAGAGTGAAATTTTAACACTCAAAAGTTAAGCATTACATAAATGTACTTTTGTCAAAATTGCTAACATATATAATATGATCTATATAACATATTCGATGCTCAAATATAATCATAAGCTGCAAAAAGTGATTGAAAGTTGTCGACACGATTTCAAATATAATCCTTGTCGCAATGCATGAAAAGCTTCAGCGAATTTGGTTTGTTTAGCTCCTCGGCATAATCAAACTATTGTTTTAAGCTTCCTGATTTGAATTTGGAACGCCGCTCTTCATATGATGCTGAAACCAAACAACAAACCGAAATTTAGTGACAAAAGACAATAAGGGGCTGGGAAATCAAATACCATCATGTCGATCAATATATAGCTACGAGGGAAGATGGTACCGAGAGTCGAGAGACAATGGCAGCTTATACAGATATAAAGTTCCATTACTATGGGCATGATATTGTACTTTCTTTTCATATTTACACTAAAATTTACAACCACTATCACCATTTAAGGTCGGCTTTCAAATGGGGAACGATTTTGGCAACATGGCTTATATAGATGTTATACTATAGACTATTGTTGCCTTAATGCGCCACAAAAACCTATCTATAGCGCGATTGGTTTTTAAGAGGCAAAATCTTCATCCCAAAGGCCAAGAATGAAACTCCGAAGTTAAATAATCATCTTCATGCTTGTATTGAGGAATGGTTAAAAGACGCAAATAGAGAACTTACGCTCAGTTGGCCTCATTAAAAGAGGAATGTGAGAACACTTCTTCGTCCCTGAAGCTTTTGCAAGTGAAGCCCCTACTGCAAATTAAGGGCACATCAAATAGGTCCAGCTAACTTTTTCTAAATTAAACAAAAACAAGCAGTCACACTTATCTCTACTTATAAAACTAATATAGGAGGAAAATAGGCGCATTGAGAGGATAGAGGTAAAAACTGTAGACCACCTTCATCGTCATCTTGTAACGAACAGGTATCCAAAGCATCATGGAAAATAGCAAATTGCAGCATAAGATTCTGGCATTCATTTGTCAGGTGAGCAAGCAATGCTTGCCTTGCAACTGCATAGACTTGAGTCAGGACTATCCAAAAAATATACAAAATCTATAGTAAAGGTAAATACAAAATGCTGTGTACCCATCAATTGAATAAATATAGAGGTAGAAATGAGAGCAAAATGTCACATAAGTAAGTTTTCCAGATCCAACTAATCACACTATTTAGGGAGTAAGATATATATGAATGCTTTTAGTACACACGAGAGACGTTATTCGTTTTTTGTGATGCCTTCAAGCTGAAAAAGCCTAACGACTTTTCAATCACTTATGAATGAGGTGTTTTGCCCTTACCTAAAGAAGTTTGCTTCTTTGATTTTTGACGACATCTTAATTTACAGTCAGAGGAGAGCATACATAGGCAGCAAGAAGTGATGGTAATCGATATTAGCAGGAACTAATGGTAACCACAAATTCCACGTCAATATGAGTAAGTGTGTGTTGGGGCAGCACGAGATAGCATATGTAGGGCATGTAATTCAGCAAAGGAATAGCTATGGATAGGGACAAGGTGAAGGCAACTCTAGGGTGGCCCCCTAACCTTTGAACTTTTGGGATTCCTAATGGGTTAAAGGGGAATTATCACTGAATTGTGAAAGATTATGCAAAGATCGTGATCCCTCTCACGGATTGACTCAGTACGGCTACTTTACATTTGCTATTCAGAGCAACAGTAGCTTTTAGGAGCCTCATGGAGACAATGGCTAAGAAGACAATGGTTCAGGCTCTGCCATTAGCCATGCCCAACTTCAAGGAAACATTTTCAGGCTATGTATTGGACAGTACTAGTACTCTCTAAGGAACTCAATATGTACTACAATCATACCCGGCCCTAAGCCTGAGCTTGTTTGAAGTGAAATTATGAGAAGGAACTCAGGTTCATTGTGTTTGAGGTACAAAATATGGAAGCACTAAAAAATATATATATATAAAAAAAAATGGTTCAACATTAAAGACTAAAAAATCTAGAAAATTAAAGTATTGCATGGTCATTAAAAAAGGACTTGTACATGGTTTTCATTTACTTGGAAAAGGCAAATGAGAAGGTGCCAAGAGAAATACTGTGTCGGCAATGACAAAGGGTATGCCCAGAAAACCATTTGATACAATGCAAGATATATAACAAGAAAGCAAGACAAATATCAGTACATACAAAATGGCAATAAATATTTGCCCGTCACTGAGGTTAAGCACCAATTCCTTTTCATCAACAGGTGGTTTTAGATAAGATTATATGAGTGTACTAAGAAGACGTGCCTTGGTGCATATTGATTGCTAACACGTTTTGATAGTTTTAAATTCAATAAAGGAGACTAAGAAGAGGGTAAGTGTAAAGCTAGAACAATAAGATGAGTTTTCTATTATGAAGTAGAAAAAAAAGATATTTCTAGCCTCTGGGAAGGATTTAAAAAATGGCAGGATAGAGGTGTCTAGAGAGGAAAAAAATGTTATGAGGAAGAGAAAAAATTAACCAAGACCTTAAATGATTTCATGGTGCCACAAAACTTTGTGACATGTCATTTCAAATCACAGAAGGATAACAGAAGCCAGAAGGGCATCCTAAGTTTTCTAATGGAACTTGGTTTTCTTTTATCTCCCAGCCTAAATTCTTGTCAGCCCACATATTAGTTATATTTGGCCCATTTCTAAAATTCCTAGTTTTTTTCTTTTTTTTTTGCAACTTCCTTTTGATTGGCCTGAAATTGTATGTACCTACCCTTGTTTTTCTCTTTACTCTTCCAAATTATTTTAAACCTATTTCTTCTACACCCAAACCTTTTCAAGTTTTCATACTTGCTCATATATACAACCCAATTCTTTCTATCCCCTTGAGGATAAGATGGAACTTCCAAGCGGTCGGTAATGTGATATATTATTGAAGGGGTACAATGGATATTTTAGTATTAGTTAGCTAAGGGAATAGGAAACTAGTACAAATAAGAAGGTAAGTAGAGAAACAGGAGAAAATATTTGTACACATATTTAGTGGATGTTTTGCTCATGAGTCTGACTTGTGAAGAGTGCAAGCCTCTTGAAAGCTTGTATACTTGTATATCTTGTTTTCATCTTTTGCATCAATAAACTCTACAATTCTATTCTAATTCATTTACTTTTCTTATTCTTCTAATTTTCACTATAATGGCAGATTCAGTCTATAACATATTCTTAGGAAACTCTAGGCAAAAAGCAAGAGTACTTCAGCTAGGAACATGACAAAGCAATTGGGCTATTCATGGATAGCTAGGAAGATGGTAGAAAGTAGAAACTAAAAACAGTACCATTCTCCCCCTAAAATGAAATTTTCATCATTGAAAAATGGCAGGAGGAAGAGAAAATTTGTCTAATGCCAAGAGATATGAAATGTTTATCCTCACTCTATCTAAATCTCACAACCCCGATCATTATATGGTGAGAAATCCGCTCCTATATGCTACGATTAGTTGAAGACTGAAAGTTGAAACTATTAGAAACAACTTGGTCAAATAATAGGTAAAAGCAAAAAACCAATTAATTACATGGACCACTATATAAATCTGCCCTCTCACAACAGTAGCTAGTGTTAGGGTAAATCACAAAATAAACAATCCTGAAGTTAGCTACCACTATCAGTTTTGTGCATAGATGCATGCTCTTGAGAAGCTGAAAATGTATCAAGTGCGTAGACGGCTATAGTTCGTTCAATCACAAAATAAAGCTGTCTTCTCTTTTGGAAATAAAGACTGCTGGGAAGCAATAGTTTAATCAGCTATATGATATGATAAAAGCTCAATAACCAAGCATCTAACAATTCCTTTTTACAAGCTGGTAGCAAGCACACTGGTGTGACATTCAATTCGTTTAGAAAACTCATAAAGAAGGAAAATTGATCCCATGCACCGCAAAACCAAAGATAAACTGGTTACTCAAAAGAAATTTGTTCCAGAAGCTCAGAAAGTTTATATCAAATTGAGCTCGGTTAATTAAAAGAAAGTTTGAAATTTAAATTATGTCACGGAGCCCGATAGAGTACAAATTGAATTTGACAATACATCTAATGCAGAACATAAAGTTACCTGCTGAAGAAAAAAACCTTAGACCTTCAAATTCACAAGAATGCAGAACCAATGGCAATTCCGGGGCCATTGTATATTGAGGCTTTCTTGGTGTACTCCGTATATCCAGTAAGACATCAACAATCTGCATAAGAAACATCTTGCACGTCAAGAGCAGCAGAAAACAAACCAGTGAATGTAGAGCTTAAAAATAAGCCTATTCTCTCTTGGAAAGCCAAAACACTTTGACCCGATAAATTGAAATGCGAAAAAGCATCTCAATTTAAACAAAAGAAACCAATGGCATTCAGATGGCTCTTTGTCCTTCACAGGTTTTTCCCAAGCACATTTCCGTACTCTACTCAAATTTAGCATAGTTAAGATTAGTTTGTTTGATAATCTAACCCTCTGATCATACCATAACACTGGATACGGGTTTAGCCTCTATAGAATGTCCAGCCAAAAGACAGGTGTTTCTGAGTTTTACATTCACAATAGCTGCCTCAAAGGAGTGTCATATGTGAGGACGATTCAGCCCCATATGAACCAGTGATATGTTCAAAAGTCAACTATCTCCCAATGGAGAGAGACTTGATTGTAATCCCCAAGCCTAGGCAGTTGCTCATCACAGTGCTTACTTATCTAGACAATTAACCTTATGTGTGCTTGTATGTCGTCCAATCTCTTCTTCGTGGATTTGACCAAAGCACATTATCATATTTCACTTCTCATCAGTTGTCAGTTAGTCTCTGTTTTGAATACTACAAAATTGGACTACTTAAATGCAAAAGACCAGCTGAGAATTAATTCACACAACTATAGAAGTTAGAGCATCCAGATTTAATACTACAGAGATATATAAAGGTTATACTCACTTCTGCTGACTCCAGGCCTTGTCCAATCATAAATAATATAGCAACCATGCATCGGACCTGATGCCATAAGAATGCACTACCTCTAATTGTGATGGCCCATATTTCTTTGTCTCTAAACCTGAATCATAATACCCAAGAAGAATGGTATGAATTAAAACCAAATTTTAGCTTTGAAAGAAGCAAAAAAAAAAGTTATTTAAAAAATCCATTCGTCTCAGGAACAAAAATATAGTGTGGCTCTTGAGGTCTAGTTGTATGTTATCGTCGAATTATGCTACACTAAGTACATTGCTGATGCTGCTGATCCAACTATAAATAGTCATCAAATCCATGAAGTCGCTAAGTTTCCACGATGGTAAGATATGTGGAAGTCGTAACACTCTGAAACAAAATAGAGGCCTTCTTTATCTTGAGCATTTTTGACAATTAAGTTTGTAATTAGAGAAATTGTCGATGGCCTCCTAGTAACACGTGTTCAATAGCTAAATAGCATGCTTACAATTAAGTGAAAGATATCGCATAATGGACATATCATGATTAAAATATATAGTTTAAAGAGCACAATTTTCAAAAAATTAAGTTGATATTCTTTGTCACTAGATATAAATTTCTAATAAAAAGTAATGCACTGGCTAAGGAAGAGAGAAAAGTACACACCGTTGGAAGATTAATTTGTAATTTAAGTAGGACATCGTAGAACTGTACAAGAAGCTGGAGGGAAGAGGGAAAGAATTGGGATCTAAATCCAATATAAGTAGAGCAGGTGAGGAAGAAGATATCACAATATGGTGGATAATTTTAGAGCTTTCGAACTCACAAAGAGAAAGTACCAAGACCTCTTGAATGCAGGAAACTATACTTTGATTCTACAACACTATATAATCTAGAGTAAACTTTATCTCTATGACTCTATCTAAGATCTAGCATGGCAGTTCATAGCATGACACAAATCCCTTATGGAGGAATGTTCTATGTTGGTGCAGCTAATAATTTAGAAATTTTTTCGTAATTGCTTTCTCTTTTCAAAGAATGTAATTTCCTTGAACAAAAAATAATAAAGTAATTAACAAATGGTATAAGTTGTCAAAGATTACTTTTCTCTGCTTGGGGTGATATCAAATGAAGTAATACATCGCTTATAATTGTGCACATTCACTGCATCCATTTTACAGAAGCTCCTAAAGTCATGTTCACCCACAAACTTCTTAGCTGCAGTCTGCATGGCCTAAAAGGCACCAACAAGACAAAGATAATCAAACATCCAGGCACATAAAAAGTATCACTGACACATCAGTTTCAGCAATAAATAGCAGCAAATGTCCAATTCCCTTACCGATATGTCAAGATTTTCACGCCAAAAAAAGTATTTGTACTCCCTACTTACACAGCCAAACCTGCAAGCGATGATAGCGAAAGAAGAGAGTTGATATTGAAGCTAAAACAAATTATGACAAATGAAGGCAGCTCATATTTCCATAATGTCAAATATGACAATATAAGAGACTATTTAGCATCAGATAGCTTTCTTCTTCCTGATACTATGTTTAAAGATAGACAATATAAATTACAGATACAATTAGAGTTCTACTCAAACAGATAAGCTCCAATTTTGTACAGCTTGGAGATAAAATTCGCTCATTATTATGTAACTTACGATCCTTAAGTGACTACTCCCTCTATCATCTCATTTTGCCCAACTTCCTAGTCAAGCAGTCTAGGACGTCCATCTCATTTTGCCCAACTTCCTAGTCAAGCAGTCTAGGACGTCCATCTCATTTTCCCTAATTTCCTTATTCAGTACATTTCCCCACTTCTCTTTTTCTTTAACTTTTTTCTTTTTTCCCACAATTTCCTTAGATTTTTAAGGAAAGTAACCACGCCCAAGCGGGGGCAATATGAGATGGACATGGGGAGCATGTTCTACTCGAATTGAGATTCAAGTTAAAACTTATTACCCGGTGTCCTAAAAAGTGTGATATATATAATAAGGCCAAGGAGATTCTGGAGCAAAGCTACAGGGTGAGAGTGCACGCATTGGTGAAAAAACGACCACACGTCATTTCTTAAGATGAAAGACAATTATTCAAAAAATGTACTCTATGAAGAATCTATTATGCAGACTGCAGAGTCACTTACACAGAGAAAAATTATACATATAATCAAAAAGGACAGTATAATTGTTACTCCTTTGTCCCCCCGAGTTACCAAACTTAATAAATTGTAGGTTTTAGTGGGATATTATAAGTGGAGTCATTTAAGAGATAATAAAGCAAACCATATGGGATAGACTAAAACAGCATATGTAGCAAAATTAGAGGAATGGAGGAATATGTTTCTTTTATGTAAAAAATACAATAGGATTTATATACACCTCTCTCAAGGCTACTGATAAACCATGGGGGCCTACACTTCAGTAATACATCAGAAAATAGGGGCAAACACAAGCAAATCACATGAAGGTAATATGACATAAATTCCCATCAGCATCCTGCACCTAGAATAAAAGTCAAGGCAATTCTGTAACTTGAACGCTGTTTATTTAAGAAAAAGAGTGAAAGCAGTATATCATGAAAGACAGATAGAGAGGACACATCTACACAACTCACAAAAGTTTCCAAATGCTTCCACACTGCCACACAAGTCAGTTACCAGTTACCACTTACGGCTTACCACTTACCACAGCACAGTACTACATCCAAACTGAAGGGTCTTTATTACATGGGATGATGGAACTACACTGGAAAAGATCCAATCACCACGGACTACCATAAATAAAAGTACAAACGCAAACTGGGATTTATTCTAATACCTTGCATGAAAAGTCATAGGCACTGGAGACCAACCTATGATTCGAATATCTTTTGGCAGTACTTTATTTAGTATTCTCACGTAATCAATTTCTTCTTCTGAAACACAGGAAAAAAAAAATTTTAAGGAACTTCCAACAAAATGAAGACCAGAGAAATACTGAATGTTACAGTAAGATGTTAGAAATATATCAAAAGAGAAACAATTCCATCAGTTATCAACTTATTTTGTGATGATCCTTTAATCTTTTAGAAAGGTGCGTAACCTGTAAACCATTTTATAGCTGTTTTACAAAAACCAGCTGCATCCATATTTCTGTCTACTTCAAGGCAGCTTAAACTAAAAGATATCCTAAGAAAAATAGATCATGCTTACAGAACCGCAAAGAAACAGATCATAAAGAACGGTTCATTTGAGAAGTTTAATAATTAGGTTAAATAAAGTTCCAACATTTCAAAATATTCAACAATATCACATCCCAGACCATATCGTCCTTCAAAAATAACTCCTGCGGAACTTGTTTCAGCAATAAGGTTTGACCGTAGATATAGAGCAATGACCTGCGTAAAAAAGTCTTTTCATTTCCCACACAATCTATTATAAAAATACATACTAAATCTTGAAAAGTACCACTCCGTACTAAAGGCCTAAATAAAAAGAAGCAAAAGTCATCTCCTTTCCAATTTTTCATTGGCAATAAGACAATAAATCATTAAAACACAAGTCAAAACTTTTAGCATTAGCGGTAAATTCCAGTCCAAAACTCACCATCTGTACAGAATATTTAATTAGCATAAAAGGTTACTCATGGGAAGACTATAACAAATGCACATAGCCTAGGATGAGGCCAACTCAAATATTATTTTGTCTTGCAAAACGAATTACAATGTTTGAGAAGGGTAAAGTAGGACAATTAAAGGAAGTCAATTGTTAAGAATACATCCCAAAACTCAAAATTCCAATCTGTGACCCTTGACCAACTTTATACTTGTAATATTAGTGAAACTGTGAAAGAGATTAGACCTGCGAATAAAAATTGGCTGCAAAGTCACTAGTTCTTCCCAAAAAATTTGATTTAAATAAAAATCGATAGCAAAAACAAAAACGGTATAACGAACCCTTCACACTTCATAGTTCACGCTAAACAAAACCTTTCAAACCCTATCTTGTTATATTTATAAAAGAAGGAAGTTACACCAACCAACAAAATGAGTAAAATATTATCTTGTGTTTGCACCAATATACTTAATAATTAAATGTAATAGTAATGGAAAATATAGTTAAGTAATGGTTTATAACATGTCATGGCACAATTTTAAAACACATATGATCCATTATGTGACGAGACGAGCTTATCCAAATTCACTAATTATGTCTTCTAACTAACACACACACGCCATAGCTAGACTAGGCTTTGTTCTTTATCACTTTATTTTAGTTTATAAATTTCAATCTTCTCAGGTATTTGAGGCTTAAGAACATTATATATCTGGAAATCGAGAATCAAATGTTAATTTTAACATATCTAATCATTAACACATACGTGGACTTATCACTTATTAGAATATATAATGGTAACAATTGAAATAGGGGAAATCATTATGGGAAATTAATGCAATTCATCATATACAAAATCGTATAGACATTGTCACAGCTCATTTTCCGATAGCACTTCTCTCTTAGAAAAACGAATGCTCATTTGTCAAATAAGTTGTGGTTAACTTTGACCAAGAGGATGATTTTCATAAGAGAAACAATACAGATTATGTTGCTTGATAAACGCCATAGATGTGGACATATTGTAGACCATGGCTTCATCGTGCAAGTCAGAGTAACTAAGTTGAGAGGAAATGACATAGCATCTCTAGGAAATTAAGAGAAGGGCTTGTAGATGTCGGCAAGCAATTTCCACAAAAAATTAAAGCACCAGTACATTGAACATAATGATAGAAGAAATGTGCTTTCACAATACATTTTAGCAATTTAGAGTTTTCAAAGTCAACTGAAACATTTATATGCATATAATGAGTTAAGGACTTACATGAGTTTCTTTCACATATAGTTAATGTTCAAAAATCATACTCCCTTCATCAATCAGTTGAATCATCACATTGCTAGTTCAAATTACACTATAATAGTACATCAATTATCCCAATTTGAATTGTTCCAAAATACTATATCCTTGATTTGCAAGTTACATTCAAAATTTACATAGTAATGTTCTGTTACTATTAACCATATAACTATAAGCATTTTAGTGAAAAACCAACTAAAGAGTAAAGACATTAATGAGATAAATGGTTTCCAAAAGTAATGGATAATCATGATAGTACAATTAAAATCCTTACCATATGACCACTAATCAAAGGTGGCCAATAATTATAGCATGTAAGAAGTAAAAATTAGTCTAGCAAAGATACATGCTTTCATTGAAGAAATAAGCCTATGGAAAGATTAGTATTCCTTACTTGCCCAGCCGCCGAGACTCCTTTATCTGTTCTGCCACATCGTGAGTATTGTGAACTTTTTCTGTCACCAATTAATAGCCTTGTCTTCTCAAAAGCTCTAAAAAGTTCAGACTACACAAGAAACCCAAGAGAGACAAAATACAATGATTAGAAAATCGCATACAAAGTTCCTATGAGATCATCAAATTTGAACTATGTCCAAGCCAAAGCTTACCATTTAACATTCTCAGAATAAGTCCTAAACTCCACTAAAATTTAAAACTATATTAAAAAATTATAAATAGCCATATCAATGTCCAACTTGAAATGACGAACAATGTCTATGAGTACAGAATTTTCAAAGTCAGACACTCGGAAACTGTGATGAATCAATATCTACATAAGAGGGGTAGAATAGTCTTTTAGTGAAGCTTCTAAAAATGGAATATTATGTAACCAATTTAGCAAATGGCAACAAGGTTGTTAGGCATTTTAGCTATATATATATGATGATGTAATCATTGGTTATAATATGAAATGAGTATGATACAAATTCTCCCTCTTGTATTTCTCTTTCTCTGATCCCCTTCTTTATTCTTTGCTCTCTTTCTCAATTTCTTAATTCTTAATCTGTAATTTCTTCTCTACTTGTATTCCCTTACTCTCTCTTTTACCTAATCTCCACATTTCTCACATTAGCAATTACTAGTTCATAACAAAAACGTGGTTAGTGAATTCACAACTCTAGATCTACTAAATAGGAACAAAAGGCTTAGTACAAGTGGCGCTCATATATATAGATAAAAAAATTTAGTACAGAACAATGGAGTGATTTAGACTATTAAATGTTCTATCTAACCTTTCACGATCGAATCATAGCAGATATTAGATATTAGATAATAGTCCATATAAGCTCACCTCAACAGTAGGTTCCATTTGAGCCTCTGATGCAAAACCGTAAAACCTGAAACACAATTTTCCAAGCTAGAATCGTCACATAAAAAAATGCTAGACCAAGAGAAGCCATAAAGAAGTACATTTCAGGAGACTGATCATATAAGTTCAAATCGTACCGCTGGCCAAAATACATGACTTTCAGGGCTACATATCTTTTGGAATGATGATACAACAAGCTCTCATTCTTATCTGTGTGGACATAGGTAAAATGAACCAAAATTTCAAAATTTATATTGCATATTCTTTACCATACTGACAACTAGTTGTCATAAAAACAATTCACAAGAATTTTTCAAATGTTAAAATTCATTCTCAAAGGGAAAACACATCTAGTTACATAAATAGTTGAAATTTTAAAGCAAGGAAAACGCTGACAAGATTAACCGCCATCAAATTCCTATGCCAAAACTAGGAGACTTTTTCGATACGTACGTTTTGAAATCCAGTTGCATAAATACTTTAAAGTTTAAACTTGATATGATAAGTTTTGAAATCTTAGAACATCATTTAGTTTAGTTAAGGTGTGGTAATTTTCAGAGTTTAAACCATTTTATAGGCACCCTAAAATGATGAATCAGGAGTAGATACTTATGTCATGTAAGAGACTTTCATTCAAAAATTTTGTAACAACAATCTTATGAGCAAATTACTCTCGTCTAGTCCCCTATATAAGAATTCTCTTAAAAAGGAAGATAAAAAAAAAAAAGTCAAACTACACTGCCTTTATCATCAAATATTTCTGCAACATCAAAATTTGGCTAGTTTTAGCAAGCGCAAAACCATTACATGTTCGTCAATTGTACATCAGTTTTTTGTCATCAATATAAACTATATTGAAAACTTGAAACCCTACTGCAGTTTTACGTATTCAGATAAGCGCATACTGCAGAATTTTCTAGCTACACAATAGAAATCTTTTGGAAGAATCAACTTTTTGTAAGTTTTATTACTAACAAGGGCGAGGTTGCATATACCTAACTCCTATACCCCACTTAGGTGGGAACCATTTAATGGCATTAGGTAATGAAATGATGATATTTATATTATCTTGAACTTTATTTTTAGACCTTCATAAAACACAAAATAAGAAGAAACCACAAAGAAATTGTCCCCTGACCTCTAAATCATCAAAGATAGCCCTAAAACCTTATATCAAAGTATTAAGTCTTGTTTCACCTCGAAATATGTAAAACTTCAAGTAAAAATAAGATCAATCAAGCAAAAACGAGGTCATGTGGCTCCAAACGAAGTCATGATGACGGAGCCACATTACACAACAGAAATCTTTTGGAAGAATCAACTTGAATAACCATCATATAAGGTCCAAAAGCCTTGATTCCAACACCTAAAAGAAAAAAAAAACATCTACACAAAAAAATTCACATTTGCACCAACCTTGTGACCTAGTTTTCCTGTTCTTGCCAGTTTTTCCACGCAAATTCTGAGGATTCTCAACAGAAACTACATCATTACTTACACGAGTATTAGTAGTGTCCTCAATCTGAAACGAGAAAATCTTGTTCAACATTTTAAACTTCAAATATAACTAAAATGCAATTGAAATATTTCTGTAAGGCGTTAAAATTAATTTGAACTAAAATCAGTAACATCACTAGTCCAAATTCAAAATTAAAGAAAAGTACCTTAGTGCAACAGCAATTCGAAAGTTGCGACGTCAATTTAGCATTTTCAAGCTCTAAATCCTAATTGACATTCAGAAACAAGTTCATGAGAATGAATGACTGTTTGTTGAAGAAGAGATAGAGAGAAAAGAGAGAAAGTACCTTGATTCGGCAATGTAGGGAATCAATTTGAGACTGTAGAGCAGAGATGAGATGCTCCTTTTCCATGCTCTTCTCTCTTTTATTCTCTCAACTCTTTTTTCATGGAGAGCCGCACCAGGGTTTAATAAGGGGTTGGTGTTTAGTGCTTTTGCCAAAGGCGATTGCGAGAGACGGTAAGCTTTAATGAACTAGGCCTGAAAGATGTTTCTCTGAAAGACAGTCTTTCAGGAGACAGGCCGATTGCGAATTGGAAGAATTTCCGACGGTGAGTTATAATGTGCGATCGAGCATCATATCAAGTGTAAGTTTGAATCATATTGTAAAAACAAAATAAGGTCGGCTGACATCGCATCAGCCGCACGATAAAAGGCTTTTATAAATAACGTATTGATATTTTTTGCGTTGTAAAGGTATAAAAAAAATCGTGTTTTTGGCCAGTCATATCAAGGAATATCTTATAGTTTCGACTTTCAATGATATTTAGGTGATACAATAATCGCCTCACTCCTATTATCACACCATTGTTTTATTATCGTAATCATGACCATTATGGGGTTACCGCTGTTTAATCCATGGATTGAACACGTACTAATTTTTCATGAAAAAATTAATGATAGTGTATGATATATGACGTTGAAATGCATTATACGATTATATGATGTGGCATTAAGATTAAAAGATAACTTAGAGAATTTGTTGAGTAATAAATTTTAGGGAAATTCTACATAGTAATCATGAGGTTTTGGATTATTCATGTATTAACAAAAAAAATTTTAAAAATTCACGCATCAACCTTAAGGTTTATCAAATAGTTTCTCCGTAACCTTTTTGCCCGAAAAATGTTAGCAAACATTAGCTTAGTAGAGTTAGGGTTTATCATTTGGGGATAAGGTTAAAACTGATGTAATTTGATATGGTGAGTCGCATAAATATGCATACAACAACCTTTAAGCTTTAAAATTAACGTTTGCTAACGTTGTCAATGCAAAAACAATACAGTGAAAGAAGTTGGTAAACCTCAGAGTTACCATGTGAATTTTTGAAAAGTGTTGGTTTCAATGTGGAAATACAAAACCTCAGGATTAGCACATAAAATTTTCATTCATTTTAGTTAAATTGTTGAACAAAAATATATGGAAGCTAAATTAACCTTGATGAACAAGGATTGAACAATCTTATGTTCCTTTAAGACCTTAAAATAGAAAGTTTATTATAATTAAAAGGAAAATTTGCCAAGAATAATCTCAACTATCATCCGTTGGCCAAAAATAATCCTAACTATCGATTATTTTTTAATAATCCTAACAATTTATTGAATTTGCTCAAAACAGTCTCACGCCCTCAATTGGGTGATATTATAGTTGCTTCTAATTTGAGCAGGGATAATGTTTCTGTTTATGATGAAAGTGATGAAGAAGGGACACATGTTGCGAATGAGCACACAAATTAGAAGAAATTCAAATGGTACCGTGGGACTGTTTTGAGCAAATTCGATGAATAGTTAGGATTATTAAAAAATAATCGATAGTTGGGATTATTTTTGGCCAACGAGTGATAATTGGGATTATTATTGGCAAATTTTCCTAATTAAAAAAGACTCGAGTTTTTTAAAATATTTTATGAGCATTATTATGATAATATTCAAAAGATCTAAGATCAAACTATTATTATTATAATCATTAGTATTGTTATTATTATAAAATGTTAATAATAATAACAAAAATAATTACAACAATAACAATAATTATTGTTATTATTGTTGTAATGACCAATCCATTAATGACCTGACCCATTAATGACAATTTAAAAGTAACCCGATTGGTTAATAAATAAGTGCAAATAATGGGTCAAAAGTTAAAACCTCGATAACTTGTGTGGCAATTGGCCACAAACTATTAGAAGTTAGAACTTAGAAAGGAAAAACAAAAAAAACTCAGAAATTAGAGTAGCATTACATAATAAAACCACCCATTTTGCGCAGGGGATCGATGCAAAAGGTGGTTCAACAGAATCGTGACAAGAATTTTAATTCAGAACTCAAATAGAGTTAACCGTTTCATTATCACTACTCTCACTGTCACTACTACCACCGCTACTGTCACTTCCACTGTTGCTGCTACTGCCCCCGCTACTATCGCTCCCGCTGCTGGCGCTGGAGCTGGAAGTATGTTCCTTTGATTCCCCTGCGTTAACCTGAGCTCTTAGAGCTGCTGCTGCATTAATAACACCATTATCGTCATTGACATCTACATCGGCAATCTCATCATCTGTGTCGTTTTGCTGTGGCATGTTGATATCAATGCCTGTATGGAACGTTTTTTCTTCAGTTTTGCTAGGCCCAAATGCATCGTCCTCGTCGTCATTCATTATGTTTAAATGTTCTTCGAGATCAAAGTCCTTTGAATCTGGCGATACCAAAGCATTTGATTGTTGAGGAGGGCTGCTGATAGAATTCTCAAACATGGGTTTTTCTCCTGTACCAACAAATTCAAATAAATCAACTACAGCAAATAAGGACACATCACTCTACCAGTGCACAGAAATCGTACCTGAGAAAATAAAAATTAATGAATAAAGCAGTATTAAAATCATCCAAACAACCCAGCCACCCAGGGCATCAAGAACTAACGAAAACAGGTGATATATGCAATTATTTGCACGTATTCATATTATATTAGCTCCTTGTTGGCGGAATAGTTGAGCTTACTTGAGTATTTTATCATATTTTTCACCTTTCTAATAATTTTGCGAATTGTGATGAATTATAAGGTCAAATGGAACAATTATGGCATTGAATATAATGAGGGAGTCATAATAAGAGGTGAAAATGAGCCAAGAAATGCACCAAAACAAAAAGCCACAAGTCGTGGTTTTCGAGTTTCCTTCTCCACGACTCGCCGCCCGCCCGCAGACGAGCAGCACTCAGACAGAAGAAAGCGACGAGTCGTCACTTTTACCTAACCAAAAAGCGGTGAGTCGCTGCCTACCGCTGGAACCAATATTCGAGTCACCACTTTCTTCTGGATGCAGAGTTCGACGCGGCCGGAATTTTGTTGAAATTTTGACTTTTTATTTATTTTATTTAGTTTTAAATCATTTCTAGTTTAACATGGTAGATTGACACTTCTTTTTCCCTAAGTTGGCTATCCTATATAAGGAGATAGAGATGTTATATTAAACACTTGGACTTTTTTTAAGTCTTTATTCTCTACCTTATTTATTTCAGTAATTTTTATTAGCGTGTTTCGTAGTTTATTGAAATTAAATTCATTCATCATTTTATTGTTCTTAATAATGTTATTATTTCTAATTAATCTTAGCAAGTTTATTATATAATTTCCGTATTTTTTCATGCTTAGTAACATGTTTAGGGTTTAATTGCAAGTTTAATGAATAGTGAGTATATTTATTTTTCTAAGGTAAGGAATTCATCCCCATTCAAAGTATGAACTAAAAATATAGTGAAAGTATCTATAAAAAATTGAAAGAGTAATGAATTAAATTGATTTTGCTAACCTAATTGATAATTTTTACTATCATCCATGTTCTATGTGAAACCTAAAGAGGTTTAAGGGTAGAGATAAAGAGGTTGATATTTTTACTATTATCCATGTTCTCTGTGAGACATAAAGAGGTTGATATTTTTACTATTATCCATGTTCTCTATAAAATTTTTTTTACTATTATCCATGTTCTTTGTAAGACATACAGAGGTTGAAGGGTAGAAATTTGAGGTAATTTCTGTTTGTACCTTTGTATTTATGAATGTGTTACTGTGCCAAGTATGGGGAAGTGGTATGGTTTATTGAAACACTTGGTCACACTGAAAAGTAGGAAGAGAGGCATAAGGAGCAAATAAATTTTTAGAGACCATGTCTTGACCTTTTGTCATTGTTCACCTTGAGTTTGCTCGAGGGCGAGCAAAAGTTAAGCACGGGAGAGTTTGATAAGTGCAATTATTTTTACTTCATTTTATGGTATTTGTTAGGAAGAGGGAATAATAAGAGGGTGAAAGATTCCGAGAAAAAAGCCTAAAGACCCCTACCAAAATGAGCCAAGAAATGCAGCACATCAAAAAGCCACGAGTCGTTGCTTTCGAGTTTCCTTCTCCACAACTTGCAATGTGCCAAGTCAGAAGAAAGCGACAACTTGTTGCTTTTGCCTTACCAAAAAGCGGCAAGTACCTGCTAGATCTTCATAATAATTGTCCTTGCACCATATTTTTGTATGAATTTTCTTAATCATTAGTTATAGAATCAATCCACACTTTTGTTTTTCTTCACGATATAGTTACTAGAAATAGCAAAGTATTTAGCCTAGCTTCCTTGAGACAGACCAGTAGCTAAACGTAAACTATGCGCTTGCGGTATAAATTTTAAAAACACATCAATACCCCAGATTGCAAAATAGGGAAATATTGTAGAAAATGATGACAAAATAAGATGAAGTTTCTGTTCTTACCAGAGTTTCCTGCATCTCCAATATCAATTCGTTCAACTTCAACCTGCAACATCAATCAACTGTATCAGTACTGGTTCTAGTGTCAGTGTGGCAGCATTAAAAATACTAAAACAGAGCCAAAAAATTACTAAATTGTGAACTATCTACAGGCATTTATCAAATCAAAATCGTTAACACTAAGATTAATTTAGAAACTTCTAGCAATTTTGAAGCTAAACCCGTCATTTCAGAGATGTTCCCAAGTTTGGGGAGCCTAAAAGACCCTTGGGACGTCTAAAATGAGACCAAGGGAGCAAATTTGAGAGGTTTTCCTAAGTTTTCATTCATTTATAAGTGGAAAGAACGGGAGTTAGCAAATTCACTTAATGTCCTCTTTTACACGGAGTTAACTACTCTAGCCTATAATTTGAAAACAAACTCCAACCATGGTCAATCGAACTATATTGAAATTCGAAAATGTAATGCTTTTGGTGATCATTAATCCTAATCAAAAGTCACAATATAAGAGATTGAAGAGTGAGGTGTCTAAAATATTGCAATACAACCCTTAACCCTTCTTAGTTCTTCTAACAAAGCATTGCTTCTCATAAAAATATGTCTTAGATACATTCAACACTGATCCAATTTTCCTAAAAGCTTCATCATTATTCTCCTCAATGACCCAAGTCTTGCAATACGAAGGCTGCCCAAGCAAATCAATCATATTACATTCTGGTTCATTCTCAATAGTTGCTAAGCTATTTAATCATCTATCCTTTATTTTTATATTTCAATCTCTGAAAGGATTAGTTACATAGGATCTACTTTTGTACAAGCTGCAGCTTGGTTATGCAAGATGTCTTATACTCGATGTTTTTTGGTTGCATCCACTGTTCCAAAAAACCATGTGAGAAATATGTGATATGCAGAAAGTATAAAATGTAAGTTTGAAAAGGTCGTATACATGACTGATAGGACTTCAAAAGATGTAGTGATTCATTAAATTTAATTGAAACGGGTGCTTGGTCACTTAGAGAGATCAGTTGCAAGCTATTCAGCATCATACATTTCCTCATAAGAGAAAAATTGAACTTGCGATGGGATGCTATTTTATGAAGCAGTTGCCTATTCCTAATAGCGCAGGATCACTAGTCCCCAAAGGTCTCCTGACAAGGACACTAAGTATCACTAATGGTAAGCTGTAGGATAATCAGGCAAGTACTCCACTAGAAGCTAAATTTTGTACCAACAAACGCAAAGCTTACACTCGGCGGATTCAACCAATGAACAAACCATCATCCCAAGGTCAGGTAGCTCATGTTTATACAAGCTACCTTAGACAGAATTCAGTAAACAGATGTATTTGGATTGTGCCATAATTACAAACATTATACTACTCCGTCCTCATGAGTTAGTAGCAAAGAATAAAAGGGTAAATATTAAGAAAGTGGTAATACATAAGGAGAGAGAATGAATTGTGTGGATGAAATTAAAAGAGAGTTAAAATGTATGGATGAGATTAAAAGAAAGTGGTGGGCCATAGTCCAAAAATAGAAATGCTGCAATTTAAGTGGGACGAACGAAAATGAAAAATGCTGCAAATTATAAGGGACGGAGGGAGTATGCAATTTCACATAAACATAGTGGAAAAACAAGGCTGCATTACCATGATTGCCATCAAAAATGAGCATTCACTCCGCCACTTAAACCATATAATATTAATTAACCTTCACTATGAGGTTAGGGTTCAGTATGAGGTTAGGGTTCCATCATTACAAAGTGACAAAGATCCTACTTTCACACAAAGGCTAAGCACCTCGTATGGAACAAATCAATCAGCAACAGTACACAAATTATTATGATTATTAACAAAATAATTCACTTAAATTAAGTTTGAATCATGAAAGGGGAAGAAAGAGAATATACTGAGACCGGCGGTGGTGGTGGAAGTGACGAAGTCGTAAAAGACGTCCGAGATGAAGGCGGAGGCGGTGGCGGAGGATGAGTTTTAACACCTTTACCAAACGGCGGCGAACCACCATCAGCAGCCGCCAATGTAGCAGCCGATGATTCGCCAGGTAACCGAACATGACGCAAACGCTTAACGGCACGATGAAGACGTTCAAGCCGAAAACTACGACCATCAAAGAATAAAACAGCGTCGTTTTCTTTGTAATCTTCACTCGTACCTTCAAATGTCACTTTAGGTTTTCCAGGTTGATTATTCTGAAATTCAACGCTAATTTTGTTATCTTTCGATTTGTGTAATAATCCTGATTGACTTTTATCAATTGAAGCTGGCTTGAATTCATCTGTTCAAAAACAAACCAAAATTAATCAATTGAAAAGATGAGATTATGATGAACAATCAAAAGAGGGATTGACACTCACAGCGTAATGTGCAGAATTTGGAAGACGGTTGTTCATCCTTGAAAGAAGAACCAAGGGAAATAGTATACCATCGATCTGGATTTGGTGCAGTGTTTGGTTCTCCTTTGCTGTTCATCGTGTCTGTTCTTATGATTCAACTTTCCGTTTTTCAGTAATTCAAATTAATTTGATGATATTATTATGTAACTAGTTCTCTACAAAAAATAACCTTGTGCTTTCTCATTTAAATAGCACAAATTTTTATGACGGACCGTCTTTAATTAGCTCGGCCCATAAGTTTTAATGGGTTGGGCTCAAGGGACGTTTTAGACGGTCTCTTAAGATAATCTTTTTGGTCTTTTTATCTTTCACTAACTTATTTTTTTTGAGATAATCTTTCACTAACTTAATTTTACATTTTTATATTTTTTGTTGTCCCTATATGTTACCCACTAAATTTATAAAAATATTTTTTATTAGTTAATGATCTCCGAATTTTTTCACTACCTTTATTTTAATATTTTTTTTAATATTTAGGGTCCCCATTTTTAAAGAATTTACTTTTCTTGATTCCCATAAACATTTCTTGTGGGAACTTCATTAGAAAACAGGGGGAGTAGTATATATATTCCGTTTCAAATTACCTTTTAACATTTGCACAATAATATTATTTATCAATAATATTATTATATATTTATGTATAGGAAATAATATAGTTTTGTAAAAAGAATTATTCTTCTTTAAATCTAGTTTTTTTTTAAGTTTCATAAATTTTTGTTGAGTGGAAATAAAAATATTTATCATCAAATTATGCCTTAAATAACATGTATAAAAAATATTGCAAATTATTTCAAACAAAGAAAGTAGTTGAGTTCAACTTTTATCAGTTTATGCCTTAAAAGTTAAAATATAGTGTTCGCTCTATGGGTTGAGCCGTTGAGGTGCTAAGGCGCCAAAGATTTTGTCAATAGGTCATGTAAAATATTTTCTATTTTTTTAAAAAAAATTATGGAAAAGTAGGCCCGGGAAAAGAATGAAATAAGTGAAATCAAATTTGTGATTTTTTTTAGAAATTATTAATTTTCTGCAACTAAAATAAAATTCGATTGTCAAAATCTTTTAAACTTTAGTGCAGATTAAAGGATTTTACTTTCCTTTTTCAAATTTTTTTTCTCATTATAATGCTAATAATATAATAATTTCTCATTATAAGTTGATTAAGTTTTTAATCCCAAAATGCGCATACTCTAAATTTGGTTTGTGATTTAGATGACAACTTAAAAATTAATAGACAAAAATAAAAAGAAAATTCAAAAATTTTTGTGAGAGACGCTCTCACCTTGCCCGATATCTATAAGATTATAATCTATATCAATTGTGTATATTTTATTAAAGGAAAATGATATATACAGCTCTAAGGGCTATATATAAGAAGGAATCTTGTATTTAGTTAATTTAATTTAATATTATTTTTGCTTTGGAACCAACTCAACCAAAAGCTTAAGCTGATGGTTGAAGCCCCAGGATATGTTATATACTCTAACACGCCCCCTCACATAAGAGCCCTTTGGGATAGAAGTGTGGATGCAGCACATGCCTTCCTCATACATGGCGCTAATATTCCACTGTAAATGAGGGGTGGTTGAGATTCGAACTTGTGACCTCTTGTTACTCTGGCTTCTGATACCATGTCAATTGTCAAGGAACCAACTCAACCAAAAGCTTAAGCTGATGGTTGAGGCTCCAGGATATGTTATATACTCTAACAGAAGCATAAACATTTAATTATACTATATTATTTTATCATTTATTATTTGTTGGGAAGTTAAAAATCACTATATAAAGGAAAATTTGATTTTAAAGGTTCGAACTTTGCCTCATTTGCTTCTAAAGGTTTGAACATTCGTTTATCCTAGAAAGGTTCGAACTTTGGGGGTCATCTTCATTTAAAGGTTTTTTTGGGTTGATTTTGGATTGATTATGGGTTTTTATGGGTTTTTCTGGGTTGATTCTTAGTTGATTATGGGTTTTTCTGGGTTGATTCTTGGTTGATTATGGGTTTTTTTATGACAGAGTAAGCCTACATTGGGCTCGCACTATCCCCTTTTATTTTTATTTTTCAATTTTTGGCTTTTGGGTTGACTCATATAAACGGTCTCAATATGAGATTGTCGCTCGCAATTTTTTGTCAAAAAATAATTATAATCTAACCTATTGCATTTTTGCTCTAGTCTACCCTAAATTAAAAAATAAAAAAAAATTAAACGTGTTAAAAAATCCATTTATAATTTATAATTTATAATTTATAATTTATAATAATCTAATATATCAACAACCTTATCCATAAACAATCATGGAGGGAAACAACCCCAAATTCCAACCAACAACGGCCAGTTTGCTGTACTGACCTCTGAATACATAACAATGGCGGCAACAGCACCAAAATCTCTATCCGCCATTGTTAAAACTCCATCTTCTTCTTCTTATCAACACTCTTTCACTCACTTTTCACCCAATTATGTCCCTTCTCCTAAACCTAAACCCTATCTCAAAACCCTTATCCTCAAAACCCACAACTTCATTCTCTCTCCTCTCCCTCCTCTTCTCATTCCTCTTCACATTTGTCACTGTTCTTCAGACCTAAATGATACCCAAGAACTGATTACTGATGACTCGGGAGAAACCCTAGATGAAATTGAGCAAGAACAATCGGAACAAGAGGAAAACGAATCAGAAGCTGAAGAAATTAAAGGATCTGATTCGACTGATGATCGAAAGCTATTTGTGGGAAATTTGCCTTATTCCATGAATTCTTCTCAATTGTCTGAAATCTTTGCTGAAGCTGGTCAAGTACAATCCATTGAGGTATAGTATTACATTCGTTTTCTAGATTGTTTGTGTTTCTTCATCATTTATTATGGAATTTGATTGTTTTCATTGTTTTTACGCAACAAAATATCAGATTATATATGATAAGGTAACTGATAGGAGCAGAGGATTTGGATTTGTCATTATGGGAAGCACTGATGAAGCAAAAGAGGCCATCCGGATGTTTGATGGTTCTGTAAGTTTCTCCTTATCTTCTTTCTTTGTATCTCTTACCTCACAATTTCCTTATCTCTCTATTATCCT
This sequence comes from Amaranthus palmeri, assembly GCA_019776075.1. Lineage (NCBI taxonomy): Eukaryota > Viridiplantae > Streptophyta > Magnoliopsida > Caryophyllales > Amaranthaceae > Amaranthus > Amaranthus palmeri. The sequence continues at coordinate 24,030 of JAAKBH010000335.1, forward strand.
AACTGTTTGTTTGGTTATCGGTACTAATTAGCGGTAATGGGAATGATTTGTAATGTGAATTTTTTTTGATTAAATGTATTATGTTATCCCATGGTAATAAAAGTTTTATGTTCACAATTTTCCGTTATCGCCTAATTTCACTTGAAATAAATTTTGAGATTTGTTGGTGATAGAATTCAGAAAAGGGAAATTCAAATAAGATTGAGGAGAAGTGCATCACTCGTAAACCCAAAGAAGGTTCAATACCAAAACCAATTGGTGATAGTAGGTGGTGGTACTATTCTCTTTCTCTGATGTGGGACAACTCACATGTGAGTAACACATGGGTACTTCAACAGTTGGAAGAATAAGCATTAGCATTAACCTTATTAAGAGATGCTCCCACCTAAATTACACTAATATTTCATTAACATTCTCACTCTTTAATACCAATTACCAAACAACCTGTAACAACAATAACATTCCGTTACGGGTCAAACTTGGGTCAAACTTTTTAGTGATAACAAAGATGTTATTTCTGATTTACTTTTGATAGCGAACATTATCATTATCATGCGTATATCCCACTCGGCTCATAGAATCTATGATCGTGGTTCATGGTAGGGTCAAAGGACAATAAAACCCGACCAGTTTGAGACCCTTGGCCACCGTGATAGCGAACATCATTTTTAAATTCATATAGATAAAAATATAAATGATTTAATGAACTTAATATATTCCACTATAATCTGAAACCAAAAATATGAACTTTGGCCCCTTTAAGAATGTGCATTCTTCTGCTAGTTAGCTCACTTTTACAATTTGTTAGAGCCATTCGTATACATGTTTGTTTTATTTTGAACTGCCAAAAATCTTCAGTGTTGCTAAGTAATACTTCCTCTATCCCCCTCATTTTGCGTAAATTATAAAATGGGTGAAATTTAGCAGAAAGTAGAATTGGGTTGGAGAATGAGATAAAAACTAGTGAATTGCAGAAATAAGTGGTGAAGATGAAGAGAAAGTATAAATTTGTGGATGAGATTAAAAGAAAAAGAGTGAGACCATATCAAAAAAGGAAACGGTGTAGAATCAGTGCGTTAAACTAAAATAAAAAGTTGTACGAAATTGAGAGGGACAAAAAGAGTACTGAAATACTCCTTAGATATTGATTCTGCAATTTGATTTTTAATTAGTCCTAGAACAGACCAAACTATTATGAAACATTCAAGTTCAGCACATGAATTCTCTTTTGAATTATCTGAACTTGGCTGCTCTAAATGAAGTAACTTCTAGAAGTATTATTATACATTCCTGTTAGTAATTCGAGAAGTAAAATTGGGCAGCAAATCGGAGGTCGAACTGTGAGAGTGAACTTCCCAGAAGTGCCTAAAGGCGGCGAGAGAAAAGTGATGGGTCCTAAAATCCGAAACAGCAACTTGAATTTCGTGGATACTCCCCACAAGATCTATGCAGGTAATCTTGGATGGGGCGTTACCACACAAGGGCTTCGAGATGCGTTTGCGAACCAAGAGGGGTTTTTGAGTGCTAAGGTGATATACGAGAGAGACAGTGGAAGATCCCGAGGTTTTGGCTTCATCACGTTTTCATCTGCTGATGCTGCGGAATCTGCTCTCGCTGCTATGAATGGAGTGGTAAGTGTTGTTTGAGATTTGTCGCTTGAATCTCGAATATCAATATCTTGCAACCGAATTAACTTTTGATATTGAAACCCTTGTATTAGGAACTGGAAGGACGGCCCTTACGACTGAATATGGCTTCTGAAAGACCTCGAACTAACACGGAGGCTTATGCCGAGCAAAGTTCATGAAAAGGAATCAGCAATGAGATGCCATTTTGATCCCATGTACCATCTACGAAGTAGCTCTTTTCTTTATGATCATACAAGAGGAAGTAGAGATTTGGTTCGGAATTGTGAATGTCTATCATTTCATTATTGTAGTGTTTGGGAACAAGTATTTCTTTTCAAATTATGGAATCTAATTATGAAATCATAAATAAAAAATTTGAAAATGACAGTTTGGATAGTCATTCTCAAATTCTTAACTTTAACTACTTTTAAAAGAATTGTGAAATTTGATCCAAATTCAAATTTGAACATTTTTTATTTGCCATACAATAAATATGAGCCAATTTCAAATTTCTAAATAAAATCATCGTTCCCAAACATGACATATATGTATTTGTAATTGTACTTTTGTACCATTTATATTTTAGCGGTTAATATAGACGCATTTTTTTCATTTCTTACATCGAAACTCTTCATGATTGCCATTGTATAGTACATTAACCGATCAGATCGATTCCAATAAATTTACATCCGCAATGACATTCATAAAAGAATTTCTTTGTCCATATATATGTTCAACTACACAAAATAGGTGCGGAAAAAGCGTATCGCCTTAAGCTTTTGATTTTCTCTTGACGCTTCGGAATCATTTTTGAAGATACCCTTTGAGTTTTGAGGAACAGGGAAATAACCATCCGAGATGGATAAACAATGTCCGCTAAAACAAGCAAATTTCCCTCTTATTAATATCTCCTAGTAAATACAACTTACAAGTATACAAAGAATGGACTCGGACGGAATTTTATACAGAACTCGTAACTCAACCACAACTGCAACCAACAAACTATAATCATAGGCCAGAGCAACTATGATACATACACACACATTACATACGTGTATACATTAGATACAGAGTTTATACAGAGTTTTAAATACAAAAGCAATCGGCATCATGTCTTTATAGTCAGTCAAAGGCCATGCGCTAGCATCGATTTGTGCAGTGGGGAGGAACGACAAGATGACCGAGACAAATTTCGAACAAAAGAAAGCCTATAAATGTTGCTGACGTTAGACTTTTAGTTGATTGTTTCCGTAGAATTCACCTGTGTCCCATTCGCCAGTCATGGATGACAGAGTCATTAGAGCCACAACAACCGACCTCATGCTAGGTCTTAGATGCGGATTCTCTTGAGTGCATGCATTTGCAAGTTGAGCCAGCTACAACACGGAAAACGGAATTGATTGGGTCAAAATAGAGTTTCTAACTGATGAAGCATCCGAAATAACGAAACTCTGAGTTCCACCGCAGTAAATAGATTGAATATAGTTCTCACCTTATAAACTGAGTCAAGAGGATAGTCATCTCCCAGCCTAGGGTCGACCAATTTCCGAACCTCATTTTGGTCATGTTGATTGAGAACAACTTCAAACTGTGAAAAAAACAAGAAAAATTGGGATACTCTCAAGTTTTGAATCAATTAATCTGTACATTTTGGTACGAAACAAACCACCGCATGCACACACTCTATACAAAGCAGTCAGAATCGACGGGTATACGCATTTCATTCTAAACATTTGTATTGAAACTTAAAATATCATCTTAATATTACAAATATCTTATCTTTTAAAGGTAAATCGAAAACAAACTCTTTGTTATCAGTGTTATCACTAACAAAGGTAGGGTTGCGTACATCCAACACCCCCAAAAAACCTACCCAAGTGAGGCAACTTAATGGCATTGGGGTATTCGAATGAAATGATTAAAAATACACAAATTCTTATGAGAGACGGTCTCTTTGATAGACCATTTCAAATTGGATCGGCCCATAAAGGAAAATATAGAGAAAGAATATACATTAAGCTTTGTTGGGTTGGGCTTGAGATGCGTCTCTCAAAAAGACGGTCTCTCAGGAGACTGACTGTTAAAAATATCTGATCTTCCAGCAACAAAAACTCAATGTTGGCTAATTTCCATTTCAAACGGGAAAATGAGTAAGTCTTAGTTGAAAATGGGAAAATTTAATGCTTCGAAATGGTATATGTCCTGAGAAAATTCTAATTATTTGAAAGAAAAAAAGAAAAAGGACTTTCGGGTGTGACGGTTCACTAGTTCAAACTAAATGTTTCTATGAAAGAAATATAATTGTTTGATTTCAACTACGGGTTTTTCCCAATAGAAAACCCACTTCAGAAGAGCCAATGACTTACCATGCCGACAAGGCCCTTCGAGTCAGGACCTGAGACATTTTGTTTCACTACAGCTGCCTTAGCTGATATAAGCTCGTAGAGGACAACTCCAAATGCATAAACATCAACTTTTGGCGAGACCTCGCCATATTGGGCATACCTGTATAGAGAAAAAAAGAGAGTTGCTAAGTTGCTATTCTGAGTGCACATGATCAAGCTCTTTTTCTAAAAGACAAACCATACTTCGAAAAATTGCATAGGGAATCGATAGATAAATCCAACACGGCACGGTAAAAATAGGAAGAAATATTGCAAATTATAAAACAGGATAAAGAGATAATTATCTGAAGAGTCCTTATCAGCTCTGCAATTAAGTTTCTAAAATACTGCACAGTCAAAAGAAAGAGCTTACGGAATAGGAACGTACACATCGGTACGATACATATAGAACCGTCAAACGGAAAGTCAAGTACTTTATGAAAACAACAATTTTAGATCAACCAAGAGTATTAGTCACAATCAATAAACATAACGTAGGTTTTTCTAGGATGAATACTTGTCGTGAATTTCTTACATCTGGATGTCAAAATCTTTCCTAACAAGAAGTGTTGGGTGCACCAGATTGTGCATCGATCCTGAAATCCCCCCTTATCTCATTAGTGATTGTAATTTATGTAAGTCGTCCCACATTGGTTGAATAGGCAACCAATGAAGGGTTTACTGATCAAATGTGCTCTTTCAACTAATAGGCTAGTCTTTTGGGATTAATCTCTCCCGTTTAGTGACCCTAGTTACTCGAAACTTCCCACCAAATCCTATTTCGGAATCCCATCTCCGAAACTTTAGATTAACATTACTAATAACTAATAGTCTTGCTAATATTGGTATACAAGAGAACCACAGTTACGAATCAGCAATAACTGACAAATTCTGCCCGATTAGTCATAGAAAAATTTCTTACTCTGGAGGCATATATCCGAATGTACCCACAAGACGTGTTGGAGCAGAATGATTTCCAACTTCAGTCAGCTTGGTCAACCCAAAATCTGCAACCTGTAAATTTGACACGTTAAGCAACGAAAACAACATACGCCATCCAGTATGAACAAAAAAAATTGTTGCACCTTTGCACGGAAGTTCTTGTCTATTAGTATATTGGCCGATTTAATATCACGATGAATATAGACAGGCACTGTATGCTCATGTATATATTCAAGACCTCTTGCTGAATCAAGGGCAATTTGCACTCGAGTAGACCAGGGTAGTGGGTCTCTTCCTGAAGTCAAAGCAAAATAGTTGGTATTAATTTCAGGTACTTAAGTACATTACAAAGATAATTTTCCTAAGATAGAAATTCACCAGATCCACGCAAATGCTGGCTTAAATTGCCGTTCTCTATGAATTCATACACTAGGAAAAGACACTCCTCAACACAATATCCAATCAAGCGAACCTGCAGTCAACAACATAGCATAGTAAGCTAAACTTTTAAAGATGGCCAATCTCCGTCCGGCCCGAGGATTCCTTTGCACGCCTCCATTACCTTTTGGGAGACAGATTGTTTATGACACATAATGCTCGCTTAGGATCACAATTATTTTAATGACAATTAAGACTTTGCCCGGAAAGAATTAGTAGAGACAGAATATGCACATAGCAATATCGGAAGAATGTCAAAGAAATAAAGCAGGATATCTGTCTATCATTAAAAACGATTAAAACATTAACTTATAGCTAAAGCTTTGATCACCCAAATTAGTTCCTTTTTTAAGAGACTCATACAGCTAAAATACAAATAACTGCATAAGGCATGAATCATAGGACTTGAAAAGAATCTCCAAGCTTCAATTCAATAAGCAAGTGCATAATAAACATAAAGATAGTGCAGGAAGCATACCAGGTTTAAGTGATGAACACGAGTCAACACGTTCAACTCAGCAAGAAATTCTTTGGTTGCTTGCATGTCCATCTTCTTCACGGCTGCTTTCTGTCAAAATATATTGTTTGGCACATAACAAGGAAGAGAATATCAGAAATCGATAACAAAACACATAAAATATGCATTCATACTATTTTAGACCAATGAAAATTAGTTGGCACGGAAAATGAGAAACTGAAAAAAAAACTCTCCCCCACCTGCACCCCATCTTCTCCGTCTCCCTAACCCCACAATCCACTGCCACCCCATCCCCTCCACCTACCCACCATTAGCCACCTCCAACCTTCCTCCCACCTGTGTGGCTTCCCCAACCCCTCCCCCCCCACCCAGCGAGACCTTGCTTCTCTACCCATGTGAAGTCCCAACACGCACAACAACTGCGAACCCGAATCCACCACCAACAACCGTGACCCACTCTCAAACACCAGCCCACCGTCGAACCTAAATCCAAGTCCACCCAAAAATGATGGGGGTTTTTCAAGGGAAAAGAAGTGGTGGTTATTTGTGATCCGGCTATTTCAAGGGAAGAGGGGCTCCGGTATTCATTTGCATTTGGGTGGCCAGCAAGAAGCGAAGTGGGGCTGGTTGGGAGGAGGTGTTGGGTGGGCTCCAGTATTGATTTGCATTTGTTTTTTAGTTAATTTTTTTATTTGCCCAAATGACCTCTTTATTAGGTTAAAGGTAACTTTGTATATTTTAGTAGCATCCCTCTAAGTTGGGATTATTCATGGTTTAATAAAAATTGGTATTATTGTTGAGAAATTAATAAAAAGCTGTATAATTCACAAAAATTTTCCTTTTATTTATATTTTAAACCACACATCTTAATTTTCACTTCGCTAATTAGATGCACCTTATGGAAGCTTTTTGGTCAGATTGGGCTTTATGCTACTTTCCGAAAAAGTTACTTTGTCACTAGAGCTAGACCCATTTCAGCTCTCTCCACATGCTAAAAACTACTTCTATATCTTTACATTAACAATTATCTAAAGTGAATTTGTTATTCTACATGATCCAAAGAGGAAAAATACTTATGATCTTCACATAAGATCAAATGACCAACAATGCCACAACAGCAATTCACTTTTCTAAAGTGAATTATTATTCAAAAAATATCCAAACCCAAAGAGGAAAAATATAAATATCCAAAGAGGAAAATTATGTCTTATCTTCACTCAAGATAGAATGATCGACAATCTCCACAACGGCAATTCACTGGTGCAATGATATGGGTAAGGATAAATACCAGTCAGCTCAAAGATCAGCGGCTATTCTACAGCCACATAAAAAGTTTAAAACTGAGTAACATCCCTTCTCATCTTAATAATAACCCAAACCCACCATATGACGGGGCTTGCCAGTTACCAGTACTTAACAAGAATAAGTTCTCAACAGTAAAAATTCATCCAAAACTTTAACCAGGACAATTCATATTAACTATCAACTGTATAAACTGTCAATCTAAGTGCCTTACTAACCTCTCCTCTCAGCTCTGCATAGTACACATCTCCAAAACCTCCCGAACCAATCTTGTTGGCCATGCTAAAGTTATCTGTTGCTAGAGCAAGCTCTTCAAAGGAGAACTCGACTGATTTGTCAACAGTCACACCTATGTTTCCAGCATTTACAGAATCTGCCAATTTGCGGGAACTTCCATGAACTGTCATCAAAATTGAACGCAATAATGTAAGTAACATAGAAGTCTACAGAGCTGCAAAAGAATCCTGACTTCCAATTAGATTAGTGCAATTTGGCTATACAAGGGCGAAGCCAGGATTTTGGGTTGGGGGGAAGGGGGGCAAGTTGTCAATATACTATCAAATTATTGATTATATAAACACTAGTTGAACTAAGAAAATTTTAAAATTATAAAGACTAAAATGAACTTGAATCATAGAAAAAATTAAATTTAACAAATGGAGCTGAAGCTCTATAATTATCCCTTTTGAAAAAAACCTAAGTGTTTTTGACTCCATATATTTGCCTACTAAGTCTCCAGAAAAAAAAAAAAAAAAAAAAAAAAAAAAAAAAAAAAAAAAAAACATTAAAATTAAGGTAGCAAAAAATAAAATACCCACACTAAAAAGGATGAATGTCAAATTATGAAAGATAAAGAGTAATGACATTATAATATAGAATTATTAGTCTATTAAAATAATACTTCCAATTAGAGTTTGATTCCTTAACATATATTACAGATTTGTTACCCCAACCATTGAGGTATAGTAATTTTTGTCATATCTATGCACTCTTTAAATTGTACATCATATTAGTAAGAGGGGGCCAAAGCCAAAATTACAAAGGATCACATTTTTGACAAGGATGTGGCTTTGCCCTGGGCTATAGAGAACAATAATTGAAGTATCCAATACTAAGAGAACTACTTCTGATATTATTGACGACACAAAGTTTTGATGATAGATTGCACATTGAAAATTCTCGTATCTTTATGCCAAACTTACTTAGACGTATAATACAAAAAATAAATAACTCAACTCTTACCAGACCGTTGTCCTCCAGTCTCGCCAAAAAGTAAAGCTTTCTTCATTTTCTTTCTTCTCATGCGAATATAAAATAAAGTAGCCAATATAATCAAGACAACAACCACTGCCACAATTACACCAGCAATGACTGCACCAGAATGCCCTGCTTGGATAATAGGAAAATATTACTTCGCATAGCATCAAAACTTAATCCAAAAGGAGTAACGGAGGGATCCAACCACCTGAGCTGCAAAAGGAAGAAAAGGAAGAGAAGGTTACCAAATAATTTTAAAATATGTGGCATCTAGTTGATTTTCAGAAATTCCACATACTGCCCAAAGGTTAGCGATACTTCTTTTGGATACATGCAATCTCCTTTCCATTCAGAACAAACATGTCATATGCACAGTATGGTAGCTCGATGTAATTCACATGTACCGAAAGACCTCTAAACGCCACGATTCAAATGCTCAAAATAAATTATGGATATTTAATTTTGCATACATGCAACCTCCTTTCAATTCAAAATATCATGTACTCTGCAATGTATATATCTCTATTAAACTTTGTCACATGTTATTCACGTGTGCCAAATAACCTATTAACAATGTGGTTCAAACAACTGTAAAATGCTTTCAGACTTCCACATTGTAAAGAACTACATATGTTTTCTCAAAAACTTTTCAAGTTCAAAGCATTATTTATGTTTGTCACTGACATATGCCACAAGTTCTAATCCATTAGCCCAAGTTTTACGAACTCGTATTTTGAGATCATCACCCTACACTCTCCCTTCACACAAAAACACCTATAAAACTAGTCATCCCTTCCTCAACCATCCTATGTACATTATAGGTTGCTACAGAAGTTGGAATCGAAGGATCCAAGGGCAACCGATCGACCTTACAAACACTAGCATGATAGTCTCCATGTCTAAAGAACATTTACAGCAATCATTAGCTAGAAACTTCATGACAATCAAGCCAAGGGTGAAGCTACCCCGGCCGGGGGAAGCCTGACCCCCCTTGCCGAAAATGTGATCCTTTATATTTTTAGCTTTGGTACCCTTACTAATTTATGATCTATAGTTTAAAGAGTGCAAAAATATAACAAAAATTACTATAGCTCAATAGATTGAGTAATACATTTATAACATAAGGCCAAGATATCAAATCCTAATTTAAACTATTCTTTTTTAATAAACTAATAAATTTATATTATAATGTCATTACTCGTCTTTCATTATTTTATTTATCCTTTTTAGTGCGTGTTTATATTTTTGCTATCTTAATTTTAATAGTCTTTTATTAATACTTACTAGAGGAATAATAGAGTCAAAAAAAATATTTGGGGTTTTTCAAAAGTTATTTTATAGGGAAGCTTCAACTTCATTGGTTTAATATAATTTTTGCTATGATTAAAGTTCATTTTAGTCTATATGATATTAATATTTTCATAATTTAACTAGTTTTTATATAGTGAATAATTTGCTCGTATATCAACTATTTGCCCCCCCCCCCCCCCTAATTCCAAATCCTGGCTTCGCCCCTGAATCAAGCAATCTTCCATAACGCATTTAATCGTCATAAGATTATCGGAATGCCATTGGACTTGATTATGGAAGAGCTACTTAGCTAAAGCGAAAATGTGAACCGAAACGGTCGATAAACTTAACAATGAACTTGACTAATAAGAAACTTGAAAGAAAATGAATACAACTGAACTAAATAGGTCGTGGAATGAAGTTGGAAAAAGTGGTGGTAGCTACGGATATATGTATTTGAAGAAAGGAAAAGTGAGAAATGGACTGACAAAGAAAGGCATATTAAAACAAAAGGCATAAAAATAAGAGAGTACCTTCTAAAAAAGGCTAATCCATAGTAATCTCACATTATAACTCATACAAACTTCAATTGTCGTCAAAGTTAGCAAAATTAATCCATTAAAGACAAATAGCGCATACTTTGTAAATTTTAATAGAGGTCCACTTTTTTTATCTGAATATTACAAGCTTATGGTTTAGTGATAGCCGTCAATAATGTAATATGTTTTAAAAAAAGAAAAGATTTTATTATTCTTTCTTAAGCTTTGCAAACACTGCAATAGAGCAAAGCCCCTCTCCCTTCTCCAAAAAAAATGGTTTTTATTTAGAAGGAAAAACTTATCCGTGTGCATAGTACATGCATCATTTGCAAATTTCTTCGATTCACGTAGAATAAGAAAAGTGAATTTAACTCCCAAATGGAAAACTTTTCCCATTATATAAATGAAAAATGGTCCCTACTTGAAAGTTTTGGGCTGTTAGATAAGGGGCAAGGATGGTTTACATTGATAAAAATGTACTAAAAGGAAAAACATAACAAGTATTGGAACTTTTCGTTTGAGGATAAATCAAAGATAAAAAAAGAAAGTACAATGCTTTACATACTTAATCTATACAAAGGTTCACTGTTCAAACAAGTTCATAAACAATTCCACTATATTTCCTAAGCTTAATATTAACGGATGAGAAGTGGTGCATGCAGAGAATTGAGATCACAATTGATATCACCCTTCCTAGCATGTATTCTTATTGAACTTTTTTTCTTCATTGTCTTAGAGTTTAACTATTTCACTTCTAAATTTTTCAAGCAAGTATAACACAATTAAAAAATATTTAATCAAAAATTATATCAATAGCTATTGTAAATTCCACCAATATATTTCCATACAGTGATGAAAATACAAAAAGTCTGGAAAAACCAAAATTCACATATAGATTTTAAGACGTGATAGTGGAGCATATAGTTGGTAACCATGTACAAAATATATGCAAACTATACAAATACTAGCATAGATATATGCATTCAACATCTCAAGAAAGAATATGGCAGTTAGCATAAACATCCTTAAATTTTCCAAAAGCTAAATATCCAAAAACCAGAGACAACATGGTGGAATTTTTCCTTTTATGTATTGATAGAAATTTACCTGGAGGAGATAGGAGGATATTGTCCATCTTTGTCTGCAATCAGAACATATGAATATATGATAACATTAGCGATAAAGTTTCAGAAGTTTCAGAGCTCATATCCAATCACACCATTATGACATTTGCATATTTTAGAGAGAAATTACATATAAGAGTATAAGACATTTTCCATTATTATTATTTTGGACTCAAAGGGGAGGGGATAAGATGCCTCAAGCCCTAAGGTATTGAAGACAAGATCGAACGAGATATATTTCTTTACAAGAAGGAATAAGAAAAATATTAACAACGACTAGTTAAGGAAAAACATAACGCACCTAATATAACAAAATTAATTTTAACTCGCAGTCAAAGATAGTACCATGCAATATACTAAAGGTTTCCTATGCCTTTGTCTTAAGCTTTTACCACACCTCGGGAGAGACAAGAGGACGACACTATGATATAATTTTTGAATCTATCCCTAAGAAATTATGCACTTCAAAGTTCAACTAAGCTATTGGTGATTCACTGCTATTGATATACTTCAAAAATTAAAATTTCCTCAATAGCTAAAGAAAAAAGGAAACCTATTGTATACAGCTAGTTATGCCAATAGATAGCGCAGCCAAATTAAACAGGAGAGCTACTACACCTTAGGAAATACTTTTCAAAAGATAGTTTTCATAAGTAGAATCACTATAAGTAGCCATCCTCGTATATTAGGATTAAGCCTTTGGTATTTTAGTTTTCGTAATTGACTATAAGCATTAGTTAGTGATAAAGCACCATCCATACTGGTAACACTCTCAGTAAAACTGCAAACGAAATGTGAAATGCCTCAAATGCTGTATAATGCTATCTCGGTTGTCTATATTCCTGAGCATATATCTTTAGGACAAAATGATGCAATATTTTTCGAATAAACTCTACACAATTGCCACTAAACTTCGCATAAAAGTCCTTCAAAAAATCATTTGCCATGAAAATATAGTATTTTCTCCATTTCAGCAACAACTTTCCATTTCTATTTTGAGTCCGTTCCGTTCACTAACAACTTCTCATTCCCATTCTGGGTAAATTTCTTTACCATTTCAAGTCATTAACCTTACATGGGGTCACTATTTACTTCCTCCGTTCCATAATACTTGCTACATTTCACTTTTTTACGCAATTCAATGCACAATTTTGATCATAAATATCTTAAACTACACTTATCTAAAAATTATAAAAATTTAATATTATGAACGTAAGCGATTAGACGATTCAAACAAGATCCCACTTGACTATATTTTACTTACACATTAATCACAATATGTAAAATAAGCTTGAATGATGAATAGTGCACAAAATAGAAATGTAGCGAGTATTTCGGAACGGAGGAAATATATCCATAAAAAAGCACATGGGATCATCATCCATGTGTTTATCCTTAAAAACCGTGCAAAATCAAATGAGAAGATGAGGTTGAAATGGAGGGAGAACTAAACAAACAAAACTGGAAGAATCACATCATAATATTAATCATAGCTCTACAAAGAAAAAGAGCACTAAAATTCATCACAAACAAGATCACATCTTAATCAAAAAATTTGTGACACGGTTACTGTTCCTGTTCAAAGCTAAAAGCACTAAAGTCAACCTTTCACAATGCAAAACCAAATCAATCACTTGCACAAAGAGGTGTTCAAAACAGACCCGACAACCCGGCATTTACCTAACCTTAGTAACCAAACACGACTTAACCCAACATCAAATTGAATTTAAAACTATATAAAAAACCAATGCCCGATTTAAAACCAACCCGAAATACCTGACCCAAAATCAACCCAAATGAACACCTCAATTGCACATAATTGAGTACTCAAGCAAAACCACAAACTTACAACAAACCATTAAATCAATCACAACAAAAAAATACTCTATTTTTGAAAAAATAGCACAAATACCTTTTGCAGGGATGAACGCAATCCCAGTTCCAGAATTCCAATTCACATTTGGGTTATACCTCTGCAGCAAATTTGTTGTAGAATTTGTTTCCTGAGCAACTGATTTCAAACTATCTCCAGGCAAAAGTGGGTAAGTCAAGAACAACCCATAATTCTTATCAATCTCACTATCCCCACAAGAGCAATTAACAGGCACATTAACAATGGCATTCTCAGGCACATTATTAATGGGAAAATTATTAAATTTTGCAATCCAATTTACAGTAGTAAGATTAGAATAATAAGTCCCAGCAATTCTTCCATAAGTATCACCCTTTAAAGTCTGATAGTGAAAAATATGACCTAAAAATTGCCCATCATTGAGACAATCACAACTAAAAGGAACATTAATCCTTGTAAAAGATTTAAGTCTATCTTTATCGGGAATAACTGGGTTATAACTGAGTATAGCTTCTTCAGTAGCGTTCATAAGCTGGGCTGTAAATGTAAGGTTCGTATTTTTCCATACATAGTAAGAAGCTAAAGCTAACGGACACCCTTTTTTGCAATTTGATTCAACCATGATCAAAGATGAAGAACTCCATAGAAGAAGAATAACCCAGAAAGGGAAAAAGTTTCTTTGATTTGACAACATCAAGATTAGGAAACCCTAAATTGTATCAAGAACAAGAACAATTAACAACAGAAATTGAGTGATTATGAGAGTATGTTGTACATAGAGAGAAGAAGGAGACGTAATTGAATTAGGGAAATTAGGTTAAGCGCATTATTTTGACTAATGCACGTAGTCTTTAATAATACTAACTCCTGTCTCTAATAATTGTTGTAACAAGCCCTCTGTCACATGTAATTTGCAGCATTTTTTATTTTTGTCCGTTTCGTTTAATTTATCATTTTATTTTTATTTTTAGATTATGGTTCACTACTTTCTTTTAATCTCATCCATATATTTTAAGAAAAAATCTAATAAACTACCTAATCTATACACATTTTTTTAAAAAACTACCTTATATAAAAAATTTTGCAAAAAAGCTACCTTATGAAGTATAATACAATTCTTTGCAAAACACTGGCTTTTATTGATTTTTGTTAGTTGACTGTTAATTTTAACATTGACCTGCACAAAAAACTACCTTATATAATACAATTCTTTGCAAAGCACTACTTCATATAATATAATTTTTTGCAAAACACTATCTTATATAATACAATTTTGTGCTGGTCAACGTTAATGTTAACAGTCACGAAAATCAGTAAAAGTTGGTGTTTTGCAAAGAATTATATTATATAAGGTAGTTTTTTGCAAAATTTTTTATATAAGGTAGTTTTTTAAAAAAAAAGTGTATATATTAGGTAGTTTTTTTTATAATTTTTCCTATATTTTAACCCCTTTTTAATATAAACCACACAATTTATTTTCTCTCTTCAAACTATATTGGACGGAGAGAGTATATTTTATCAATTTATCTTATAGTATTTGATATACTCCCCCTATTCTCTCTGATTTGAATGAAAGAGAAAGAGGATTGTTTTTAAAAATATTTTGGTAATAAATGAAGAGAGAATGAATTACGTGCATGAAATTAAAAGAGGTTAAATGAATGTATGAATGAGATTAAAAGAAAGTGGTGGACCATCATCAAAAAATAAAAATGATGTAAATTAAGTGAGACAGACCAAAATAGAATATGTTGCAAATTTAAAGATATAATTAGTCACTTTACGCGTATGAGTGAGCATTTCAAGACAATAAATAATCATTTTATAGTTAATAAGTGAGTAATATAATACTACAATACAAATAAATATTAAATCAGCCCAATAAAATTATTATATTAAAAAATTGGATTAGGTGTAGAATGGAGATGTCGGCCTTGTGTAAGATCATTATGAGTGTTACAACTTACAATTACAAACCAATCTTATTAAAAGTCAATACTCGAGCAAATAGTATTGCCTTTGTATTTTCATTTAGTATGTATTAATTTAATTTTGCAATATTTTTAATTTTGTTAGTGTTTTTATTATGAGTGAATAAGATTAACATCTCAATTTCTAACTCAATTTTAAACTTAAGCAAGAATAACTAAAACCGAATACCAACCAAACTCATTTTGATTTGAGCTTGATTTAACAAGGTATTCAACCCGACTTTAATGAAAAATATAAATTTAAAATTACATCTTACTCGACTCGATCTTTAAGAGTTACTCTTGTGATAGTTTTGTCTCTCGGTGAGAAGCCTATATTCTCATAATATGTATAAAATATGCTATTAACTCGTTTAGAAAACGTATCTGTCGCTGAAACCATTCCTACATCAATTTATGGATCTCTAACTAATTCAAATTCAATTCCTGAAGCACAATTTTGTGAAAATTTGAAACAATTAAGCAATTAAAGAAAAATGAGCTTCGGGGAAACTTAATTCATTTTTACGTCCAAGCCTAAAGTCAGGTATGTTCGATTTTACTAATAGTTAAAAAAACTGATTAAAAGAAGTCAAATTCTTTACTTGCTGTTAGTAACAGTGAAAAAAAGAAGACAATGTCATAGTGTTGGAAGGGACAACAAAAAATTAAAATCATATTTGTTTGGTGCTAGTAACAGCAAACAAATAATTTTGTCATCTTTTGATCATTTTTTTTGTTCGCGGTTAGTAACAAATATACATGACCTTAGACTCGGACAATAAAACACTTATTCTTAAAATTAATTTATTCAACTTTTGCTTATTTGTTTCCATCTTTCTAATTTTGTTAACTAGACTGACCTACAATGCCCTAACCTCCTTAGCGTAGTTCATTTCAGTCGCTCTCGATCCCATCAGCTACAGTATCTAATCTTACCTTATTCTTTCTCGAGCTGAAAGACTTTTTGACCGTTTTCTTCTTTATGATTATGAGCTGTCGCCATCCTTCCGTCCCCAAACTCTGCCCATAATTTTCTATAGGCGGGATATACCGAATATGATGATGACGACGACCTACAATGTTCTAACCATAATGGATTTTGACCCAAATGACATTGAAGGTGGATTCTTAAAGTGCATTGCAGTGTTGGATTGAAATTAATGTCGTTGCGCTGCTTCCCATTCCCAACTACAACACTTCCCACCACTTTCTCTCTCTTCAAACGCCTCACTCCATTTTCCTTCTCTTCTGCGAAACCAACTTTCCTTAGTCTCTCTATCTCTTCCATGTCATACCGTCCCAATTATCAAGGTGGCCGTCGTGGTGGTGGCGGAGGACGTAATCGTGGCGGAGGTAATCGCGGCGGAGGAAGAGCGGGGCGTGGTGGTGGAGGTGGAGGTGGAGGCGGTGAGCAACGCTGGTGGGATCCTGTTTGGCGAGCACAGCGCCTCGCTCAAAAAGCAGCTGAGGTAATTTTTTTTAATTTCATGATTTTCCATGCATTACAAATTCTTCAAATTGAAAAAATTATCAATTTCATTATCGCGATTTTGGTAGGTTTTATTGATTTATAGTTATGTTATTGATGTTACAGTATGAAGTGTTGGATGAAAACGAGTGGTGGACCAAGTTGGAGGGGTTTCAGAAAGGAGGGGAGCAGGAATTGGTTATCAAGCGTCTTTTTAGGCGGGAAGATCAAGATGTTTTAGCTGATATCGCCAAACAGTTGGGGCTTTACTTGTAAGTTGTGTATGTTTTTTTGATGGTTTTGTAGATTGTAATGGACTAGCTGTTTTATTATTTGAAGTGACGATTTCATGATTTTCCATGTTTGATGATTTCTGTTTTCGAGCTCATTGTGTGAATGCATGTATGTATGCTAATGTTTTCAAGTTTCATCATTTGATACCATAACCCTCGAGCAATTATGTGGCTTGCATACTTATCACACCTAGGCGTAAGATGGTAACGTGTAATTGAGAGGGAAGATGCTCTCATTGGATTATCATTTTGACACATGCTAATTAATGTGAACTTTTTAACTCTGATTTCACCCTAATGCAGCTTTTCCATTTTGTTTGAATGGATGGAAATAGAGTTAAAGGAAGAGGAGATATTTAGAGCCTTAGAGGAATGCTAAATTGGATGTTTGGATTACAAGTGGGAAGAGCATGAGATTTAGAGGAACGTGTGTTCTCTTGAGAGATTGTCTTTTGTAAAGACGGCTCTCAAAAGCCCAACCCAAATTTAAAAACAAAATTGCTGAAATCAGAGCGCACGTGTCAAGTGAAATGTGAAAAGTCACATAATATATTTAAGGTTATAACTATTAGACCGTGACAATTCGTCACATAATCTCACCGTAGCCCACTCGTGGGGTCACGGGACACCCGTGGGCTCGGGCCCACAAACCCATGGGTTAAGAGCGTTGACTTGCACATATACTCGGTGAAGTTCATTGTTTCCCAAAACCATATGGCAGTTGGAAGAGTAGCTCACCAATTATATATGCAAGTCAATAACCCACTATTTTATCGATATGGGATCTTGTCTCACATGTGAAGTATTTCCAACAATAACAACATTTTTTGGGTTATAACGTATTAAATTTTGCACTATATAAACATATATTATGGGGGTTATAACATAATTAATTTGAAGTTATAACATAATGTATTTGAAGTTATAACCCCTAATATATACTGGTATAACACCAAATGTATTATGTTATAACTCGAGATAAATGTTGTCATAACCCCAAATATATTATATGAGTTTTCACATTCTACTTAACACGCGCGCTTTGATTTTAGCAACAATTTTTTTTTTAAATTAACATATATTAGATTTGGATTGGGCTTTTGAGGGTCGTCTTTACAAAAGACGGTCTCAAGTAAGAATTTGTGTTAGAGGAATATTGTGAATTTGTGATAGAGGCTGATAAAACTTAATTTTGTTGGCTTGGTAACTTTGACAAAACTCTACCCCACATAGATTGCATACATTTTTTTAAAAAATTTAGTTATCAAGCGATACCTCAACTACAACAATCAATAATGTATAAACTGCTCATTTTCAAGTAATAAAAGGAGGAAGAAGACTCATAACTCTTCTTTCAAACATTTCTTATTTTGGAAAGATTTTATTCCTTTTTAATCCTCTCCCTTCCTAATTTCCTTTCATTCAAATTTGGGATGAATTTTTTCTTCCCCTTCTATGCCTTCTTTCATATTTTTAATCAATATACGTTTTGTTCCCTTCCCCCCTCATTTTTTCTTAAATTGCTATCCAAACAAAGTGTTCCTCTTTAGCTAGATTAAGATGGACAAATGAGTAACAAATTTGTAAATAGAATTCATACTCATACTTTATGGTTATGATTTTCTAATAATAAGTTCTTTGTTTTCTTCTGGATGGAGTGCGTGCTGTTTAAATGTGACAGTAATGTAGATAAATCTATATCAGTTGGCTGTAATGGCTTTGTATTTCATAACTCATGTATGAGTATCAACCCAGGATGTATGTTTTGGATATTGTTACATGAGGAAAGAAATTATAACTGGGCTTTAACTGGTTACATATTCTGACTTTATGAGGTTAATTCTGGTGGTTTATTGATTTTCCATTTCCCTCTTTTATTACTGATTGTGGAAATAAAGCCATGCATATAACAAAGGAAAGGCACTTGTTGCGAGTAAAGTTCCCTTACCAAATTACCGGGCAGATCTAGATGATCGTCATGGATCTTCACAGAAGGAGGTATGATTATGAAACACGGAATTATATTTTATGTTTTTATTGGCTAGTGTATTACCCACATTTACATACACAATACAGATACTAATGCCTACAGACATCGAGAGACGGGTTAGTTCATTGTTGGGTTCCTCTAAGGGTGAAAGTTCTACTGAGAAGTCTACTGGTGCTTCTCAGAGTTCAAAGAATTCTTCATCAGCATCAAGCCTTGTTAAACCAATCCTTGCAGAGAATAATGTTTCTAAGGATAAAATTAGTGCTGATCTTAAGCAGCAGGAGGAGAAGTTGAAGGTTTGTATGCAAATGATTAGCATGATTTAATTCCTTTCGTTAATGCTACTGCTGTAATATTAACTTATGGGGGACATATCTTGTGGCTGTTCTGAATTGGTTTCGTTATCTTTTCCGTTTATTTCTAGACTAGTGCAAGTGTGCAAGCCATGTGTGTGTTCAGAGAAAAGCTTCCTGCATACAATGTGAGATCAGAATTTCTAAAGGCTGTTGCTAAGAATCAGGTTTGTATTCATGCCTGATTTCTGTGAACCTATTTTTTGACAATGATGTGATTCTCTATGCCGAAGATTACAACTAGCTGCTCTTTGTTATAATTATCTGGAAATGTTTTTACCCTTATGCTATTTGAGCTGTTGTTTTTTATCCCCTTCAGCTGGGATAGGGCCATAGGGGGGCTTTTGATGTCTAATTTCTTATTGCTTTTTTGTACTCATTTTCAATGTGCGAGTATGCAAGTATGCATCTTCTATGAAAATTACTAATACTTCCTTCGTTCCTTAAACATTATACTTGCAACTCAAAGTGATATTTTTATTTTAGAACGTAGGTAATACATGCTAGTCAAAAGAGGTCATGATTTATGAGTTTTGATCTTGATTTAACCCGTCACCAAATATAAAAAAGCTTGAAGTCTTGAACTTCAAAATTTGCTGCATATTAATGCAGTTTCATTCCCTATAGTTGTTTTTTTGGTGATACCATCTGCTATGTCATTCCCAATTGCATTGCCATTTCACTTTATGATAAAACCCTAGGATAGTGGTGAAGCAATTTTGTTACTGGCCTTTAGCGTTGTTAATTATTTGCCTTTTTATGTACGAGTCTTATTTGTTTTGCAAAGGAAATTAGGACTAGTTAGTATGCTGGCTTATAGAAATTGTTCTAATTGGTAGAGTGGATCCTTTAAATGCGGAGTTCATTGTTAGATATATCTATCATAAGATCAATGATCAATGAACTCTTTATCTTCCTGTTTATTCATTTGCTTAGATGAAGGTTTGTACTCTTCCATAATTTCTTATTGAGCTCTTGTAAGGATTAATAATCTCTCTAAAAAAAATGGAAAACTTTTATATGATGTTTGGGCTCCTTAAGTCAATTATGTTGTTCAGATGCTGTGTTTGATTTTTGTCCTTTACAGTCTATACCCTTTTTAATTACTACTCATGGAGTGTTTACTGCATCTATTGGGATACCTTTTTGCTACTCTATTTGAGTGTAATGCTTTAGCTCTGATCAAAACATTTCTACATCTTTTTCATTATTTATATTTTTTGGTCGTTGTAGGTCCTTGTTGTTTCAGGGGAGACTGGTTGTGGTAAAACAACCCAGCTCCCTCAGTTCATTTTAGAAGAGGAGATTTCAAGTCTTCGTGGTGCTGATTGTAGCATAGTATGTACCCAACCACGTCGTATATCAGCTATATCTGTTGCAGCTCGAATATCATCCGAAAGAGGAGAGAATCTCGGGGAAACTGTTGGCTATCAGATTCGACTGGAGACAAAACGTTCCACACAGACACGGCTACTATTCTGCACAACAGGAGTTTTACTTAGACAATTGGTAGATTTATTGATTGTACATAAATTAATTATTGTATTTTTTGTCTAAGAAAGGTGTCTTGTCATGCTTTGGTTTCTAAATTTAAACAGCACATCAATAAAATTTAGTTTGAATGTCTATGACCTATTGGATTATTGAGGCTTTTCATCTTGCAAAAATTGGACGAGGATGTAACACCCCGGCCCAACGGACCGCCGGTGATTACTCATGGAGACTGTAGACTAACCCCACAGACCAACACAAGTCTTTCCAGCGCACTTTGGCCTCACTCGTGCGCACCCGAGAAACTTCCCAGGAGGTCACCCATCCTAAGATTGCTCTCCACCAAGCACGCTTAACTGTGGAGTTCTTAGCAAATGGGCTCCCTAGAAAAGAAGATGCACCTTGTTGATATGAGTAGTCTATCAATCTCTTTTCAAGCTAAATCTGGGGTATCACACTCACCCCCACTTAAGAATACAACGTCCTCGTTGGACCGTCACTTCAGGATCTTTCCCCCGCTAGGTGCACTGAACACACAATCAGCCACGGTCGCAGAGTTGCTCTGATACCATTTGTAACACCCCGGCCCAACGGACCGCCGGTGATTACTCATGGAGACTGTAGACTAACCCCACAGACCAACACAAGTCTTTCCAGCGCACTTTGGCCTCACTCGTGCGCACCCGAGAAACTTCCCAGGAGGTCACCCATCCTAAGATTGCTCTCCACCAAGCACGCTTAACTGTGGAGTTCTTAGCAAATGGGCTCCCTAGAAAAGAAGATGCACCTTGTTGATATGAGTAGTCTATCAATCTCTTTTCAAGCTAAATCTGGGGTATCACAGAGGACGTCCAGATTTAGATATCTTGTCACTTAGTTTTAGATGGGATGATAACACTAGTGACGGTAATATGCAGATGTCATGTATTTGATCAATATGCAAGGATGGGACTGAGAGTATCACTGCATGTATTTGCTTTTATAGCTTCTCCTTCTATTTATATGTCTGCATGTTGTTTCTTCGTGTGCGACCATTGCTTTGAAATATGATAATATGATGTCTTATATATTTGCTGGGTTTTTCACAGGTTCAAGATCCAAATTTAACTGGTGTGAGCCATCTCTTAGTGGATGAAATCCATGAGAGAGGAATGTATGAGGACTTCCTTCTAATTATATTGAAGGATCTTCTTCCTCGTCGTCCAGATCTTAGACTTATTCTTATGAGTGCTACTATAAATGCTGAGTTGTTTTCCAAATATTTTGGAAATGCGCCCACCATTCATATTCCGGTACTGACTATAAGTATATTTTTTATTGCATGATTTTAAATATTTACTTTTATGGTTGCTTAGACTTTTATTCTGCTGCAATAATTCTGTAGGGACTGACTTTTCCGGTCACTGAGCTCTTTTTAGAGGATGTATTGGAGAAAACCAGATACACTATCAAGCCAGAGTCTGATAGTTTCCAGGGTAGTTCAAGACGGCGTGCTAGACAAGTGGATTCTAAGAAAGATCCTTTGACTGACTTATTCGAGGCATGTAGAGTTTTCTGTTATACTATTTTCTTCATTGTCTTTTCTACATCACCTGGCTATCCATTATTTTCAAATTTATAATGGCTAGACTCTAGAGCATAGAAAATATGCATGGTTGTTGTCTCAATTGTTACACGTTGTCGCGGATGCGTTACCTCCTCACAGTGTATGGCTTTTTTCTTAAACAATGCAGTGTGAATTGTTTACTTGAAAAATATCAATTTTATCAGTGATTAAAGTTATCTAGAATTAAAATGACTCATTAGTTCGTGTGCACTTCTTTTTTTGTGTGAAAATTCAAATGATTTTTACTTCCAAGGGTTAATTGAAAAGAACCTCTTTATTATTACTTACAAGTTACAAGTGTATAACAAGTTGGGAATCAACCTATTTTGTTTTTGTTTTTTTGGGTTGCCAAGTTCAATTTTCTCTCTTGATGTCAATCTATTTGTTCTATTTATTTATTTAATATTTCTAATTCATATGCCACATCTTAATATTTATATTCCGCTTTTTTTTTGTCTTAATTCGTGTTATCTGTGTAAAATGTGCATGAGAATAATTGGTAGACACTCTTTTACGAAAAATTTCTACTCCCTTTGTAACTCATCCCAAATTAATTGACACATATTTGTTCTTAGGAAACGTTCTTAAAAATGACCTAATTTCTTCTCCAATCCTATCTATGTGATCCCATGTGTCCATTGACTTAGTATACTTCTATAGGATGTGATGAGCATTGAGAACAAACTACAAAATAAAGATTTGTAACTTTTAGAATTTAGGGGACAGTATTACCTTATCCCCTATTATCTCTTATCATCACGTGTGAAATTTTTGGCCCGCAAGCTCCATTCTCAATCTTGTTACCACCCCAAATTTTGATAAGTCAACTAATTTAGGACAAAGGAGTCTCAACTTAGGGTAGTTCTGAGCACTAAGCATGCACTGCAACTATAATTAGAAATTAAATTTTAACTTTTAGTGTTTAGGGAGAGTATGCTATGCATTCCACTGTATCTCTCATTATCAAATGTGAATTTTTTTGGACCACAAGTTCTATTCTTGATCATCTTACCACCCTAAAATCTTATGAGTCAACTAATTTGGGACAAAGCGAGTATATTTTTTTGGAGGGCATACATACATTTGTTCATTTTGAGCTCCAAGTTCTTAGGTTTCAAAGAAATTGCCAAACATTTGCTGTATTTGAATATTTGCTTTTTAGACTTTACAATCCCATAGCCTTCACCTACTTCTTTGTTGACAATGCAACTCTTTCACCTACTTTGGTAAATATTTTAAAAGGCCTATATAAGGGTTTCATATATGAGAGCTATCATTAAATCAAGATGTAATTTATTGATTAGAAACATTGGTAGTTAAACCTTATAATTATGTTTAGAAGAATCAATCTTACACATAGTTTATTAGCGCTAGTTGTTTATTTCTTCGTGTGATACATGTTTCCTTGTGTGCTTCAAGTTGAACCTTACATCCCTTGAATATGGTGTCAAACAAGTAAAGATTGTTATGTTTTAGGGACAATAATTTAAAGAAAAGAATTAGATATAAGCTTAAAGTGGTAAATCAAGGCTAGATTAATAGTTTTTGTATGTGGGAGACAAAGTAAGATAGTGATGAGGCAATGACATCAAAAAATAGGACAACAAACGGAAACCATCGTATTTGGGACAAACTAGGAAGAGTAATAAACATGATGTTGTGAAGAATGAGTGGTAAATGTATGATTGCCCCCTGTTTGATTCACCGTGGGTGGTTATGGAGATTTTGCATATGATATTGGGGTCTGTCACTAGGTTAAGGGATAATGCATATGTTGAAAGGGATAAGTGGACGTGTCTTGAAGGTGAGAATGTGAAATGAAGACATAAGAACCAGTTCGGAGTTGTAGATATTGAATCAAATGAGTGAAGACCATTTATGTTGGTTTGATCATATGCACGAAGGCCGAAAATTGCAACAATTACAAGAGTGAAAGGTTGTAACTTTGATAATTATAAAAGCGTAAGTGGTAGGCTGATGATGACTTGAAGTGAAGAATGCCATGGAAAATGAACTAATTACAATAGATATGAATGTATATAGGTTGAAAATATATGTAGATCATTTACTAGGTCTAGAATTGATTTTGTTAGTTGCAAATTTTTATTACATATGGCTGTGTAAAGTATGCTCTTTTTAAACAATGATATTCATTGTTGATTTGTTTTGCTTCATGTATTCGATCCCGTGTTGTTGGGATTAAGGCTTTAGCTTTGTTGGCTTTGTTAGCATGGTTGTAATCAGGTTAGGCGAATTAACAATCTATGCGTAATTTGTTTAGCACTGAAGTTGTTGATCGTCTCGCCTGTTTTCTTTTATGATATACATATGTGCTTCACCTTCATGCCCTTCTTTTTTTTGCTTCATTATTTGTGGAGTTTTGAGTAATTTGGATGTGTTAATACCGAAAACATTTACTTTCTTGGTTTGTTCATTTTGCTGATATTGACAACTTCCTTAATTACGTAGGATGTTGATATTGATTCACAATACAAGAATTACAATGTTAATACAAGAAAATCTCTTGAAGCATGGTGTGGCTCACAACTTGATTTGAATCTGGTGAGTATTTAATAAATTATTAGCTAGAATAGAATTATTTTGTGCCCCTCCTGCCCCAGACAAGTTACGAAATTGGAATATGTTATTGATTCTCCTGAATACATAACAAGATCCAATCGGAAACAACCACTTTGTTATCACAAGGGTAATGTGTTAAGCTTGTTTACTTTAGACTCAGTGGCAGTTTGATAATAAATATTTTGCTTCTAAGCATCTAAATGTTTTAGTCAACAAAATGTACTCAAGAGGTTTTGTTCATTTTATTGCTTTTTATCATATGAAATTTGATCTATATGTATTGATATGTTTTTTTCAAGTAAAAAGGTATCTATTAAGGAGCTAAATTAGCAAAAACATTGTCAATAATTCGTAAAGGATCACTATCGAACCACATCTCATTTCAAATACTCAAAGATGCCTAACGCAAAGCTATGAGGTATGAGCAAACTCATTGCACATCCTCAAGGAAAAAGATAAGCTAATAGAATTAATACTAACACATGAAAAAATATTATCTGCTAGAATTTGAGTATGATACCTCTAGAAAGATGCTTACATAGAGCATCAAGAATTTTTTTAGCATCAACTTCTATGGAAATATTGTCCATTTACGCTCCATAGCCAACCCCACAATATAATCAGCCGACTTTGCTTTAACTTTTTTGGGGTCATCAACCTCACAAACAGTCCTTGTTTGCGCACGAAGTTTACCTTTGTGCTCTCAGTAGCCACCCCGATTCCCACTTTATCATCTGTGGCATTCAAAACAACATTGAAGTTCAATTCTATATGCCCTTCTACACCCCTACAACATTTAGCGTGCTCCCTATCTTCCTCATTTTTGTCTTAAGCCTTCTTAAAGCTCCTTGACATTCTTTTAGCTTGTCCAATACCCTATTTACAGGCCCTTTATGCCTAGTTCGTTTTAAAAAATATACTTTTGTAGTTTTGGTGAATTTAATATCATAATTCCGGTGGTTATAATTTGGGCATAGGATCACACCGACAATGTCAAAACCATAGTCCCAAAAAATGAGGTTGGCTACATGAACCAATATATGACTTTAAATGGTCCACATGGATTCATCTTCTCCATTCATTCTGGTTTTATACCATCCTAATATGTAAGGCTAGAATCTAGATCCTTTATAGCCTTTTTCATTTTTTCCCCTCCAAGTGATTTTCAGTTTTCCTCGCTCTCTTTTAATGTTTCTCGAGCTCAACCTTTCTATCTTCCTTACAGGTTCTCTAATACTCCGTTTTTTATACATGTCCATTCCTTTTTCATCTTTTCTTCAATATTTGTAACTCCTAAATCCTTTTTTATATTTACACTTCGAATTCTATCCCTCAAGGTATGCCAACTCATCCATTGAAGCATTTTCTTTTATGTTACTCCCATTTTCCTACTTCAATCCTTTCTAAAACCCCAACATCATAATTCATATAGTAGCATTGGTTTGATGGTCATTCGATAAAACTTGCCGTTTAGCTTTAAAGGCACACCTTGATACATATCCTGCACTATATTAATATATTTCTTGCTGTATGCTTTTCATCGACAAACAACAAGTAGCACCAAGGCACGTTGCCACTCAGCATGTCCTAACATTTGTCGTAAATTTGATACATATCTTGCACTATATTAATATATTTCTTGAGAAGACATTTCTTTGTTATTGCCTACAAATTTACTTCTCTTGGTATCTTGCTGTATGCTTTTTTTCAAGTCAATACAAACATGCGATTCTAGCTCAATAGTATTCATCATTTATATCATTAGATAGATTGCTTCCATTGCATTGGCATAAATTCAATTTGGTTCTCCTAGTCCATCTCCTCATACGTATCTCTCACTCTTTCCCATAACTTTACAGTACAACTCATGATTTGTTCAATCCCAGTAAATTGTTATTTGGAGTAATTTGTATTGTAGAAGTATATATAATATTGTAATACAATAATAAGAAATTACAGAGTGCTTTCATGGTGTTGTTGATTGGTGTTTCTCAACTCTCAAGAATGGCAATAGCATTTCCAAAGCAATAAATACTCTAATCAATCAATCTTTACTTATTCTCAAGAATCCCGCTTTCCAAATCCGTTAAACCCTTATAATGTATTAGACTTTTCATTTTCTGTACAGCAAGTCAAAAATTATTGGGATTGAACATTAGGGATTGAAAGGTTTTCTGATTTTTGAAAGTGGGCTCTGGGCATAGGCCAGCTCGCCCCTCCATTTGGCCGGGCCTACCTGGGCATCTCCATATCTTAATAGCATATGGTCCAATCGCTTTCTCTTGCTTCATTTTCTTAAAGCTCCCTTTACCTTTGTTTTATGTATTCTTCGCACAAGCTCTACTTTCATCTAAGGGAGTGATTGTTGCATCACCTATAACACTTTTTTGTTCTCCATTAAAAAGCTCATCAAAATACTCCCCCATCGATCCTTGATGTTTTCGTCCTGAACTAGAATGTTCTTATTCTTATCCTTAATGCACTAGATTACACCTATGTCATTAGTCTTTGCTTGCCTCCTATTTACCATCCAATAGATATCTTTTTCTCCTTAAGATTCTGAATTGTCATACACCTCTTTAAAGCCTTTAGTTTTGCCTCGCAAACTGTTACTTTTGTCATGGTTTAAATTTCCTTATACTTGACCAAGTTTTCCTCATTCCTGCATTTTCCTGATGCAAGATAGCTTTTTTTTCTTTTACTTTATAATTGCCTTCACCTCCTCATTCCACCACATTGTCTCCGTCTTTACCACGATAGTACCCCTCATTTGCCTAAAGTCTCCTTAGCTATTCGAGTGCTACAAGTTTTTTTTTTTAAATTATGATCATGGGTTGTGACCATAGAACAAAAACAAGGCTGCATTGCATCGCATCGGCCTGCGGCCTCGTTGTAAAGGTGTAAAAAAACAGTGTTTTGTGCCGTATCAAGGGATATCTTATAGTTTAGACCGATATTTAGGTGCTATGATAACCGCATCATTCCCGTTACCGCAATCGCGAGCGTTACCGCATTTATAGTGGTTGTGACTGATTTTTGAGGCATAGGATCATGATGTTTTTTTAAAAAAACATGTTTGTCAAAACTTTCTTTAGCTCTTCTATTCAATGTTTTTGTAGGTCGAATCAACAATCGAGTATATATGTCGGCATGAGGGTGAAGGGGCAATACTTGTATTTCTCACCGGTTGGGATGAAATTTCTAAGCTACTCGATAACATCAAGGCGAACAATTTTCTTGGAGACGCAAAAAAGTTTCTTGTTCTTCCCTTGCATGGTTCCATGCCGACTGTCAATCAACGTGAAATATTTGACAAGCCACCTGCAAATACAAGGTTAGATTCCATTACCTTAATACATATATAAGGTATAATGATCCTAACAATAGGGGGATATATGGTGTACTCAACAACAACATTCCATTACCTTAATGCCATTAAGTGGCTATCACCTAGGGTGGGGTCGGAGGTTTGATGTACGCAACCTCGCCTGTGTTACCGATGACACTAAGAGGTTGCTTCAATTGACCCTTGGTACCAAACATCATGTGCAACTTCACATATATAAGAACTACACATGATTTAATGAGCCCCTTAATGGTGTACTATCAAAGTTAAATAGGCACTTAAATAGAAGTAACAATTCAACCGTTCTCTACGCTGAATAAGAAAATTTTAAGGTTCTTGGTCTAGCTACCCTTTAGCAATGGTTTGGTTATCTATAGGGAATGTACAAATACTTCAAACATCATGCAACTGCCATGTGTTATGTTTTTTTCTTAGGGTCATGGCTCTTATATTTGGTGTATAAGTGTAACCAATTTAGTGTTTGCTAATATACTTTATAATTTCTATGTAGGTATTTTGAGAGTAATGTTTTACTTCACTTCTGACATTTGTTTTGGGTGGGTATGTTTAGTTTTGGAAGTCTATATCAGTCCACAACATATGGATGGCTGATGTGAAATTTTTTATGAATACAAAAAGTTTTGAGGATTAAACGATTTGACCATTTTGTTAGCCTCTTTGATACTATTTAATGAGGTGATATAACTTGGTACTTTATCTTCCTCTATTACCAACACATGCAACGCCAAGTCATCATTAATTATTTCATTGGCAATATAAACGATAATTCTGTATAGCTAGCTAAGCAAAGAAGCTCTCTACTCTGTTTATAAGAGCGAGGGAGCAAAATCCGTATGTAAGCTCTTGATAGTTTAGCAACTTTAAAAGATGTTTGGTGTTTCTCGGTAAAGAGGTGTTTACAGTTGTGGTTCATTAGACTAACTCTCTCAGACTTCAGCAGGAAAGAAATTTCATTTCACTGCTAACAAAAACTAGTGGTAATCCAATTCTCCTACTCGCCCTATATGTCGTGTATCAGAGTTCGAAATCCTGGATACGACACGACATGGCACTGGGACTAGATCTGACCATTTGGGTTAAGTTGGCCTGACTTGTAAGTTGTAACTGAACCTAACCTGAAGTGGGAATTACTCTTAGCATTATATCAAACCAAATTGATATCTATGCTAAGTGTCAAATCAAACCCTAAAAAGACTAGTTTGTGAAGTTGATACCAATGCCAACATTCTTTTGGTATGAAATTTTGATTCCATTTTGGATTTATCCAAGTAATGAAATATCTGCCATATTTCCTTCCATGGTTTCAAGCAGAACAAGTTTCTAAACATCGACTAGATGGTCTTAATCATTTTTGCATGTCCTATGATTTGTTACTCAATGTATGGTTTTTTTGCAGAAAAATTGTTCTTGCTACAAATATTGCGGAGAGCAGTATCACTATTGATGATGTAGTTTATGTAGTTGATTGTGGAAAGGCAAAGGAGACCAGCTATGATGCTTTGAACAAGCTAGCTTGTCTATTGCCATCATGGATTTCAAAAGCCTCAGCTCATCAGGTATATATATTTATACATCATCTTGGGTAATACTAAAAACCAATATCAATCCAATCTTCATCAATGCTGGAATTTTAACAGAGACGAGGTCGTGCTGGTCGAGTGCAACCTGGAGTTTGTTATAGACTATATCCAAAACTGATTTATGAGGCAATGCCTCAATATCAGTTACCAGAAATTCTCCGGACACCTTTGCAAGAATTGTGTCTAAACATAAAAAGTTTGCAACTTGGAGCAGTTGGGTCATTCTTATCGAAAGCACTGCAGCCACCTGATCCTCTCTCTGTTCAAAATGCTGTTGAACTTTTGAAGACAATTGGTGCATTAGATGACAGTGAAGAACTTACTCCTCTAGGTATGTGAAATGAAAGACTTTATAATTATCACTTTTTTTAAAAGAAGAAAATAAATAGATTATATAATTTTCATTTGTACATGTATGTCATATATACCATGTCAAAACTCTGAAAGGACTCTGCTTGAAATTTTAACTAGGATAAGTTAGTTAAAGATGATCGTGATGTTTCTGATTGACCATTATTCTTGCCTTGCCTATTTCTTGTCTTAGTGTTGCTCTTTCTTAAATGTGGAGATCATTTTATTGATAATACCATAATCAATATAGTATGTTGGCTTGCTTTTGCAGTTTCTTAACAACATTGACTGTTTGCTTCAGTGTTGCCTAACTTACTAATCCCGTTTGGAAGTTTAAATTGCATATTGAGACTAGCGAATCATGGTTGATCTTAGTTTAAATTGGACCCATATTCTACAGATTGATAATTTAAAAAGCAACTTTGATAGTGAATCAGGTAGCAGTGCTTTTCTCATTTGTAATTGTTTTGATACTAATATAATCTTAGACTAGTGTATGTAGTATGGACCTTGTTTTGATAATTCAAAAGCGACTTTGATATAAACATAGATAGCAAAAAAACTATTGAGATTGTTACATTTAATATTAATGTAACTGAACAGGTCGTCATCTTTGCACTTTACCTTTGGAACCCAATATTGGGAAAATGCTTCTCATGGGGTCGATCTTCCAATGCCTAAATCCAGCATTGACAATTGCTGCTGCACTTGCTTATCGTAATCCCTTTGTCCTGCCTATCAACCGGAAGGAGGAAGCTGATGATGCAAAGAGGTCATTTGCCGGTGATTCTTGCAGGTTTGATCCCTATTTCTAGCTATGTGAATCATGAACTCTTGGATGTTTTTTTGTACGTGTTAGTATCTGCTATTTTTTTTTCAGTGACCATATAGCACTTCTAAAAGCATTTGATGGGTGGAAAGAAGCAAAAAGCAGTCGGACAGAAAGATCATATTGTTGGGAGAACTTCTTGTCACCTGTAACTTTGCAAATGATGGATGATATGCGGAAACAATTTGTGGATCTACTCTCAGACATAGGTTTTGTTGACAAGGCAAAAGGACCTAATGTAAGCTTTCAAACTCAATATCCTTGCTTAATATGAAAATAGAAGGATATTCTTTTAGTTCACTAGCAATAATCCTTCTAAAGCAAGGCTAGTGAAGATTATTTCCGGAGATTTATATACATCCTCATTCCTCTGGGAAGTTTTAAAATTTGAAGTGGCTCAAAGTTTTACATGATAAATTGTTATATGGTCACAATTGCTATTTTAAGGAGGTAGTGGGGTCTTCTGATCATGTGAAGATCATGTGGCCAAAAATAGGAGAAAACAAGGGGTTAGAACTTAGAATTAATCTGGGAGGGAGGGAGCATATATCCTTTTTTTTGTTTGTTTTTGAAGTGCATCAATTCACCAAAAGACATGAGAATCTTTTAGGATAATGCTGCATTTAAAAAGGAGATATTATATACCACCGACCTATTGGCCATTGGGTTAGGCATCTACTTCCCTTGCTCTTAGTCTCGAGTTTTGACTAACGATTTTCGATCATAACGGAGGATGTTTATTTTTGTTTTTCTTAGGATGGGGGGATTTTTCTTGAGTTATCCTGTGCTAGGTAGGGCAGTAGAGGCCTTTCAGGACCTTAATACTCGATAACAGCCACAAACACACAAAAAAAAAAAAAAACACATGCACACTCGCACAAGAATCTCAGTAAAATTGACCTTTTTCTTAATTGCCAGTTTATCTCATCAGCAACTATTTCTTTTGTGGGAGCCGAGGCGTTAAATCCCACAATTACTTCGTAACTAGAATTTTATGATTACACAGGCTTATAATCAGTACAGCCATGATATGGAGATGGTCTGTGCCATGCTTTGTGCTGGGCTTTACCCTAATGTCGTTCAATGTAAAAGAAGAGGAAAGCGAATGGTATTTTACACTAAAGAAGTTGGGCAAGTGGACATTCATCCTGCTTCTGTAAATGCTGGGGTACATCTCTTCCCTCTGCCATATCTGGTTTACAGTGAGAAGGTGAAGACGACAAGCATATTCATTCGTGATTCGACCAATATATCCGATTATGCTCTTCTTCTGTTTGGTGGTAGTCTTATTCCAAGTAAATCTGGAGAAGGCATTGAGATGCTTGGAGGTTACCTTCACTTCTCCGCGTCAAAAAGTGTGTTGGAATTAATAAAGGTGAAAAATCTGCTCCTTTTTCCATACAAAAAAATACTTGTAAATTTCTGTTTAACTAACTGGAGGGCTGCCTATTTGATTCCTTAGAATTTGCGAACGGAGCTCGATAAACTTTTAAGCAGGAAGATTAAAGAACCAAGCCTAGATATTACTGCCGAGGGCAAGGGTGTGGTTGCTGCTGTAGTCGAGTTGCTGCACAGTCAAAACTTAAGATACTGAATATATGATAGGTTATACCTACAGATTGATCCTTTTAACCCATTCATGACCAAATAGAACTGAAAAGGTTCATTAATACACACTTTTTTCTAGATTTTCTATGGCTACATATATACTGGGCCATGAGGCATATGTTCGATAAGCATCTTATGCTTAAGAGGGAGTCTTAGTAAATTAACGGTTATTTGTGAAATTAACAAATCACTCCTACGTGGTGAGATTTGATATGGTGAGAGTTTTGTGAATTTAATTTAACTTTTTTGATTTTGTTTATTTTATTAATATTATTTTTGTCTTTCTGTGGATATTTACAAATCACGGTTATTGATTAAGATTTACTGTATGCTTAAATAGCACTAATTGTCAGATTTATATGACATACTTAGCTGTTACTATATACAGTTTTTTTTAATGTGAATAATAAGCAGATATTTTTAAGTGAAACTTGTATGCTAGACACAAATTTTTGTTCCCTTATGTTGTATACAATATTGCTCCAAGTTGATGATTCAAATAACTAGGAATCATATTCCAAAGGAGTGGACATAAGTAGAGGTGTTTATTCAGGTCATCAGAGTGCTTAGGTGGCGCGCATTCCTTTTGTTCTTAATGGCTTATTGACCATAATGTTTAAGAATTTTGGCAAAGTTCTCACCTTTATTCATATTGACCTTGTATAATAATCGAATTCGACTTTGACTCAATTTCAAACATGAACTTAAAACGATGTAATATAAACGTATCAATGTGGGCACAATGTTGATTTTGACTCGATTCAAAACACTTAATTTAAAATTGATCTAATGACCAAGTAAGCACCTCTAAAAAAGACGAAACAAGTTTGCTAAAAATAATCATATTAATTAAAATATATTTTTGTTGTACATAAAGTTCAAAGTAAATAATTTCCCAGGGCGTGACAGTATTCAAGACCATTCTGGTTATAATTAATACATAGATTACATATTATACAATACTAGTATAGAAACTCGTACAATGCACGAAGTTATTACTATAAAAGTATATGTAAATATAAATTTTAAATAGAGTTAAAATTACATGTTATTTGTATCAAATTATAATATTTCTTATAAAATAAATAAAGGATTTTAACATATAATGCTTTTTGATAGAAAACATATTCATACTTTTTAAGGCAAATACAATAATCTTCTAATGTTATCATAATGATTATTTGCCATTCTCAAAATAATGTTTGATATCTTGTATCTTTTGTTTCATGATGATACTTTTTAGAAATTAAAACTTTAATGAAAAAACTTTGTTAATTAGCAAATACTACAACATTAAAAAAATATAGATTCTAGGAAACATTAATTTGAAATTTATGTAGCTTTTAAATTCAAATATATAATATTTCAATAAAATCTAGAAAAACATATCTTATTGTGATATACTACTCACACATTAAGAAATAAGTAGATGTTAATTTTGGTAAATATTATTTTATATGGTAAGTCACTATAAGGATGACACGTGGAATTTTACAGTCTTTTTATTAGATTGTATGATATGATATGATATGATATGATACTAATTATGTTGGAGAATTTTAAAAAACAAACTTATAAATGTTGTATATTTGTTATAATACTATTGCTTTTAAAATCTTATGTGTCAATATTAAAACACCAAATTTAAAAGATTTACTTTTATTTATTTTCA
The DNA here is from genome assembly GCA_019776075.1 of Amaranthus palmeri. Taxonomy (NCBI): domain Eukaryota; kingdom Viridiplantae; phylum Streptophyta; class Magnoliopsida; order Caryophyllales; family Amaranthaceae; genus Amaranthus; species Amaranthus palmeri. The sequence goes on from JAAKBH010000335.1 coordinate 58,425, forward strand.
TATATAAAATTGCTTAAAATTGTTTATTCAAATGAATGTTAACTCTTGTAAATTATTATTGAATATAATATTGACTAAAATACATAATTTAATGTGAGGGTTATTGTGGTAGTATAAGAAAATAGTACTCCCTCCGTTCTTTTTTGTTTTTCCACCTTACTAAAACGGGTAGTTTCATAAGTTTTTTCACTTTAGAATACTTTCCATTTTTGGAAAGTTTTCATCTCACTTTTACCCCTTAAAACCCCACTTTTTTTACTTCACACTACTATTTAATTATTTTCTCTCTCATACTTTCAATACCATCATTACATTAAACTATTATTTAATTATTTTTTCTCTCATACTTCCAATACAATTATTAATTTCCACTACTATATAATTAAAATAATACCAACCACCACCAAAGATTCCATTTTTCTTAATATTGGTGAAAAACTCAAATAGGAACATCAAAAAGGAACGGAGGGAGTATATATTTATAGCTTAAGATTAAGTTTTATATCGAACATTTATTAGAAATATTATATTTTGATAACGATATCATTTGAAAGTTGAATTCTTTAATGTTGAATTCTTTAATGTCATATTTGAAAACAATGATTTTATTTGAAAGTTTAAAATTAACTTAAATAAATATTTAACACAACCTAAATCAATTACTTTTTACTTATAAAGTAGAATCTTTTATTTTCCTTTTTTCTACTTCTTTGAGCTAGCTTTCTTCAAATATTGACCAAGTAAATAACTAATGACTATAGTGGTTGAAAATAATTTGTGGTCAACATTTTCACACTATGCATGTGCGTATACCGTTTGAATCAACAAAATATTATCATTAAATAATATTAAAATAACCATTTTTAAATAAAATACTCAGTATCAAATGAAGACACATTTTAATCATTCATCTTCATTATTTATTTAATTTTAAATAAATTTTTTTAAATATTTCTTCAAGCTTCGTGACCCAACATTTAATAGAAATGAATAGAGAAAAAAAAGTTAATGTGAATGACTATGGACTATAAAAACTACTATATTATCATTGGTTTATATATAGTTGGCAATTCGCATCAATTTTTTGAAAGTAAGGCTCTGACATTATTATTGTTATTAAGCTATATGACCAATTTTTTGGATTTCTCTTGATCGTTCTAAATACTTAATTTTCAAAATTGTTGAATGTAGATTGTATACAACTTAGTTTTCCCAATGTTTTTGGTTATCATATTGTATTGCTTTTACAAAAGACTTGAAGCCCCAAAAAACTATTTGTAAGTTCATAGAATCATATTGGTTATCGAAGTCATGGACTACAAAGGAAATTATAGTAAAATAAAAGAGATACCTAATAAGGAAAATATAACATTCTTTCAGGATAGAGCTAAAAGTATGAACACTCATCTCCTTTTCATATAGCTTTATATGTGATATGATTTAGGCTTTGAATCAGTAAAATAAATATATATACCAAAGTCAGCAAAATCGAAATTCTACTCAAAATCGACTAAGAAAATAGGATCTAATCAATAAGATTAGATTGTAGAACCCTAGTATCCAACCAATTAACTTAAAAATGCTAACATTTCTAGTCCCTCATCATAAGTAAATATTTTGAAAGGTTTAAAATTGTGATATAAACTTCTTTAACTTCATTATTAAGAAATGAAAAGAAAAAACTTTCAATAATTAATTCAAAATTTCAGTTCAATAAAAACCTTTATTATTTAAATTGTAATATAAAATATTTTTAAATATGTGGGTGTATGTAAAATAAATCAGTGATAAGAAAAATTATAATTGAGACCAAGTTTGTTTGATCGAATTGTGAAATCGTAGAATCATACTTTGATCGAAAATTTTATATTCAATCAACAAAATAGGTAAGAGAGAAAAATGAGAGTGATGTAATTGCATATCAATGGATTAATTCAATATTCAACCAATCTTGTTATGTACACCAAAAAATAATGAACGAAGTAGCCCCATTTTAATGAAGCACCTAAAGAAAATCACTCTTCGCCTAATTTTTATCACAGGTAAAAAAGAGAATTCCCCACTAACAAAAAGAGATTGAAAATCAATCTGTAATATTCTTATTCGACCAAGTTAAGAATACCAAAAATATGACAAGGAGCACAACGAGAGTTCATCCACACCTTCGAATGCAACTTCAGAATCTCCTTAACCATCCCCTTAGTCTTAGCCTCACAATCAGCTTGTAAAACCAAGCACAATTTTGCCACTACCCCAAGTTGCAACATATCTTGCACAACACTCGGAATTCCGCAAAACTTACAGATCGCAAACAGAACTTTCACCCCTTTCTCGGTCGCAAAATGTGAAACCCTAAGTATCTTTTTAGACACAACAACTAAACCAGCACCATGAGCCAACAGCTCAGCCCGCCCCTCAGCACACCCACACAAATGATCCAGTACAGCCAATACCATCTCGATCGTCCGCTTATCCTTAGACTCCATGAGGACATCCACCATGACTGGAACTGCACCTGCATCTGTAACCCTAACTCTGTTCCTCCCCCAAGAACAAGCCAAATCCAGAACTTTTAGTGCTGTTTTTGTTGTTTTAGGCGCGATTTCATCTCTAATCAATCGAATAACCACTGCAAATTGTTCGCGTGTAAGTGAAACTACCTGTTTCGGATCAGCTACTTCTAATAATTGTTTCATCAATTCAATAGCATAAGCTCTGGAATCGTAATTTCTCTTTTCAATTATTTTCACCAGCGAATTAATCAATTCTCCTTCGTTCTGTTTCAGTAGATTTCTTAGTATCATTTCGTCAGAAATCTGAAGATGTACGAGTATGCGTAACGCATCTTCGCTAACATTTTTCAAGACGAGATCACCAAGGAACTCAGCAACACCAGGAGTAGTCTCTAAACAACGTTTATTAACGCTGCTTTCAGAAGATATTGATTTAATTGTGTCGAGAATTTGCAATCGTCGCTGTGTGGACGATTTTGACGCTTCTTTGATGAGTTTTGCAATCTGCGCTTTGGTTATCGGCGATTTCGGAGTAGGAAATCGTTCGATGCCGTTCGAAGCGTTGAGAGTACACCATGATTGAATAAGGCGTCGAAGCGTATGGTTCGGTGTGAGAAAAGCGTCGATATTGTCGGCATCTACGTTAAGGTACTGTTTAGTTACCGGACAAATTGGATTATTGTTGGTGAAAATCCATGTTTCTATACTCTCACGATCGTACGTGATTCCTGTTGAGATTGTTATTGGATCCTTCATGATTTCTAATGAGATTGGACACAAGAAATATGATGGAACATTGATTTCTTCTTCATGATCATGATGATCACCATCCATTATTCCGATTCCGAGCAGGTTAGATAATCCTTATACAATAGACGTCTCAAGTTTTTGGCTAGCCCAATTGATAAATTTTAAAAAAAACTAACTGATGGTTTTGTGAGTTAAAAAGGAGATATAAACTGGACTCTTGAGAGATGTCTATAGTATAGATGGTCTCTCAAATATAATAAAAGGGGTGGAAATCAAAATTATGTTATAATCCCACCGGCCAGCGGCCACTATCACTAGGCTAATTCAAGATACTCGTTTTGGGTTGACTTTTAAAATTTGAAATTTTCGTTTTGGGTTGACTTTTGAAGGTTTAAGTTTGGGTTGAGATGAGAGGATGAAGGTTATGAAATTTGATATAAAGGTTTTGGAAATGAAGATTTGAAAGATGATGGGTTGGTAATGAAGTTTGGGGTTATATATATGGTGTCTAAGGAAAGAGACTATTCAAAGCTTGAGATGAAGTCAAAGTAAGAAATAAAGAATGATATCAATATTGATTTGAAGAATAATAATACATGGAAAAAAGATGGATGACTATTCAAACAAGTTGAAGGATGCTTACTCATGACTAGGTATATATGGTAATGGTATGCTATTTCAAGGTTTTATTACATTTAAATATTTAATTATTGTTGGTATTTACAAATATTTAACTTTAATAAGTTATAAAAATTATTGGAATTTTTCCACAAGTTACTCTATATTTGTTTATTTCGGTTTTTAGTTTTATTTGTTTTTGGCATAAACGTTTAGCTTTTGAACATAGTGAGTCAAAGTAATAAAAATAAAAAAGGAAATATAAATAGTAAAAGTAGTGGAGTTATATTTAATAGAAATAAGACAAATTTATTAGGACATACTCCCTCCGAATCATTTTAGATGTCTCATTTGGATTTTCACGGTTATTAAGGGTGGTGTGGGGTCCATTAAAAAGGTGGTAGTTGGGTATTGGGAGTAGTAAAGTGGGGTATTTAGGTAAAAAAAGATAGACAAAAAAGGAAATAAGAGAATTAATATGAATTTGCCATATAAGAAAATGAGACATCTAAAATGATTCGGAGGGAGTACTAAAATGCAAAATAAAGCAACTTAAGTGGAATATAAAAGTTCTTTTGAATGAATTTTTTCATATGGTAACCAAAGTTTTTTAAAAATTCATGTGGTAACCCTGACGACTGACGTTACCCAATTTATTCTTTATGTTCTTTTTACACAAAAACATTAGCAAACATTAGTTTAGTCAGATCAAAGCATTTGGTAACTACTCCTAATATTTAAAAGCATTGAGAAGGACAAACATGGAAAAAAAGAAGTGCGGCCTTGTGTTGACTATGTTGGTGTTACTAGAATACAAGAAAATAGATTAAGAAAGCTCCGACCACATTTGTGGATCATCGACTCGTCGTATTTATTAATAATTGTTCAAATTATGATTTTATAAATATAATATTAAAAAATGTGTAGGTGCTTAGGTGCCGACATATATGATCACTAATAAAATTTAAAAAATGGGTCTGGGCAACCCAAACAAGGAGGGGAAGAAATAGTCTACTCATAAACTCAAGGAAGGTTCACTACTAAACCAGTTGGTAATAATATGAGTTACTCCTTGAGTTTATAAAGTGATGCATACTCTTTTCTTTCTCCGATGTGGGATAACTCACACGTGGATAATACATGGGCACTTCAACAAATCATGAATGAATGATTGAATCTTCCATGCAACTATAGACTATTGTTTTGTCTACCTAGCTAACCTACTTTTGGCTCATTTCATATATTTCTCTGTTTCATAATATTTGCTATTGATAGTGACATTATCCGACCCAACATGTTACACTCAATAGCAAGTATTATGGAACGGAGAAAGTACTTTTCTCCCTTGATTATAGTATACTTGTTACATTCGACTTTTTGTATAATTTAATTAATGTGTTATTTTAATCATTTATATATTGAACTATACACGTCTAAAAATTATAAAAATAATATTATATAAGTATGCGATTAGACATTTCAAACAAAATCTCACTTGATTATATTTTTTACACATTAGCCTCAATATATAAAACAAACTTGAACGATTAATAGTGTCAAAAACAGTAGTGTAGCGAATTTTTAGGAAGTATATTCGGTCCTGCTCATTCTAGATTAAGGAGAAATAGTGTTATTATAGGACCTGACCAGGGATAGGGCCAATTGGCGGCTCCTTATTCACGTCCTAGATTTTTAGACTTGTTTATTATTGTTCTTTGTCTTTCGTCATCACTCTCTACCACCTCTCTTACCAAAACCGTTTTTTAGTCATCTATACGTATTCTTTATGAGACGTCATCTATCTTCCTCCCCAAACCCTGAACATAAATTGTCTATGAACGAGATACACTGGGTATAACGATGATGATGATGAGTGTTATTGTAGGTATAAAATTAAAAGAGAGGTAAATGTACAGATGACATTAGAAAAAAAAGTGGTAAACCGTTTAAAAATAAAATTGATGCAAAATGAGTACTACAGAGAAATATTTCGACTAACCTTTGACAAATTCTTCTAGCTTAAACTTCAACTCATTGAGTAAGACGGTGCAAATATTTCAAAATTAGTGGGAAGAAATTTAGAATTAATTTGAAAAATGGAATTCTACAAACCAGTGAGGCTTGATGTGGTTGCTTGTATAAGAAATGATTTGGGAGAATGATTGGGTGCCTTCTCATTATCATCATAAGAATATATACAAGATTAATCTATGGTTTTTAGGAAACTAAATAATTACAATATATTCCTAATATTATATTCTAACATATAAAGATACACTAAATAAACAATATATGCAAAATATTCTTTGAGAATATTTATTATTCTAGCACACCCCCGCAGTCGAATCGGGAGGTTGACGAACGCTGAGACTGGATCGAAAATCTTCAAAAAGAATTTGCGGAAGACCTTTGGTAAAAATATCAGCTATCTGAAAACGGGAGGGAACATGAAGAACACGAATATCACCCCGTTTGACTCGTTCACGAACAAAATGAATGTCCATCTCAATATGTTTAGTGCGCTGATGATGAACTGGGTTACCCGATAAATAAACAGCACTAACATTATCACAATAAACAAGAGTAGCAGTAGTAATAGCACAACGGAGCTCAAGAAGTAAATTACGAATCCAGCATGTTTCAGAAACCACATTAGCAACACCACGATATTCTGCTTCGGCACTGGATTTAGAAACAGTGGGTTGGCGCTTAGCAGACCAAGAGACAAGATTATCACCCAAGAAAACACAATAACCAGAAGTAGAGCGGCGAGTATCAGGACAACCGCCCCAATCAGCATCAGTATAAGAAATAAGAGAAGAGATAGAGGATTTATACAATTGCAAACCATGAGAAAGTGTACCCTTGATGTAACGAAGAATGCGATGAAGAGCAGCCATATGTTCAACCCGAGGATCATGCATAAAGAGACATATCTGCTGAACGGCATAAGAAATATCAGGTCGAGTGAAGGTGAGATACTGTAAAGCACCAGCCAAACTACGATACAAGGTGGGATCAGAACAAGATGAACCAGCATCAGCACGAAGTTTGCTGGTAGTAGAAATCGGAGTAGAGACGGGGTTGCATTGAGACATGCCGGCTTTCTCAAGAATCTCAGTAGCATACTTTTGTTGAGAAAGAAATAAACCTGTAGAATTACGAGTGACAGCAATACCCAAGAAATAACTCAGAGGACCTAAGTCCTTCATGGCAAATTCAGAACTCAACTTAGCCATAATAGACTGTCGGAGACGATCAGAGGAAGCAGTAAGAATAATATCATCAACATACAAAAGAAGATAAGCAATGTCGGACCCATGACAGTAAATAAATAAGGACTGATCAGAAATGCTATTACGAAAACCAATAGAAGTAACAAAATCAGCAAAACGTTGATACCAAGCCCTAGGGGCTTGCTTCAATCCATATAAAGACTTGCGAAGAAGACAAACATGATCAGGATACCGAGAATCACGAAAGCCCATGGGCTGATGCATATAAACAATCTCATTCAAATTACCATGAAGAAATGCATTTTTAACATCTAACTGATGAATAGACCAAGACCTGGAAACAGCAATACTCAAAACAGTACGAATAGTAGTAGGTTTGACAACAGGACTAAAAGTCTCATCACAATCAATGCCCGCACGCTGAGTCTTACCATCGCCCACAAGACGCGCCTTATAACGCTCAAAAGACCCATCTGACTTAGTTTTCAAGCGAAAAATCCACAATGAACGAATAATATTAGCATCAGACGGTCTAGGTACTAGTTCCCAAGTATTATTTTCAATTAAAGCATCAAATTCCTCTTGCATGGCTTGCTTCCAATTTGGGTCACGAAATGCATCTATGGGATTTTTGGGAATTGGAGAAAAGGTGACGGATAAAGCATGAGAGGAATATTTAGGATTAGGTTTAAAAATGCCATGTTGACTTCGGGTGATGATTTTATTTTGAGATGGTGTAGAGAGGTGGGGAGTGGGTTGGCCAATGATTGGGCTGCGTGAGGCAGGCCCAGTAGAGGCATTGGGAGCCTCAAAGGGTATGGGAGATGGTATTTGGGCCGTATCAGAGACAGGCCCAGCAGGAAAAGAAGTAGGCGGCTGGTTTGTGACTGTTGGACGCTGGGGGGAGTGATGAGGTTGGGCTTCAGTAGAGGCAGGCCCAATAGGGAATTGAACCTGCTGCTGGGTGGTATTAGATTCTGAGAGCTGTGAGTGTGGGCCGAGTAAAATGGGCCGAAGTAGGGGATGGACAGAATTGGGCTCCAAAAAATCATACTCGTGAGGAGTAAGTTTGGAACGACTTGCAAAGGGAAAAGAAGACTCATCAAAAATAACATGTCGCGAAATAATTATTTTATTTGATGCGATGTCATAGCACTTATAACCGCGATGTGAGGAGGGATATCCCAAGAAGACACATGGAGAAGAACGGGGTTGAAGTTTGTGAATTTTAGATGAGGAAAATAAAGGAAAACATAAACACCCAAAAATCCTAAGATGATCATATGTAGGAGCTTTATGATAAAGTAAATGAGTGGGAGTAAGATGGCCAAGTAATTTGGATGGAAGAATATTGAGAAGATATGTGGCGGTATTTAAGGCGTGAGGCCAAAAATATGGGGGAAGAGAAGCATGACATAATAAAGTCCGAATAATATTATTGATGGAACGAATTTTTCTTTCGGATTTTCCATTTTGGGAGGATGTTTGTGGACATGAAAAACGAAGAATAATACCCCGACTTGCACAAAATTGGTGAAAATTTTTATTGTCAAATTCACTCCCGTGATCGCATTGGAAAGATTTTATATTTAGCTCAAATTGTGTGCGAACATAAGAATGGAAATTAACAAATATATCATATACTTGAGATTTGCGAAATAAAGGAAATGTCCACAAATAATTGGTGAAATGATCAAGAAACAACACATAATATTTGTACCCGGATGGACTTGCAACAGGAGATGTCCATAAATCACTATGTATTATTTCAAAAGGACGGGTACATAAAGATGTAGATTTATAGAAAGGGAGACTAACATGTTTGCCTAAAGGGCATGATTGACAAAAAAAAGAGGGATTTTTATTACATTCAATAGACTTAGAAGAGGACAAAAAATCTAAGATAGTGTTTCCCGGATGACCCAAACGAGAATGCCAAGTACTAGAGGAGAAAGCCGGAAAAGCATAGGAAGAGGAAGAGGTGGTTCTATGTGTCAAGTGAAGAGGATAGAGATCGCCAGTGCTATTAGACCGCAGGATTATATTCTTTGTGTCCAATTCCTTCACGGAAAAACCGGAAGGATCAAACTCAATGGAAACATTATTATCGCGAGTAAACTTTCGGACAGAAATAAGATTTTTAATGAGTGTGGGAGAATGGAGAACATTTTTTAAGACTAAAGGTTGGGATGGGGAAGGGATAGATACATGACCATGACCTTTTACGGGAAGCATAGCACCATTACCAACAATAATAGAATGAGAATTAGATGACTTTAAAGGAGAATAATTCAAGAGAGTACCTTTAGAGTGAGCCATATGAGATGTAGCACCAGTGTCCATATAATATTCCGCATCCGGAGAAGTATTAAAATTCTGAGGCTCAAAATTTTCTGAAAATTTCGAATTTTGCGGACGAGAGTGAGAAAAGGAAGCCATGAGAAAAGGTGAAGAAAAGGGAGAATAAGGTGGTGGAAGAAAAAACCAAGGAATGAACCTAAGCAACTGATACCATATAAGAAATGATTTGGGAGAATGATTGGGTGCCTTCTCATTATCATCATAAGAATATATACAAGATTAATCTATGGTTTTTAGGAAACTAAATAATTACAATATATTCCTAATATTATATTCTAACATATAAAGATACACTAAATAAACAATATATGCAAAATATTCTTTGAGAATATTTATTATTCTAGCAGCTTGAGCTTGATATTAAAAAAAATGGTGAACCGTTGTTTAAAAATAAAATTGATGAAAAATAAAATTCAACAAACCAGTGTTATTGTAGGTATAAATTTGAAAAATGGAACTCTATGAACCAGTGAGGAAGAAATTTAGAATTAATTTGAAAAATGAAATTATCGTAGAAGACTCTTCTTGAGTTTGAGTCGAAGGACTCTTTTGACCGCCCTCTCCTTATGGGTATGAGACGCCGCCGAGCCTCTTTCCCCAAACCCTGACCATAGATCTATCTATGTGCGGGATTACTGGATATAATGATGATGAATTCTTCTAATTCAACATAATCCATCCAGTTTCTTAGCAATGGTGTTCACCAACTTTTGTCAATCAGAATCTTCCATGCAGCTACAGATTAATGTTATAGTGTTATGTCTACGGTCTACCTAGTTATTCTACTTTTGGCTCATTTAAACTTTCCTTCCTTACATTACATTCTACCTAGTTATTTTGATTATCTGAATATTGAACTATACACGTTTAAAATTATAAAAAGTTAGCATTATGAAAGTATGTGATTAAACGATTCAAACAAGATTTTACTTGACTATATTTTTTTCTATACATTAGCCGCAATACATAAAATAAGCTTGAACGATAAATAGTGTCAAAAACAGTAGTGTAGCGAGTACTTCAAAACGAAGAAAGTATTATTATTCGGTCACACTCATTTTGGATAAAAGAGAAATAGTGTTATTGGATGTATAAAATTAATAGAGAAATAACATGTACGGATAATATTAAAAAAAAAGTGGTAAGTTATTATTTAAAAATAATATTAATGCAAAATGAGTAAGACGTAACAAAATGATAATTATTTCGACTAACCTTTGACAAATTCTCCTACAAATTCAACTCATCGGAGTAAACGGTGCAAATATTTCAAATTGAGCGGGAAGAAAATTTAGAATTTATTTGAAAATGGAATTCTACAAAACACAAGAGAGAATTAGAGAATTAGAATAAGAGAAAAAAAGACAAAGAAGCCTCAAAATATTTTGGCGTGTTTGTCAATTGATTGTTAGTTGTTGATTTTTTTTAATTGGCTTATTTGACCAGCAGAAAATATTGGCCGTTTTTGTTGGCTTTTAGATTAGCTGAAAAAGCTAGCTATTGGTGGAGATGTTTGGTAAATTTAAGTATTGGTTGTTAGCTGTTTATTAAAAAAAAAAATGGGTCAACAAGCTAAAACAAAACCAGAAAAAGATAGTTGGAGCAGTTTTTTCATTTTGGCTTAAAAGCCCGCTTTTCTTCTACTTTAAAAGCCGTTTAACAAACATATTTTTTGGCTGTTTGACCAACTAACAAGCCAAAAGCCAAAAACCAAAAACCAACGAAAAAGCTAAACAAAAAGCTAGCTAATAACCAAACACCCCTTCGTATGATTATTGATTGAATTCCTTAATTTATTGAGTTATTCAGTAATTTATTTACTTATTGTGTCTCTTATTTACTTTTAATATTAAAATTCAGTTGTAGTTTTAATGTGTACTGTAAGTTGTAAGTGTTTTTTCAGGCACGATTTTTGGGATTTGGGCTGGTGACAAAGTTGTCAGAATAGAGATTCTACGTAGGATCGAAATCAACTGGTGGGATCAGATCGTAGGATCGGACGATTCTACGAATTTATAGAATTAACAAGCTGTAATATGTCTATGTTTATTATTTGATCCTTTACAATATAAAAAAGTCATAATAACCCATACATTATCTTAAGATTTTGCTTTAATTTTAAAATACATATATATCTTATTTTTTAAATGTCGTTTTTTCCCTATTCTTAATGAAATGACAAATATATATATAGGATATCGACTACACATAATATAATAATATATTTAGAGCACATACACAAATGGATATAATAAGAAACCATAGTAAGCAAAAAAGAACAAAAATACTTGGAAAAAAATAAAATCAGTACTTTTAAACGATCCTGCTCGATCCTACCAACCATCCTACCCGATCTTAACGATCCTACCACCGATCCTAGCAATCATACTTGATTCCGATTCCACTAACGATCCTAGTCGTTGGGTCTAATTTGAATCCTAAAATCGTACGGTTCTACAATCCGAATTGCGATTTTAACGACAATATCTAAGAATTCAAGTGTTAATACTCTAATGGGCATGATTTATTGATTTGGGCAACTTGAAACACAATGTGAGACTTACAGGTTACGAGAAATTGAAGTCCACAACAAGAATTTAATTTACAACATGAGTTTTAAAATTTTTTAATGTTAATAATTTCAATTCTTCTCCATCAAATTTAATATTTAATAAAAATAACATATTTAATATCTCAACAATTTTATTTTTTTCAAAATTTTAGTGAATATCCCTTATACCATTTTTTATAACTAGTCTCTTGAGAGACGTATTTTAAGCTCAATTCATTAAAGATTAATGTCTACTTACCTTATTTTTAATGTCTACTTACATTATCCTTAATGCTTATTTACCGTATTCTTAATGTCTACTTCCAGTATCGTAAATGCCTACCTACATTATTTTAAAAGATATATAATAGACCAGTCCAATTAAAGATAATCTCTCAAAGAGACGTCTCTAACAAAAATTTGGGGTGTTTGGCAAATTAGTTTATTGAGCAATTTTAATGTTAGTATTTGTTGAGTTATCTAGTTAAAACAACTTATTCATATATTTGTACAAGCTGCTCATAATAGCGGAATCAAAATCAGCTAGTCAAACTAGTTTATAAAATTAACTGGTCAAATCAACCATTATAATTGGCTATCAGCTACTATGAGCTATCAGCCATTTGCCAAAGATTTCGATAGTGTCAACTATTCGTTTTCGATAGTGTCTTCCAGTTCTCATTTTCATTCGCCCAAAGATTTCCATAGACTTGTGAAAGAAGCTGCTTTACCAATTTAGAAGATACAGATTTGCGCAAACTCCATTGCTGCAATGCCAATCTATAGCATTTTCAAGGTATTTACTATCCTTTCACCTTTCTTTATTCTCCTTTTCCCTAATCCAATCTCTGTGCCTTGTTTTTGTGTTTTCTCTTTATTAGACTCATTTTTATGGGTTTTTAGTTATGTTATTCCAATTTTCCCACTTGTAAATTAAATTTCTTGTAATTCCCAGTTCAATTTTCAATTGCCCTCTTTATATTTTTGGATTATTGATGTTTTTTGTATTCTAAGTTGAGAAATAATCCACATTTTGAAAATAAAATGCAAGGAATAGATTAAGCTTTATGGTAGTTTGATTTCTGGGTTAGAGTGATAATTACTAGGTCAAATTGGAATATCCCATTGGGTTTATCTTCAATTTTAGGTTGTTTCGATGCCTCATGCTTTTGGTCGATATTTGGGGTTACGACAACATATCACTCCCATTACCACCATAGAATGAAAACAAAGGCCGCATCGCAATTCGCATCGCATCGGCCATGTCATAAAGGTTTTTCAAAACAAACGAATCGATATTTCCCGGCTCCCGCGTTGTAAAAAAAACTGCGTTTAGGGCCACATTAAAGGATATCTTATGGTTCTCGACTGATATTTAGACGATATGATAACCACATCACTCTTGTTACCGTGATCGCAACTGTTACCACATTTTTACACTATGATTACCACATCATCATTGTGTTGTCGTGATCGCAGACTGTTACCATATTTTGCACTATGCTTGAAGGTTTCATTGCTTTATTTTATCTGTTTATTGGTCAGTTTCTGAGATGGGAACTTGGGAGGTGACTTTAAGAAATTTTGTGGCTATTAGGATAATAGTGCTAAATAGGCTGATCCATGAAACTAAAAGTATTGCTAATTATAGGATTCCTGAAACTATAAGTATTTCTAAATAGGTGATCCATGAAAATAAAGATATTGCTAAATATGGTGATCTGTGAGACTGTAAGTATTGCTTAATAGGATGATCATGAAATTGAAAATATTTCTAAATATGGTGTTCCAAGAACCTCTTTGTAAAGAATGAGAATTTTTTCAGTATTAGTAAAACTACTAATACTATGTTTAGATAGAGAGAAATAGAGGATAAGAAAGGGAGGGATTTGGAAGAATGGAGGACAATGTTTGGATAACAAGGGAGGGGAGGGGTTTGGAGGAAAAATATGGACAAATTTTGTTTAAAATACAATCTCTCGTAAAGTGGAATGATTTGGAGGAAACACTCATTTTTCTTTATTTTCCCTTCTCTTCCCTACAAAACAAACAACGTGCACTCTATCTCCTTACTCCTCCCCTTCTTTCCCTTCCTCTTTGCTTCATTTTTTTTTCTCATTTAATTTGTTATCCAAACATAGTGTAAGTGCTATAGGTACTGGATTGAAATAAGTAAAATATGCTATATTGCCATGATGAAGCAGTAGCACCTCACTTCCTGTAATGCAATACAATATTCTTCTTCTTCGTGTATCAGTATTAAGTGGCCTTGTTGATATTTCTGGATTTTTTTCTTTGATAGACATACCATCGTCAAACGTTCAATGACCTCTAAAGGTGTTAGTTCCAAGGACCATGTTCAATTTTAATGGGCGACTTCTAAGCTGCAGTAGCAAAGTGTTTTTCCATTGATTGATGATGCAATATCATTTGACTTGCTTATTAATGTTAGTTAAACTCAGCTTTAAGCATACAGTAAATGTTAAACTCTATCATTTCTCAAAAAGTTTTGCTTGATTTTGCTAAATTTATGAAGTTTCAAGTTATAATACCCATTTGAGGTGCTGAGCATCTGACATGTATATAAAGTGTCGTCGTTTTGAGAATTCTGTATACCAGTTTGTCTTGCTTCTTTTCCAGGAAACATTGTTGTAAATCATTTAACATCCCTCATGTTAGAATTTAGACCTTAAACTCCAAAATCCCTTTTTAAATTAGTTGTGAGCCTTTGAGTTTATTCTACTTGTGTAAGGTTTAAGGGTTGCATCTAAAGAGATCCTGCTAATTGAAGTACTACTCAAAAGAGCTTTTTTTTAATTTTATTTGTTCATCACTTCATTCAAAAAATAAATATTTTCCACTTTCCATTTAAAAAATAAATATTTTCACCTTTTAATTTAAATTTTAGCTATCATAGACAAGAGTTGAAGTCACGACGTTTCACATTAAGTCGAAGCACGTCAAAGTACGTGGAGTGTAATTTTAGCACAAACGAGATAACGAGAGGCACTATAAAGCTAGAAGAGAAAGTAATTAAGTGTGAGTGGATGCTTCGAATATCTTAGATCAATATTTCAGAATAGTGGGACATTCAATAAGATGTGATCTAAAGTGTGAGTGGTAAAAATGGAGAACGACTACTGTAATATTATGTGATCGAGGTGTGCCCTTAAAGTTAAAGGATAAGTTTTATCGAATGACCAATAAACCAGTGCTACTATATAGCTCAAAATGTTGGGGTTTAGAAAAGATCATAGTAGACTTAAATAATCATGATCTAAATCTTCTATCATCTTTCTACTGCTTTTTGAGAATATGTACCTTATAAGTTATGACTGACTCAATCATTTCTTCAAAAATATCTCTCATCCATGTGTCAATTTTCAGGATTTTGGCACTAATTATTGAAGTTGATGGTTGTAACTTTGAGGAGATTAGTAGAGAAGGATGTAGATTGACAAGAGTATAAGATAGTAGATAAGGATGAACAGAGTAGGATAATATGTATGGAAAATTAATTAACATAATGTTTTTGTTGTAGAATTGTATAAAAGATAAGTACGGAATAAAGTCGACTCTTTGGTAGAGACGACCTCTCACGTCGATTTGTTTCAGTGTTGTTCCCTGTATTTTATGAGCCCTAGGCAAACTGAAAGAAATGAGCCTCTTTATGGAGGGTCGGTTTTGAACTTTAACGGGTGTTTTGGAAAATCGTAGAGACGGATCCTATACATTATAATTATCATTATAAATGTACACGTGTCATATACTAATTGATCAAAAAAACTATTCATAAATTGCAAATTTTAAATGTCTACTTCATTAGCCAAAATTTTCAGATATTAGGGCCCTAGACAAATGCTCACCTTGCCTATGGAAAAACAACCCTATTTGTTTGGTTCATGTAGCCGACCCATATAGTTGAGATAAAGGCTTTAACATTTTGTTAATATTTAACACAAATTATATTATTTATCTCTATACTATGAGCATAGGCTTTGCTCCATTTGCTTCTCAAATCTTATTACCTGCAATGTTTTCATTTAGCCTAGTAATTTATTTCTTTATTTGTGATATTGGGAAAGCCATAACAATTAAACCATGATAACAAGGTCAACTACATTTCTAGATGCAGTTTGAGTTTCATATGCTTCTATTTTATGGTACTTTGAGTTTCATTTATTTCTAGGCTGGCATAACTATAATGTCAAAATTTTCAGTTGTTTAGTTTGTCTAGTCTAAGCTGGATGTGATTGGATTAAGCAAGATGAAAATGACTTGTAAATGTTGTGCTGGAAAATAAGCTTTGACTAAATATGTGGCTAGACTTTATAGTCCTCACAATTGAATTGGAAATTTGTGGCTGGAACAGTGATTGTAAATTGTAATTATATGTCCTTCATAATTGACTTGCAAAAAGTTTGACTAAAACTTGTGCTACTAAGTCAGCACAATTGATTGTGGCAGAGGGAAGCTCTAACTAGATGTTGAATTCTTCCATCAGTTAAAAGAATAAATAGAAAGTAAAAGATCATCATCATTCATCACCATCAACCCAATATCCCACTCGAAAACTGGGTCTGGGTGAGGAAAGTAGACAGACAATCCATACCTGTATTCCCTGCGAAGAGAGGACTAGAGGATTGCGGTCAATTTTACCCAAAAATTAAGAGCCCTATATAAAGTGGAATATGAAATAATATAATAAATATGATGAGTAATAGCAAAAAAAAAAAAACAGAACGAGGAAGCAAGAAGCCACTACGGCAAGAAGGCACCTTAAGAAACTATTAATAGTCTGAAATATGGATTTGACGTCTCCAACTATTCTTATCCCTAGTCAGGTCCGTGGAAAGGCACATATAACTCAAGTCGTTCTTAATTTGTTGAACCCATGCTAAATAGAAAGTAAAAGATCATGATGATAATTTGATCCGATAAAAGAAAATGAGTGCATGGTATCCTCCATTTACTTTCTTGTGTTTTGAGAGTTGAGAGTGGTTAATGAAAGGAGCGTATGGGTATAATGAATCTTTCGTAAAAAAAAATCTCCGAATAGTTAATACATTTTTGCTATCTAATGCTAAACTCTCTCTTTATTGTTTTTTGAATATTTAGTTCCAATGGTTCGTTGCTTCCCGCTGAGAGCTTCTTATCGGTTGAATGGAGAAGCCGGTAAGTATCCACGCTAAATAGTTCTTTAATTGGGAATGAATGATGCAATTTTTATCTTCATGTTCTTTCCTTGTGTTGTTGATGATGGAAAAGTCGGTGGATTAAAGTTGATAACAGATCGTTTTATTCACATTCGTAGTCTTTTCAAAATTATGGGTTGTCTGACTGGAGCTCGAGTTTTCTTGGCGTAGTCTGGCTTGAAATAGCATACGCGAGTTTGGAAACTCAAAACGCTAGGCTTGATTGAACCTCGAGTTTTCTTGGCTTAGCTTGGCTCGAAATAGTTAAGAGTTACGCTTGGGAACACTTGGCTTGGCTTGAGCTTGAGCTTGAAATGCACAATCAACAGACTTTGGCTTTATTTTTAGCTGGGTTTTTGTATACACCCATTATCCATGGTTATAAATCCAATCCGTTGATTCCATTCGATTATAGTCATAGTTACATGGTAGCCACGTTCCGCAATCCAGAAATGTGCATCCTCAATCACCACGAAATGCGACCTGAATCGCCCAAGGTTACGTCCTGGTATAGAATACCATTTAAAAAATGTAGTTGGACCTTCATTTACAAATTAAAGAAAAAATAAGGGAGGATAAACAAGATGAAACCTAGAAAACTAAAAAAATTTCTCTTAAAAACATTTTCCTAAAGCAAAAAATCATATTAATTTGATTTTGTTTTCAAATATACTTTTTATACATAATGTATCTTGTACCCAATAGAACCTGAGTCAATCTAAGTTGTGTTCCTTGTTCCCGTCCCCCGTTCCAAACCGAATGTTGTTTTAGGTAACAAGGATTACACTTATTTAGTTTAGGAATAAATTCATTTTAGCTTTTCTCATGTACTCATTCAAGTCTTGATCACAATCTCAGGGATGGGACAAATAAGTAAAAAAAAAAAAAAAAAGATCAAATAAGGATCCTATTCATTCCCTTCCATCCAATGCTCATATTACACTTGTAAACCGTTTTTTAATGTTAGAAAATTTTAATACACTCAAACATAATCATTTGAAACAGTAAATTGAGGTCTGCTTACTAAGTTTTTAAAGTCACATTTGATCTTTATCAGTGCTACATAATTCGCTGGCTAAAATTCGCTTTTAATTGTGATTCACTCAAACTGTTAAAAAAATTCCTTAAACCGACAAGAATTCGCTTTTCCAATTCTGCTAGCTTACATGGTTTTACTAGAATGCTTATGCTAAGATTACTTTCATGTTCTGTTTGTTGGTATGTTCTGCATGGCCAGTTTCTTAACCATTTTGGTTGCACGTTTTATTCACTGTACTTATAATTTCTTTGTGGGTCTTCAATGGCTCATAGCAGGAAAATGGCGTAGGGCATTCCTTTAAATTCAACGACCGACCAAGTAGTGACGTTGTCGTTAGGTTGCGAACGCCTGAAGGTCGCGATCAATGGTTGTATTGTCACTCCTCCATTCTCGTCGATAAAAGTAAGTATTTTGCTGACCGTCTCTCCGACACTTGGCCAACCTGTCAGATCCTCGATGCACGCAGTTGTGTCGAGGTTCATTGCCAAGAATCCGACATAAACTACAATATCACGCTTCTCCGTCTCCTCTATGTCGCTTCTGACAGCTTGATTTCCGAAAGTTGGCATGGAGTTCGTAACACCCTTGGCATCCTTCAAGTAGCCGTTGATCTGGGATGCCCTCGAATCGTTTCTTCTGCTGTGGAATACATAGAGGCTGTTCCTTGGGAAGAGGCCGAGGAGGAGGAGATTTTACGGACCATACCAGCCATTGGGCCCATAGCAAACCCGATTCTTGCCCGCCTTCAACCAGTTGATCAAGGTACCATTTGGAGGATATTTGTATCTGCCATTCGATTCGCCACTTCATCACCACCTTTGTCGCTGAGGGATCTCAAATTCTCAACCCAAGAGCAGCTAGAATATATGCTTGCCGAGGATGATGATGCTCCCCTTGTTACGTTGTGCGATGAAGTAAAGCTCGAGGCTAGAGAATGTATAGAGAGACTGCTAACGAGATTTAGTGCTCTTCTTGAATCTTTATCAAACGAGCATGAATCGATTGAGGGTGAAAAGTTTGAGCTAGTATATGTTTATGTATCGGATCTGTCATGGGCATGCCAGATATGTAGTAAACTCGAAATAATGAGGGACATGGTAAAATATTGGTCGGAGAAATCTGATACAATAGTCAAGCTTATCGAGAAAGCAAGTTCCAAGATCGACACCCTTAAGTTAAAGTTGAAGGTGATCGAAGTAGTCGCAAAAGTTTTAGAAGCAATAGGGTACGGAAATGTAGTTTTGCCGACAGCAAAGAGACTTGAAATGGTGAAAGTATGGCTTCCATTTGCAAGAGTTACGAAGCCTATGGTCGATACGACTACTCTTGATACCGAGGAAGATAATTCAAGGCCAAAACTCGTTTGTGAGGTTTGGCAGACGTTGGAATCTGCACTTGTTTCGATCATACTTGCTTTACCGGCAGACGATCAGGCAGAGATTTTGACGGAATGGTTAGATAATCAACATATAATTTATCCCGACTTAACCGAGGCGTTTGAGGTATGGTGTCATAGGTCTAAGGTTGCTAGAAAGAGACTAGCTAGTTTTGGTGCTTCACTTGTATGATCATTCTCATATTGGAATGTGCTTCACTTAGAATCTTATGTATATTAGATTTTGATGATAATTAGATGTGAAGTGTATGCCATAGAAAGATAATTGTAAATTGTTGTTTGTTATTGAACTAGAAAATATAATTTTGTAGAAAGTATCAACTTTTGTAATAAAAAGATAGTATCAATGAAACATAATTCGCTAGTTGGTTCACCTTTTGGATTCACGATTCGCTTAAAATGGTTCAAAAATAGCCTAAAATCAACCACAATTCGCTTTTTTCAATTTGCGGTCGAATTATGTGACACTGAGCAGCATTTGAGGATTGAATGTACGTAATCTTATCTTTGTTGTATTCTTGTTAGTGATAATAAAGAGTTTGTTTCTGATTAACTCTCAGTAGCAAATATTATATGCAATTTCACATATATAAACAATGCATATGATTTGATGAGTTAATCTGTTATAATCCATCATTTATTATTTACAATATGTAAAGGAGTAATCTCTACTTCATATGCTTGCTCCTTATAAGTCTATTCCCCACATAGAACAAACTATAGCTATTCTATAGAAACACATAAGAGAAGATAATTAGTATCAAAAATCATTATGGCTAAATAAGGATTACTTTCTAAAGTGGAACAATATTTAGATTCTATTTTAATAACTTTATAAAAATTATTTTTAATTTTTTTTATTCATAACATATTCCATAAGTTAAAATATAATTGAATATGATTTTATTCGATTCTTCTTAATTTAAATTTATTAATATTATCTTTATATAATTTTTAATTATGTCCAATAAGAGATATTAACAATGAGCATTGTCATGTAAGTTGTAACAAAAACAAAATGAAGAAAGTATGAATTACAATGAAAATCACATTATATTTATGCATGACATAACATGTATAAAAGAAAATAAGTCATCATCATCAACAAACTAATATCCCGCTCGAGAATAGAATCTGGTTGACGAACAATTCATACCCGTACTCCCTTGAGATGAAACAGAGGAAAGCGGTCAATATGAAAGAAAATAAGTATTAAAATATATTTAGGTTTGCACATATCATAATAAAGACTTTAATTGTGGTCCCTTTACTCGGTTGACATATAAAAAGTTATTTTTAAATATGTACAAATTTTGAAATGAGAAAGTCTCATGGTGAGAGTAATTCTACTGGGTTGCCAATATATATTTAGTGTCTAAATTCTTTATGTTGATCTTTAGTTTTTGAATTTTTCACATGGTGCATGGTCGAACATTTTTTTAAAATTTGCATAGTGACTTTAAAATTCTAACTTTTACACTTAGTAGGCAAAGGTTAAGATTTTTTGTTATATTTACGTTAATATTATCCATTGTAACACCTCGACCCATTAGACTATTGGTAATTACTCATGGAGACTATAAATTGGCCCTATAGACCAATACAAGTCTTTCCAGCGCACTTAGGCCTCACTCATACACACCCATCCTAAGATTGCTCCCCACTAAGCACGCTTAACTGTAAAGTTCTTAGCAAATGAGATTGAAAAGAAAATGCAAGTTTATCAATTATTTTTAAAGCTTAATCCGACATATCACACCCATGACCCATCACTTTTTCATAAAAAAAACATCACGATGAGCCTTCTGGGGCACATCATAAAGTTGTTCGAAATAAATATTTTATTAACAAACAACTTAATTTATGGTGAACTTAACCTTTGATTTACCAAATGAAAAAATCACCGTGCAAATCAAAAATAATGTTCGTCTGCCGCATAAAAAAGTCAAAAACTCAAGATTATTACATAAAATTTTTCTATATTATATTATAAAATCTATTACATTAACGGTCCGTTTGGTAGATGATAATAAACGGTGATAATGGGAATGAAAAAATAATGTAATTTTGGTTGAAAAGTCTCTTGGCTAACTTGATGGACATGCTTGTTTAGCTTCAATTATCTCATTTTCTTCATAAAATTTATTTCAAAGCATTACCATTGGAAGACGAAGTATTAGGTAGTAATGGAAATTCGTAAACAAACAAACTTTTTTGTGATCAAAGTTTCATTACCATGGGATGAGAATGATACATAACTTTTGATGAAATTTTACACTATAAATTGTTCCTATTATCACCATTTGGTTAGTGGTACTAAATGGCGGTAATGAGAATGATTTATAGTGTAAATTTTCATCAAAACTTTCATGTCATTCCCATGGTAATGAAACTTTGATCACAAAAAAAAATTTTTGTTCACAAATTTTCATTACCTCTTAATACCATCTCTCCCATTGGTAATGCATTGGAATGAATTTTGTGAACAAAATGAGATGATTGAAGGTTGTCAAGCATGACCATCAAGATAGCCAAAAGATTTTTTAACCAAAATTACATTAGTTTTTCATTTCCATTGCCACGATTTATTACCAACTACCAAACGGACCGTTAGTACCATTAACCAAACGAACCGTAAAAGGTATAACACATCACAAATTCTTGTGAGAGACCAACTCTAATTGGATCCCATAAAGAAAAATATAGAATAAGGGTAAGAATTAAACTCTAATGGATTGGGCTCAGAGGCGTCTATCAAAAATCGGTCTCTCAGGAGACTAGCTGATAACGCATTAATCCGCATTAATCCTCTCGATAGGTAGATGAAAATAAAACCCTTATTATCAATAAATAAAATGATAAAAAAAGTTATAATTTACTAAACTAAATGTTTATCTCACACACAAAAGTGTCATTATCTACAAATGTAAACTTGTTTTTTTTTTTTTAAATATATATAAATTAAGAAGTATGAATGTATCTTTTCAAAAAAAAATCTTAAAAAAAATAAAAAAATATGAATGTATGATAAATTCATATTTCATACAATAGTCTCCAACGCCTGCTTTTGTAACGAACAGAGATACTCATACAGTCTCGCATCCGACATTCCTCAACCTTCTTCTCGTTCATCCTAAAACCCTAATTCCTCTTTTTGCATGTCGATTGAAGCTTTTGGACTTATCTAAATCTCTCCTAATAATCTTCTACATTAATCAATTCAATGAATATGGACATTGATCCTTTAGAATCAGATACTGATACTCTTAGGCAGAAATCAGAAACTTTGAAAGCCCTTTCTAATGGCGCTATGTCTTCCTCGATTTCCAAACTTTCTGGATCATCTAGGGCTTTACCTTCGGAGAAAGATTTTCATTTCTACTACAATTTCGACGAATTTAGAGCTCCTATTGATGAAATTAGCTCCAAGTCTCAGTCCATGCTTCAACAAATTAATGTAGCAAAACAATTGTGGGATGGGAAAGAGATGGAGTTTCCTCAAGATATTGAGGATGAATCCTATGATTGGCTTGTAAATGTTAACGATCAAGTTCTAGACAGGGTTGACACGTCAATGGATGAGTTTTCGAGGTTGCGGAAGGCGGAGGAAGCAGCAGCCAAGGCTCGACCTGTAGTTGATGAGAATGGGTTTCAGTTGGTTTGCGGGAAGAAGAAAAAGCTACCTGTTATTGGTGGAATGAAAGAGAAAGAGGAAAATGTGTCTTCTCAACCTGTCCGAGTCCTTGAAAGGGACAAGAAGACAGAAGGACCAAAGCCTAAGGTCCCGTTTCATATACCGACAATTCGGAAGCCGCAAGAGGAGTACAACATATTGGTGAATAACTCTAATCAGCCGTTTCAGCATGTTTGGTTGGAGAAGAGTGAGGATGGCTCGAGGTTCATTCATCCATTGGTAACGTTTTTGTTACTCTTTTTTTTTTTTTGAATTAGCTATTTCTTCTAGATCATCTGTGTTGATTGCATAGAGAATACCTAATATTTGTATAATTCAGCTAAGCTACTGAAATACTCCCCCAAATTTGCTACTTAGGGGGTTAATATCAAAGAGTAGTTTAGTTGTTTGGAATTTAACAAATAAATTGAATTGTTTAAATGGAATTTGACAAAGAAATTGAATTGCTTAAATGGTATTAAAAAAGGAAACAATTATGTGAATGAGAACTAAAGAAAGTGGTGGAGACCGTGTCTATAAAGGAAACTAATTTGAATTGTGTGAATGATATTAAAGGGATATAGATGCGTACATAAGAATTGGAGAAAGTGGTGCGGAGCATTTCTATACAAGTAAATGTTCCGAATTCAGTGAGACTTGTAGCAAACTCAAGGGGACAACGGAGTATTTTTTAGGAAGGGGATGAGGGCTTGGAAATGTGAAAACTGCTTTCCCTAACTCTGATGTGTATGTGAATTGGAAGGTGAGAAATTGGTGGAATTTTGAGGGGAACTTATTTTAATATTTCAAGTTATTTAGTAGATAATGTCATGCCTACTTTAATAGTCGGGTGGCTTGAGTACCTATCTGTTGTGGTTATTCTAATTTCCCCTAATTAAAGATTCGAAGACCCTGATGTGTGTTTCTTTTGTTGACCCCATCCATCATGTATTACCCTGTATAGGGCTAACACCATCATATCATTTGAAATTTCAATATCTTTTATCTTTATCATTATTAAAAAGTTTTTCTATGTTTTTCTGCATAGGCTTGACATTGTTTTGGTACTCCTTTTCATTGAATGTTGCATTGACTAAGCAAATCTGAAAGATTGGGAAATGATTGTCAATAGTACTTTATTCCTTGTTTGTGTAGGAAAAGCTATCGATTTCTGATTTTTTGGACTGCAACATTGATTCTCTTGAGCCAATGAGGCCACCTCCACTAGAATCTACTCCATTCAAAATGGTCGAAGAAGTGAAGGATTTGAAGGAGTTAGCTGCTAAACTAAGGAGCGTGAACGAGTTTGCTGTAAGTATTTTGTTCTCTATCTTGATTGCTCAATATCACCTAATCTAAACCCCCTTTAGCTACATGTTTGTTTTTTGAGTCCTGAATTTTTAAAAATATGATCGCATGAACCTTTTGGTCTAGTCCAACAAGTAAAGAATACTTCTGCAGAAAATAGAGTTCAAAATGTGCCTGTTTTTGATGTTCATCTTGTGGGTAAGTGTTTCGCTTTTGTTATACTTGTAAGATGCAGCACAAAAACAGAAACAAAAACCCGAACAGGGAAACATCAATTCTTGTAAAGTTAAGAAGCTTGTGAAGGTGGAATGTCGATGTTTTTTCTTAATAAAGGTGGAATAGCCTGACATACACAAACTTGATGCACAGCAAGACTACTTCATGATGTGTTTCATCTAATCAAATCAGAATGGAAATAGCTTTCCGTGATGTATTGTAAAGGTGATATTGATACTTAATGCATAGTTTGTGGTTCAGGTTTGGGTTGCACAAACAAATTTGACCACGAGAATTTGCTTGAACCAGTTTTTTACACCCTTACAATGGAGGTAGTATGAGTTTTATATATTTGAAGATCTTTACAACTTGGTCGATATGATATCTTACTGTTTTTTTGCCAAATAGCCTATTGTTTGTTAATGTTTTTGCTTTAGTTATTGTTATCTTTTACCATGAATTTTGGTTGGTTTTCTATTCTTATGCTATCAAACATTCTTTTCTTTCCATTTAGCATATGCTTGAATTAAGGCTTTGGCATCATTGTATTGTTGTCGTTTTTGTTAGCATATGCTTAGATAAATAATAGTTTACACAACTTCTCTTGTAGGTTGATTTGGAACACAATCAGTACCGATCATTTCAAGGATTGACATGTTTGATGCAAATCTCTACCAGAACAGAAGATTTTGTTGTTGATACTTTGAAATTGAGGATTCATGTTGGCCCATACCTAAGGGAAATCTTTAAGGATCCTACCAAGAAAAAGGTCTGCAATTTTCCTTCATCTCCGTTTTCATATATCTCCAATGCCGTATTCCTGGATTTTTGAGGTTGGGAATGGCTATATTGTGATAGATGATTAGGTGTTCTAGCTCTTCTAGTATAATTATAAACTATATAATGAAAATTCGTTGAAATCGTAGGTTATGCATGGAGCAGACAGAGATATTATATGGCTTCAGCGAGATTTTGGCATTTATGTGTGCAATCTATTTGATACAGGACAGGTATGCTGCAGATATGTGTTCTTTGAGTTTTTTCTGTTTTGCCTATTATCTAATATTTGTAATGGATTGAGTAAGAAAATTAGGAAGTGTTCAAACTATGTTTATTCATTTTGTATGGCTATTGAAGCAAAAAGCCAGAGACAACATGTGGGTTGTGAAGTTTGATTTATAATTTCTTTTGAAACATGATATGAACAATATCACATTATTTTGAACCAAACATATTCCCAAGTCCATGATACACATACACAGTACTCTCAATTAAGGGAAACAAGTATCTTTGTTGTTTTGGTGTTCTTCCGGCTGTAAATATCTAGTATTTGGTGTTTTGTAATTTTATTTTGTGTAAAATGCTTGTGAAAAATAATTTACCTACGTGCTATATGTTTTAAATATGTTATAAAGGCTTCAAGAGTGTTACAAATGGAGAGACATAGTCTGGAGCATCTTCTTCAACACTTCTGTGGAGTTACCGCTAATAAACAGTAATATTTTTCTTACCTAGTTGAACTTAGTTGGATATCAAATATACCGTGGAAATTGACATGGGATGAGTTGATTTTAAAACCCCATTCAGGTACCAAAATGCGGATTGGAGGTTGCGTCCACTTCCACATGAGATGCTAAAGTACGTTAACAGTGCAACTTGCTCTTGAAAATATTGACTGTTTAGACTCTGATATTGAAGTTGATTTGTGATACATTAATGTCATTGATATATCGAGTTTTTTTAACTATCATAAAATCAATTAATATTATAAAGACAACTGTACGACTGTTTTATCCTAAAATCATTAAAATCATCTGCTAGCTAAGGAAAGCGAATTCGATTTTCTTAATGGTATGCTTGATTGTATAGAGTGCAGTAGGGTTCTGAGATAATTTGTTTAATTATAGTTTGCTTCTGTTTAACGGTTTTGATCTTTGTTTTTGTTCAATAATTACTTGTGACAGGTATGCCAGAGAAGACACACACTATCTACTGTATATTTACGATCTGATGAGAATGAGGCTGCATTCGGAGTCAACTGATCCTGAGAACAGTAAAGAGCTTCTACTAGAGGTATGCCATGTTAGATTCATATCACTCTGGTTCTATGATCTGTGTGTACTGGTATGACTTTGGCCATACAGTATCAAGTATCAAAGGATTCCTGAAGATTTTGTGGGTACACCGCTGAATAGCCTCATACCTTCACATGTTATATTTCTTAAATGTTAGTTGTATAACTGCTAATCATCAATTGACTTCTGAGAAGGCAAAAAGAGAAAATAGAGCAAGACCGGGGAGAGAAAAGATTTGGAAGGGGGTAGAAACAACTAACAAGAAAGCCTAGCTAGAATGTTTTGCTCCTCAAATAATAGGTGATGATTGGTGATCTTTGTCCTATGAGATATAGATGAACTAAGTTTGAGTTTTATGCGATTGTTACTTTCTCTTCTTCCCTCTCTCACTTTTGATCTTGCTTTCATATCCTCTTACTTTGTGCAATATGGTTTGCGGCTTGTTGAGAAAAAAAACTTTTGATTTTAGGATGTTGGATACTTGGATGAGAAATGAGTTTTTGGAGCCAATCTTGAACATGACACCTGTGAAATGTCAAAATGATTTTTTATTTCTTTATTTTTATGTCAATCGGACACTGGTTATCAGTTAGAGGGTACCTTGGATATTTTATGATAGTTTGTCGAGAGGGCTTTGTTAGGAATAAACTTTTAGAAGAAGATATACATAGAGAGGGGGGGTAATAGTAGGTAAAACAAGTATAATTAGGATAGGGGAAAGTGAAGCATCAAAAAATTATACACACATTATGTGAGTTTGTTACTCATTATGGGAGAATCTCAAGCCTTTTGAATTCTTGTAATACGCTTCCTTTATTGTAATCCTGTAAATTACTTCAATACACTACATGTACATGTAAATCTAGTTGGTGACATCAATAGTTTTTCCTATTTCTTCGTTCTTTTTATATCTTCCACCAATAGTCCTAGCAATAGCATATCTAGACTCACATATTTTTCTTCTCAAATACTTGCAAGAAAGCCTTGGCATTTTGACATGGGGATGGAGTGTTGACACTTCAACCATAGTGCACAAATGCAGTAACTGACGTTATAATGCGATAATAGAGGCCATGTGGTTGTTTTACCGTCAATTATCGATCAAAACCATGATTATCCCCTAAAGTTGTCTAAAATGTGATTTTTCTCTCCGTTACGATTCAGGTAGTACTAGTCTCTGGTAAATTAACCATTATGATGTTGTCGATGAGATACAATGTTGCTTTGTTTTTTGCATTATGGCTTTGACTCTTTGATTTTGGTTAAACTTAGGGAAGCTTTTCATAAAATAGCCAATTTGGACTCTTTGACACCTAACATGTCCAACGTTAATGCCTGAGTTGAGTCATGTAGAGTACCTAGGGTTTTGTTGTGCTTTGATTTGTTTATATTAGTCTTGCAAGTTAGATCGAAACTGGGCATTTGTGAAGAATGATTTGGACCCGGAAAATTCCGTTAATATACTTTTTATAGTGTTTGATAGCTAATTATGCTCTTTTGATATTTTTACAAAAATATCCTAAGTATGAAGATTGATATCTTGAATCTCTGACCTCATTTGTTGTCCTTTTCTGCTACTTTGTGACCAATATTAAATCAGCTAGCCTCATAGGCGTTGAAATTTGAAACTTATGTCACAATTACTATTGAAGTTCTCGTCACATTTGTTAGATAATCTTGGATATTTGAACACTTCTAACTTTTTGAAGACAACTTTAAAAGGTTTGAAAGATTAAACCTGTGCAAGTTCCCCACAAACAAAACAACACATATTTCTATCTTATTTTACTGAGTTGGTTGTCACTTAAATATTGGGACAAAGTTCAGAGTTGGATGTTGGGTCGAGTCGAAGTCAAAGGAGGGTTGGAGTTGGATTCGAATCGGACTATCGGAATTTTTTTAGATCTACCTCTAATGTGGTGTCGGATTATATTTTCGGACTTGAATTCAGATTTGTCTCTTTGGATTCTAAATGGATTTTTCCTTGGGCCGAGAAGTATTAGAGTTGGATTCAGATCTACCTTTCATCTCTAGTGTAGGGCGTAGGGTTTTTTATTTAATCATATTTTCTATGTGTACTGATTAAGACAAGACATTAATCTTTTATTTAGCTTATGTTTGAAACGTGGTCAACTTTAAAGAGCCAAATCAGATTTCTGATATGCAATTTGTTCTCTCTACATTCATAGTTAAAAGATCTAAGGTTTCTCAATTGTGCATTGTGTTTTCATATAATTTAACCCATATTTTTAGGTCTGATTCTGTTGTTGATTATGAGGTAGACTTTACATTTCTTGTGCTTACTTTTTTTGTGTTATTATATTTTAATGTAGGTTTACAGGCGCAGTTATGATATATGTATGCAGCTTTATGAGAAAGAGCTGTTAACCGATACTTCATATCTTTACATATATGGGTTAGTCTCTGCTCCTGGTGGCTTGTAATCTAGCTATGCCTTCTAGTCACAAACTCACAATTTTTATATTTTTGTCTGATTACCATATATATTGGTGAACAGTGTGCAGACAACTGATCTTAGTGCTCAGCAGCTATCCATTATTGCTGTAAGTATGAATGTCTTATGGTGTCAATATAGGCAGGCTGGTTTTACAGAAACAAACCAAAAACACCTCATGTGATTTTAAGCAATTAATGTTCGTTAATATTGTTATTTACTTCGAAGTGTAAATTTTATTCCTTTTGTTGTGCATGGAGTTTTAGTACGAGGTTTTACGCTATTTTTTTCACTGATATATACTAATTTGACCTGTAAATCAAAAGAAATGGTTCTTTGAAAGCTCCTATCTTCAAGGCTGGATTCAGTAAATTGAAACTTCATTTAAATCCTAATTTTGTATGGCATTGCATCAGAGGCAAATGCTTTATATTAAAATGCGGCTGTACATGGTTGTAGAAAAATTGCTCAAAAAATCATTATGAAGCCTTTTAATATGTATATCATTTTTTAATACCCTATTTGACCGTGATGTCTGTGTATAAGAGTTTTTGTTGAAGTTCTAGCATTCCATTAGAAAAAGTATGACGCTATGGTTTCTCGAATCGATTTCGATTTCTATTTGCAGGGTCTCTGTGAGTGGAGGGACGCTATTGCTCGTGCAGAGGATGAAAGCACTGGTTATATATTACCAAATAAAGTGCTCTTAGAAATTGGTATTGATGTCTGTTGAAGGATGATTTGATGTTCAGTTATCTGCTCAATTTGTGTGTAATTGACATTCTGTTGATTGAAATTTATTCATGATGGGCGTACTTTTTTTGTATGGAAAAGCCAAGCAGATGCCTCTGACTACAAGCAAATTGCGACATTTGGTTAAATCAAAGCACCCACATGTAGAGCGTAACCTGGGTTCTGTGGTCAGCATCATCAGGCATTCTGTTCAAAATGCTTCGTCTTTTGAATCAGTAGCTGAGCAGCTGAAAGAAGGTCGAATTCAGATGGTGAGACTCTCTTTGTGAAAGATAACTCGAACATAATTTGAGAATTTTTTTGCTACTGTTTTGCATTTATCACTTCAATGTTCTGAACTGCGTCATTTTGCAACCAATTTAAAAATATATTTGGACAATATTGGACTGTTTCATCAAATCTAGTATGCATTGAATTTACATATTCTAAGAGATTTGATTTCCACTGTTCTCTTTTTTGCTCAAGCGATAAATTTGTGTTTATTAAGCCACTTGTAGATCTATGTAAATTGAGCTTAGCATGTACAAGAGTTCACTGAATATGAGATCAACTCAGCTCTGAACTGTGTTTATTCAATGAATTTTTGATCTTCTGCACTTTTCAATAAATTTGATATCTTTCCCTTCCATAATTGCTGTAGACAATATCCGTTGTGACCTCAAGTAATTAGAGGCATGGCTCACATCTTTAAATTGTCTAGGTTTGTGATGATTATTTTAAAAAGAGCTATGGTAGGTGTGAAAGCCATGAATGAACTTTCTGACATCAAATGTGGCTTAGAATCTAATTTATTTGTGGATACCCTACTCAAACCAATTTCGCATCAAATATGTTGGATGCCACTTGCCAATGAGGATATTGATATGTCAAATCAGATAAGTATTTGTTTCCAATTCGATAAGTGAAATTATGTGGTATGCAGTATGCACTTTTATATTGACGCTGGGGCTTTTCCACAAATGTTTTTAGATCATTATACGGAAATCATGCGGTATTTTTAACATATTTGTTTCAATTTATTGCCATCTTGGGAATGAACTAATTCTTTTTTTGATTGTCATTTGTAGACATATTCAAATTTTTGGTAATTCCAGTAAGAAAACATTTGGATATTAGATATTTGAATGCCTATTGCTTCTGGATCTGGTTACTGATATCAAATGTTTATTTACTTTATAACTGTTATTCTGCTATTCGATTGGTCATCTAATCTGCCCCCAACCTTAGTTTTTCTGAATCCTTGATATGTATTGGTGTTATTTCCTTAAGTTGTTTATTAGTGCAGTCAAATGAAGAAATCATTTTGTTTTTCACTAAATATCAGTGTCCCCAAAGTTTTAATGATCATATGGTGTTATTTATATATTTATAAATGGGCGGTACAAGAATTTCTGATAACAGTTTTCTGTTTTTGGTGGGATGTTATGTTATTGGTGTTCCAAATTATGTTATTGCCACTTTCAGGTGTGTGGGTCGTGTTTAAACAAGCTGATTGCTTTTAGGGGTGCCTTTATAGATAATACTGTATTAAGCACCTGATGGTCTATCTCCATACTTTCTGCAGTTGCATGGAGAGGCCTTTTAGTTATCCAACTTTCATATAGACGAAGTTTGGTTTATTGATATCATTTTGTAATGCCAATTTTCATTTCAGGAACTTGAATTAAATAATGCAGGCGCCGATATCTCAGAGGATCAGACTGCTATTGAAAATAACGTTGAAGGGTCTAATGTTAGCCAGGATGAACATTCTCCAGTTGTCCAGATGAAAGAAGAAAGTTTGAAGCTTACTTCTCATGACCCTAAATCAAGGAAGGAAAGATATAGGGATCTGGTTAAGAATATTAGTCAGAATGGGATGGTGGCAAAAGATGCTATTGAGAGTGATCTAGCTGAATCTAAGAGAGAACAGATGTTTTCTAGTCAGAAAAACGTGAGTGTCCCTTCAAGAAGGCTGTTTGTAGGATTGCATGATCATTTACTCTTCCGTGTGGGCTTTTAAGTGACAACTATAAACTATCAATTCTCTTCATTTCAGGTTGCAGAAACTACTGTTCAGCCGATGAAGAAGCCAGGCCGTGCTTTTGGGGCACTTCTGGGGAGCTCTACTTCCAAAAAGAAACCTGATTTGAAAAAGGTGTGTTGATGTGAATGTCATGGTGCACCGTCATTATCAGATAAGCAATTTTTTCGCCTATATGATAAAAGATAAGTATGCCTATTATAAGGTGTTTATTTTGTCTTGTTCTGTTTGCCCAATTCAAGAGGTATCTGTTCCAGTTGGTAAACTTTGGCTGTAAACTCCCCGAGTATGCTTCTACTCAACCTTCTTTTACCCCTTTGAGATTGGTAAACAGTGTTTTGTAATTGATTGTGCTGCAGAGCTGGTTTTCTTAATGGTTATAATGAGTTTCCCTATGCAAATCTAATCTTCTACTCCAGTATTAATTTGTCCTTGCTCTATGAGTATGGTCTGCTTTGGCTACTAGAGTTGTTTTTCTTTGTATTTGTGATTTTGACGGATAAATCATATGGTCATCTACTGTGTTAGTTTGGTGATAGTCGTTTCCCGTTTTCAGCACAATCTATTCCATGCTTGCAGGATGAGGACAAATTGGAGCAGATTAAATCTTCTGTGAATCTTTCGTTCTACCAATCATTTTCGTATAATAGGGCGCTGGAGTTGAAGCAAGAACCTAAACAAGCTTTCAAAGAACCCAAGCAATCCTCTAATGCTCACGTCATGGGGAAGGGCTCTTGTAAACCATATGTGAGCAGTAAGTCCGACGATGTAATACTGTTGGATGGTGATCAACATTCCAATGAGGAACCTGAAGAACCGGAGAAAAGTTTTGAGGTACCACCTGGTGAAGGGCACACGTCTGTGTCGTCGCATTCCAAATTAGATGATATTATTTTATTGGACAGCAGCGATGAAGAACCAGATGATAGTTCAGCTCTAGATGAAGTTGGTGCAAACACAAAGGATGTAGTAGCTGCTGCTGAACCCGAGTTGGTGATTCTGGATGAAGATGAAGATGAAGATGAAGACGATGATGATGAGCAAATAACATTGTCTGATTTATCATCTAGTTTCAAGAAATGCCTCGAGACTGTTAATGAGAAGAACAACGCAAGCAAACATGAAAAGGAGTCGGAAGAAAGTAGTAGCCGTGGTTTTAAGCCGTTTGATTATGAAGCTGCAAAGAAAGAGTTAAAATTTGGGAACATTGCAGAAAAAGAATCCAAAACTGATGATAACATCAACGATCAGTTAGAAAAGAAAAAAGATGTATTGGACAAGAGCAAGAAAGACGAAGATGTACTACTTCCTGAAGGTAAAAAGCGCCAAGCTTTTCCTACTAGTGGGAATCGGAGCGCAACATTCAGGTAAGTCGGGAAATGGGGGAACTTCGTTTCATTGCTTTGTAAGCTGTATAATAGGGATGTGATTAGAGAATTTGATAAATATAGTTGGATTTGTAAAATTTAGACCAAATGTTGGATTTAGTAGAAATGCATGAGAAATTTCTAAATGAGTTGGGCGTTGGCACATTGAACATAGACTCATCAAACTGGTCAAGTATGGTTGGGTTTAAATTGGGTGCTCACTCCTTCAGCTTATTTTGTAGCTTTTCTGCTAAACATGAAAAGCTACAACCCAGTGTTTCTCCGCAAATTCTTGTATGAGACGGGCTCATCGTGAGAAGGGTCTCATATATGGGTTCAATAGTCCAATAATACAAATTATTTTTTATTTTGAAGTCATGTCACCGAGAGATGGTTTTTCACAAGAATAGTCTTACATTTCTCGGTTGCGTGCAAACAAGACAATGGAGCAAGAAAATTAATCATATTTATTATTATTGTCCTTAAACCAATCAACCATTGTTATTGTCCTTGAACTACAATTTTAGAAATATTTTTTTGCTTAAATTTTTATGAGATTTGGGGCTTTAAAATCTTGAAAGTATACATCAAAGCGATATAGAACATGATAAAGGTATACATCAATCAGTAGCATTATTTGACTAAAAAAGCTCACATATTAAATCAAATGGTGTTATCTCAAAAGGACAAAGGGAGTATTGATTGAACACCCTTAACTCATGTTCTTTTATCCTTTTAATTTGCTATGTTTTAGCATATTTCTATATACAAATATTAACAACATTATCTATTCTACATTCCGTTCATAAATCATCTATCTTTTCATCTCATTTATGCAACTATTTTCATCTTCGGTAAACTAATGAAGAAAGATGGTTACTTGAGAGCTAAACCCAAAATCTTAACAGAACAACCCCATACTTACTCTAATTAAAACAACACAAAAACTTGGACGAGAGTGTCACAAGTTCGTCCAAGTTAAGATGAAATGTGGGCCGGCCATTTCACATGCGTGTAACAACATTTCAATTTTTAAGTCATTTATCAATTTTGACCTTATAGGTAATACCTTTTCTCTTTAAGATCAAAATTGAAAAATACCCAAAAAAAATGCACATATTGTTATACGTGCAATTTAAACTAGTCCAAATTAACGGTCTCATTATGAGGCTGTCTCGTCAAAGACATGCTCTTAAAACAAAACCGGATAATCTTTCTAAGGCACTCACACGTCACAACAATGAGCACAAGTCCGCCATTTTCGAAGCGAAAATACGAAGAAGAAAAAGACAGCAGCTCCATGGTGACACCTAACTTCTTCGCCATTGCTGACCTCATTCTTCCATGGCTAACTCCACAAGAGCTTTCCTCCATATCCTGCACTTGCCGCACCTTATCCCTTCTCTCCAAACGAATCGCCACCCTTCGTTCCTCAGACGCTTCTAGATCCTTCGAACCTCTTCCTATTCCTTTCGTCAACCCCCTTCCATTCCATCCTCACCCCTATGCTTTCTTCCTCTACACTCCAACTTACCTTCTTCCTTCTCCTGATTTCCTCCGCCAATTTTGGGGTTCCGCTTCATTTTCTAACCCTAATCCCCAATTCAATTTGTCCAATTATTTCGCATTAGGTGGGTGTGGATGTTGTTGTACTGATATATGCAATGAAGATTGCTCTTGTTCCGTGTTGAGAGGCGGTGAGGTGGTTACTGAATGTGGAATCAGTTGTAAATGCGAAGCGAGTTGTGGGAATCGAGTGAGCCAGAAAGGCGTTTCAGTTAGGTTGAAGATTGTGAGAGTTCAAAATAAAGGTTGGGGTTTGTTTGCTGCGCAGTTCATTCCGCAAGGAAGTTTCATATGCGAATATGCAGGTAATATTTCATGTAATTGCTTTTTTGTAGCAAATTAATTGTTTCAATGTAAATGTAAGATGTTGGTAATGTGAAGAACTAAAGATGCACATCTATGGAGTATGGAGCTCAAAGATGGATGCTTAAGTTTAATTTGCATAACTGAACTTTTAACATAATGATAGTACAATATATATGTATACATAGGAGTTTCTGTTCAGGGTCCCAACTGTACAGGGTCCCAAAAAATAGGGCTTCAATATTAAATTACATTGTATTAAGTGCTCAGAGATACAAAGTTCGTTAAAAAAATATCATAATTTAGGGCCTTCAAATAATTGGGCAATTTTTGCTCCATCCCTGTATGTATGTTTTGGTGTACACTTGAAACGAAAGGATTTGGACCTAACCAAAGTGAATAAAAAGGAAGAAAAAACAAGAAAAACGATGGAGTAATCAAACCAATCTAAACACCAAACTAACAACCCTAACTCACATCATTATTGAATTTCAACGTGACGTTTGGTTGTTGGTGTTAAATGTTGGTAGTGAGGATGATTTTTAGCGTTAATTTTCATAAATTATGTTTATGTTATGCCCATTGTGATGAGCACTCATTTCATGTACTTATCTTTGCAATTTGCATTACTAGTTAAACCATATTTCCAAACGGCAATGGAGAGATGAATTTTGTGAAGAAAAATAAAATAAAATTTTAGTAACCACTTTCCCAAATAAATGGTAATAGATGAGAATGAATTTTGTGAAGAAAAAAAAAATAATTTTAGTATTACTTACAAGCATGGTCATAAATCTTATAGTTTTCCAGCTAAATGCCGAAATCCTTAGTTATAGCTAAATGCCTAAATTCTTAACATATACTTCTAGCTCTTGTGAGTAGGCTGTTTAGCTGGAAGTTAACTCATTTTGGACTCTTTTCAAAGTTGTATGTACGAAAAGAATGAAAAAAACTTGTTTGTTGTCTGTACATTTTTACTCTTAATTGGCTTGGTTTGGAATTTTTTGTTTCAAAGTATAAAAGCCAACGAATAATCCTACTGATGGAGGAGTCTAGCTGAAGCACCCTCTTGCTAAGTTAGTCTGCTTGCAGTGTCAATGAGATTAGCATGATGTGTGTGCTAATTTTAGACCTGGTTGCCTTTGTCGCCTCGTGTTCTACTATGGGGTGGGTGGATATGAGGCGGGTAAGACCTCATTCCCACTACCTACCCAGACCCAGTACCCATGCCGGGTATGACTTTTCATACTCATATCCATCACTACCCACCAATCTCGTACTCATACCCGCTCTAATTGGGGCTGATGCAGTGCGAAACCCACGAAGTTATACCCGCCTGCCATCCCTAGTGGGGATCATATCCATAAGAGGAAATGTAGCAAATTATGTTGGAGGGACGAAATGTGAGTAGTAACAAACTTGGGGGAACGGAGGAGTATATCTTGAAGGACTGTGACAAACCTTAGCTTATTATTTAGCTAAGCTACATGAAAGTAAATAGAGATAAAGCTTGATCTTTGGTGATACTTGGCTGAAATTCAGCTCACAATCTTTAGTTCCTAAAATAAAGGAACACGAACATGGAACACAATTGCCCTTACATTGCAAATTTGCAATCTATCAAAAAGAGGAAACTATGGAATGTCCAAAAAGTTTCCAAAACATGCCCAAAGCCGGTCGAAATAAGGGAAGATAATAGTTTCCAAACTCTGTCCGCAAATCAGCCACATCTATACAAATATGTTCGAATATTCTGCCTCTCATTTAATAAAAGAATCCTATCTTGGTTTTCCAAACTCCGAAAAAATTGTCCGTTATTATCTTAGAAATTCCTGCTTTGCAAGAAACAATAAAGCGAACCAAGAAATACATAGGATTTTGCAAGATACTTGAACTGTTAGTCTGTTACAC
Source organism: Amaranthus palmeri (assembly GCA_019776075.1). Lineage (NCBI taxonomy): Eukaryota > Viridiplantae > Streptophyta > Magnoliopsida > Caryophyllales > Amaranthaceae > Amaranthus > Amaranthus palmeri. The sequence continues at coordinate 95,734 of JAAKBH010000335.1, forward strand.
ACCCTAGCTACATTAATCTAACCATACTAATTTCATACGGACCTAAACTGATTATTGTGCAAGTATTATTCAGACTTGGACCAAGAAATATAGAGTATGAACCGTGATTGGACTCAAATGAACGATTCGTTTATTATAAATACTTGAATTTTGAAAAGCTTCTTGAATAGGCCCTTAATTTTGCATCATGATTGCAATAATTCTAAATGGTTGATTCGAACACTAAACCAGGTGAACTACTGAACACCGAAGAGGCAAGGAGACGACAAAGAGTATATGATAAACTAGCTAGAGATAGTCGGTTTTCATCAGCTCTTTTGGTGGTGCGGGAGTATCTCCCGTCAAGGAAAGCATGTTTCAGGATCAATATTGACGCCACCAGGATAGGTAACATTGCACGATTTATAAACCATTCTTGTGATGGAGGTAATCTATCAACGGTGTTAGTTAGAAGTTCAGGCGTCCTATTGCCTCGGGTTTGCTTTTTTTCTTCCAGAGACATACACGCAGGTGACGAACTTAGCTTTAGCTATGGAGATGTTAGGCTTAAGTCGGAAGGGTTGCGTTGTTTTTGTGGCAGCTCTTCTTGTTACGGCATCTTACCCTCAGAAGACACTTGACTGCAACGAAACGAATGCTATTTTATTACATTCACAGTTTTCAAAAGGCTCCTATCGTAGAAAAGCAAATGGTAAACAAGCCCTTGTAGTGTAGTCTGTACTGTTTTCATTATTGGGGTAAGGCTCGTCTACAGACTAAGGAAGGGGGAATTACTGAATTTTTATAGGTGGTGAGAATCGAACTCTTATCTTAAAAATGAAAGGAGAAAGCCTTGTTCTCATCTGAAAAGATTAAGAATGATAGAGACGATGGATACCTATTCCTGAGGGGGCTAAAATTTGTAATTTGTATTTCCAATTTATGATCGATTCACAAATTCTTTAATAAGACGGTTTTATGGTAATCCACAAATTCTTAAATGAGACGTTTTTACGATCAAATTATCTATATTGGGTTGGGTCAATGTACACTTATTGTCTTAAAATGATCACTTATAAGTTATACACAAAATCTCACAAGAGACGGTCTATAGGATAGACCACAAAATTGGGCCAGCCTATTTCCCTTAAATGATTTTTTTTATTACAATATCAATTATATTATGTTATAATCCTAAATGTAAGGTATTATAACCTCGAATATACTATTTTATAATCCCAAATATAAGTTATTATAACCCCAAATAATTTATTATAACCCCAAATGCACTATGTTATATTTTGGGCTGGACGTCATGAATTCCGTCTATAGAATAGACCGTCTCCAATGAGACTTACTGTAAGTTATAACCTTTAAGTCATCATTTGTTATAGTCTTAAATTAATTACTTGTAATTTGAAATCTTGGTCAATTGCAATTTCAAAATGATTAATAAGAGAAATGACTTACTATTACTGGTTTGACAAATTACAAATGTGAATTTGTTGAACTTGTAATGGTACAATATTGATCTAAGAAAACTACAAGTGACTGATCGAAATTACTATGAAAACAAATTACCTAGACCATGATATTATTGTTGTAGTCTTGTAGAGGGGTTTCCTAACTTTCTTTGGTGTACTTATATACAAAAAGAATTGTCAAAAGAAGATACAATATTTTGCAAATAAGAGTAAATTGAAAACACTCAATTCATTGTTACTATAAGATAATGTTAGTTTTATTGTATATCAGGGGTGATTTTAGACGTGTTAAGTGATCAACCGTATAAAACCTCCAAAATAAGGGATTTTAATTACTTGCTTTTAGACTCCATTCTTGTTATATACGCTCTTAATTCCATTTTCCATCTAAGTATGAGTCGTTTCGTATTGCTTTTAGGAGCATGTTATTGTTGATTTTTACCTTACCTTAAATTTATCTACTATTGATATTCAATAATACTTCTAAACGGGTAGTCTGGTGCAGTGTTCTCGCAAAGCAGTTTCCCAGTTATATCAATCTTAAGATGCTATATGCTCTATGCCGGAGTAGATTTTTAGGTGGGAGCCATTTTTTAGTGTTAGAATAGTGAAATATTGTTGTAATTAGCTAACTTACAAGAACTCATGAGTTTCTACTAATTATTGGGCATAGTCTTCACTTTAAGACAAGTAAGTGAAGTTAAAAAAAAAATAAGCAGATAAATAGAGAGAAACCGAAGTTATAGATGGTAATCAAACGGAACTGTAAGGACTATAATCAAAAGCGGAAATGATGCAACTAAAAGTACAAGGAAATGGCAGACAATCATGAATAAGGTGGAGTGATAGGATGAATTCAAGTGCAAACAGTGGATCCCAACAGACTCAGGTGTCTAGATAGTCATAGACAGGTTCATACATTCAGTTTCTAAATACTTATAAAAGAACATTCTCTAACAATGACAACCAATCAGTTAAAAGATGGGCAGACTGGTCCTTTGGATAGGCCTAGACGAACTTCCATGCCATGGTGCATATCTGGAACTCGGACAGTTTCTGATTCACGAGGATCTACAACATCACAAACAGGCCAGACAAATTAATCCCTAAATATACTTGATATGCACAAACATAACGATTTCATCGCCACTATGAATGAAAGCAAAAACCAACTACTTCCCAAACAGAGAGTAAATGCTAGTCTTTTCCCTCAATTAATAAACGTATATCCATGTCACGTATGAAAACAGATTTATAGATTTTACCATTCAAGTAATCTTCAAAGCCAATGTCGTCTAAAATTCCTGAATGCGCTTCCAAACCTAGCATTGAGGATGGTATTGGTCCAGGAGGCCTCTGAAACCTGAAAACAATATTGAGATGATCATGTAGGGAAATAGATAGAAACAGAATATTAAAAAGTAGTTATTTTCCAAATTTTGTAGTATGATATCTTTTAGTTGGCTAGAAAATATATTTTCCTAATATTAGAAAATTTCTTACGAGTCTTACAAATAAAGGTCATAAAATATTGGTTAAAACACAAAATATAAGAACCTTTCAAGAAAATCATTTTCACAGTCTATCATGGTATCAAGAGCAGTAGGATTAATCCGAAAAAATCTTAGTAGTCAACCTTGATAATAGAGCTCAAAAAACAAAAAAATCCTCCGTTACGGCTTCTCTCATACATCAGACCTTAAATCTAAACAAAACCCTAAAACCTTCAAAAACAACAGTTGTCTAAAATTGTGAGGCCAACTTGCAACTATCAAGTAAGTTCAGTCAGTACTCAATCACTTGGATGAAAGATTAAGCAGCAAGTGATATTTCAACAGATTCTATCTAGGGGGACCTCCCCCTCAGCACCAAAACCATAAAGTAAAGAATGTAAAGTGCCTACTAGTATTTGCACACCAAGAAGGGAGCTCTTAGACTGTTCAATTTGCTACTACCTAAAATCTGATTCTGTAATGGCTGATTTAAAATCTGCAGTCTGGAGTGATTGCTTGTTAGAACATAGTCAAAGTGGAATCAATTTCTTTTTGTGCTAAGTGGTGGTTTTGGACATCTATTGTGGGCCTGTGGCTGTTATTTCCGCACAGTTTTTTGTTGTTCTATTGTGAAAGCCAACTTGCTACTGTCAAATAAGTATCGTCAGGCATCAGTCAGAAATCAATCACTTGAATGAATGATGGTATGTTAAACCAGCACTGATGTTTCAATGGGTTCTATCTTGGGTCCCTCCCCTGAGCACCTAAACCACAAAGTAAAGAATGCAAAGTTGATCCTACTAGTACTAGTATGTCCCATACAGAAAAGGGAGCACGCAGCTAATCATATTTTCCACATGATATCTGCAGCTTCCAGTGTTCAATCAAGTTCATATATACCAATCATAAAACAGTTGTCACTTGATCAGTAATGAAATATCATAGCTAAAACGCAAAGAATAGGGAACTATCCTTAAAACCCAAAATTACCAAAACCACCAAATGATAGCAATTCATCTAAGCATTCCAACTGTACACCTAAAGGGGATAAATGAACAATGCACGATAACAGCGCAAGAACTGAGTTCATGTTAATTATTGTCTCTCATCTCTTTCTGTTTCTGATTTTTCTCTTTTGCTCATACTCGCATTGAAATCCCAGTCAAAATTAATAAGTGTACTGTGTAAGTTTTAAAATACAGAAAACCAGAGCAAAAGCTAAAACAACTCAATGAATTTAGTGCCTTTGCAAAAGCTGAGTTCATGTTAATCATTGTATGCTTTTATCTTCTATTTTTTGATTTAGAAATAAGCTAAGAATCCCTATATGTAAGGGGAGAGACATCAAATTCTTATTGCTAGGGGATGAGAATTAAACCAAGGTGAAATGAAATGCCCTCAATCACTGACCCATGATTCTATTTTATTTGCAAAGTTAGTAATTGGGCTCATCTCTTAATGTGGGTAATTGGTGGCTGATTATGCATTGATCAACTTATAATCTTTCAATAATGATTCCAGAAACATTTTAATTGTATTCAGATCAATCAAAATTCCAAAACAGATTCTTCTATGAAACAGACACCAATTAGGGATTTGAACAAAATCAAAAAAACTCAATACAGCTTCTTCTATACAAAAAGACACCGATTAGGGTTTTGAACAAAATCAAAAAATCCCAAAACAGGCACAAAAAAGGGAAGAATAAAAACAAACCTAGACAGAATTTGGCGATCGAGGTCCATCTTGAGAGGAAAAGCGGAACCATAAGTATTAGCAAGAATCTTCCTGTTCATCTGTTCCTGAGTTTTAATGGCCTGTAACAAAATCAAACAAAAACAGATGAATAAGATAGCGATGGAAGAGCATAAAAGATAGATAACGAAGAGAAAAAGAGATAGAAAAATACAGAATTATAAGCAGATTGAAGAGGATGAGGTTCGAGGATGTCGGATTTGACGCCATGGAAACCGAAGCGAAGAGCATCGTTGTTATTGCCTCCGATTTGGTGAGGAATAGCTTTCATTCCTTCCTCCATTGAAATGATGTTGAAGAATGTAAGAAGATCGATTTGCTAAAAATGAAGGTGGTGATTGGTGAAGTGAAGTTCTTCTACTGCTTCTGCCTTTAACTTTGTTTCGTTTCTGCAATCGCCTTGTTCTACAAGAAACACTCGCTCTACAAAAAACTTTTTTGGATTTATTTATTTAATGAAAAATATTGTAAATATCATAAATTTTTTTTTAAAAAAATTACATAGAATAATCCAATATTGTTATAATTCTCCTATAATAATTTCACCTATTGATTAATCATTAATAATTCCAACTTTAGGGGTTTGTCTAAAGTAAAATTGGGTAACTAAATAACGTGCTATAGTATATAATTCAAAAATAGTAAATTGAAAATTAATTTAAAATTAGAGAAAATTTTTGAAAATTTACATAAAAAATTCTGAATGATAGAATAACTCATAAAATATTGTTAAATATTTTCTAACATTTTTTCAACATTTTATTAATTTATCTTTTTTTAAAAAATAAAACTTGCTATAGAAAAGTAACCCTCAAAGTTGGGAATATTCATGGTTAATCAATAGTTGGGATTATTATAGGAAATCATGAATATGTTGGATTATTCAAGGTAATTTTTCTTTTTTTATTATTGTGATTAACTTTATTTAATGTTTTCTCCGTTCTGAAATACTCTCGATTGTGACAATTTTTTAATTATTGTAATTTTTAAGAGTTAGAATGTCTAAGACTTAAAAGGTCCAAAATATCAAATTCAAGCTTTAAAATGACAACTTCAAAATTATGAATTGGACTTATAAGTGGTCACACATATGCCACCATCTGACAGAAGATTTGCTGAAATTTTTTTTTTTGGAATTAAGATTTGCTGAATTAGTACTTCTTTTTTTTTTTTTTTTTTTTGAGGGAATTAGTACTTCTATTACTCTACAATAAATCCATTATTAATCATCACTAGTAATACACAAAACTAATTTAATATTTACAATAGATTACATATAACAATAAATCTTAAACAAAATCAATCATTAAACACAAATCTTAAATTTTAAACCAATGTAATTCCTGGTAAGTAAACCAATGTAATTAGTATTTACTAATCACAATAATATTCATTAACAATTATATATAATATTTTTTATAAAAAATCTTTGAAAATATGTGAAAATAATAACTATTTAGAAAATATCAAATTTTGAATAATCAAAGCTAATTATGTTTTAAAAATATAATATAAATAAAAACATTCTTTATAAAAACATCAATTAAGAACAGATGGAGTAATATGTTGTGCTTCTTTCTTGCTAGCTGCATAAAAAATAACGATAAGATTTTCTTTCTTTTCTTTTCCTTTCCTTTCCTTTCCTTGACGATCTTCATTTAATTTTAATTCACACCTTATAGCAAACAAAATATAAGGTGTTCTATAGATAAAATAAGATTCAACTACACAACTTGAAATCAATAAAAAGAACAATTTAACTCCTAGTCCTATCCTATGCAACTATGAATTGCACTCAAGTAAAATTTCACAAACTAATGTGTTGTACACTTTTCCTCCTAGTTTGTACAATCCTACACTCATGAATAAAACCCCGACAAGGGACATCGACATCGTCAACAATAACTACCAACTGAATAAACCCCGACGAGGGCCATCGTCAACAATAGTCTCATCGGTGGAATCTGAACCACTACCCATTGTTCCGTCTGAGCTATCATCATCACGAAGTTGTACTCTGTTTGCATTCTCGATTAACCAATCCCTGAATTCCGGGGTAGATGTCAATTCTTCCATTGCTTGTCGAGTTGATTCTTTTGTGAAGTCGTCCCACTCTTTCTTCGTCATCTTTCTCTTAGGCTTCCCGTGGAAAGTTGAATAATAATGCTTTTGAGCATTTATTCTCCTGTGAGCGGAAGATGGCGTCAAACCTGAGGCAGCTGAAAGTCCAAAATGTTAGCAGAACAATAGAAAATTTTTTTAAAAAAAAAAATTACTCAGAATAAAAATTTTTTTACTGATTTTCCTACAATAATTTCAACCTTTAATCAAACATTAATAATCCCATCTATAAGGGGCGTTTGCTAAGAATACAACAAATCATTTTGCATAAAAAAATTAAAAAATTAAAAAGAGAAATCAAGTAAGTTTATTTTAACTTTTAATTTTAAATATTCTTGATTTTTGATTTTTGAATTTTTTTTGTAGTGATTACCCTGCAAAAACCAATCACCAATTGGGCAATAATGTTCTTGGGTAAGTGACCCTAAAATTGGGATTATTCATGGTTAATCAAAAGTTGGGATTATTATAAAAAAATCAGTAATAAATTTAATTATTCTAGGTAAATTTTCCAAAAAAAAAAAAATTCACTAAGAATTACTTGTAAGTTGTAATGTGAGTAATATTTATGAAGTTAAATCATACAAACCAAATAAGATAATTATAGCTTTGATGAAGGTACAATCAAAGAGATGAATCTTTTACCTTTAACAGGAGATCTGTACAAGCTGAGGTCAGTATTAGGAGATCTCAGCACCTTCCCTTGAGGACTATTTTTTGGAGTTCTCCTAAGAAATTCTGCGCGGTTGTACCGAGGATCCACTCTTCTAGCGTTGCTCCGATGAGAATCCCAAATCCTACAAATGCATTAATTTGAGTATTACAAGGGGATGTTTAATGGAAAAGGATTGCAAACACAATTTACGACCCATCGACTAACATTGAATTGTTTCAAAGGCGCTAGACGCGTGGGACACAAAAGGGTGCTAGAGCATAGGTGCAAGGTGAAAGCACGAGCTTTTGGTTGGTGAGGCGTGAGTTTTTGCTCAAAAGCTTATCAAACAATTTTATGAGTAGTATTTTTCATAGTTAACAACAATATGAGATCAATATTTCAACTCGTCTTGTATGAGACAGTCTCACCACGAGACGGAGCCATATAAGTAAACACTTTAGAATTGTAAGTAATCACATTAACACACCAAGTATACACGGACCAACCCAATAGAGATGGTCTCACCATGAGACCGTCTTATACAAGAATTTATGTATAACTTTTGTTTAAAAACTCAAAAACATTTATTATCGTTGCGCAAGCCACTAATATAGTGCAAAATGACACAAGAGAACACCTCAAGCTACAATCTTAAGGTATTATATTTACTTTTTGGTGTCTAATTGATATCACATTGTTATTATAAGACACAGTAAAAGAAAACAGAACCATCATAGAAGTGTAAGATTTAAAGATGAAATAAAGAGGAAAATTAAAAGAAAAAACTAGCTGAAGGGAGTAGACATACTTCCTCCGGATTTTATTAGTTGGTACAGTTTCTATAGCAAATATTGTTCACCAATTATAATTACTACCGCCGTTCCTTAAAGAAGTTCTCACTTTCCATTTTGGGGTGTTCCAATTGTTGTTCCCATAAGGAATCTTTCCATTTATATAACAAATTTTGAACAAAAATAACCTCAATCATCCTAATTTTAATATTTTAATATTGATTATGGGCCCACATATCTTCCACTAACTCCATTTTAACATTTTTAAATCCCTTATGGTCCCCACATGTTTCCTACTAACTTCATAAAAACATTTTTCAATTAGTTGTAGTCCCCATATTTTTTTCCACTAACTTTTTTTAAATACTTTTTTAATATTTGTGGTCCCCATTTTTCCTCCATCAAATTTATTATTCAATAAAATAATATCTTCACTGTCTAAAAGATTCCACTTTTCTTAATTCTCGTGAACATTCCCTATGGGAACATCAATAGAGAACGGAGGGAGTATTTGACATATAGTTCTCTATGTATGATGTTTGATTCGTCTTAAGGTGTATTTTCTTAACTTTTTAGAATTTTTTATCATATGAAATTAGAGATAAAATAAGAGAGACGTATTTCTCACACATAAATCAGGTAGTTATAGTGGGAGACATACAAGAGTTTGATTGTATCAAGCAAAACATACCCAGAATCAGGCCACTTCAAAGAAGAGATTGTTGAGCACATCAACCAAGACAGTACCACCGTTGCCCATGAGAACAAAGTATCAGGAGTGCCCTGCATTTGAAACAACATAGGTATTGAAGCACAAAATATTTAGTACATGATCAATTAAATTTTGAAGGTAACTCTAAGCAAAGTTGCACAAATATATTCATATACCGATATCCGTGGTCTCTACCACTATAGCTATGGTTATTACATGGAGAGGATCAGAATTTTGAAAGTAACTCTAAGCAAAGTTGCACACATATATAGATATGCTTCTTAGTTCTTGCCCATTCTACAGCATATAACAAGAGTAATGTGGTTATCATAACGCCAAATATCAGCCGAAAACATGAGATATCATTCAAAATCGTCAAAACACTTTTTTACACCTATAGTCCTATACTATGTGGGGAATATCACTTAAAAAAAACATTTACAACGTAGATGCAATGGAATGCACCTGTGTTTTTGCAATAAGCCACCGAATCTCACCAACTAAATGGAAAGGATGTAAACACAATCTAGAATCTACCAAACTGTTGCTAAATACAACAAATCTCACCAACTTAAGACCTCAACATATTTTTTCCTATGTTATTCTAATAAGAAAATCAATTGCAGAGCTAGAATAGTTTCTTCCCTTGCACTAACGTTATACTATCGTTTCTGCGCAAATATACCATCCTCATGTAAAATAAAGTCTAAACATGCTTTTCTTTTAATAAATGAAAATAATAGAAGTCAAAGAAAACTACCTGAAGAATAAATGTACTTGCAATTATTCGCATAGCCCATTTAACAAATTGAGCAATTCCAACATCGACACTTCCGTCCTCTGATATGACAAATCTTCGCACAATCCAGTAACCCAATGCAGCTCCGGCAAGAACAATGCCAACCAGTAGAAAAATAGAAACCTGAGACAAAAATATTTTGCACATACTTTATATCCGGTTCAAAGAATTCAGTTCAACAAAAAATTAGTTCAACGAAAACAAATTCAATTCAGTAAAAATCAATTGAGCAATAAACAAAAACAAACAGCGCAGATAAGTTTAATCAATTAAAATAAGTATAGCTAAGTTCACTTTAGTAAAACTTAGTTTAGTTAAATAAAAATAAGGTGAATCACACAAAAAGCCATTCGATTCTATCAACTATTTCCTAATTCTAAACAGAACCTCTTACCCTTATTACTCAGTTAGCAAGCAGTTGATAAATGATGAAAAATGGCATCACTAAACTGGAGCAACACAAATTACTTAAGCAAAGAAATACATGGCATTGCAAATGTTACAAATATCCAATGTTCCCCCTATTTTCTTTTCTTTCACGGGGTGTGATAGCAGGGCCGTCGAATGGCAAGTGCAAAGCGGTCAACCGCTCAGGGCCCCATATGTTTTAGGGCTCAAAAAACTTATTTTTATGTATATAAGTGATATTAATTTGAATCAAATTTATATATAACTTACATTTTTTTGCTAAATAATATGAGTTTTTAGTGTTTTTTTTGTAAAGTAGATTAAATATTAACAATAAAAAACAAAAGATGTATTATATTATGCGTTATGTCTTAAGTTTTTAGGGGCCCATTTTTATCTTTTGCTCTGGGGCCCAAAAATGAACGAGACGACCCTGTGTGATAGTGAGATGTTATCCTAAGTACCTAACTGATGGAACTGATCAACAAGGAGATGTAGCTTACCGGATTGTGCATGTCTTCACTCAAGCCAAAATTCACTAGAATTGAATTTACGAGCATTGAAAATTGATGCAAGAGAAACGATCCTGCTCCCAACTGTTTAATGTAAACAATAGCTAAGTATATTAGTAATCTAAAGATTCAGTACATTAGTCTTTGAACAAAAGAGAAAGAATGCGTTCAAACACTTACAAGTGACCCATATATGGTGAGATAAAAGACATTTTTGCGACCAGTTGGTAATAGCTTCATTCCCTGCGCAGGGGGTATAGATGTAAAATAAAGAGATCAAATAGCAAAGAATGGTTAGTAAATGAAAAAACAGAAGATTGAATCATGGAACAGCCAACAAAGTATCAGACTTTGAAATTTATCAATCAGTATCTCCGGTCTGTACAAAACAACCTAATAATCACACAGCATCTAACAAACAAAAAGATAAACAGCTAGTCGCAGTTCAATGCCTATATCAACCAAGTTTATAAGAAAAATGCTATAATAAATCAAGCCCAAACATGAGGATTAAAAATCCAAAGCATTTAAGACGAAAACACTTCTTTGGACAGGTATAAAATAATTGTGGGTTATGAGCCTTTCTAAATGAAGCCTGTGTATTATGAAAAAGTTAGCAAGAATGCATAAGCAAATAGGTCCCACCGATATACTATAGACCAAGAACCACACTCCAATAAAGAAACATATGTGAAAAAAGGAGGGTATTACATCACATCATCAAGAAACTAAGTGCATGATTTCAAATAAGGAAATTCAGAAAGAAAGAATGCACAATACTGCCAAATGGACAAATTAATGGCTTAAAGAGTGTCAATACCTGAAACAGAATGATAATCACAACAAGCAGTATCCCAATCACCATTGTACTGCTATAATAAAAAGGTACCCAACCGCTTACAATCGGTGCAACAAATAATAGAACCATTCCAAGTGCAAGACATATGAGACGCCAGCGTTGAAACTCTGCAAAAATCAATTGTAGTAATGCAAATCCGGAAGAGGGAGGTTAGAATATGCGATAATGAAAATAAAAGAACATACAATATTCCATTATCCTAATGTCATTAGCGGCTAACACCTATTTAGAGCTTAAAAGATTGCATGTAAAAACAAAGTGGTTGTTTAGGATTAACGTTTGATAGCAAACATTATGTAGAACTTCACAATAAACAGAGAAAAGAACATGATCCAAGGAGTCATTTTACTAGTGCATTATAAACAGAAACCAAATAACTATACATCTTAAGTTCCATCGCCAATGGACAACAAAGTAAAAAACTAGTTTATAAGAAAAGAGTGTTCAACCTTCATCCACTGAAATTGTGACTGAACCCGATACATCACCAATAAACTTCACATCAACGTATTTGTCCTCGTACGGAGAGATCATAGAAATCCATATTCCCTTGGAGACGGATTTCCAAGCATCCTTTTCACACTGACATATCCCAACCGAAGCATTCCTGCAACGACATAAATATGAGTCTCCACTATAACATTAGGAATATTTTAATGCGACAAAAAAGGTCAAGGAAACTCTGAATATAAAAAATAATCCACTTACGTATGCAGGCAAATCTGGATTCTGTTGTGCAATCTCTCAGGAATGACTACAGAAGGCGCCACCGTAAGACGTATTGAGCTAGCGTAGCTCTCAAGTTTAAGTCTTGAGAGAGGTACAAAATGAACACGCTCACATGATAATGCGTCTTTATTGTCTTTGGGTGTATAACCTCGCAATGGCACAGGTTTGATAGAGAGTTGTGGATTCTCCAAATCGATCGCTGCAATACAATTAGTAAACGATTAATCAAAACGCAACGAATGTTCTATAGATATATCACTAAAGACACATAGTAGACTCTCCAACCAGTCATGCTCCTACTGCACATCAAAAAAACGCATGGTAGCAGCAAGTAAACCAGAACAATAAGAGCAATGCAAAAGATAGGAGATCATATCATTAACAACAATAACCATGCTAGAGACTTAATTCCAAAAGGTTAGTCCGCTACATAAACCAATATATCAGTTTCAAATTTCAATAGTCATTAATGTGGTTTTCTACCATCTAACCTCTAAAATCTAAATTTTTCACATCATTTGGAACTCATGCCCTACAGGCCATCTTCGATCTTCGTCCTCGTTTTAAAATTTCGAAGTTCTAACTTTCTAGTGTACCAAATGGTTCTCCAAATCAAATAGTTTGTAAGCTCCCCTTGCCCGTAGAAATTCTCTAGCCTAACCAGATCAAAGAATTCAAAATACTAATGCCATCCAAATATACTAGCAATAATAACCAAACTAATTTCATACATGCTCAGAAAAAATGAATTCCATAGTTCATCCAATCAAATCAAATAACAAATAAATCTGAGTAAATCCTTGGGTACAAAATAAAGGGCAACTTGAAAATATAAACTTGACAGGAAACCCAGAAAAAGTACGAACAAAATTAGGTTTATTTTCAGAATTAAACACTCAATCCTCAAAAGAACAAGAAACCCAGAAACTAAACGAAAACCCAACAAAACCAGAAGCAATTTTTAGTATTTTTGGCATCATCAAACGAAATCAGGAAGAGAAAAAGAACATACACTGAGTAAAAGAATCGAAGCTTGAGCAGTAGATTGCTGAAAGCAAAAGCGTGAAGAAAAAGAGGTAAATTCGAGAGGAAAACGCCATAGCCATTGTGTTAGTCCGCAAACATACTCGCATGGCTTCTCAGTAAGCTTTTGAGGATGGAATGAAGAAGGAAAACGCGGTAGAAACCAAAATACAAAATTGAATGAATGTTCAAAGGTGAAAGGACAAATATAAAGGGTTTCGAATTCGATCAAGTTTTATTGGGAATGTTCGTTACGATTTACGAGCTTTGACCAAAACGTCGTTTTTAGCTTTGAGTCTACGCTTTTCATAAACGCAAAAACTTGGGTGGGACCGCTTTACTTGTGAGACGCAATTTATTGGGTCGGTCTAATTGTATATTTTTTTTATCAATTTTACAAATTAAAATGTCAATTTTAAGAGTTGATAGACTAATTTAAAGACCTAAAAGACCAATTTCTATGATTTGATATTGACATTTTAGGTTGTGTAATTTGACGGTCTTAAGACTTAAAAAGGTCAATTTAAACACTTAAAAAAATCAATTTTAAGACTTAAAAAGAAAATTGCAGGATATTGAATTGTCATTTCAAGTTAAAATTAGGATTTCTCAAATATTAAAGTTGATATTTAAAGCATTGACATTGACCTTTTAAGTTTTAACGTCTTAAAAATGGATTTTTAAGTCTTGGAATTGTCCTTTTATGTTTTAAAATTAGTATGTCTGAATATTTAGAAAAAACTATTGGGCTTTGGCCTGTTGTACGTCTAAGGCCGTCTTACGGGAGAGTAACTGTTTCACAAAAACTTGAACGAGATGGTCTCATTATCAAACCGTTAATTTGGGTCGAATTGCGCATGTGATAACATTTTAATTTTCGGGGCATTTATCAATTTTTGACCTTAAAGGTATTAATTTTGAAAATTGATACATTTAAAGTCAAAATTTATACCTTTGAGATTAAAATTGAAAAATGCCCAAAAAATGAAAAAAATGTCCAAATTGTTACATGCACGAATTGGACCGACCCAAATTGACGGTCTCATTATGAGGTCGTCTCGTTCAAGACCAATGGTACGCTTTTTGAAGAAAAGCGGGTTTTATGTCTCAAGAAATTTGTCCCACTCTTTTTACTCGATGGCATTAAATTTATGGCTAATCTTGCGAGCGACTTTTTAATATGAGAATAATAGTCAAGTCAATTTAAATTATAGTTTTTCCAATAAGCAATCAGTAATTGATCTTTTTAAGGTTAAAATTGATTTTTTTTATATAACTGAACACTTAATTGGTCATTTTACATATACATGATCACTTTAAAGTTTGGATTCATTTAAAGGTATAAATTTGTAAATAGAAATTATTTGCTTTAATGTCAAAATTAATCACGTTTAGATTAATTCATATGTTTCTATTTTCTCCGTAATAGTCCGTATAATAAGGGTTAAGCTTGTGATGTAGGATCGCCTACATCTAGTTCACATGTACAAGCCCAAATTAACATCATGATACATCAATTGGCCAATGCTCAAATACAAGGTCCAAATGACAAAACATCATTTAATTTTGTAGTTTCAAACTAAGTCTCTTGTTTGAGTCATTTTTAGTCTTTATTATTTTCCAGCAATTTTGAGTCGTCAAACTAAGTCTATTGTTCGAGTCGTTTTTTAATCTTTTTTCCAGTAATTTTTTGTCGTTTATCTTAGTATTTAATTTTAATGTTTTTTTTTTCAAAGTCTTAGAATGATTAAGCCAGGTTTAGGATCAAGCTTAATCATTTCTCATGTTTAGTTAGTCGAGTTGTACTTTTCTTTTTTTTTTGAGTCTAGTATTTTATTTTTGCTCAAAAGTTTCAAACCCATTAAAATGCATGAACAATCAGCCAAGCATAATATTTCGGTGGAAGTATAATTCCAGAATAATCAACATGGAATATAAAGATCTTTGGAGCCGTTGAAATTATTCAGCCCATATTGATCAAATATGCCTAGAAGATCTTTGGAGCCGTTGGAGTATATTTCTGTCCAGAATATTTAATCAATATGGAAGGCAATATTCTTAGAATATCTTAATCTTTGCTAGCTAATCAAAGAGCTTATTCAGCCCAAGCAAAAGAATACTCTAATATTTTAGCAAATGTAGCCGTTGCATTATTATTCTGTTTTGTATCTTCTTCCATTGCTAAGTAGTCATTTAGTTTAAATAGTCTTATAAAGGCTGGTTCATGTAATTGATTTTCATTAATAATAATTATAACCTTTGAGCAATTTCTCTTGTTCTTTCTTGCATTTACTTTAACTTGGATTAGTTTGAGTATTTGAAGTTCCTATGCTTTTCATTCTTTTGGCTAAAGATTGAATGTGTTCTTAGGAGCCCATTGTCTTTAATTCGTGGTGATTTTCTGTATCGAATTAAAACCTTTGGTTCAGCCATTTTTTTTAGTTGATCTTTTTCAACATATCCCTTTTAATTACCTTGTTACAAAAACTCACAAAAAAATAACAAAAACAATACAGCATTATTTTAGTCTAATTCGAACAGCAACTTATAAAAAAAACGTGTGCTTATAGCTGGTTGTGTTTAAAGACATAGCCAACCTATATCATCTTGGTACCAGAGCCAAGGCTACGCTCCTAGCCTTAATTCGTTCATTCATAAAAGATGTCTCAAAGTGGTGAAGAAGAACCAAAGGATTTGGAAAGAATCGTTGCTGAACAAGGCGCCACAATAAAATTCCTTCAAGAACAACTCAAAGCCTATCTTCATTTGCAACGAAATATGAGAAATGGTGGAGATGATGATGAATCTGAAAGTTCCAAAGTCACAAGGCCTATTTATCGTGGGGATGATCTTAAGGTAGATATTCCAGAATTTGAAGGGAGGTTAGATGGAGATGAATTTCTTGAATGGCTAAGGACTGTAGAAAGAACATTTGATTACAAGAATACGGATGAGGATCGAAAGGTAAAAATTGTTGCTTTAAAATTAAGAAAATATGCTTCTACTTGGTGGGCTAGCAAATGTGCTAAACGAGAACGAGAAGGAAAAGATAAAATCAGGTCGTGGGAAAAAATGAGAAAACAAATGAAGGAAAAGTTTCTGCCTTCATACTATATGCAAGAAAACTTTACCAAATTGCAATACCTACAGCAAGATGGCAAGAGTGTAGAGGAGTATGGACGAGAATTCGAGACCATGATCATGAGGTGCGATCTAAAAGAGGATGATCATCAAACATTGGTAAGATTTTTAAATGGTTTAGACCCAAAAATCAGAAACATTGTTGAATTGCAACCATACACTAGCCTTGATGATTTAATTAATCTTGCTCATAAAGTGGATAGACAATTAAGGAATAGAATGAACTCACGTTTTACTTCATCAAGAACTAACAATGTAAATTCATTTCAAAAGAACACTCCTAATTCCTATTCTAAACCCAATTCGCAAGAATCCAGGCCTTTTAGAAACAATCAATCAAAACAGCCCCAAACTACTTTAAATACACCTCAAACCCAATCTAATTCATCCCATGCTAGAAGATGTTTTAAGTGTCAAGGCTTAGGTCATATTTCATCCGAGTGCCCGAATCGCAAAATGGTAAATTTGGTTGAATGTGATGATGAAGAGGAAAACGTGGAGGATTTTTATGATCATGATGAACCTGATGAGGAAACGCATTATGGGGATGAAGGGGAACTATTGGTTATGCGGAGGGCTCTTAGTGGGGTCAAAGCCAAAGAACCAGATCAACAAAGAGAAGCCATATTTTACACCAGATGCACGGTTAAAGGCAAGATATGTTCTCTTATTATTGATGGAGGGAGTTGCACAAACGTGGCTTCCAAAACAATGGTGGACAAGCTTAATCTCACTACTACTCCACATCCTGAGCCCTACATGATTCAATGGTTGAATCAAAACAAAGGTATTCCTGTAAACTCTCAAGTTTTAATTTCGTTTTCAATTGGTAATAGTTATAAGGAAAAACTTGTTTGTGATGTTATACCTATGGATGCATGTCATATTCTTTTAGGAAGACCTTGGCAATATGATAGAAAAGTTGTGCATGATGGCTTTAAGAACACGCATACATTTGTTATAAATAATAAAAAAATCACATTAGCTCCTTATACATCAGCCCCTAGTTCTAAATTGCAAGCAACTTTAACTAATTTTCATTCTTTGATTCCTATACTTAAAAGTGAACAACATGAATTTATGGAACGTAAAGAATTGTTATTATTGAATGAAGAAACCGAATCTGTTTTGCATGATCACCATTTGCTTATGCCTTTGCTTGATGAATTTGCATATGTTTTTCCTACTGAAATACCAAATGGACTGCCCCCTAAACGTGATGTGCAACATAAGATTGATTTCATTCCTGGTTCCTCATTACCTAACAAACCAGCCTATAGAACTAATCCTAAAGAGACCGAAGAAATTAGGAGACAAGTTGATGATTTGTTAGCTAAGGGTTTGATTAGAGAATCTATAAGTCCTTGTGCTGTCCCAACCTTGCTTGTGCCTAAGAAAAATGGAGAAATGAGGATGTGTGTGGACAGTAGAGCCATTAATAGAATCACCATTAAGTATCGATTTCCCATACCTAGACTTAATGACTTGCTGGATGATTTATATGGTTCAAAGGTTTTCTCTAAGATTGACCTTAGGAGTGGATATCACCAAGTTAGGATTCATGAAGGCGATGAATGGAAAACAACCTTTAAAACTAAGGAAGGACTTTATGAATGGTTAGTTATGCCTTTTGGTTTGTCAAATGCACCATCTACCTTTATGAGGCTTATGAACCAGACCTTAAAACCTTTCTTGGGTCAATTTGTTGTGGTTTATTTTGATGATATTTTGGTTTATAGTCAAAGTGAAAATGAGCATGTTGAACATTTGCGTCAAGTTTTTAGTGTGCTAGCTAAGGAAAAGCTGTATGGAAACTTAGAAAAGTGTCATTTCTTTTCGGAGTCAGTTAAGTTTCTTGGGTTTATTGTATCAATTGATGGGATTAAAGCTGATGAAAAGAAAGTTGAAGCAATACGAGACTGGCCTATTCCTACTACCATTCACCAAGTTAGATCATTTCATGGTTTAGCTTCTTTTTATAGGAGGTTTGTCCCAAACTTTAGTTCTATCATGGCCCCTATCACCGAACTCACAAAACATAAGACTATAGAATGGAATTCCAAAGCACAAACAGCCTTTGACACCATTAAGCACAAACTCACAACCGCACCTGTCCTAGCTCTACCTAATTTTGAGGATATTTTTGAAGTAGAGTGTGACGCTTCAGGAGTAGGCATTGGAGGTGTCCTAACTCAAAACAACAAACCCCTTGCTTATTTTAGTGAAAAACTCAATGATGCTAAAAGGAAATATTCTACTTATGATAAAGAGTTTTATGCTATTGTTAGATGTTTAGAACATTGGAGACATTATTTGATTGCCAAAGAATTTGTGTTACATTCTGATCATGAGGCTTTAAAGTTTATTCAAAGTCAACACAAACTTCAATCTAGACATGCTAAGTGGGTTGAATTCCTACAAACCTTTCATTTCACTATTAAACATAAAGCGGGTAAATTAAACACCGGAGCTGATGCTTTATCTAGACGATACTTGCTTTTGAGTACTTTAAATACTAAGGTTGTTGGAATGGAATTGTTAAAAGAATGCTATATTAATGATGTTGATTTTGGTGAAATATTTGAAAAATGTCATAACAAACCCCATGGACTGTTTTATATGTTTCAAGGTTATCTTTTTCGTGGTAAGCAATTATGTGTACCTAGGCATAGTGTTAGGGAGACTTTGATTAAGGAATATCACGAGGGAGGACTTGGAGGACATTTTGGGGAAGAAAAGACCATTGCATTAGTGAGTGAGACCTTTTATTGGCCTAAACTTGCTAAGGATGTCATTCATATTGTTAAGAGATGTGTTCAATGTTTAAAAGCCAAAGCCCACAAGACATCTCAAGGTCTTTACCAGCCTCTTCCTACACCCCAAAACCCTTGGGAAGATGTGAGCTTAGATTTTATAACCGGACTTCCTAGGACCTCTAATAATAAAGACTCTATAATGGTTGTCGTTGATAGGTTTTCTAAGATGGCCCACTTTATTGCTTGTCATACTACACATGATGCCGTTAACATTGCAAACCTTTACTTTAAGGAAATAGTAAGACTTCATGGGATAGCTAGAAGTATGGTAAGTGATAGAGATTCCAAGTTTCTTAGTCACTTTTGGCTTACTTTGTGGAAAAAGATGGGTACCAAGCTTAACTTTAGTAGTTCTAGCCACCCCCAAACTGATGGTCAAACCGAAGTAACCAATAGGACTTTAGGAACCTTATTGCGTGCCCTCATTACCAAGAGTCCTAAACAATGGGAACAATTGCTACCACATGCTGAATTTGCTTATAATAGAGTCCCTAGTAAGACCACTGGTTTTTCTCCTTTCTTTGTGGTTTATGGCCTAAATCCTTTAACCCCAATAGACCTTGCACCTTTTCCTACACCTTTGAAGTTTAGCCATGATGCCGAGTCTAGAGCCAATGAGATTCAAAAGGTACATAAGCAAGTTGTGGACAGAATTGAGAAAATGAATGCAAAGGTTAAAGAGAGAGTGGACCAAAAGAGAAAGGAAGTGCTTTTAAAAGAAGGAGACTTAGTATGGATTTACTTAAGGAAGGATAGGTTTCCCACCCAAAGGAAATCAAAACTAAGTGCTAGAATTGATGGACCTTTCGAAATTTTGGAAAAAGTTAATGACAATGCTTACAAACTAGAGCTACCTAGTAGCTATGGTGTTTCCTCTACTTTCAATATTGCAGATTTGATTCCATTTCATGAGGAGGACATGCTACCAAGCTTGAGGTCAAGCTTTTCCAAAGAAGGGGAGGATGATGTAGGATCGCCTACATCTAGTTCACATGTACAAGCCCAAATTAACATCATGATACATCAATTGGCCAATGCTCAAATACAAGGTCCAAATGACAAAACATCATTTAATTTTGTAGTTTCAAACTAAGTCTCTTGTTTGAGTCATTTTTAGTCTTTATTATTTTCCAGCAATTTTGAGTCGTCAAACTAAGTCTATTGTTCGAGTCGTTTTTTAATCTTTTTTCCAGTAATTTTTTGTCGTTTATCTTAGTATTTAATTTTAATGTTTTTTTTTTCAAAGTCTTAAGCCAGGTTTAGGATCAAGCTTAATCATTTCTCATGTTTAGTTAGTCGAGTTGTACTTTTCTTTTTTTTTTGAGTCTAGTATTTTATTTTTGCTCAAAAGTTTCAAACCCATTAAAATGCATGAACAATCAGCCAAGCATAATATTTCGGTGGAAGTATAATTCCAGAATAATCAACATGGAATATAAAGATCTTTGGAGCCGTTGAAATTATTCAGCCCATATTGATCAAATATGCCTAGAAGATCTTTGGAGCCGTTGGAGTATATTTCTGTCCAGAATATTTAATCAATATGGAAGGCAATATTCTTAGAATATCTTAATCTTTGCTAGCTAATCAAAGAGCTTATTCAGCCCAAGCAAAAGAATACTCTAATATTTTAGCAAATGTAGCCGTTGCATTATTATTCTGTTTTGTATCTTCTTCCATTGCTAAGTAGTCATTTAGTTTAAATAGTCTTATAAAGGCTGGTTCATGTAATTGATTTTCATTAATAATAATTATAACCTTTGAGCAATTTCTCTTGTTCTTTCTTGCATTTACTTTAACTTGGATTAGTTTGAGTATTTGAAGTTCCTATGCTTTTCATTCTTTTGGCTAAAGATTGAATGTGTTCTTAGGAGCCCATTGTCTTTAATTCGTGGTGATTTTCTGTATCGAATTAAAACCTTTGGTTCAGCCATTTTTTTTAGTTGATCTTTTTCAACATATCCCTTTTAATTACCTTGTTACAAAAACTCACAAAAAAATAACAAAAACAATACAGCATTATTTTAGTCTAATTCGAACAGCAACTTATAAAAAAAACGTGTGCTTATAGCTGGTTGTGTTTAAAGACATAGCCAACCTATATCAGCTTGGGTTAAAAGAAGCGGGCTTGTAGATTCATTTCACTTAATTCAGGAAACGATAAATCCCTTTTTGGCTCTTTCTAAAGATCCTTATTGAGTTGAGATGAGAGACTCTTTAGTTAAATCCTCTTTTATGATATGGGTTGCCACTTTGTTTCCCCCATACTGTGATCATTGTTCCTGTGGCTGTAAAGCGGATACATCGGATACGATGATGATTATAAATTCACTTTTTTTTATTTTAACATTTAACTTATTTTCATTTCATTTAGTTATTTTACTTTCTCTTAAAAACCCAATTTATGTGTTTTTCTTGGTTTTCCTTCCAAATGCTTATTTAGTCCGGCCTATTTATTTAGCATAATTTGTTATTTAAGTTTGTAACGTTTATTTTGGATCAATTTATTTTTAGACAATGGTCCTCCATCTTTTTAATTTTATTAACACAATTTACTCTCCTTTATTTTTATTTTTTTTGCCAAATATCTACATTTTTTTTAAGAAACACTCCAGCTTTCTTTGATATATGCAATTTAAACAGAAGGAGTATTAAAACAAATCTATTGAGACTAGTGTAAAGTATGTAGAAGTCATTTAAAATTGATTGTAAATATTATGTTTGATAGTTTTAAATTTGAAAAATAAAATTTGGTCAATTTTACCGGATTTCAATGATAGAAAATGGTCAAATATTAAAATTTAAAAATATTCAAGCAAATAGGATGGATGCCAATCATGTCATCTAAAATTTATGAATTTAAATATCAATATTTAATTCTGCATTTTTAATTGAATTTTATATTGTCAAACACTCAAACACTATTTATTAGTAAGTGTTTTTCTAATTATGTTCAACTATAATTTTCTCAAAATTTTAAGTTTTTTTCACAAGCTCACAATTAGTTGCATTAATAACATAGAAAATGAATATAGGTCTATTTATAAAATACTACTTGATGTAATTTTTTTTGCAAAGAAATACTTAATGTTTCTCTGCAAAAGACTACCACTTATGTAAATTTGTCTATATAGCAGTATCTCATTAGCCTTCGTATTTTTAAATAATTGATAGTTATTTGCAGAGAAATATATTAGATTAGATTGTCTTTTGCAAAAATATTTACATAAGATAACTTTGTACAAATAGACCTATAAATCTTATAGTTTTTTTTTTAATAATTTTTCTTTATATTTATAAATTTATTTTGAAATCAAATTAAATCAAATACTCTCTCCGTTCTTTTTTGATTGTCCACATTACTATAACGGGTAGTTTCATATGTTTGTCCGATTTTCTAAAATGGAAGTTGATACCCTCTTTTCACCCTCTCTCTCTTCTAATATCCCATTTATAATAATTAATTTATATTTTCTCTCTCATAATACCAATATAATCATTAATTCACACCACTATTATAATAAAATAATACCCACAATCAACAAAGATTCACCCTCTCCCTCTTCTAATATCCCATTTATAATAATTAATTTATATTTTCTCTCTCATAATACCAATACAATCATTAATTCACACCACTATTATAATAAAATAATACCCACAATGAACAAAGATTCACACTATCTTAATATGTGTGAAATCTTCAAATAGGATACACATATAAGAACAAAGGGAGTATAATTTTAACATCGAATAAATATCGGATATCGACATAAAATTGAAATGGATATATAGGAGGGAGAGGAAGTACTAGTAAAAGCAAAAGTATCTGAATTCTGAAGCAAGTCTGAAGTCTAAACCATTACTACACTCTCTACCTCTCTCCTCTTTCTTCTTCGTCTTCATTTCACACTTACTTTCTCTCTCCTCTGTAACAATAATTTAGGGTTTGATTTTCCATTCCCTAATTTGAATACAATGTGATTTAATCCTTGAATTAGGGTTCATATCTTCAACATTTTCCCAATAACTTTCAATCAATGGGAAATTGTTGCAGATCTCCAGCTGCTGTTGCAAGGGAAGATGTTAAATCCAAACAATCAGACAACGCCAAGAGAAAAGATAAAAATCATCATAATTCTTCTGTTAAGAAGTCATCTTCTTCATCGATCACCGTTTTACCTGACGTTCCTAAACAATCGATTGATGAAAAGTATTTAGTTGATAGAGAATTAGGACGAGGAGAATTCGGCGTTACTTACTTATGTATCGATAAAGATACTCGAGAATTGCTTGCTTGTAAGTCTATTTCGAAGCGAAAACTTCGTACTGCTGTTGATATTGATGATGTTAGAAGAGAAGTTGCTATTATGAAACACTTGCCAAAGAGTTCCAGTATTGTGAGTTTGAAGGAAGCTTGTGAGGATGATAATGCAGTGCATTTGGTAATGGAGCTTTGTGAAGGTGGAGAACTTTTCGATCGGATTGTTGCGAGAGGACATTACACCGAAAGAGCTGCTGCTGCTGTTACTAGAACTATTGTTGAAGTGGTGCAACTTTGTCATAAACATGGTGTTATTCATCGAGACTTGAAACCTGAGAATTTTTTGTTCGCTAATAAAAAGGAGAATTCTCCTCTTAAAGCTATTGATTTTGGTCTCTCAATTTTCTTTCAGCCAGGTATTTTTTCGGTTGCAAAAATAGATTGATTTGCTGTATGAAGTTTTAGATTATAGCTAATATAATGTTTATATAACTCCTGGAGTGGAATCAGAGTACTAAAGTATATTATTTTGTTTGTTAAGTTGGTTATTTAGATGTTGATTGTTGACGACTCCAGTAATGTGGGCCTGTGAACCAAATGGGGGCATTAAAATGGTGGAACAAAGGGGATTCTCGTATTATTGAGCTTTGTAAGCCGAACCTACCATCACAAAACCCTTGTCTTGTCCCTTCCTAGCCAAGGGCTCGCGCACAGCCAGTCACCCACGAAGTTGTGTTATCTAGATTAGATGTTATGCTTTATTATAGTGTTAGTTTTATCGGCTAATGAGACCATATCTATATTTCTGTCTATCCATTCTACTGGCTAATGAAGAAAAGAGTTGTGTCGTGGTCGTGGAGTTGAATACTTGAATGTATGCTATTGTGATATGAGAAAACTCAAGTCAAAACTCTATTTTGCCTTAGTTGAACATTTGTCAAGGAGATAGTAATTTGCTATACTGCCACGATCACAGGAGTGATGCGGTTATTTTACTGCCAAATTTTAGCCTAAACCATGAAATATCGTTAGAAATTACAATACAGGTAAACGATTACGATACGGTCGATTCAATGCAATAAAGCCTTGTTTTTGCTAGGTTTATCTGCGAAATTTGGACAATTGCAAGTGAGAAGTTGAACATCTTTCAAACCTGATTTCAAAGTTAATTAGATTAAGTTGCTCATTCTAGAGGGAAATTGCAAGAGTGGTAAACTACATTAGGTTATACATTTGCTTACAGTATATACTTCACCACAACAATTTCATAGTTTCAAGTGCGTTGATTAGTGTATTGTGGTTTGTTTGCCTTTTCCTTTGCTACATCTGTCCTGTTTGACTAACACTATATTGTCTCTAATGTTTTAAAGGATAAATTGTCCTTAACAATCCAATCTTTTGCCCATTACCGGTGAATAATCCCACCTTTTGAAAAATTTTAAATAATCTAACCTTTGCCTTCGTTTTTTTGCGAAACCATATAAGGTAATATTTGACTAACATTATAAGGTACTATTTGAAAAGAGATTTACCGGTTGTAACCGGTTCTTTGCAACAAAGGTCCGTTTGCAACAAAAAGTATGCAAAGGTTGGATTATTTAAAAATTTGAAAATGTGGGATTATTAACAAAGAGTGGGCAAATAGGTTGGATAATCAGGACAATTTTTCCTATTTTAAAAATGTTTTTTCTATGGTCATGGATGGATGAAACAAAATTAGTGCGCTGCTCTTATTCCTTGCAGGATCATAGCAGTAGTGTGGTTTCCAATTGTAAAGGAGTCTTATTTCTCGCACAATTCCAGCTTTCCATCCCCAGCCATAATTGTTGTATCTTGTATGCTGCGCCATGAAAATGTTCTGAAAACACAGTACAACATTTTTAGTAATTATTAGCTTTCTTTTTCTTGCTTTACATCACCGTAAATCCTTATGCTTTGGCACATAGATCATAACTTATTTGGATTGCTAATTTGTTTAATTAGTCCCCATGACTCCGAATGTACTCTCTTTGTACTAATTTGCACATTCCCAATTGTGGTTGTGCGGGGTTATACAAATTATCCCATCCTAGTTTTGAGATGAGAATCCCCTTCGATAAAAGTATTGAGATGAGCACGATATTGTTTATAAGCTAAGACAGTGTTTTATTAAGAATTAAAGTTTTGAGACGAGAATTCCTTTCGATAATAGATTCAAAAGCTATGCACAAACTAGTGATTCAATCTCTTCGCTTGAAGTGCTTCCTTATGCTATATATGAAGCTGTCTAAGAGGTCTTGTTTCTTGGCTTTCCATGATTCATGAATGCCTGATAGAATACAAAGGACTTTGAGGCAGTGGAGTTTCACATTATCTAGTAGAGCTACCATGTTATTTTGGGTGGGTGTTTGACAATTTCATGTTTGATGGTTTACTTGCATGATTTCAATAGAACATTACTGTGGGATGCCTATTCTATCCTCTTAGTTTATTCTTTTTTATGATGGTCTGAGCTGATACATCCTGAACACTGTGTCTGATTTGTTATGCAAGAAAAAAAATGTTCATAGTAAATGGAATCAACTGTTATATTGCTTTGTTGAATGTGAATGGTTTACGAATTATGTGCTGAAAGTGTATAGGCTGCAGTCTCGATTCCAACAAGAAGACGCGAGTTTGATTCTTAATAGCATGGTGCTACAAGATTCCGATAGAAAACTTTATTGCATTGTTCTGAACTAAACTATATTAATATCACACAAGCTTCAGGATTTTGGCAAATATTTATCAGATGCATACACAGAGATGTTGTCTGCCTTCCTATATTAAAGTCTTTTGTGCTTGGTGTTTTCTTTATCATTTCTTTTACCTATTTCCAATTGCAAATGTCTATGATGTTGGATGCTTTTTGTGAGCCTTAGATTAAATCAAGTTGCCCTTGTTTTAATGGCCTTTTCCTTTCAGGTGAGCGGTTCTCTGAAATTGTTGGGAGTCCGTATTATATGGCTCCCGAAGTGCTGAAGCGAAATTATGGTCCAGAAATTGATATATGGAGTGCAGGGGTTATTCTGTATATATTATTGTGTGGAGTTCCTCCATTTTGGGCAGGTAATTATCATCTGCTATACTTGGTCCAACTTATCTGTTTTTTATTTATCTATCATGAACATCTGTCAGACTGTCATGTTAGAAGCAGCATTTGTCATTCTCTATTCTCTGTTACGCATCAAGACATCCAAGAATTTCTTTACACATTCCAGAGCTAGAGGTAAGATTGGAAACCAATAATGAGCAGTAACAGAGAAAAGTGGGAAGGCAAGTGGGAAAGTCAAATAGTAAGGGGGGGATCTAAGAAATCAATATCATCAAGAATTCATTTGCAATCTAATCTCTTTGTATGGAGAAACCTAGATTCTCAAATTTTCAGTTCTAAGAACAAACAAATAAAGCTCCCCGTAAAACTTCTCTTCTTATTTCTGCTGTGCTCATCATTTTCTGTTCCAACAAATTTGAGGGTGCATCATTCTTCTCACTACTTGAGCATTTGAGTTTTCTAATTGTTGCATCAATGTTTTTGCAGAGTCTGAGCAAGGGGTAGCACAAGCCATTTTACGTGGTGTAATAGATTTTAAAAGGGATCCATGGCCTAACATTTCAGATAGTGCTAAGAGTTTAGTTAGACAAATGCTGGAACCGGACCCAAAGAAAAGACTAACAGCAAAGCAAGTACTTGGTATGCATTCACACCTACTGCTACATTTTCATGTATTTTTTTATTCTTAACTTTTGTTTTATCAAACTCTAACATTATTTGCATCTTGCAATATATTTGATGCGTTTATTACTAGACCATAAACCTCATTCTAGGTGGCAACCACTTGATGGCATTGGGTTAATGGAATTTTGTTGTAGACCTAAGGGTTGCATTCATTTTTATAAATTATTCCTGATGGAGAATGAATTCATTGGAATATGGGCTTCAATTTTGTTAATACATTATTTTTTGTGAATAGAAAGATAAGCACTTGTGGACGTTATTTTGGAATTTGTGGTTGTTAAGTTTATTGGTTAGGCACTTTCGTGGTGCTTTGTAAGGTCTTGGGTTACCAAAATCTATGCTTCCCTCCCTACAATTTTCGATCTAAATCAACCAACACTAACTAAAGTTTGTTTTCATTGTATAAGCTAGAATTGTCAAAACTCATTATATAAGTAAAAAGGAAGTGAAATATGAAAATATTAGAGCTATAAAAGGATATGAGGAAGAAGAAAGAGACCACAGCGAGAATGAAAATTGATTTGTTACTTCATGACCATTGGATGTGACTAAGTTTTACCATGGAATAAATAGAAGCTTGTTACGTTATGTAAAGGCCGTTATGTAACCTGTTTGAGAGTTGTGTGATATATGGTTAAAAGGGTATTTTAGACATTTTACTATTAGTTAGTTATAGAGCTTATTTGTAGAACAAGGTAGAAGGAAATGGGAAATGGGAAATGGATTAGGAAATTGTATTAGATTTTTAAGGTGAGTTTTTATACTCATTCTTGGGAGAGTGCAAGCCTCTCGAATGCTTGTGCTACTATCTTACTATTGTAATCTTGAATTACAATATACATCCTTTACATTCTCTCTCAAGTTCTTTACTAGTTATTGTTTGTCTGTAACTAACATTCTGGAATGATGAGGCATCTAGTCTATTATAGATGACTGCTTGGAAGATGCAATCATGCCAAGAATAGCTAGTAAATTATGAGCTTGTTACTCATTGCTATTTCCTAAAATTCTCAAATTATAATGTATTGATACTTCAATTTTATCAGTGAACAAGTATCCTGCGTGTATCTGTTGGGTGCATGTTATCCTCAGCTAACTAACACGAGCTACATGCCTCACAGAACATTCATGGCTACAAAACGCCAAAAAGGCTCCAAATGTTCCTCTTGGAGATGTTGTGAAATCAAGGCTCAAGCAGTTTGCCATGATGAATAGATTCAAGAGAAAAGCTTTGAGGGTATGTGTGCTGTTTTTATGATTGGCTTTTTATCTGGAGTTTAGTTATATTATTGACTATTCAACAACACTGTGTTCTAGGTCATTGCTGAATTCTTGTCAGCGGAAGAAGTTGAAGATATCAAGGAAATGTTTAAAAAGATAGACACAGATGATGATGGGATCGTCACTGTTGAGGAGCTAAAAGCTGGACTGCTTAAGCATGGTTCCCAGCTTGGAGAATCTGATGTACAGATGCTTATTGAGTCTGTAAGCACCAATTCACTCAAACTCTCCCCATCCCCACCCAACTCCATCCTTTTCTGTTCCCCCACCCCCCCCCTCTCCATAAACCATCCAACTCCACAAATTGTTCAAATGTCTCCCTTTTCTACTTTTCTGTTCTAAGAAATGATGTATCTAGAGACCTTTTTAAATAGACAGGTTGGGTTTTGTTGACATAGATGTATCTTGAACCGCTATGGGATCCATAAATAGCTCTGATATTAATACAATGCTAGGTTTAGGAAAATACTTGAATGGAGTTGAGTGTTGAGAAGATTTGAATTATTTTCGCGCATACGGTTGGCATTATATAATTCCTTCCAAGTCTTTTGTGATCAGTTTCTCCCTTAAAAAAATCTTTGGAAGGGAGGAAGGGTATTAGATCGGGGAACTTTTTAAGATACTATGCTTCTGCTTTTGCTTTGGATTTATGCCCTATACTAGTAACTGTTGGTTTGAATTTCAAAGTTGGTATATACAGCATCAATGCCAAAGCTTTGATCCCAAAAGATTGGAAAATTTGACATGCATTTTACTATTTTCTCTTTTTTCTTTATTTCCCTACCTCCATCTGACGGAGAATAGGGTGGCTAGAGATATAGATGCTTGTTTAGATCTATTGACTTTCTGTAGTGAATATAGTTGCTTACTTGCTGGGTCTACTCCGTGAAGCTTCAGGCTATCAACTCAGTCGAGTGATTAGATATTCTTATAATCTTTTCACCTAAAATATTCCAGGTAGAGTAAGTTGTTTGAAGCAAAGTGGATAATAATCGGGATCAGTGAAGTCTGTTGTTATAAAACTTCCCTTCACACAAAAAAACTTGAAAAGCTGAAAGAGCTTTTCATTATCTTGATCTTTCTCTGCTATGTGTTCCTTTATGAATCCTTTTTAGTGTTTATGTTTAACAATTAATGTTTGGATTTCTTGTAAATCGGCGATTCAGTGGGTTCTAAGCAAAATATTACTGGGTCATTGGCGGCAGGTTGACACTTTAGGAAAAGGAACACTGGATTATGGAGAATTTCTTGCTGTTTCCCTTCATTTGCAGAAATTCGCCAATGATGAGCACCTTCGGAAAGCATTCTCCTACTTTGACAAGGATGGAAATGGTTATATTGAACCAGAAGAGCTCCAGAATGCATTGATGGAAGATGGACTGGATGATTGCAGTAATGTCGCCAATGACATATTCCAGGAGGTGGATACGGACAAGGTAAAATCCATCTCTTTGTCTTCATTTCTCCTGGATCTCTACAGATCCATAAATAAGATGCGAAATACCTAATATGTGATTCATACATGTAGGATGGAAAAATAAGCTTTGAAGAATTTGTTGCGATGATGAAAACTGGAACCGATTGGAGAAAGGCGTCTCGTCATTACTCAAGAGGAAGATTTAACAACCTAAGCATGAAACTCTTGAAGGACGGATCTTTGAAATTGGGGGCCGAGTAAATAACAGGTTTATGTTTGTGCTTGACCCCATTTGAACGGCCGAATGCTTGGTCATATGCATATATTTAGATTTGTTTTCTTTAGTCATGTAAGCATGTCATTGATTTTTGGGGGGAGGTTGCAAAGCAGAAGTCTGTCTGTAAAATTTTATGTCAAATATTGACGATAAGAAAATGCCTTTTTGGCATTAGGTACAAATGTACTAATTCTATTCCTCTTGGTGTTATAGCAATGTGTAATGTTTTTTGGTGAAGAAAAATCAGAAATTTAGGATCTCTTGTTCCTTTCTTATTCTCATATCTGTTTCTTTTTTCTTTTATCGGCAACGAGGAAAAGGAAATTACTTTTACTAGTCTGTGAGAATCAAATTCGCCTCACAAGCGGGAAAGAGAAAGCCTCTAACCACCACTAGGTCAACTTTTGATTCTCTTCTCTTCATGTTTTTTACCCTGTCGTAATTTTTTTTCTCCTCACGAAACCTTGGAGTATCTTAACTTAGATTGATTCAAACACTTAACATGAAATTTTTCTAAACATTAACTTTTGACTCAAAATCCATATAGTTTGGGACATTTGTGTTTATTCTTGGACGTTTATTTTTATTCATTTGAATTAAATTTTGAAACAAATTCTTGATTCACTACCATGAACCTTCAGAAAATAGCATTGCATTCACTGCATGCCTACCGGCCATCTTAGACAATGTCAAAGTCTTAAATCCAAGTATCTAACAATATCGTTAGTACCAAAGTTCGCAAGTAGGGGATATCACAGTAGCCCTCATGTCAAAAACATAAATTTAAAAATAAATAAATAAATACAAAAATAAAATTTTCAATGCAGACTTGATAAAATTCAGTATATGCCTTAACAATTAAATCTTGAGAATATTAGCCTATGCTTTACTCACATCTGGGGATGATACGCTAAATTCTACTGATACGAAATACAAATACATTTATCATAAACCAAACTATCTGATACAACAAAATACAAGAGTACTACAAGGACTCCCAGATGTGAAAGACTTCGATCACATCAAACAAGCATTGTATAAACAAACAATCATCTCGTCGTAACAGATCGAACTACAGAATCGTACTTTTGAAAAGATGGTATTTGCTATACTAAGTCAGCAACTCCATGTAGTAAGAATGTTTCTGGTCCTTTAATAGCATCAATGACTACGGCCTGCTTTCTTCATGCTGCACGATGGACACTTGTATTGCTTAATGCTTTCAGCTTTAGCCGGAGTTATCTTCACGCATTTTCCATGGAACCACCGCTCGCAAATATCACAACAAATCCAAAATTCATCCGCACTGTAATTACCTCCACAGCTACCACACAGTGTTTCGCCCTGTTCCTCGTCATCATCTTCGTAGCCCTCGTCTGCCAGCTTGGGATTGCTCTTCACCTGACCTTCACTTGTTCTCTATGAAAATACAAAATAACATTACTGTTGACCCTAAGAATGTTCATAGTATAAAGAAAAGCGAAAGACAATTAAGGTACTCCGTCTCCCTGATATTTCTTTGGACAAAGATCTCATTCTCGATTCCTACACCTAGTCCCTCAAGATCACAAACATATTTTATAGAGATCCCAAGTAACTTGTAACAACCCAAGGAGGAAAAAAAAGTGTGTGAGGTATGTACAAAAGCTTCTATATACATTGGTGACTTTTACAGGGTTAAAAATTTTACAAGTCACAGATGAATTATCCATATTCCATACACTAAATTCAAGCTTTGGATGGGCTAGCATAGTAATAACCAAGAAGGTGTGGGGAAAGGAGAGAGTTGTACTGGCTTCTCAACCATGCACTGCATAGTTCACTAAAACTAAATTTGGTGAGGCTGTGTACTATGATTTTGCAGTCAGAGATCTTTATTTAACAGCAAATTATGAAGTATGAAAAACGATGGAGAGTTTGAAGAAATTCAAGCCTAACTTGCAACCAGATTTAAACAAGCAGGAATGGCACTTTTGCATTCATTTTTTCCCTTCTGCATTTGAGCGGGATACTTGGTTGGGGCTCGGGAAGGAATGTTATTTTATCATACTTTCTAGTCTCCCACCTTAATCCTATATTCTAGGGATCTTTTTGTACAAGTTGTTGAATTTAAGTAAACCTAAACCTAACGCCTTTATCTTTGGCTCTTTGCTACGGTAACATAACTGAGCAACTCACAAACAGCTCGGCAAGTTTCAAAGACATTTCAAGCCAAGTCACATCCCAGTGAATTAGTGACAAGTGCTATTTTAGAGCATATTATGGTGACTTTAGAATTC
Source organism: Amaranthus palmeri (assembly GCA_019776075.1). Lineage (NCBI taxonomy): Eukaryota > Viridiplantae > Streptophyta > Magnoliopsida > Caryophyllales > Amaranthaceae > Amaranthus > Amaranthus palmeri. Next base: position 128,286 of record JAAKBH010000335.1, read on the forward strand.
ATATTGATGATGTTTAGATGCATTTTAGGATGATAATGTTCTAATTTATGATTGAGTTGTGTTTTGGAGTAAAAATGTAAGTTTTGATCATATTAGATGATTAGGAGTACTTGAGGCGTATATTTCCTTTGAGACGCTTTTGAGCTTTACCAAAAAAATCATAAAAAGTTTTTTTCTTTTGAATATTCATATATCCCGAAAAGAAAACTCTGTATCGTCAAGCCCCATGTCTAAAGATTATCTAGACTTATATTATAATGTTCTTTTTCCACGCCTGTTTGATCTCTGTCAATAGTATACTAACCTTACAGTCTAGAGATAAGGTTACCAAATATCGCGTATTTCAGAATTGGCTGAAAGAATATTAAAAAAACAGTATGATATTTCTAGAAATCTTAAGACCTTTTCCATCAACCTTTCTGTATTATGACCGTTCATACCTTGGTGCTTCCGCGGGGCTTGCTACTACTATCCACACTAGGCTTGTCCTTTACCAGCTTCTTTTCAGTCACAACTTCAAAGACAGTTGGAAGTTCATTTATCATACTAAATATACGTTTCCTGACAAGGGAATAGTAGAAATTTTCAGTAGAGGTCATCTTTGACTACAACAAGTCCTATAAAGACAATAAAGAATAATGAAAGCAAGTCGACAGAGCAGGCAATAGCAGCGGAAACTACTACATGGATGATATAATTATTATGGCATGTCATGTACAAAAGGTGCATATGTAGGGTTTTTAGATTCAAAAAGAAAGATGCACATGTCATCTTTATCCTAAGAATTTTTATTTTCACTAGAATTCTTTCCATATCCTTCGGTTACAAACTTTCTTCTTTATAGTTCTGATTTCCTTCCTATGAATGTGTTCAGTAGTCCAAATCCTCTATGTTTTATAAAGTGGGAGGGGGGAGCACTAAAGATTCTCAAGTCCAAGGTGAAAGGTGGAAGCAAACGAAACATAGACTAAATGCATAATATTTAGCACTTAGCCGGAATGCTAGTAATAAATTTGATTTCTAAGAGAACATTATGGGTTCATTGGACATATGGTGAATGGTGGTTAGCTAGAGATGTTGGCTAGTTTGACTAGCTGAAAGTATTGCTTGGTAAAAGCCAAGTAATTAAGCTAGAAGCTTTCAAAGAGATGTTCGGTAAAAATTATTTGTTGGCAGTTGGTTGTTTTACTTGTTTATTAAAGAGATGTAGGCCAAAAGCCACTAAATAATGCTACTATGAGTAGTTTTATGGTTTTGGTTCAAAAGCCAACAGTTGGCTAAAAGTCATTTACCAAAAACATTTTTAGCTGATTCACCAACCAAAAAACCAAAAGTCAATGCCTATGGCAATTTTTTTAGAGCTAAGAACAAGGTGGCCCAATTAATCGATCCTACAATAAGTAGATTAAGTGAAGATAAAACAACAATTTTCACATAAGAATTCAATATAAGTTCAAGCACTATTCCTGGCTATCAATTTTTTCAGATGATATTTGTAAGAACGGGCTTTAAGTTCAAGCAAGTCAATTGAAAATCTATGACATCAACCAAACAGCTATGTCATGAATTGTTGTTATTGAGATCTTAATAATATCAAAGTGCTCCTTCTAATCTATTTTTGAAGGTTAACAATCACTTACGACATAGGATAGAAAATACCCTTCTTACATTCTTACACGATATCCATTGTGGGTCAGGTGGAGTAGAAGTCAACAAAAACTGAATCATGATTCATAGGAGATAAGCAATTATGAAAATAATTAAATAACAATAGATTTATTCCCAATGACAAAACAATCCCATTATTATTATAACAAATAGAATCATCACCATTACTATAAACTAAACAGAAATAAGAGAATGATGAAACTCATGAGGAAGTTTGAGGGGTACACAACTCCAATTAAAATAACTACAATAAGGTATTCTCCATAATCTTCATATATATTTTGGAAATGACAATCTGTGATCTAGAAAATACCTTGAGCATCATTAACATTATAGCAAATCTCAATCCTACCTAGACAAGGTTTGGGGTTGGATGTCACGATCTTATGTCATTAGACAAGTTAATATATAACACACAACCATCTATAAAATTTAACAAGTTAGTAAATGTACAACTCATATAATTCACCGAATGATTTGCTTTTAGAATTCATGACACGCTCAAAATAGCCCAAAAATATTCCAAAACCGAACCGACTATAATTCATTTTTTCGTTTCGCAAGTTGATTAGCGAATAATGTGAAATTAGTCTTAAGTCATAAGCAACGCGAATACAAAAGATAGACATGTAAATATGCACACATTTGCTAACAATAGAAAAAAAAGAAATACCTTTCATTGCGGTTAAGACGAGCACCAAAATAAAAGGCCACAGATAACAACCAGCAATCACTATGCACAGCAACAAGTGAAAGCCAATCTCTTCTGTTCATTCCATCCCTTGCAAAGTTTATTCCAAGAGCAGGCTCAGGAAGCTCTGGTGGAACTTCTTCTGCAGGGAGATTGACTTCCCATGATTCATTTGGGTGCCCATACAGACATAAATTCTCCTTTTCTAATTTCCAGACAATCACAGAAATAGTGAGATAAGAGTTAAGGCTATAGCCTATAAGTGACTAAGCTAACCAGAAATGTAAGAGAAGCGATATCCCCAAAAATTTCAATAATGTAACTAACTAATATCATAAATTCATAACACAGCCAAATGGTAATAGCAACTTTTCCCTGTTTTTTTAAGCATAAAGTCAGAAAAGCGACTAAACCTAGTAAGTAGTAGTAATCACAATAAAAAGGATCACATTTGGATTTTAAAATAGGTAATGTATGAAGGTGGCCATTCTTCATCACTCAACACAGTCCACAGAGACATAATGTGACGTCTATAGTCTATACTATCACAAAATAAAGGCCGTTGAATCACGAGTATGATGACCAACAGCACAAGGCCCCATATTTTTTAGGGTCCTTTTTTTTATTTAAGGATGATATTAACTTAAATCATATTGAAATATTATTTAAAATTATAGTAAAGTAATGAGTTTTTGGTGTATATATATATATATATATATATATATTTTTTTTTTTTGAAGATGAGTTTTTGGTATATTTAAGCATTCTAAAATAAATTTATCAAAGTTGTAATTTTATTATAATCATCCTAAATTTTAAGATTAGAACAGGGTCTCATAATTAAGACAACCCTGCAGAAAACAATATCTTAAGATAAGATAAGATAATTCTCATGTAAAACAGAACTTGATAAGATAATTCTAAAATTCCAATCAATTATTCCTGGTCATTATTCCACTTCATAGTTGATTCTTCCAACAAAATAATCCCAATAATTCAAAAAGTTTTCAGAATTAGTCAATAGTAAGCGGATCCTAACTTCAGACTTACCAATTGAAGTTCGAAAACTGAGTTTCAGTTCGAAAATACACTTTCCAAAGCTGAAATTTGTCAAGAAATTGCTCAAAAATGAACTTAGAAAAAAAAAATCAAATGTCAGATACTAAATTATAACTCGAACAGCCAAATGTGACTGAATCCCACATTAACAAAATCAAATTACAATCAACCGAGATCATTAAACAATTCGCGTAATAAAATTATGAGCTACGAATGCGAAATTAACAAAACATATTTTCCAAAAAATTAATTATGATAATGTGCATAATCCGAAATTGAGCTTTTAAATCTAATTAACAATCAAATCTGAAACCCCAATTCACAAATTAAGTAACTAAATTAAAAAAAAACATAGAAATAATAAGAAAAAATTAACATACCGGGATCACAAAGTCCATAAAATTCGTCAACATCTGAAAATTAAAAATTAATTTAATTAAACAGATCGACAAAATGGTATGAGAAAAAAAAACAGAAATTAAAAAAATTGGAGAGTAGAAAAAGGAGAACCAGAAGTGAGAGCACGAACAATAGCAGCACGACGAGCGCTGAAATCCTTGAAGATCTCTTCCACTGTTCGAGGATTTGATGATGACATATTTATTTTTTTAATTAAATCTTAATTATAAATAAGAAAAAAAGGCTAAAATGTGTCAAAATTATTTTATTTTGACATTAAATAACAAAAAAATGAAATTTGAAAAAGAAAATAAGAGAAAAATGAGAAAAAGAGAAGAAGAAATGGAGAAAGAAGAAGAGTTGAATTTTTGGTGTTGAGATTTGACAAAGAATACAAATGGAGAGGAGAGAGAAAGTTGAGATGGAGTTCGGGACTCAGTGAGTTGAGGCGAGTTAAGAAGGTGGTTAGTTTTGGTAAGGTATTTTATACTTCCTCCGTTCTGAAATACTTGCTACGTCACGGTTTTTGTCTTTATTTATGGTTTAACCTTATTTTATACTCATTCCTATTCAACATATTAGTCTCATTTACTTTTAGCACATTTGCCGAGACAACATTTTAATCCTTAATATCTGTAATTATGCTTAATTAAAAATTATAAAAATTTGATATTAATAATCCTTGCATTGAGACGAATCAAACAAGATCCCACTTAACTATATTTGAACTTATAGATTAAGAATTAAATATATATTAAGAGTGATAAGTGAATAGTAACCCAAAAGTAAATGGGACTAATAGGATGAATAGGAGGGAGTAGTATACTAGTACTAGGATATAAACCCGTGCAATGCACATATTTTTAAATACGTTTATATCTTAATGAAATTTTAGACGAACGAAAATATTAAATGAAGGTAGGTAATAAAGTATTTACATACATATATTGTACTTAAAAAATAATTAAATATAAAAAATACAATATAGGTTGTTAATAAAGAGTTTATGGGTTTTGAAACACCACTTTATTACTCTTGCCATTATTATGAATGCAACATTTTATTTCCGTAAATGATTAAAATTGATTGAATTGAAAATTATGCAATTAATACTCCTGCCATAAATACTCTTATAATGCTGGCCAATAAAATAATTACAAATGGCACTCTCGTATTCACTCTAATTTTCTATACTATACATCAAAATTAATAAAGTATATATGATTGAACGTGTAAGAAAAAATATATAATCTAGTGGTATCTTGTTTTAATTGTTTAGCACATACTTCTATAACTTAATTTTTTATAATTTTTATGCATAGTTTAATATATATAAATGATCAAAATAACACATTGGACCGAGTAAAAAGTTAACTGTGGCAATTATAATGCAACGGAGGATGTACAAATGAAAGAAAAATTAACAAAGAGTGTAATTATGGCTAAGATAAGAAAAATTAACATACTTCTATTTACGTTCACTCATTTGACTTTATTTTCAATTTGAGTATGTCGTATTTATTTTGTGTTATTTATATTTTTGAATAATACATTTATTTATTTTGAGCTCTATTTTAACTTAATCTATTTAGTTTAATATAGTTTTCATTACTTCTAAATATCTTATTATTCCCTAGAAAAATTCTATTCTTTTTTATGATAATTAAAGGGTTAGAGTAGTAGCCTATGCAAATTAAAACGCCAAAAAAAATCTTCAAATAAAGCAAAAAATAGCCATTTATAGGGTACAAAAGAAAAGAGAAAAATAGACGGAAAAATTTGCAAACACAACCTCCTTTCTATTGTTTGATTTGGCACTTGCTCTAATAATTAATAAAATATATCAAACGCAATTCTATATAGAAAACAACATCAGATCGAAAGACTCCATTGCCAAAAGTTATAGCAAATAATAATTTGAAAAATAATAAGGTAAATTGTTAATAATAAACCAACCTTTGTTTGACCCGTTGAAAATAAATTCATTTATTATTTATTTATAAATGAACCCATTTATAGGCATGTTTGCTAAAAACAAACTGAGTTATTATTTATAATAATCTTCAAAACTTCTTTGTAAATAAAAATTAAGAATAAACAATAGTTGAGTTTATTTTTAGCAATTATATCGAATAGGTGAATTTATTTGAAAATAAATAATAGTTGAATTTATTTTTCGCCGATCGAGTAAAATTAATTTATATTCAAAATAATATGCAAAGGTGTAAGATGTACAACAATCGTGTGACCATGACGTGACATGCCCAATTGCTCAACGTTGGGCTCTAATTTTGGAGTAAGTATAAGACCCACATTATCATCATCATAATCATATTCAGTGTATTCCGCTCATAAAAAATCTATAATTAGGGTCTGGAGAGGGTAGACAACGGAAACTCATACCCATAGAGAAGAGTGTGATCAAAGAGTCTTCCAACTCTCGGAAGATCTTCAGGAAAGAGAAACCTGCAGCTGGCAAAAGAATAAGAAGCATATACACATTATAAGACCAAGAAAAAGGTAAAGAGCGACATAAGCAGACAAAGAACAAAAACACAAAAGGTAAAAGGGACGAGTCTAGTAATCTCGAACGTGTAAGACCCTATTTTAACCAAACAGATCTTAATTAGTTTTGTGGTTTAACTCGACTCATGTCGAATTTTAGTGGGTTATGTCTAAGAGAAGTAAAACAACAAATTATAGTATTTAATGGGCCAAAATAGTATATATAGCAAAATTAGGCGAACATAAATAGCATTTGGATAGTAAAATAAAATATAAATGGATGAAAGAGATGTTAGTGATAAGGAAAAGAATAAGTTTGTGAATGATATGAAAAGAAATCTAGTGAAATCTTTTTAAAAAATACGATTCAAATATGATTTCGCTTGATTATGTTTTAACTTATAAATTAAAAAGAACACATAATAAAATTAATTGATGAAGATTGTTGAAAAATCAAACGAGACATTTCAAGTGAATAAAAGTGAGTAATCCAAAAGAAATAATAGGTGCTATTCAAAATAAGTCAAAGGAGAAAGTTATTAGGGAAATTCCACGTGGTAACCCTGAGGTTTTGGGTTTTCTACGTGGTAACCAAAACTTTTAAAAAATCCACGCGGTAACCCTGAGGTTTATGTAAATGTTCCATCATGACCTTTTTGCACATAAAAACGTTAGCAAACGTTAATTTTGAAGCTTTATGACTGTTGTATGCATATTTATGCGACTCACCATTCGAAATGTCATCGGTTTGAACCTTTTTCCCCAAAATATAACCCTCAAATCTACCATTTTTTTATCCAAATCATATTTTTTCCCCGAATCTAAATATGGTAGAGTTTGGGTTTATATTTTGGGGAAAATGCTTAAGACTAATGGCATTTAAAATGGTGAGTCGCATATATAGGCGCACAACAACCTTAAAGCTTCGAAATTAATGTTTCTTAACGTTTTTGCTAACATTTTATGTGCAAAAAGGTCATGATAGAACAATTTGGTAAACCTCAGGGTTACCATGTGGATTTTTTAAAAGTTTTGGTTACCACGTGGAAAACCAAAAACCTCAGGGTTACCACGTGGTTACCACGTGGAATATCCCAAGTTATTATGATTTTGCAATAGCTCTAAAATACAATTGCTATTCAAAGAAGGCAATTCCCCTGTCTCTTTGTTTTGCAATGACTATTAATAAAAGTCAAGGACATACACGTACGGGATTATATTGGTATGTTCCTACCTAAGACTATTTCTAATCATGCATGATTTTATGTTGCAGTTTCTAAAGTAACTAGCAAGTAAGGAGTGAGAATTCTCATATGCAATAAGGATGGTCAAATATGTCATCATATTGAGAACATAGTATATATAACGACCTATTTTTTGTTTCTTTATATTTAAGCTTTTGCTTTTCCACAATTTTTTTTTTGAATTCGCGTAGTGACCTTGAGCTTTCAAGTTTTCCATATAGTAGACAAAATGTTAAGTTTTTAGTAAATTAAGTAGTACTTATTTTGACTGAATTTCGAAATGTGTTGTCAATTAGGTTGATCAAGACCTTTTTTTTTGAAAAACAACTGGTCTTGGCCGAGACGACTTCATAATGAGACCGTCAATTTGGGCCGACCCAATTCGCAGGTGTAACAACCTGGGTATTTTTTTCATTTTCTGAGCATTTTTCAATTTTGATCTTAAAAAAATGTATCATTACGCGAATTTCTATATTTTACTATATTCAACCTCATAATCTGAGACATAAAATAAAAACATATTCGACGTACAAATATTTTCGTTATGGTCAAGAGGTAGTTTATAACTTTATATACTTTCTCCGTTTCAAATTACTTGCAACTTTTGCTAGTTCATGCAGTCCAATCCATTAACTTAATCCTTAATATCAACTCAAAAAAAATCCTTGACATCTATAATTATAAAAAGTCAAAAAAAATTTTTGATTATACATAATAACAAATTATAATAAATCAATATTTATAATCTTTGTAATGAGATGAATCAAACAAGATCTTGCTATATTTAACTTTTTACGCAATTCAATGTACTATTTTATTTATTTATATGTCGAATTATACACATTTAAAAATTATGAAAAAGTTTATGTTATGAAAGTATGCGATTAGACAATTCAAACAAGATCTCACTTGACTACATTATCATTTACATATCAGCCGCAATATATAAAATAAGCTTAAACAATGAATAGTGCCCAAAACAAAATGTAACAAGTATTTCGGAACGGAGGAAGTAAGTGAAAAATAACATTATACTCCCTCCTATTCACCTTAAGTGTACCATTTCCTTATTGGGTCAAATCACCGTAAATGTCTCATTTCTATTTTGGATATGTAAACGTTACCAATTTATCCCTACTAAACTTAACTTTTTTACACCTTTATACTTCCTCCGTTCCATAATACTTGCTACATTTCACTTTTTTCCGAAATCCAATGCACAATTTTGATCATTAATATCTTCAACTACACTTATCTAAAAATTATAAAAAATTAATATTATGAAAGTATGCGATTAGACGATTCAAACAAGATCCCACTTGACTATATTTTTACTTACACATTAGTCACAATATGTAAAATAAGCTTGAACGATGAATAGTGCACAAAATCGAAATGTAGCAAGTATTTCGGAACGGAGGAAGTACTTATTAACCCCACTTTACCCCTATAAAAATTCAAAAACTCTATATTTTTCTCTTACACATGTAATCCCATTTGACTCCCCTTAAAATCCGTGAAAAGTCAAATGGAACTCTTAGGGTGAATACGAGTTAAAGAGTTAGTTGCGTAAGTCAGAGGTATATGGCATTTTTCAGTCATTACATACAGAGTTATGCATAATTTCTCCACATTTTATCTAACATTCATGTATCTGAATTGTGTATCTACAACAAAAACCCTTAGAAGAAGGAAATTTAATCAGATTGGCCCACTCACGTTTGGAATTTGGAACCGTCATATACTGGCCCCACTCTTTCATTCCATTGCTTACATTTGTTGCAATTAGGGTGACATGGTTCGATTTGGTCTGGTTACTAAAATTTTTAGTTTGAAAATTTTCGGATTAGATTGGACTGTTTAAATCACCTGGTCGAAGTGGATCAAACCGTTTCATAAGTTTTGGTTTGATTTGCGGTTTTTTATTTTTATGTATGCTTTTTTTGCATTGAAATTTGAAAGTGACTTTTTTTAATTTTTTAATTTTTACTCATCTTGTATAAAATTGTCTTATTGTGAGATGAACTCATATAATTAACTTTTTTTTTTTAATCAGTCACTTTAAAATTGTAAATAATTGCTTTAACAAACTAAATATATATGAGTGAACTTAGTAGATTTGATCTTATTATGAGACTGTTTCATTAAATTTAAGAATACGTGTAATTCTTGTGCCATCATCTAGATGTACGTCTTTGCAACTAGTGCAGAATAGAGAAAATATGTTATATCCTCTAATAATAACTCATTATACACAACTTTTTGATCTTTATGCTGAAAATAAATCATGCTAATTCAAGTAGACTAAAAACCTTATCATCTTACTTCAAAAAAAAAAACCTTATCATCATTATCGTATTCAATATATCTCCCTCGTAAAAAACTATAACTAAAAATTCAGGGCGGATCCTAGATATTTTGGGGCCATGGGCGAAATGACGCATTGGGGCCCTTTTCCTTTACAATTTATAACCTATATAGACTTTATATAACCATTAATTTTACTTTTTTGTCATGGGGCCCTGAGCGACGGCTCCTCTTGCCCACCCTTAAAACCGATCCCTTTTGCCCACCCTTATCGGACTAAAATTGGAGGAGAAAAGAAAGACAGCAGGCAGAGGTAACAACTTCCAAGTGCTTACTTGTGGTTTGGGGCAACATGCAACATTATTTGGTAGACATCCTCGTCACTCATCCCCCTGTCACTCCCAAAATTATCCAAATACAATATTACAACTTGCAAAATTCACCTCCTCAATTCCTTCAAAATACACCTTCCGTCGTGATGAGTTAGTACCAAAGAGAAAATGAGTGAATATTAAGAAAGTGGTAATAAATAAAGAGAGAGTTAAAATGTATGGATGAGATTAAAAAAGAGTGGTGGGCCATAGTCTAAAAATAAAAATGCTGCAATTTAAGTGGGACGAACGAAAATGTAAAATGCTGCAAATTATAAGAGACGAAGGGAGTATAAACTTTCTCTATCAAGACAAAAAATAAATAGAAAACATAAATAAATAATCAAAGTAAAGGTGAAATATAGACCGTCTCTTACAACAATTTTGTGTGTAGAAAATAAGCGGTAATGGGTTGGGATTTAGGACAGAAAGATACTAATCAAATTAAAATCACAAATTCTTGTGAGAGACCATCTTTGATTAGGTCCATCCATAAAGAAAAATATAAAGTAAGAGTAGAAATTAAATTCTAATAGATTGGGTCTAAGAGGCGTGTCTCGAAGGGACAATGTCTCAAGAGACTGGCTGAATTAAAAAAAAAAATAATGAAAAAAAATACCTTTATAAAACACACATAAATCTAATTGTCTTTTCTCATACCACATTTTTATCCCTCTAACTGTTAAGTAAATACTAACAAAAAAATGATGCCAATTGGATCATGCCATCCCGTCTACTCGTTCGAGGAATTCCTTCACGGTTGGTGCCACCGGCAAGCGCAACTCTACGCCGAAATCAACGCCGCGGTGAGCGGCAAAAACGGCGAAGATGGACGAGAAGTTATAGATGAGCGAGACGCACGGGCGTTAATCGGCCGTGTTCTCGCTCATTTTGAAGAGTATTATGAGCACAAATCTCGTGCGGCTAATCTTAATGGTTTTGCTGTGTTTTCCCCTGCTTGGTTTACTTCTCTTGAATCTGCTTTTAATTGGACCGCCGGGTTTCGGCCCATGGTTCTTTTGCAACTTGTGTTCAAAAATGTTCTTGATTTGTCTCCCGATCAAACTCGAGCACTTCAAAGGTACACACTACATATTCCTTTCATATATTGTCGTTTTAAATTACCTGCAACATTGTAAATATTACACGATTCACTCGTTTTTAAACTCAAAGAAGGTTCACTACTAAAATCAATTGGTGATAGTGAGTTACTCCTTGAGTTTCTAAAGTGATCAGTGCCGTTCCTGTCATTATAGGGGCCTTAGCCCTTAAGGAAATTGAAAGAAGTGGGCCCTCTCTATTAAGGGTCGATTCCCAACTTAAACAGGTGTTTAGAAAAATAACAAAAATGGACCCTATATATTATAATTAGCATTCAAAATGTAGACGTATCATATAATTCTTAAATGATAAAAGAACTAATTTTGTGATGCATATTCTTCTCATTTTTCGATATGGACAACTCACATGTGGGTAAGACATGGGTACTTCAACAGTTCCCTTCACTTGTAAGTGTCCTTAGAATTTTAGCCCACTAGAAGTATTACAAACCTATTTGAAATGAATATCCAATTAAAGGCCTCTTAATCAGTGATAAGATTAAATGCATACTCTTCTTGTTGATTCATTTCAGTGCAAAGATTATTAATAAAATTTTTATAATTTTTTATTATACAAATTCAAGATATAAAAGATTGAAGCAAGTATTTTGGAACAAATTAGTATATACAAACTTTAATGTACAAGTTACCTTGACGACAAGTTTGGTAGGTTAGGTAGTCAGTACTGAATGATGGGAATGCCGAATGCATATGAAAATTGTGCAATTTTAGTGAGAAATTTTGTTAATAAGTTTAGTGGTTTTACTTGTTAATTTCAATTAATTATCTCTTTTTTCCATAAAAAATTCTAATCTATTATAATTATTTCATTTTTTCCATAAAAAAATTCTAAACTATTATATTTGTTTCTACTAAGAAAACGGTCGAATTTATAAAAGACACTTTAAATAGGAAGGGAAGTAAGATGATCTGACCACCGAGAGTGGTATACCTGCAAAACACAAAAAAGACTAAATTGGGGGCTGATGTCCCGGGAAGCCCTTCGATGCTTAAGTCAGATCGGGAATCATAGATGTGATAAGTGTAAGTTTTTGTATAAGAGTAGAATTGTGTACCTTCTTCATGTAAATAAATGAAGTATTTATATGAATATGGTAGAGGCAGTTACCTCATTCATGGTAATTTATGATGATGATGCTTGTGTAGATGGGAGTAGTGGGTACTGGGTAGTTATTGGAAGAGGTAGTTTAGACGTTGACTTATATGTTGACTTTAACCTTTAACTAGGGGTATTTTCGACAATGTAGGTGTACGAGATATTTGACCCGTAACAATATCTATTATAAAAAATTCTATTCTATTCTAATTTTAAAATTCTAATCTATTATAATTCTTATCAATTAATTTAAAAGTTATAATCAATGATATTCTCGTGTTATTGAGCGTCTAACAACTGTAAGTTTGTAACATTATCTTTTTTTTTCGTCCAAAATCGTCCAGAATTATTAACATTTTTTCTTGTTTGATTCGTCTTCAATGTAAATTTTATCAATACCAAATTTTTATAATTTTTAATTATGCACAATTAGAGAATTAGTGCATTGGATAGCGTGATAAAACTAAATGAGAAAACATATAAGAATTGGAGGGAGTAACAATTGAGTAGAGGTGTCAATTCGGAGGTTTGGTGAATGTTTCGAGTTAAGTTAATTTTGGTTTTTCAATAAAATATTTTAATAATTTGATTTTAATTTTGATTTATGGGTAATTATGTCTTCGATCGACTTATTTTCTATTTTGATTAACTAGGTCAATTTTAAATTACTTGCTACAATTTAATGTAAGAGTGTACAAGGTACGTTAACAAGTCAATGTGAGATATCATCATTTATACAAGGTACGTCTCATCCAACCTTATCAAATATGGATCCATAGCTAATTTATTAGCAAGTCTTGTATATGATCGTCTCAGTATGAGACAAACTCATATAATTAATCAATTTTTTAATTGATTCATTCAAGATTATATGAGATCATTTTTACTTATTATTGATCACTAGACTATAAAAAGTGATCATTAATTGAACTGTACGGGTGATCATTTTTAAGGTTATAAGTGATCACTTTAAGATAATAAGTGTAAGCGTATATCGCGCAACGTAATAGAGATAGTCTCATCGTAAGACCGTCTCATTTGAGAATTTTGTGTAATTTATTCCAAATATATACATATGCTCTGTTTCTTTATGCAAAAACTTGGACGAGATGCTCTAGACCGTCAATTTGGGCCTGTCCGATTTGTGCGTGTAAAAATATTTCAACTTTCATTCACTGCTTGCCAATTGATACCTTTGAGATCGAAATCGAAATATACCCAGAAAATAAAAAAAATGCCCAAGTTGTTACTGTAACACCCCGGCCTAACGGACCACCAGTGACTACTCATGGAGACTGTAGACTAGCCCCACAAACCAACACAAGTCTTTCCAGCGCACTTTGGCCTCACTCGTGCGCATCTGGAAAACTTCCCAGGAGGTCACCCATCCTAAGATTGTTCCCCAACAAGGACGTTTATGTAACACCCGAATTTCCTCCGGTCCTTCACGATTTTGGTTTCGTTCAAGGTGTCGGAAATTTTCGTGAACGACCGGAGGAAATTCAGGGTGTTACAGCTTAACTGTGGAGTTCTTATCAAATGGGCTCTCTAGAAAAGAAGATGCACCTTGTTGATATGAGTAGTCTATCAATCGCTTTTCAAACTAAATCTGGGGTATCACACTCACCTCCACTTAGGAATACAACGTTCTCGTTGGATCGTCATTTCAGGGTGCACTGAACACACTATCAGCCACGGTCGCAGGGTTGCTCTGATACCATTTGTAACACCTTGACCCAACGGATCACCGGTGACTACTCATGGAGACTGTAGACTAGCCCCACAAACCAACACAAGTCTTTCCAGCGCACTTTGGCCTCACTCGTGCGCACCTGGAAAACTTCCCAGGAGGTCACCCATCCTAAGATTGCTCCCCACCAAGCACGCTTAACTGTGGAGTTCTTAGCAAATGGGCTCCCTAGAAAAGAATATGCACCTTGTTGATATGAGTAGTCTATCAATCCCTTTTCAAACTAAATCTGGGGTATCACAGTTACACGCGCAAATTGGACTGGTCTAAATTAACGGTCTCATTATGAGGCCCGTCTAGACCAGTTGTTTTCTTTATTTTTATATATATATACTTCTAAGATATATGACATTTTGTATTTGACGCCTAGAATTACTGATTTTTAACGTACTTTTTCTTTAATTTAAAATCAGGCTAAAAAGAGAGACGAGAATGAACGAAAAGATAGTTGATGATGAGGTCGCAAGGATACAAGAGTCCGCGGCAGCACCACCACTTACTTATGTGTTGAGGAATGCTGCGTGGCTAACAAAAGACGATTCATTTAATACGACAAGTGAACCGGTGCATCAATTAAGAAGGGCTGTTGAAGCTGTGATAGCCAATGCGGACTCCTTAAGGGTGATAACCGGAGCGAAAGTAGCCGAGATTTTAACCCCATATCAATGTTTGAGGTTCCTCGTTGTTGCTATTAGGCTTCTCCAAAGTTTGAGGAGTTCTGAAATGGGGAAAGATCATCTATTCTAGGTTATTGATCCTTCCTAATGTCCATAGGAAGGTTTTACAAATGATAAAATTGAAGTAAGTTCTATATGTTATAATGATTAAAACTAAAATAAAAGTTGCTATGTTTGAATAAATTTCGATCATTATATAATCATCGAAATTTAATGTGGTTCAAAATGGCAAAAGTCTCGACTTTAAAACCATTTTGAATTGCTAAATTTTCATGGTAAAATTTTATGCATCTTACATTTTGGCTATAATTATTATAACAAAAATAAATTACTGGGATAATTCTACGTAGTACTGTTATGTGTGTTTTTATGTTGTTTTTGAGGGTTTGTTCTTAGAACCCGAAGCACGAGCAAGTGAGCCTTAGAGGTGTGCTTTTGAGTTTCTCTTCGTTATGCTTTGTTATCATGTACGTTCGGTTGTATGACATTATGATTTATGGGTCTATTTTTAGTGTTGTTTGTTAATTGATTTTGTTGAAGGTTTATTTTGGATGTGATTTTAAAATTTAGTTTTTAGATTTTAATATAATAGACTGGCGAATTTGAGAAGATGAAATTATAAATGCGTAGGTAAAGAGAAAAAGTATCGATTCCTAAAGGAAAAGAAAAATGCAAGGAGACTTGGTTTGGATTCACATGGCAAAGAACGATTTCCTTCCGAACATTGTTCTAAATTAAGCCCAAGATCTGATGGTGCCTGATTGCCTAGGACTTTTCAGAAAATATGAGCCCCATATATTATCAAACTCCTTATAGTTCAAGTGTACGTAGCTCAGTTGGTGACATATTTTCTTGTGATATTGTTGGTTGGGGTTTAAAGCCAACGGTAAAATTTGTGAAATTTTGGTCATATTTTACTACTACAATAAATTTAACTTTTTGGGACATTGGATTTAATAACATTAAAACAAAAACCACTAATTTATATTTTTAGTGTAATAATTATTGGTTTTTATTTTATGTTCCACTATAAAGTGATTTAGTGACACTTTATTTGGTCTTTAGTGGCATATGTAATTGTCACTATAGTCTATATTGACACTAGATCCTATGTCGCTAAAAGCTTTAGTGTGACTTTTTATTATGTTTATAGCCTATAACCAAGGATCCTAACACAATCCAATTTGATTGATAACTAGATATGATCGTTTTATAAAGGCCCATTTGACGCAGGGCCGTTTCGTTCATTTTTGGGCCCCAGAGCAAAAGATAAAAATGGGCCCCTAAAAACTTAAGACATAACGCATAATATAGTACATCTTTTGTTTTTTATTTTTAATATTTAATCTACTTTACAAAAAAACACTAAAAACTCATATTATTTAGCAAAAAAATGTAAGTTATATATAAATTTAATTAAAATTAATATCACTTATATACATAAAAATAAGTTTTTTGGGCCCTAAAAAACACAGGGCCCTGGGCGATTGACCGCTTTGCACTTGCCATTCGATGGCCCTGTTTTGACGTGTTCAATTTCTAATTAAAACTTGAAATTTTGACTTTTACATGTGCTAGAAAAATCTTTTTTTAATCTATGTAATTAATTTGACCTTTTAATTTTTTCACGTGGTAGACAAAAGAAAGTTTTTTTTGTTATTTTTACCCAATGTAATGACGTTTTTTCAAAAAAAAAACCTCGTTACGGTCGAAATAAATATTTAATTTAACTAAAAGCTTAATATTTTTTCTACCACATGAAAAAACTAAAAGTTTAAGATCACGACATAAATTTAAAATATTTGTTGAAAAGCCAAAAACTCATGATTACCACGTGAAATCTTAGAAATTTGTTTTCTTCCTCAATTCCTTCTTGCTTGACATCTTCCTTGGGAATTTGCATGAATTGATATTTTTTTTTTTTTGAAATGCACCTGCTGCTTATATTAAATCAAGAGAAGCAAGAGTTACAAGGCTTTGTGGAAACGGGTACATAAACAAGAATTCTCCTATCCTACCCGCATTCCATCTAGCTACAAGATGAGCAAGAGTATTACAATTCCTACGGACAAAGTTGCAACTAAAACCTGAAAACAAGTTTTTAGATGCTTCAATGGAGTCTAGCACTACAAAAGGAGGTGAAAAACCAGTAGCCTTCTCTTGGACACCCTTCATAACATGCAAGCAATCACCCTCAATGATAATATGTGAATACCCCATACGAAGAGCTACCTCAACCCCATATTGAACAGCATAGAGTTCACTCAAATCAGCAGACCAAGTTGCACGGACCCTTCTAACCCCAGCCAGCAGAAGCTGGCCAGCATCATCCCTCGCGACAACACCAAGGCCCCGTTCATCGGAGTTTGTCACATTTGCATCAACATTGAGCTTAATCCATCCCCGCTCCGGGGGGCGCCATTGATTGGGAATGATTGGCTGGGCTTGAGGAGGACCCATAAAAACACGAACAACATATGAATTGTAGTCATTGAGCAACTTAGTATAATTGGCAACAATGGTGGGTAAGTGGGGAGCATGGCCTTCAAAAACCCTCTGATTACGGGCAGCCCACACAGCCCATAACGCCGCAACGATGTTCGATAATTGCTCAGCAGCAGCATGTTCGACTAGCCATAGAAACACATCTTTAAAAGAGGACCGGGGGGCATCGGAGATGAGTCTACGCCCTGGGTGATTACTCCACATATCCTGCACATAATCACATTCAAAGAGCGCATGGTAAATGGATTCCTCAGCAGTATCACAGTGCGGGCAGAGGGGGGAGGGTGCAATATGGCGATGATAACGCACAGCATTGACCGCCAAACTCCCTCGACACGCTCTCCATAAGAAGTGTCTCGCCTTCGGTGGACATTGAATCTCCCAAAGCTTGTTCCAGAGATGAGAGTTGTGGTGCAACGAATTAGCTATGGACTCCTAGTTTTTGCCCAATACGCCTAGCCAATAACCCGATTTGACAGTATACCTCCCATCCTTTGTATGGAGCCAATATAGAGAGTCAACTGGCCCATGCTTTGATAAAGGAATGCCTAAGATTGACTCTTTAACAGCCGTATCCAGGGAATCTCCAAACACAGACAAATCCCATTTACCATTTGCACTATCAATGATATCCGACACCCTGAGCAAGTCAGAGTTGTCTAGCCTTGGTAGCAAAGGAGAAGCAGCACCGTTCTTTACAATCCAATCATCCTCCCAAATATTGATGGATAGGCCATTGCCCACACGCCAACATAAACCTTCCTTAAGCAGCGATTTAGCATCCCAAAGACTCCGCCAGGTATAACTCGGATTGTAACCCCGTCGCGCATCCAGAATAGAGTCATGCTTGAAGTATCTCGCTTTAAGGATCTCAGCTAAGAGCGGACATTCACCATTGTGAATACGCCATACTTGCTTTGCAAGGAGGGCCTTGTTGAAAACACTGATATCTCTAAAACCCAAGCCTCCTTTGCTCTTTGGAACACATAAGTCACCCCAACTATGCCAATGCATTCTATGTTGTCCGTTTTCCGACCCCCACCAAAACCTCGCAATCATTGAGTTAATATCAGTTAGGAGACCCTCAGGAAGTCGAAAAATACTCATGATGTATGTGGGAATAGCTTGTACGACCGCTTTAATAAGAATCTCCTTGCCGGCTCGGGAAAGCAGTTTCTCCTTCCACCCTTGTAGCTTCTTCCAAATTCTCTCCTTGATGCTTTGGAAAACAGCCCGCTTTGATCGCCCCACAATTGTCGGAAGCCCCAAATACTTCTCGTGTCTATCAACTTCGACCACGCCAAGATATTCAGTTATTTCCCGTCTGCGGTCCGAAGGTACATCCTTGCTAAAAGTAATCTGTGTTTTATCAAAATTCACACGCTGCCCTGAAGCTCGTTCGTACGTGCCAATAATATTGGCTAGATGTGAGCATTCCTCCATAGACGCCTTAGCAAAGATAATACTATCATCCGCAAAAAACAAATGGGAGATCGCCGGAGCACCACGACACACTTTAACTCCATGAAGCTGATTGAGATGAGCTGCTCTAGAAATAAGAGTGGAGAACGCATCAGCACACAAAAGAAATAAGTACAGAGAAATAGGATCACCTTGTCGCAGACCCCGTGTAGGAATTAGGTGCCCAAAGATATGTCCATTCAGCTTGAAGGAGAAGGAGACGCTTGAAATACAACTCATGACACGACGGACCCACGTCTCATTAAAACCCATCCGCAACATCACACGCTCCAAGAAGCACCATTCGACGCGATCATAGGCCTTGCTCATATCCAGTTTAAGAGCAAAAGAGCTATTATGAGAAGAGGAGTTGCGTTTCATGGCATGGAAAACCTCGAAGGCTATAAGAGCATTATCAGTAATGAGCCGCTTCGGAATAAAAGCACTCTGGTTCAAAGAGACAATCTCGCCCAGGAAGCCTTTGAGCTTATTTGCGAGGACTTTGGAGATGACCTTATATATCACATTGCAGCAGCTGATGGGGCGGAAGTCAGTCATCTTCTTCGGATTGTTGCATTTAGGAATCAAGGATATACATGTTCTATTGATCTCATCTAAACGGCAATTCCCTCTCCACCAGCTTCTGACAAGGGAAACAATATCAGGACCCACCACGTCCCAAAAGGATTGGAAGAAGAGAGCGTGGAAACCATCCGGCCCCGGGGCTTTTGTTGGATGCATATTGAAGAGCGCAGCTTTGATTTCTGTTTCATCAGGTTCCCTTTCAAGAGCAGCATGCATGAATTGATATTTAAGAGTCCTTTATCATAATCTCCGCGTATTTTGTTAAGTGTAGTCATATTAATCCTTAATTAAATGCGTTGAGTCCGAGGTTTGTTAGGTATATAACCGTAATTTACCAATTTGTGTAAATCACATGTAGGAGGTAAGTATTTATAGGTTCGTGGCTTTAGTGATTTTGTTTTCCTTATTTAGTTGATTATTTTATTAGTTTTGATTTTGTCTTTCTATGGTGATTTACAAATCACCGTGATTAACTTAGATTTTTTTTCACCCAAAAAATTGCATGTTCCCTAAATAACCACATATCCTAATAATACTTTTTAGGGTGCTTATCTGTTTAGGATTTATAATTTCATTTGAAAATTTAAAACATACTTAAAAGTTAAAATTTAGTATTTGAAAAATTAAATTATTGAAATTTGAATTTGAGTCAATTTTTACTCTTATAAAAACAATATTATAGTTGAGAATTTGAGAATGAATGCTAAATTGTGTCATTCTCAAATTCTTCCATTCCATAATACTTACTAGTTATTACTGAATGTGACATGTTGTGTGGAAAAATGTCATTATCAATAGGACAGCAGCAAATATTATGGAACGAAGAAATAAATAAAATGACAAACTAAAAAAAGTTGGTAAACTATACTCCCTCCGTCCCTTATAATTTGCAGCATTTTCTATTTTCGTCCGTCTCACTTAAATTGCAGCATTTTTAATCTTGGACTATGGCACACCAATTTCTTTTAATCTCATCCATACATTTTAACTCTCTTTTAATTCCATCAACACAATTCATTATCTCTCTTCATTTATTACCACTTTTTAATTCTCATTTATTTTCTCTATACTACTAATTCACTCGGAGGGAGGGAGTAGATACAAAGAGTAAGATATTAGTAAGTTATTTATATGGTACAAATTCAAACAATGAAAATAAAAAAAAAAGAATAAATATCTTTCAAAAAACAAAAACACATATAGAAAACATGACAAATTTTGGAGAATACGGTTGATAGTCATGCCTAGATGGGGTCACTAGGTCACATCAACAACAAGATAATTATCCAATTCGAATTATTTTTAGAGTAAATAAATGTAATATTTGAAGTGAATAGGAAATAGCTATTAGATATTTATAGTACTCTTACGGCTCGTTTGATTAGTGGAACTAAATATTGGTAATGGGAATGATTTATAGTGTAAAATTTCATCAAAACTTTCATGTCATTCCCATGGTAATCAAACTTTGATCACAAAAATTATTTTTTTTCACAATTTTTCATTACCACCTAATACCACCTCTTCTATTGATAATGCATTGGAATGAATTTTATGAACAAAATGAAATAATTGAAGGTTGTCAAGCATGACCATCAAGGTTGCCAAGATATTTTTCAACCAAAATTACACTAATTATTCATTCCTATTACCACAGTTTATTACTACCTACTAAACGGGCCGTTAATAGTCTTATGTTTGTTGTTGTTGTTGATGTTTCTAATACATCAACAACTAGATAAAAATTAATATAAATGAAAATTATAATATTTTAATGGAGTATTATAACAATTTAATTAGTTACTTAAAAATTATAATTAATCACATTAATTTTATGAATAATTACTTTTACGTTTGTAAAATAACCCCAATAGAACGTAGGAGGTGTTTTGCAAAATAGCTCATTGTGTAATTTTAGTTGATTATGATACAAATAGTTGGGTTATGTGCTCAAACCAATCAATGCTAATGTTTGGTAAACTAGCTGGTAGAAACAACTTATTGATATGGTTAAGTTGCTCATAGACAGTGAGTTTAAAAGCAGTTGATCAAAGCTAGTTAATAAAATCAGCTCGTCAAATTAACTCATTGGACAATTTTAGTTGATTTTGATACAAACAGTTGAGTTAGGTGTTTAGATCAACCAATGATAACGTTTGGTAAACTAGCTGGTGTAAACAACTTATTGTTATGATTAAGTTGCTCATAGAAAGCGAGTTTAAGAGCACTTGATCAAAACATTTAATAAAATCAACCACTATAGTTAACCTCTGAGGACCTGACTAGGGATAGGAGTAGTTGGAGGCGTCATATCCAGGTTTTAGACGTCGCCTTACCTTCTTAGAGTCGTTAACGATGTCCGAGCTTTCTTGTTTGCTCTAGTTTCTTGTGTGTTTGTTTATCAATTTTTTTTTTCATGCGTTTTGGACCTATTATGCGTTGTTTTTCACCTCACATGGCAGGTACATATCTCTATCTTCATCGAGCCGGGGGACTCCTTTTTGGCCGTGCTCTCCTTTACGAGTATGAGTTGCCGCCGTCCTTCCCTCCTCAGACCCTGCCCATAGTTTCTAAAAGCGGGATATAATGGGTAGGATGATGATGATGATGATGATGAACCACTATAGTTAACTATCAGCTATCAGTCATATGACAAACGTCCTCGTGACGTCATGAGCAAGCCTAGGAATAGGATTTCCTTGTCTAGTAGGGATAGGAGAGGGAGTATAATTTGTCGCATATTAAAATAAAAAAGATGCCGGGCATTTTCTAGTGGGAGAAAGTGGATAGAGAGAGAAACAATTATAGTGAACCAAATGAGTCATCCCTTCTTCCTAACTCACTCTTATAAATACATACCCAAACACCGTAATTTCATCCTAATAATACGTACCAGTAAACGACAGAGTTTTCCTTCACTGCTTGCCAATTATCACTCTCTCTCCCAAATATTCCAATTTGTAGGGTTTCTGCTTCTCACTTTCCTTATACTCCATTGAAATCACAATTTATCAACAACAATGGATAATTACACGCTTCACTTGGCCATGGCGGCACTATTTGGAGCATCGTTTGTGGCAGTTTCAGCTTATTATATGCACCGGAAAACTCTGTCGCAGTTACTGGAGTTTGCTAAGTGTTTGGAGAAGGATGGCGAAGGTGAGGTTGGTGGACAGCAGGTTTCGCCTTCTCATTTGAAGGATCTTCGTAGCCGGAAAAATACTGGAGCTTATCGTCGCGCTTCGGCGTCTTTGCCGGATGTTACGGCGATTTCTGGTGATGTTGATGGCGTTGATAAGCGTAATGGTGTGTTTCCTGTTGCTGGTATTCCAGATGGTTTGCCTAGGCTTCGTAATCTTTCTGAAGGTATTGATTTTTAGAAGTTTTGAGTAGTGTTGTATTGTCTGTTTCCAGGAGTTTTGAAGCCAAATTGAAATTTTTTGATGTAGTTTGATTTGATTACTGTTTAAATTTTCCATTGGTTTGTGTGTTTAACTCTTGAATTGCCTGGAATCATCAAAAAGTTTGTATGAACCATGTTATTGGATAATCAGTTTTGCTAACATTTTTGGATGGATTGTTGATTCCTTTCAATACACTAAACGTAATTCCGATTAAAGCTTGCTTTATTATCTTGAAGTAATGAAGTCTTCAAGTTGTTGAAGCGTGAGAAAGAGGTTTTGACTTAGATAGTTGGATGTAACCATTTTTAGTATTTTTCTTTTACACTCGGTGACATGGGCATTATCGGCTAACTATAGTTGAGTCATGGGTATTCATAATACGAAACCTCTTTCTGTGAGTTCATAATTCTGATTTTTCGTAATTAAAATTTCTGTATATTGAAATCTCGATCTTCAGAATACACTGTTCAAAATCAGGTTTATAAAGGTTTGATGATTGTGGCTCTATTGATGGTTTTAAGTCGATTTTTGTTGATGTGAATAGTGAACCTAAGCTGTTTTTCAAGCACAATATAGATATGAAATTGTAATTCTGAGATTAGAATGCTTTTACATTTGATTTTAGGATTGATGGGGAAGAATGGCTAGAGCCTAGAGTTAGTAGGAAAGACAATCTAGTAAGTGAAACAGCTTTAAACTGTAATGTAGGAATGGATTAGTAGAGTTCACTAATCTAAGCTAGTTCTTTATGCATTAATATTTAGCATTTATGTTGTGGTGCTATATCTTGTGTTGCGTTATCTTTTTTGCACAATTACTCCATTCTTTTTGATATGCAACACTTCCTTTATGGTAAGTTATAAAGTACTTGCTACACTTCCTTTATTTTTTTACTGTCTTCTAGTCTCTCTTGATCATTTGGCTCCCCCACATATCTCAATATCTCTCCTCTCCATGTATTGCCCCTATAGCTCATGGTAAGTAAGAAAAGATGTATTATTTTCAAATTGTAGTGTACAATTATGAACTAGTTTGTGCAGTGATGAAGGGCTTATGTGTCCTTCACTACGTTTGCTTTCTAGTTCTTTATGATTATTTATTTAATTAAGGAAAACGGTTTTGTTATTCATAACATCACTTTTGCATTAGGAAAATCTACTAGCCTTGCCAGTTCAGCTAGTAGATCTCTTCTGATGAGAGCGACCTCTCCAAAATCCCCTGTTGCCAGTGCCTTTGAAAGTGTAGAAGCGTCTGATGACGAGGAAGACTTTGTAAATAATTCTAAATTGGATCCTACATATTTGCATTCAAATGGAGATGCTGTAAGTTGATATCTTATGGCAATAATTTGGGTTGTAGAAGGAGCATAATTTTTTGTTTGTGAATTTGCTCTCATCATATATCTTAATTGATCTTTTAGTCTTAATTTTTCATCATTTCATTTTCTTGAGCCCTTGATTTTAAATACATCCATAGGAGGTTATAAAAGACGAAGGTTCCCTTGTATATAATGTGTAAATTCTTGAGCAGGGTCCAGAGTTAAAGAACCAACATGAAGACTCAACCGATAATACTAACAACGGAGACCAAATTCCTGTAAATTCAAACATGATTCGTTCACATAGCATGTCTGGTGACTTGCATGGGGTTCAACCTGATCCCATATCTGCTGATATCCTGAGAAAGGAACCGGAGCAAGAAACGTTTGTGCGACTAAAAATCTCTCCAAGTGGTACAATTCCATTTATTCATGATTTTCAACAAACCTTGTATTTTTTTTTGTTTACTCATTATCTTAGGCTTTCTTATGGGATATTTGGTATATGTTAAAAATTCTGATTTCATTTACTCAAGTATTTTTGGTTTGTTTTTTTATTTTTATAACTCAAAATACCACTAATTGACCTGTCTTGGTCCTGGCCACCAAAATTATTATCAAGAAAGGAAAGGAAACAATATGCTGTGAAAAATATTATAATAATATTATGAATTTATGATTGACTCATGTGTGGTAATCTATTGGGGATTCATATACAATGGTTCTCTAAGTATGTTAAGCAAGAGTGCACTTTTATTCCAATCTTCTTCCTTGATTTTTTGACGTTCTTCTGGAATTTTCTTTTAATTTGTCTTATATATGTGCCAGAGACACCTGCATCTGATGAAGTAGAATCATACCTGGTTCTCCAAGAATGCCTTGAGCTACGAGAAAGTTATGTGTTCAGGGAAAGGATTGCTCCGTGGAAGAAAGAAATCATATCTGATCCAAGTACTCCAAAGCCAAATCCAAATCCATTCTATTTTACTCCCGAGAAAAAAAGTAATGTGAGTTCTCCAACTCTCTTTTCTTTAGTGCTTTTTCTTTGTGAAATGAATTAGATGCGAATTAAATTTTGTTTCAGGATTGTAGTTTGTATTTCCTTAGTTGCTTAATTATTAATGTTTAATGCATGTATTGACAGCACTTTTTCCAAATGGAGGATGGAGTTGTCCAAGTTTATGCTAGTAAAGATTGTACGTACCTTTTCTTTTATTTGCTTTATCCATTGTTTATTAACTTTTTGGGACTTCATAAAGGTTACATAATATATGTATATATGCTTGCTTACCATCTTTTTTTACTTTTTGTTTCTTCATTTGCTTAGCAAAGGAGAAGCTATTTCCAGTTGCTGATGCAACAACATTTTTCACTGATTTGCATCACATCCTACGAGTTATAGCAGCTGGAAACATTCGGACCTTATGCCATCATCGACTTGTGCTATTAGAACAAGTATTTATTCTCATATAGTCTACATTTGAATGATTATATGTTTCCTAGATTGACCAATATATGACATTTTTTCATTGACTTTCTTCTAGAAATTCAATTTACATTTGATGCTAAACGCGGATAGAGAGTTTCTTGCCCAGAAGAGTGCACCACATCGTGATTTTTATAATGTTAGGAAAGTTGATACTCATGTTCATCATTCAGCATGCATGAACCAAAAGCATCTTTTAAGGTTTATTAAGTCAAAGCTAAGGAAGGAGCCTGATGAGGTAATGCTTACAACAATTTGATTATTCTTTTATTGTCATTAGATATTTTGCATTATGAACTATCATCTTTTTGTAGGGTTGTTATTTTGTACTAGAATACTTGAATACATGATAGTTCAGAAATTATAACTTATAAGTTATAACTGGGTATAATTTCATCATTAATATTTAAACTTATATGTTGGTGTACCCACCATCTCCCTCCACACATTTGTTCATTTTCCATTGTTTATCTTAAGGTTTCGTCCCTCTCAGGTTGTGATATTTCGTGATGGGACATATTTAACTTTGAAAGAGGTCTTTGAGAGCTTGGACTTGACTGGGTAAGCAAGTGATTTCATGCTACCTTTTAAGGTTTAGTTTGTGTTGTGCACTTTCTTTTTGATGCATTTGAAACCTCTAGGGCTGCTAGAACTTTTGGTAACTTGGTTTTCGCATTGGGATGCACAGTTATGACTTGAATGTTGATCTTTTGGATGTTCATGCGGACAAGAGCACATTCCATCGTTTTGACAAGTTTAACCTCAAGTACAATCCTTGTGGTCAAAGTAGGCTAAGGGAGATTTTCCTTAAACAGGACAATCTCATCCAAGGTTGGTCATGCTCGTTTCTTATTAATTAGCTGTTTGGATTGTATGAGCTTCTAATCTTTGTGCAATGTACTTTGATAATACGTTTTTGATGGCACTTTTGTTATTTATTAATTCCTTTAAATGATTGAAAAAATGCACCTGTGAAAATGGAATTTAGGTTTCTTTAATTTTAGGGTTTTGGAAAAGGATCACATTGGCCTTGTTGAGCTATGATTATCTCAAAATGGAATACGAAAAACTTGCCGAATCAACCTCAATTTGTACAACTGAAGTAGCTTAGGTTAATATATTATGTGAACTGTTTCATCCATCTTTGCTTTAGCACCACTTCTTGCTTTGTGCAGTTTATTTTCTCTAAAGCCAAAGCAAAATGCTCCACATGTTTGTAATATGATGAACTTATATTGTTGAATAGCATATTGACTATTGTTAGTGTTGATGACTACTTTTAATAGGAAAAGGGTGACTCCCTCATGTGGAATTTTGTCATGCATACGGATAGATTTGGAGTCTGGACTTTGGAGTCTGGACTTTGAAGGGCAAGGCAGCTGGGAGTCATGACTATACTACATGTGTTTGATTAAAAAAATAGAGGAACTTGAGATCTATATTTTTTTTTCATCCACGTTCATTCCACATTCACACTATGTTTGAATGGAAGGAAATGGAGGGAAAGGAATGGGAAAGATTTGGAGGGATCAAAGATCCCTTGTTTGGATAAGAAAATGACAGGGAAGGGATTTGGAGGGATTGGGTGGATGATTTTTGTTAAGGTATCAATCTTTTTGAAGTTGAAAAGATTTGAAAGGAAAATTTTCATCTCCCTTCTTTTCCCTTCGCTTCCTAAACTAACAAAAGTTACATCCCTTTCATTTCTCTTTCCTTCTTTTCCCTTCCCCCCTTTTCTCTTTCTTTCCTCTCTTTTCTCTCCAAAGTTGTTATCCAATTATAGCGCCAATGTTCACTGTTTTGATTATTACCTTTAGAGTTCAATTTAGAAAAGACCCCTCACTCTTTTTTTGTGTAACAGTTTTTAGTGGAGTGTAATAGATCATATCTTAGTAATAAATAATATTTTATAATTAGTTAGTTGGGGGAATAAAATGTAGGGATTAGTATAAATAGAGGGGAAGGAGAGGAAATTAGTCATTCAAGAAGTGTAACAGTTTTTAGTGGCGTGTAATACTCTATGTAAATAACGAACGATTACATTATGTAATCGTCGTTGTTTACAATTGTTCTACGTAATACAATCACATTTTTACATACAAATCGATACATTCATATACAATCTTTATTGATTTCTTCTCATGGCGATTGGTCACACAACGGAGGTCAAGGGCTACCATATCTTGCTTCTGATGGCGTTCTTGAGTCAAGAACAACGACTGTTGAGATCGGAGTATTCATGGAGTTCAACAATGTCAACACACTGCCATAAAAAGGATATTGAATTATATAAAGGAGTTGGTTGCACAAATGGACAAAACAATTAAAAGGTATTATCTGGATATGAAAGTAATTTGTAGCCAATGAAATAATAATTTGGAAAAGATTAGTAACAAGATTTTAAAGGATAAGAAAAAATCAGATGATCTTTGGGAGACTTTATTCATTAAAAAGAATAAGAAATGTTTGAAGGCAGAAATCAGTGAAAATGTGGACAAAGACTGAAGAGGATGCAGAAACTGGATTTCAAGAACATGTCGAACCAGATGCGGTCCAGTCTGTGGAGGAGATAAGCGTAATTACAGAAATTTCAAGAAAAAGACAACGAGAAAACAGAATTTCAGTAAAAAAACCTCACTGTCGGTGAAAGGCTCTGAAAATCTTCGCCATTATTGCAGGGGAGACGACGCTAGGACAGGTCGTTTGTGTTTTGGCTGCAATATCAAGAGAAGGCAGTATTTAGGGCCAAAATTAAGAAAAAGAGAAAAAAGGCAGAATAAAGAATAGGGGTAACGTACCGGCTGGTTGCTTGGGGAAGCAACTATTCTCCGAGAAACTAAGAGTGGAAATTTTGGCAAAGGTGTGCAGGCTGGGGTCGAGAAGATGGTGAAACCAAGAAAGAAGAAACGACATTGATTTCATAAACAACGGGGTCAGGTGGCGGACCAGGCAGCGTCAAATTTGGTTGGAAAACTCTGTATTTGGTCATTTTCCTTCGGTTCGAGAGTAGCATCACGAAGTTGATGGCAGCTGACTGTGTAGATCACCGGCTTGGTGCACATAAGTGGTGTGTTTTCAAGGTGTTCAGTTGTGGAAGAATGCTATGGATTAGGGTTGTGAATTGTGGATGAAGATGAGCTGGAAGGAACTTCAATGGCAGCATTGAGTGAATGAGAAGTGAAGCAATATGACGCAGAAGATGATGATGAGTAAAATAAATTGCCATTTTCAGAGCTTCGTAGAGCGAGAAAGTTTTATGCATGAAATAACAACCTGCACTATTGTAGATCCACATGAGCTGGCAGGAGAACATTCTGGAAATCTTACCTATGACATCATCGATGATGTCACACCACTTGCGACAAATGTGTCCAATTTTTTTTGTTCCATTGCTGATATCCTGTTCTTACTTAAGGTTGAAATTTCACCCAACTTGAGGACAAGGTGGATTTTTTGGGGGACCGGTAATGTTAGGAATTGGTAGGAAGGGGTAATATAAGAATTTAGTAATATATAATACTATTTAAGTAACTAGTGAGTTGGGGGAATAAAATGTAGGGATTAGTATAAATAGAGGGGAAGGGGAGGAAATTTATTTATTTATTTATTTTTTTGGACATGGGGAGGAAATTAGTCATTCAAGAAGTGTTACAATTTTTAGTGGAGTGTAATACTCTTTAGGAGTGAACAAGCCTCTCGAATGCTTGTATACTATCCTTTGTAACCGTTCGTTGTTTACAATTGTTCTTCGTAATACAATCACATTTTAACATACGAATCAATACATTCATATACAATCTTTAGTAATTTCTTCCCATGGCCCATCCCATCCATAACAGTTTCTTTGCATGTTCTGTAAGGGCTTTGTTGCCTCTCTAGTTCCTTTTACAATTTAGTTTTTGTGGGTTCATTGTTGCTTTATGCTGTCCAAGAGAAGTGTTTCCTCCACTTACATGTTACTTCCATGTCGTCTCTCTTTTCTTGCAACAGGACGTTTTCTTGGGGAGCTGACCAAGCAAGTTTTCAGTGACCTTGCTGCTAGTAAATATCAGGTAATGTTTCACCAACTATTACTGCTTTGCAATTTTGTTTATATACATTTTTAGCAAAGATAATGGTAGCAAGGAATACATTAGATTTTAAGAAACTTTGTACAAACTAGTTTTCAGCAATATAAGTTTAAAGTTTGTTGGTAAATCTAATTGGCCTTAGTAGTTAGAAGTGGATACTCGGGCGAGTAATTTTTCTTGCATCGTGCTTGATGATCTAATATTTCTTGTGGAGATGGGATGGGGTGGGGAGTGTTCATCTTCTACAAGTCTTTGGATGAGGTGATTTAAAGATAACAAATTATACTTTGTTTGGGTGTCACGTGTTAGGTTGTGAAAGAGAGGGGAAACAAATTAGGTGAAATCTTTTTTCATTTTGCATTTAAGCCTAAGCAAGATTCTATATTGCATTGAGGATAGGCAGGATTCTATATTGTTGACTTCTATCATGTATAACAATATAGGTATTTCCTTTTTGGGTGCTCCAGCTTCATTAAATAGTTTCACTTGGGGTACATCCACGCAAATGGAGCTTTTAAGATTTTATCAAACAATTGACGAGGCCGAAGCTAATTATTTTGTATGTATAAGTTAGGTTGAAAGATTGGCAATTTTTTTAATGTCACTACTATTTTTCAAACCCTTCCACATGAATGGAACCTTTTGAAGGCTGTGTGTAGTGTTCAAATTTTATGTATTTTATTTATTTTCTCACAAAATAACCAAAACTTGTTTGACAAAACGGTTATTAAAAAATTTAGTATATTTTTAAAAACCAAAAAGGAAATATGAACACTACTACATGTGGTTTTAACTTTACCATTGTGGACTTGTGGTCAACTACAAAAAAAAATAGCGACCATACTAAATGGTAGCCATTTGGCCGCTATAGGCATTTAGTGACCCTAGAAGATGTTACCATTGGTATTTATACAAACAAAATGGTAGCAATGTGTTCGCCTTCTTGCAGCAATCTGATCGCCATTTGCGCCCGTTGCGTGGATACCACCATTCTGGTCGCCATTGGCGACCAATCACTCTAGTAGCCATCTGGTTGCCAACGCCATAAAGAATTATTACCATTAATTTTTTGGCCACATTAATCTCTTTACAAAATTCATTTTTGAAATTCATTTTGACACCCAACGTCTTCAATCATGTTTTTCCCAATAGGCTAATAAATCATAAAAGAACTAGAAATGGAACCTCAAACCTCATGCCTTTAAGGTATCACACAACACTTTATCCTCTAGGCCACAAATTGTTTATTGATTTTTCTTGTAAATTATATATACTAGTGTCACGTTATTCGGTGGTTTTACCCACGAATCACGATTCAGTTTGCCCGGCCCGAACCGGGGTTTTTTTGCCGATTGAATCATCTATGGGAATAAATCGGTTTTCGACGACCTTTTTGTTACTCGGACTTGGAAATTTCACTGCCTCACCAGTGTCCAGTACAGCTTGTACGGATACCGATGCTTGATACATATCCGGTATGTCGGACCGAAAATGGAAACGACATCTGAAAGGTTGAGGGAATATATTGTAACCGTACCGTCATTTTTATTTTTTTTAGGGTTTATGCATTTTCCAAAACCCTAAAATCTGAAAATTAAAACCCCTAACTTTGCTGCATCAAGGGTCGAAAGTTAGGTCTTATGGTCTCTCATCTGATGAAAGTGCATTGAGAATCGTCTTTATGGGCATCATCATCATTCTTCATGTCTTCTCCACTGTTGTTCTCTATTGTTGATATGCCCTTTCTCTATCTTTCTTTGTATTTTTCTTAATGAGCAAGAGATCACGTGATATTGTTATACTATTTTCATTGTTTCTTAAAAACTTGATAACTATTTTTGTTTACTAACACGAGTTTCTTTTTTTTTTCTCTCTCTCTCTCTCTCTCTCTTCTAATTTTTTATTCATATTTATTCATACTTATTGTTTAAAGGCAGCTATTCCCCTCTCTTTTGTTTCTCTCTTCCCCCGCAAATTCTTTTTATCTGGTATATTCTATTTTATGGTAAAGTATTCATGTGAAGTAGTCTTTGTCATTCGATTTTTCTTTTCTAGGAAAAAGTATATTTGTGGGTTTTTTTTTTCTCATGGTTTTCACATTTTTAAAAATTTCATCAATGTATTAATGCAATATGAATTTCTACTTAACAGATGGCAGAGTACAGAATATCAATATATGGTAGAAAGCAAAGTGAGTGGGACCAACTCGCCAGTTGGGTTGTTAATAATGACTTGTATAGCGAAAATGTTGTTTGGTTGATTCAGGTATGCTCTGCCCTAGGAAAAAGTATATTTATGCTTACTCAAACATTCACCTCATTTGATTCTTGTTGATTCCTTCTGATTTCAATCTATTGTATTCCAATTGGATAGTTCTTGTTTCCTAGACCTTCTTCTGATTATGGAATTATGTTTGCTTATCCTTTTTGTCTTTTCTCTCAGATACCAAGACTGTACAATGTATACAAGGAAATGGGGATAGTTACATCATTTCAAAACATGCTTGACAACATCTTCCTACCTTTGTTTGAGGTTACTGTTAATCCAGATTCACATCCTCATTTGCACCTATTCTTGAAGCAGGTAAATATATTTTCATAACTTCCACCACTAAATCATGCTCTCAATGAGATTACCGCTGCAACTTCACTAAATATGTCAAGCATTGTTATTAGTGAATTTTGTTCTGCTTGTGTCTGCCATGAGCATGATTAGGATCATGTGAGCACTGGAGAGGTATTGGTAGAATTTGGAAACACATTTTTTAAGGATTATATTTCATTGATAATTCCATGAATAGCTGTTGAAATTGCTTTTTAAATAATTTGGTGTTAGCTTGATGATTTTCAACAGTCTTCAAGAAAGTAATATTTGAGTTGGTAGTTGAAGTCCTCTAACCATGCTTCCCATCTCTTAGATCTTCCCTAAAAACAGCGGAGGAAAATAGGAGTCTTCCAAATTAGGGTTTTAAATTGTAGTCATGGTAAGCTGCTAACCGACATGCATCGCAGAATCATACTTAATCGTAGCTGCCATAGCATAATTTTATCAGTTGTGTCCGTCATTCTCGTATGGCCTTGTGCCATTTGTATTGGTCAAGTGTCATCGTTGGCCACATGGTGTAATACATAAAAATACTTTCATCCATTGATGGATAATTACATTGTTACCACTAGTTTAGCGTCCCTCAATGAAAAAATATTTTTCTTCTGGATGTTTTTTCCCCATCGACTTTGTAGTAAAAAGGAATTAATCGAGCCGTAGCTTTAGTTTTGGCCTACATACTGTTGATTCACATGTTAATAGCCTAATAGTACTTTTGTAATTTGAGATTATACAAATGAAATAGAAATTGGGAGCTAAGTGAAACTTTTTTTGTGTTTGTCTTGGAACAAGACCTGAAAAATGTTGTTCTCTTAAAATTATCTTAATATGCTTTTGCTGAATTGGATTATGTTGCTCTTTAGGTGGTTGGACTAGATCTGGTGGATGATGAAAGTAAACCTGAACGGCGTCCCACAAAACATATGCCTACTCCTCAACAGTGGACAAACATTTTCAATCCAGCATTTTCGTACTATGCTTATTACTGTTATGCTAATCTGTACACTTTAAACAAGGTTTGATCTGAGACTTTCTTCATTATTACTACTAAATTGTAATGATTGTAATGATTGTAATGATTCCGTATTTCCGCTAGAAATTTGTCTTTTATGAACATATGGATAACACTTTTGATGAACCTCAAACATGTTTTTCCTTATATGAACTTCAATGATTTTTGGACATGATTCTCTATTTGGAACTTGCATATAGTAATCACAAAAACTAAATAATGAAATATTTGTTACACTTGTATCTAATTCATGAAGATTATCCCAATTTTGCTCATCTTGGACAATTGAAGTTTTCGAATTCGTATCAATGAGGTATCTTCGGTTGTGTCTGATTATGACTGAGTTGGACTGCTTTGCAATACATGCGTTAATTGCGTTAGGGACCTTGAATTTTTTCGAAAATGACTTGATACATTTGAGTAATGAATACACTTCTTTGGAGTTTGAGTAATGGAATTTAAAGCACTTGGTGATCATAGTGAGCCTGTCTGATAACTAAACAGTGAAGTGTTCTGTTGTGTGTGCGGCCATGGAGAGGTGATGTATTGAAGTAATAGTGCCTCAAGGCTTAAGGATGCACTTATAATGTTGATTGAGAGATGGCTGTTAAAAATAAGATGTAAAGTCCTTATTTGATGAACTAAATGAATAATGCATTACTACTAATTTGGCTCATTGAACTAGTTTTATATGGCTAATCTGGTTTATAGGCTTAAGCACTTATGCTGTTTCAGAACCTGAACATGGTCACTGTATTTTACATCTTGCAACATTATGTGTTAGATGCTTATTCTATACCATGTCATTACTTATGAGTACCTTATATTATCTTGTAGCTGCGGGAGTCCAAGGGTATGACGACAATTAAATTCCGTCCTCACGCAGGAGAGGTACATCTAAATTCTTCAGCTATTGTTACGCATCCCCTCTCCCTAAGCTTAAAAGTTCGCTACTTTGTGTAGCAGCTGTGTTGAGAGTAAGTTTTGTAAATGTTTGAAGATGTGATTTTGATAGAACTCGTTGAACCCTCAAGGAGTCATGGTTCATATTGATGACCCGTTTGTTTATTGGTATTCAATTGTGATAAATGAGAACTAGTTTGAGTGTTAATTTTGATAGAATGTGTTGTTATTCTATGATAATGAAGTTCTGATCCTCAAATGTGTTATTTTTTATTTTTTATTTTTTACAAATTTCCATTACCTTTTAGTTCTAGTACCAACTTCCCATGTAGTATTTGATGAATATAAAGTTTTTCAAGTAATATTTCTTGCTAAAACATAATAATTTCATTACCATTCCCACTATTAATACCAACAACGAAACGGGCCATAAATAGTTCATTCCAGAAATGATGGCAGTCGTCAGTATACGAACATTGAAGCGATTTGCATATATATGAACTTTCCTGTTTGCTGTTTCAGGCTGGTGACATTGACCATCTGGCTGCAACATTTCTCACTGCCCATAATATTGCACATGGGATCAATTTGAGAAAATCTCCTGTACTTCAATACCTTTATTATTTAGCACAGGTACACTGACTGGAGGTGACGAGAGTGTCTGATTGCATTAGCCACCATTTGCCTTTGGTTTCAGTAGATATAGTGACGAGCTAACTATGTTGTTTCCTGCAGATTGGTCTGGCTATGTCTCCTCTCAGCAACAATTCTTTATTTCTAGATTATCATCGCAACCCTTTTCCTATGTTCTTCTTGCGTGGACTTAATGTATCCCTATCAACGGATGACCCGCTACAAATTCATTTAACTAAGGAGCCATTAGTGGAAGAATACAGCATAGCTGCTTCGGTGAGTATCCTTTTATCGTGTAGTTGGCTTTGCTGATGAACTTTACTCTTGTTCTAAGTTCTTGCACCTCCAACAGGTCTGGAAGCTTAGTTCTTGTGATTTGTGTGAGATTGCTCGCAATTCAGTTCTCCAATCTGGATTCTCTCATGCCTTGAAGGTATCTTACTTATTAGTAGTTGCATGTATTTGTAAATTTGTCAGGTTTCTAATTTTTTCATCCTGAAAAACCATGATAACTTTTAATGAATTCTGTATGATAGGACAAATGATGATGTCCGCTGTTTGTATTGATCCTCATAACATGACATTTTTTTATGACATGTTAGTATAATAGTGGTTAATTGCTGCAACTTTATCACCATTATTGCAGAGGCACTGGATTGGTGAACACTACTTTAAAAGAGGTCCAGATGGGAATGATATCCACAAGACAAATGTACCTCATATACGAGTTGAATTCCGTCACATGGTAAGTTCGTTGATGATTGGAATATGAAAGATTTGGCTGTGCTAGTTCTCTTATCTCTTCATCTGAAATTAATAATCAATACACAATTTTGAGATGTCCAAAAATTTGAATTTTTTTGGATATTGGTGATTTTTGATGAAAATGCCCAGAGGTTTTCATTCAGATCATTGGGTTAATTTCGGATCATGTGTTTCCAGTCGGTTCAAAATCAGGTGTTATGTCCATATGGTTTTTACATAATAGTTATTCCATTTTGAAATCGGGTCAAAGTTGGGTTTGGTTGTAAGATGAGGTGGTTGGGTCATCGGGTCAGTTCAAACACCTCTAAGAATTCCTAATATTGGGGATGATTGAATTAACTTTTCTTAACAAACCAAAAGAAGAAATAACTACTCTTTTGTAACCTTTTCTCCATTATCACTTTCCGTTTATATAAGGTCGATAATTGCCTATCTTCTTGATGAAAGGAGGGCCAATGCCTCCACGGCTCCACCCACCTAACGAAGTTCACTGTTACTTAATTCAAACGGATACAATATATAAATGTCATTTTTGCACTTTGCAGATATGGAGGGAGGAGATGCAACAAGTTTATCTGGGAAAAGCAAATATTCCTCTTGAAGTTGATAAGTGATACATGAACAACGTCAAAGTGGTCAATGGTTTAAGATAATGTATCTCGCTTCAACTGAGTTACTCATAATGAAGTCCATCTCATACAGTTCATTATTTCTTTCTATGGAATATTTACCTATTCATATGATGGCGAACGTCTCATACTCTTAAATTTTGTCGTGCACCTGCCTTCACACTCATGGAGTCATGTTGCTTTCAACGGGCGTGTTGCTGAAACTGCACGGTAGTTGTATTCATCGATATGTGATGTACATTCCATGTGTGAGGCTGTGCTACACACCGTCAGTCGAGGATTACGGAATGACAAGTGTTTCGAAAGACCGAATCATACATCGAACTTATATAGAAGTTAAATAGGTTAGAGTTATAGTGAAGTCTTAGTTTTTTGTTTACAAGGGAGCTTGCTAGGTAGGAGCATTAATAAGTAGGTGAATTTTGAATAGAGCACCTTCAAAAAGTTTTAAGATTAAAGACCTCATCTTTTGTGGTTTAAGTCTTCAATGGGATGAAAGTTATACTTCTGTTATATTTTCATCCTTGAGGTTGAAATATAAATAAAAGAGAATATTCCTTTTTATTTATTTTTCGAAAGAAATACCTTTTTACTTAAATGTTCAAGACGATTATGGTTATTATCAATCATTTGAAAGCATGTGGTTAATATTTATTTGTATTCGAATTCGATTAATAGCAAATTTATATCTCCAATGGTAGACTTCTTTCAAAATTGTCAATTATCTCTTTACAAATTTATATATTTGATCTCATTGTACCCAAAAAATAATAACAGTTAAAATATTAATAATAATGATAATAACTTAATAATAATAGATTGAAAAGCAACAAAAATTATCAATAGGGATGAACGCACATATGTTGTGTTTTTGTTTTGCCATGAGAAATGCGCATGAACTGAGCCAAAACACAATATGTATGATTTTCCTATATATAATTTGTACTTCGCAAAATTTAATTAAATTTATGCCATGTTTGGGAACCATAATTTCATTTGAAAATTTAGAATTAACTCAAATTCAATGTTTGGCAAATTAAAATTTTTCAAATTTGAATTTGAATCAAATTCCACCATTGCTTTTTTTTAAGTTCTTAAAGTTGAGAATTTGTCATTCTCAAATTCTTCATTTATGATTTCATAATTGAAATCCATAATTTAAAATGAAATACTTGTTCCCAAATACTACATTAAAGATTTACATTTAGAATAGCCAAATTTGAATTTTATTAATTTTTTTATGTGTTCTCTACTATTGAAAATTTTGGGTGAGTTTGTGATGACTTATTTAAATTAGTCTATGAATGACTTGTAAAAGCTTCAATTATGTTGTTAGTAATAAATTTATCATGCACTATATAAGTGAAGTACTATATTATCCAACTCTTGTACCCATGTCTAAATTAATACGTGTTCAAGTATTCAACTTGACAACTTCATGAAAAAAATTCAATATTCTTAAACAAAATTAGAGTGTATGTATCATACTTATTTTCGAGTGTAAAGAATCAAGTAACAAAAAAAGTAAATTAACAAGTATAAAAATGTTGTCCAACTAATCAAAAAGTCCCCACCAAGCTAAGCTTGGTGTAGTGATTTTGAGGAGAGCCTCACAAGTCACAACTCTACGATTGTGGGTTCGAATCCAACGTACATTCAGCATAGCCTTGAATTAGTAGTAACTTTAGTAAGGACACTGATTCGACTTGCACAGCTTATCGATTCAACATCCACTCGATGAACGAACAAAATCAGATATCTAAAAGGCTAAAGATCAACATTGTTATAAACAGATGTAGTACAGAAAATGAAAAACATTCAAATAAAAAAAAAAGAGGAGCCTATTTGGTAGATTCCTTGTTATCTCAAGTAATATTGCCACACTACAGCTATAAGAGCTACCACTACAACCTTGAAAATTAGGTTAGTAGGAACAGTTCTTGTTGATGAAGATGAGACTCGAGAGTTTTGTTCCTCTTCCAATTGTTTTCCCCTCAATCTGGCAAACAACCGATGAAGCTTGTTGCCCTTGTTCTTGGCTGATTCAAATTTAGCAAAAGGGTATCGTTAGTATCGGACATGATTAGTGAATCAAGCATTACTTTGGGAGTTACAAATCATCTCTGTCAAAGATTATGCTTAAAAATTAATATCTGAATTTTTGTAATACTACCATAGAAATCTGGTCGTCCCTTTATTTCGATGGGGTCAAGAATTCATACTTCTGTGGTTTTGTATCATAATAGACTAGATTAAAATGGCTTACTAAATCATGTTCACTTCTTATATATGTAAAGTGGGAGAAAATGCTTGTAAATGGTCAATTGGAAACAACTTTTTGTCATCATAAACAAGGGTAAGGTTGTGTTTAATGGCGTTGGTGTAATGGAATGTTCATACGGAGAGACTTTTCTTTTCCATGCTATATAAGGAGGTTTTGTTAGCATAAAAACTTTAACTGCAAGAACAACAATATCAAATGATCAGATAATTTCAATTTTTCTGACTGAAATTGTAACCTGCTACCTCATATGTCAAATACTGCAACAGCACTGAATATTCTATATGGTATATTTTTATGAAAAATTGTGATTAAAAAGTAAAAAACTATTGACCCATTACTAACGAATCTCAGGATATTTTCAGAAAAAAAAAAGAGGAATCTCAGGAAGTTTAAGCTTTATGGCAAACTCTTGCAGATTAGAGTAAGAAACCCAAATCAAAGTTTGACACACGCATATTCATGGATTCTTCTTACTTTTCATTGTAGTGCATTCTTTTTTTATGGGAAGGGGAGGGAATGTCGGAGAGAGGATGTCAGCTCAGAAAGAAGTCATAATGCATTACTAATATTGCTTTTATATCAGTATGTTGAGGATTGATCCAAAATATAAAGCAAATACTGTATTTACGTATTTACCTTTTTCTGCTAGTAACCTTTCCTCCTCATTAGCACGCCTCCTTAGTACATTGAGCAATGATCCAAAATATAAAGCAAATACTGTACATGTAATCGTGATGACATTGTAAGGCATGCTGAAGTCAGGAGTTGTTAATGGCACGAGCAATACTTCTGTATAAGCCAGAGCAGGACTTCTTTTCTGCACTCAAAGGGAAGCATCATATGTACAATCAAGGATCTAATTATATATTGAAACTGCGAAAATGGCATCTAAGTAAGAGAACATAGTACTAAAAAGTTTTAGGAACCTGCAAACTTGATAATAACGGGGAAACATTTGAATCTTCGGCAAAACTTAGACTTGAATGGAAATCAGGAAAGCTGATAAGAGCTGATGGAATGTCAAAACCTTGATTAGCATCTGGGGGGTATTCATCGATGTGCAAAAATCCCTGAACACAAAGAAACACATGATGTAGAAATAAACACAAACCTTATTCATACGGCCAAAAACTCAGATGGTTAAAAAAAAAACATTACATGCCCACAGATTTTGCAACCAAATGCTTTTTAAGAAAAAAAGACCTTAGAAATCTGATTTTATGTCATGATCCCCCTTTTAGAAAAGGGATGACGGGGGGGGGGGGGTGGGGTGGGGTGGATAAATCTTCCTGCCATAAGAAAAAATACAGATACAACATGAAGAAACATATTTGTAGCTGTAGAAGTAGAATTAACACTTGCAATCTATGAAAATGTGCCATTAACAAATTCTGCAGCAAAATTGTTTCACAAGGCATGTTATACAGGAACCAGTTTAGATAATTGCTAGTTCTGTCAATACAGCATAACCAGACAATGATTCAATAAGCTTAAGTAGGGACTAGGGACTAAGGTTGACAACATGAGTACTTCACAATAGCTCCTCTTGAATCCTGTCACCATTTAAATCAAAATTTTCAAGGATGAAGTTTTTTTTTTCTTAATCCTGTCAGCACATCCAAATGCACTAACAACACCACCACCCCTCGGATCACATGACCGTTCTTGATTCTATTCGTGACAGTAGAACAACAGAAAACAGAGATAATTTAAGCAAACCTTATCAAAGTCCAGAGAAAGTGCAGCTGACTTCATGCTACAGGGAAATGTCAAGGACAACTCCAATGCTCCAGGGGATACCTTGTCTTCAGAAGGGGAAACACGCATCTTTCTAGTGACATTAGCAGCTGATTGAATTTGACCATCGATATGTATCTGTAATGTATGATAATATACCTTAACATACCAAGGGACAACTTGGAAAACATTGATATGCAATTTGCAATTGTCCCCAGAAGCACGAGTACCTACTAAATGTTGATGGTGACCAGAAGATTTTAAAGAGATCACAATAGCACCCCGTTCGTTCCCACTTCCCATTAAAAATCTATTGGCAAGTAATGGTGCTTTAGAACATGACCAAACTACAGGGAGTTTCCAAGTTAGGGCCAAATCAAATGGTTTATCATAAGCATAGTTCTCAATGAATGCATAGAAAATAGATGAATCCTGGTTTTTTAAGTTATCATCAACTTCTCTAATCACCTTATCAGGCATAGAAGATAACTCAAACACCAGATTAGCGATCGGAAATTCTGAAGTTACAAGATGATGGTCAATTCCCTTGTTTTTCAGTTCAGTGACTAGGCCCCCGTCCAGTTGAAGATAAATATTGCTATATTTTGCAAGAAGACATTTATCGTTGAATTTCCTTCCAAATAGTGTGCTTAAGGACCAATTTGGTTGCATGACAGAGCCAGTGCTATGAGTCTTAGCCCATCTGTGATTCACAGGCTGGAGAACAACAGTAAGGGTCTGTTCAAGTTCAATTTCTGAATCAACACCATCTGAATCAAAGCCA
Organism: Amaranthus palmeri; assembly: GCA_019776075.1. NCBI lineage: Eukaryota > Viridiplantae > Streptophyta > Magnoliopsida > Caryophyllales > Amaranthaceae > Amaranthus > Amaranthus palmeri. The sequence goes on from JAAKBH010000335.1 coordinate 169,354, forward strand.
CTGGAAACCAAGTGAAGCCTCTGAGAATGGTAAAATCCACGATAAATAGATGGCCTATCCATTAGTTTAGCCAGACCAGCCTTATCACGACAGGGCAGTAACTTTAGCCACGGAGTCAGGTTCTCTGTGCAAGTGGCTTCACGTGGCAGTGTACCATACCTCAAATTTCCTGATGATGCTCGAAATCCCCAGTCAGGTGCAGAATAAGCAGTTGAAGACTCTAGGAAGTTTATAGAAGCACAAAACATCCCTGAAAGGGTATGGGTCAAATTTTTCCATAAAGCATCAACCTGAGACAATGGAGCATCGAAAACTGCCCATAGTTCAACTCCAGGAGGCTTAGCATTACTACTTGAAATAGCATCAAATCCACCCCAACGTTCGTAGCTCCAACGACCCTGAGTGAAAGACAGCTCCATTTCCTTGATGTGAAACTTGTGGACCTGATCATACACAAACAATGTTGGATATGGTGATTCAATAATCCCAACTTGAGTATATTTGTGGAAGGATTAGAGGCATGAAATGGCATATGGGTGCATTTGAAGTATTGGTGAATCTGTGCATGGTCTTACAAGTCTCGACCAAGCCAAGTCGCTTGACCAAGTCGAGAAGAAATGCTATCTTTCACGCGACCGGCGCTCGACCTCACTTAAACCCCTCGACCGGGTCGAGGGGACATGTTGAGCATTTTGTTTATATACGCGGGATGTTATGTTTTCAAATGACTTATCATTTTGTTTCCTCTTGTTCCAAAGCCTATAAAAGGTTGTTGTATATCATTTGTATAGAATAAGGACGATCATATTGATCAATTCAATTGGGATTTAGAGAATGAATGCCACATCAAATCTTAGGGTTTCTAGTGAGAGGAAATACTAAGAAGGTTCTTCAAGTAGATTATACATTGTAATAAAAAAAACTCTCAATCAATAATATTCATTTAATTGTTTTGGATGGGGTTTTATTGTCTAATACTATTACTTTGATATTAGGATTTTTCCCTCCTTCCACGTTTGTGTGTTTTCTTTAGTTTTGCAATTCTGTTTTTCATTCTTAGTAGAGAATTCATTGTTCATTACCATTTTACTTTAACAAGAGATTATCACTCAAGCATATCCTCCATGTAAATAGATTGTCTGCTTGGACAGAGATCTAAAAAAATCGAGATGATACCTAAGAACAATGAAACAAAAGCGCCATCATCAATCATTTATTAAATCTTGAATCTGATCAATGTTCAATAGAGTATCTTCATTGTTCATAAATCTTGAATCTGATCAATGTTCAGGTTCCTGATTGAACTTACAACCTAGTAGAGCAAACAATTTTACTATCATCATTACAACAATATCTAATAGTTAAGAATCACCTAATTTATATGTAAATTTGCAATTTTAGGTATGCAACAGTCGGAAAGTTGAACTAATCGGCATCATCAATCATTTATCAAATCAACACTAAGCAACATAAAAAATGAGCTGAAGCTATAATTACCACCCCTTAACACCTAAAATTGATCCAAAAAATTGAGTTAAAGAAAAAAAAGAGGAAAGGAACATACAAGCTGATAAATTGCTTTAGGAAAGAGATGAGGGTGGTAACCGCCATTGTTGGAGGAGAATTTAGCTTGAGAATCGAAGTGAAAATGAGCTAGAACTTTCCGATCGGGCAACGGTCTAAGTAGCAGCTCTTCATTGAACTCCTCTATTCGTGCTTTATCGTCAGTGGCAGCCAATAGTAAAACGGGGAAGACGAAGCAAAACACTACTAGGGAAGAGAGAATTCCCATTGATTCCGCCATTGATGGATTTATGACGGAGACTGTCAAATGGAAGGAGCAGACGACAATAAGGACGCCATTGGAGTTGAGTTACTGCGGTGGTGTGAACAAGCGCTTTTTTAAGGGAATAAGGAAAAATTATCGTCAATAATATAATTTTTTTGTCAATTTTTTTATAATAATATTAATTATTGATTAATTAGAATAATACAAACTTATAAATTATTTTCTTAAAAAATCTCTAATATGTTAAAAATCAAATTATAGGTGGTTATAAGACAATAAAAATTTATTAAATTAATTAGTTGATAAACTAAAGTTGGTATTATTTTAAAAAAATGTCTTCTAAGTTGGTATTATTCATGATTAATCATAGTTGGTGTTATTATAGGAAAATTAACAAAACGTTGTTTTATTCACGGTAATTTTTCCAAAAAATTATTGGAATTCTATAAGGTAACGTGTTTTTTGTAAGATGAAGTAACAACATGATTTTGAAAAACGAAAGTCGTAATTTTTTTGTATAGTGTAGTATATAAAACTTGTCTGCTTATAATTTTAATAGTATTAATAAGCAAAAAAATATTAAAGTAACCGTTAATTTTAGTTTTTGATAAACTTTGCCTACAAAGTCTTTTGAAAATTTTACGATTTTTCATACCTTAAAATTCTTCTTCGTGAACGTTTTTTCCTTAGGGGAGGTTCTGAGTATGTTCAGCATATTCTACCACACAGGGCCTCAAAAAACTTGGGGGTCTCAAAATTAAAATACGTAATATATATTTAGTGTCTAAAGATACAAAATTGATAAAAACATATCATAATTTTCGAAATTGTACAGGGCCTTTAAAAATTTTTCAACTTTTGCTCTGCCCCTGCTTTCCCTTCATTGTAACATAAATTTTGTCTAATTTTGAATTGTTGTTGAGATTTTACACACTCTTGATCTATATTTTGAGATAATTTTTCATTAATTTAACTTTCTTTGAGTTTATTTATATGTGCAAAATTAGGGTTTTGTTGCTTTTATTATTATGTTAAAGTATTTCATTTGAACCTTTGAATGTGTTTTAATTATTAGTTTATTGTTTACAATTGGGCTTAATTGTAACACATGCTTGTTTTTTGAGGTTGCGAAAATTATGATTTTAATTGTGTCTATGATTTTGATTTGTAGAATGAGTGAACCTGTGATGTTAAGGTTTAAATGGTTGTGTGATGATATTGACTTAGATGTAGAATATAAAGATAAGGTTACTTTGTTAGTTTTGATAATAGATCGGAAAGATCTGTATATTAGAACTCGTAATTTATGATTGATTTTCCTTCATTTGCATATGTTTGAAAAATAAAATACATTAAACTGAATTGTGATCAAGACTAAACGAAAATGTTTGAGAATGAGGGTACTAACAATGGTATATTTCAATTTGGAGACCATGAAGTTTATTCTGCATAAAAATAAGTGTGCTTCGAATTTAAAGCCTTCCTTCGGCTCCTACCCTTAATAAGGATAAAAAGATACTCCCATTAAGTCTTAACGAAAATCTGTAAAAATTAGAGCTCTTAGGGTATGTTTGGCCTAGCTTTTGGAAATCAACTTCTATTTCCTAAAAGTAATTCTGTAGAAACTGTTTCTATAGAAACAGATGTGTTTGGACTTATATTTTAAAAAAGAGTTTCTGGGAAACAAATACATTTGTGTGATTTGTGTGTTTGGCATTTTTTTTCTTATGTTTATTTAATGTTAGTGTTGTTATATGATGGAAAAACATATAACAAACATTAAAAAATAGTCAAGTCGCAAAGTATCAATTTTAAGAGAAACACCCAAAAACATATAGCATACACGAAAAAATAATCATTGTAATGTTAGAAAAAAACATTCAAATACACTAAATTAAATAATTGAAAATAAATCCCAAATTTGACAATATGTTAATAAATTTAAAGATAAAACATATATGAAATTTTGATGTAGTTTAAACGCATAATATTCAATAAAAAAATAATTAGGATGTTGGTTGTGATAAAAAATTAATTATGCAATGAAGTAAAAATTTTTGAATTATGGTGGAAAATATGAAAAAAAAAATTAATAAAAATTTGGAAAAATGGACATTAATAATCCCAACTTTGCGTGATCCGCTCAAAACAATCCCAACTTTCGATTATTTTTTAAAATACCTAACTTTGCCACTTATTTGCTCAGGACATACCCTTTTATTTGTTTACCGGTTGTAACAGGTAAAACATCTCTTATAACCCATTAGTTCCCACCTCCCTCCTCATTAATTCAACTGACCTAACTTTTCTACAGTATTCAAAGCCTTTTCTCTGTAAAAACTCCATCTTCAAGCTTTGGTAAATTGTTCCCACCTCGAAGAGAAAATGAAGAAGAAGAGTCGCTCCTCTTCGTCATCCATGGTAGTTAGGCCTTAGTTTAACAAGTGTACTGAATTTATTTTGCAATCAGCAACTTTATGAAATCAAATTATATATTTATGAAATCAACAACTTTGTTCCATTACATTGTTTATGAAATCAGCAACTTTGTTCTATTACATTGTTCATGAAAATACATAACACCTAATCATCATCTTTTAGTTGATGAAGAACAGGAAAATACCAAACAAAAACCATGATACAACAAGTACATAACACACTGATTTGAAGGAATTGTTCATTTTTGCTAATTCTACTCTAAGTGAACCAACTTCCTCTTTCAAAGCTTTGTTCTTTTTCTTCAACTGTTGAATTTTGTCCAGCAATTCTTCATTATCCATGAAGATCTAAATCCTGAAGAGGATGATGTATTTGAAGCACATAATGATTTCATGGTTAGGGTTTAATAGAGAAGAAAAAATTTAAAAAAAAGGAAAGAAAAGATGAGAAATTGATTTGAGGAAGAAGGGCATCCGCATCAATGAAGAAAAAGGTCATTAATAGTGGATTATTTTGAAGAGATATAAGGTTGAAGATGATATTTATAAAGGGGAAAAGAGATAATAAAAAAAGGAGTTGTAACGGGCAGAATTTTACCTGTTATAACCGGTAAACAAACACAAGGGTATGTCCTGAGCAAATAAGTGGCAAAGTTAGGTATTTTAGAAAATAATCGAAAGTTGGGATTGTTTTGAGTGGATCACGCAAAGTTGGGATTATTAATGTCCATTTATCCTAAAAAAATTTTATAGTTAATTGAAGAAAATATATGAATTTTTTTAACATATAAAATGAGAAAAGTATGAAGCTCTTTGAAAAGTTAGGAGCATAAGTTACAATTTGTAGCTTCTCCTCTTGACCCTTGTAGAAGCTGTTTTTAGCTTTTTTCAAAACTGTTTCAACTTCTCAGAAACACAGTGTTTGACCAAGTTTTAGCTTTTCTGTTGCAGAAGTTGTTTTAAAAGTTTAAACACTACCTTAGTCTACATCAATTGATAAATACATAAACATGTTACTATTGTGTTGAAAATTCTTTTTTCAAAAAAAACTTACACTCGCGTAGTCGCGTTTCTTAAAAACATATTGCTATAGAATTTCCCTTTCCAATATTATCGTGTAAAATCAATTTGCTATTACAAAAATACCACAGACATTGTTTGAGATTCCACTTGTTTCAATTATGCTATAAATTATCGAGTTTACTTAAATCAAGAGAATTCTCTTCTCTACAATAAAAAGCTTCAAATCGAAGGATCTCAATTAAAGTAAGTATCACATATCTCAGACAAATTTCCGAGTTTATTTTAGCTCATCATTCCTTCGACTTACCCTATAATTTAAAAAAAAATAAAAAAAATGTGATGGTCCCACCAATCCTTTGTTATTGCAAAACAAACATTTCCTAAACTTCAACGATATCTTTACATGCTTACATTACTCCTTCAGTCCTTCTAGACTGCCATTGAAGCTATCCACCCAAAGCTTCCATTTCGCAACAATGGCGGCTCTAATCAACACACTTGCAGCAATTAAGTTATCATCAAACAACGGAAATACTCATTATAGAACTCGCACATTTGTCTCTTCTTCTTCAATTTCTCTCACCAGTAAGCTTGTATTCTTCCATTTCATCTACTTAAGTTTTTGATTTAATGTAGTAATTCATGGATTTTTTCTTGAAATTAATGTCTTTAATTGCTGATATAGGGAGAAGATTCACGATTAGGGCAGCGGATACTGATACTGATGAAGGTAAATCATTGGTTTTTAATTGCTTTTTTAAGCCTTAATTTGATTTGATAATTGATTAATAGTTGATTCAAAACTGTGAAAAAAATGTTAAATTCTGTTGAATTTCAGAAAAAATTGTTGATGTTTGTGTTGTGTGGCAGTGAAAGCTCAGGTACCAGATAAGGCACCATCTAAAGATGGTTCCAGCTTCAACCAGCTTCTTGGAATTAAGGGAGCTGCTCAAGAGACAGTGGGTTCTTTTTCCTTTTACTTTTTTGATGCACTTTGTTGGATTGATTTTGTTTTATAATTTCTCTATTGCTTGTTAGAGTATATAAGATATATTGGGCCTTAACCATCGGCTTAAGCTTTTGGCTGAGTTGGGTCCTTGACATGGTATCAGAAGTCAAGTGTGGAAAGAGGTCACGGGTTCAAATCTCAGCCACCCCTCATTTAAAGTGGAATATTTAGCGCCATGTATGAGGAGAACATGCGTTGCATCCACACTTCTAGCCCAAAGGCTCTCATTTGCGCACTCAATTTATCCCACTTAATTGAGTGGAATGCCAATTTTATTGGTAACTTGAGTTAGTCTTTATTTTTATCAAGTGCTGCAAACTTGCAAAGTGTGTCTTGAGTCACATGTTGTACTCAATTTGTTTGGACCTTTGAACATGGGTATTTCCCATGACTTAGTCTGAAGAGGGTGTAACTTTGTCCTCGCCATTCTTGTTAAACAATTCGTTGACACATGCTTTATAATCAAAAAGAATGACTAAGAAATTCTATACGATTATAGAAGATTACACAAGAACTCGGTGGTGACGAACGGATGGTTTGAATGGTGGGAGTTGGGACCGAAGAATGAAAAGGAAATTCTAGATGATAGCTTCATTAGGGAAACTTCTTGTGTGATTTTTTAATGCATGTCGCTATAGTGATTGTACGATTGAGGCATATTGAAAATGTGCTCTTGTATAATATGGGGTTGAATGTTGATTATACTTTAGTCAATTTATGATCTTGAAGTTGTGGAATATCAATAAATACCAAGAAGAAGAAAATAGGATTATAAAAAGGAAAATTGTATGGCTTTGTGTAGAATGCCCTATGAAAAAGGATGCTCTCACTCCTTATATGATGAAATAACGGGAGAGAATTTTGTGCTTACATTAGATTTATAAATCATGGACGACGATAAGTTTTTTTAGTTTAGAACATGCTGTAGTTTTATGTATCTATGATGTTAGGATAATAAACTACAATAGTAAGTAAGAACAATAAACCAAAAGAGGTAAAGAAAACCAGAATCATTTCCCAAACTAAATGTTCGTTAGTGCTATTATTGCAGAACAAATGGAAGATTCGTCTCCAGCTTACAAAGCCTGTTACATGGCCTCCATTGATTTGGGGAGTAGTTTGTGGAGCTGCAGCCTCAGGTATGATTTCATATAATCTTTGTATCTTTCAGAGACTTGTTATCTTCGGTCTATTAATACAGATTGGTCTTTGCAAATGGTGTCATGCCACTGTGTAAAACATCGGTCGCATCACCGCATCGCGATCATACTGTAAAGGTCTTTAAGGTTGCCGTGACTGTAATAAAGGCTGCAACAATGTTATACCATCCGCATTGACTGTGGAAGTGGTTTCGCAACCATCGCTGCAACTGGGACTGAATCCGAGATTTTGAACTAGCCCATTCTTGCTCATACTGCATATTTTGTGACCTTTCAGCCCCATAACAATTTCTGTATTGATTAGCCCATTCTTTTTTCGATATGTTATGATATTCGAACAACTGAGCTCGGCTAATGAGCTTCTGTTAAACAGTTCTGTATTGATACAAACTTTCTTTTTCTAACGCAAAGGAAACTGATGTCCCCCCTCTTTTTCTCTTTGTATATTGTCGTTGTCTTTTTAATTGAGAATTCATTCATAAGACAAGGCAAACTTACGACCAGCGCATTGAATATTTGGGTTAGTCGGTCACTCTTCATAAATTAACTTTTTGGATATTTCACTTGATGACTGAGTCACGAAATGTCTTTTTTAATTATTTTCATAACAAGCATCTAGGACAAGTTGATCCTTATATTTCTATGTTTTTATACTTATAGTAGAATCATTTCTTTTTAGAGTGACAACTTATCTTATTTTCCAACCTCGTAGGAAACTTCCATTGGACTCCAGAAGATGTGGCTAAATCAATTCTTTGCATGATGATGTCTGGACCTTGCCTGACCGGCTTTACACAGGTCGGATTCTCTGCAGATTATACATCTTCTATAAGGACCTTATTTATATTTCGCTTGTGTTAATGTTTTTTTTCTTTGTAGACCTTGAATGACTGGTACGATCGAGAGATCGATGCAATTAATGAACCTTATCGCCCAATTCCTTCGGGAGCAATTTCTGAGAACGAGGTAAATGTTACTTTAACCACATAATCTGACTTGTAGCCCCCTGAATTCATTGTAATTGATGACAATTTTATCAATGCTTGTAGGTTATTACACAAATTTGGGTGCTTTTTCTAGCGGGACTTGTTATTGCCGGGGGGCTCGATGTGTGGGTAAGCATCTCACAATCGTAGCATAAATAGTGTATTCCCAAAATGTTTTTCGGCTTTCTTTAGTTCGGTTTTCATGTTAATCCTTTGTTCTTTAGGCAGGGCATAAATTTCCTGTAGTTTTCTACTTGGCCTTGGGTGGATCTTTTATCTCATACATTTATTCCGCTCCTCCCTTGAAGGTGATTTCTTATTTTACCATAGTTTTGTTCGACACTGGAAAAGACTTCTATCTTGACAAGTTAATATTTTCTGCAGCTTAAACAAAATGGTTGGATTGGAAATTTTGCCCTTGGATCAAGCTACATTAGTTTGCCATGGTGTGTTTCTTTCAGCTTTTACTTCATTCTTGGTCCCTTCTTTCTTAGACACTCACAAGCCAATTGCAGTCCGGAATTCTTTGTTCCCCACCATGCCAAAAGCAAACACCTATAAGAATGGTTCGGATTTTTAGGAGTAACTAAAATGACCTGAAACCGTATCATATGATTTGCTAATCTCCTCGCAAATCGTGAGTCGAAGTAAACTATATTATGGTCGATGTTGGCCAATTTTGAGCAAATTGAGAATTCAAAAGCGAATTAGTTACACGGATGTTACACATTAGCAAGGATGATTTTTTGCCAGCACTAACACTATGTTTGGATAAAAATTTGGAGAAAAGAAAGGAAAGGAAGGGGAAGGGTGGAAAGGGAAAGGAAGGGAAGAGAAATGGAGGGAAAGTAACTCTTATTTGTTTAGGAGGGAAGGGAAGGGAAGGCAAAGGAAGGGAGAAGACCCTTCAATTTTTTCCAACATCGGAAAGATTGATAGCTCAACAAATATCATTCATCCAATCCCTTCATCTGTTCCTTCTTATTTTGTTATCCAAATAAGGAATCTCTCATCCCTCCAAATCCCTCCCCTTCTTTTCCCTTCATTTCGTTTCATCCAAACACACCCTAAGTGAATTACCTACATGAGATCTGTAGGCGACCCGATTGGATGACCTAGGAGCTTCATTAGAAACTAACAATCAAACAAAACAAGGGATATAGCGAGGGCTATGCCTACCAGTTTTCCTATTGCCTTTTCTGGTTCTGCTCTGTTTCTTTGTAGCTTAAGTTCTGATTGTTTGATTTGTTGATAGGTGGGCCGGTCAAGCTCTGTTTGGCACTCTAACGCCTGATATAATTGTTCTTACACTCTTGTATAGCATTGCTGGGGTATGCTTTCTTCATTATCAAATAATTTATTACCCACTACATGTCTGCTACCCTCCTTCCCCCTGGACCCTGACTTGTGCAGGATAACGGGTTGTTGACTCTGGCTCTGTTGGCCAGAATTAAAAATTATAAATATGATGAATAAAAAGTTGTAGTTTGGAAAAGAGAGATGGGAAGGTTGTATGGGATGAAAAGCTAATGTGAAACAGTAATAATTAATTTGTTGAATTTAAATTGATATATTCCCGTAATTGTAAACTTTTCACTTGAACACAATGCATGATTTGTAATAACACAAGTTCTTTTCTCTCAATGTTATAGCTTGGCATTGCCATTGTCAACGACTTTAAGAGCATTGAGGGTGACAGAGCGATGGGATTGCAGGTTTGTCAAATTCTTTTGGGTGAATCAAGTCGCTATGCTTTTCCAAGTTCTTTAGTTCCTAGATCTTACTCCGTAGAAAATTCTTTGCAGTCTCTTCCGGTAGCTTTCGGCATTGATACTGCTAAATGGATTTGCGTTGGGGCCATAGACATAACTCAGTTGTCCGTTGCTGGTAATCATCCTTTCAAATTTCAATATTTTGAGAACGATTGATTCTTCTTGCCAAAACTATCTCTATAATGCCAAAATCTTTATCACGAAAGATCGGGGTCGGCTATCTCAATAATTTGCTATATCCCCAAGAGTTGCAACCTGCAAATTGAGATAAGCAAATTATGGTAGGTTTTGTTTATTTCTGACCCATTTTAGACGAATTACTTAATCAAAAGACGAATTTAATAGCGAGTTAGATAAAACAGGGCCAGTCGTTTGATTTAACATTGACCAGTTTTTCTCCTAACGTGCACAAGTGCGCCCATAAATGACACTTCTATGCTCGTAAATAGATTATTTGGAGAAAGATATGCACGCATGTATTCTTGTAATACAATTACGCAAATTGTTGTATCAGACGGTCTCACCAAGAGAAAATAGCCCATCTAATACATATTATCATCAGAATATGGGCTTCTTTTTTGAGGATGTCTTACCGAGAAACAGTATCTCACAAGAGTAGCTCTTGTAATTTTGTTACCAATTGCTTTTGAATTCAACACTTCAATTGATAGATATTTGCTGCTTCACTGAATCAGTCTTACTATCATACTATTCCAATTTAGGTTACCTCCTTGCGGCTGGCAAACCGTATTATGCCTTGGCTTTACTGGGTTTGGTCCTTCCTCAAATTTATTTCCAGGTATGCTCTACCTCATCTCATTGTGTACTAAATTTCATGTTTAACCACGGGCGTGTTCGGCGTAACGAATAACTATTAGTAGTTTATTGAGGCGGAAACGCTACTTAAAAATGTCATTGTTTGGTAAAGTAGCAGTTTAAGTAGCATTTAGTTGTGTAATTAGTTGTTTTCAAAACATGACAACTTGTAACATTTCAAAAACAAAAGTTGCAGTTTAAGATTTGTATTTACATTTTTCTCAACAAATTATATCGCAACAGCTACCACTAATTTTACTGAATAACATTATTTACACATTTAATTAGACGTCTTAATATCTAACACTTTGCAACATAATTCGACTGTTAATTCATTTTCGAATTTATGATTCGCTCAAAATGACCCAAATATAACCCAAAACCAACCATAATTTGCTTTTGTTGATTCACGATTCACAAAGATATTAATAAATTATGTGACACTTATCTGATTAGCCCGTGACAATTCGTCACATAATCTCACCGTGACTGACTCGTGTGGACACGGGACGCCCGTAGGCTCGGGCCCACAAACCCACGGGTCAAGAGCGTTGACTTGCATATAAACTTGTTGAGGTTCATTGTTTCCCAAAACTACATGGTAGTAGGAAGATTAGCTCATCCAATATATATGCAGGTTAACAACCCACTATTTTATCGATGTGGGATCTTGTCTCACAAGTGAAGTATTTCCAACAGATCTTAACAATTGCAACAACTAACAACTACCTTGCGCCAAATAAAATGTTCCTTCACTTTAAAATCGCGCAGGGACGGGAACTTTATTCACGAATCTCGTGAGACGGTGTTCTTTCACTTTCGTAAGATCAGTGCCGAAACTTGGAACATCTTACATTTTGTTTACCTTGTTTCTCTTACAGACCCAATATCTCCTTAAAGACCCTATCAAATATGATGTCAAATATCAGGTACTCTTCTCCCCTTGCTTTGGAACCTTATTTAAGCCTTTAGACTTGACTCTACATTATTTTGCAATTTTTCAGGCGAGTGCGCAACCGTTTCTGATTCTTGGTCTTCTAGTGACTGCATTGGCAACCAGCCATTAAGTATATCCGATATCAGCTGTGATAGTTGCTCGTCGATGGAATTGAGATGTTGAATACTGGTGACTGGCAAGAAGGTATTGCGAAAAATGCGGGAAGTGGAACGTGTCGGGTAAGCAGCAATTGTTATGTAGTGAAACGAGAGGGAGATCTTGCTTATAAAGTGTACACACCTTTCATAATTCCATGGATAGTTAGATAAGTAGACGGCTAGACGCCTTGTGTATCCTTCATTGTTATGTAGTGAAAATGAAGTGCTTAATCTTGTAGCGTTAATATCTTGTATGTTAACTTGATGATTTAGCTTGTATTAGAGAGAAAAGTCGGCTTCTGTTGAATTTGCTCGCCGATTTAGTTTATTGCCCACACCATTCCTTCAAGAAAAACGATCGATTAGGATATGAATATCCTAATCGGAATGCAAAACATGCATTATCATGCAAGCTACTCATGGAGTAATTAACAAAAGCATCTATCTTATTTAGTTTGCTCATAGACAGAACTACTGTGTTGCTTATGCTCTGGTAAAGTATGCAACAAAAAGGGTATTGTTTATGTAGTAGACGACTTGGATTGTGACGGTTCACGAAATATGATGAAAAGGCTCACACTTGAAAAAGTATGAGTGCTCAAAACGAATCAAGCAGGATACCAAAGTTTAGATCAAGCATGTATGCTTGATAGGGTCAAGCGCGCGCGTTACATATATATGTTGTTTTGGCCCTTGCATCACGGAGTTAACTCTTGTCTTCAATGCTCCAATTAACCTTAAGATGCTCATAATGATCAACATCAATACCTTTACTTCAATGCCCAACATTTATCTTTATCCCTTGGATGCTTTATTTTCACAGGCAGTGAACTATGTTTATTTTGTTGATCTTCATTGAGGAAGCCACACTTTTCTTCGTGGATTTTAGCTTTGATTACGAAACTTGGACTTCCTTCCGCGGAGCATATGGAATATGGATGGAACCTTGAATGACTTGGGAGTTGGGACTATACAATTTATTCAACGAACATTATCGCGAATTTTTGCATCGACATATGACAATCTTCTTGGACTTCTTTGTTGCTCGACTTGTTAGGTGGTGCATTCATATCAAATCTTGATATGTACTCACATAGAGCACCAAGGTCCTAAATAGGGGAAGCGAACCAACTTTGTATGTTTTCTCTCAATACAGTCTCCTCGGGATTCCTAAATATTTCACCGAATGTTTACTACTTTACGAGTTTACTCCTCTTCACCATCATCGTAGGGGAGCTCTAAAGATATGCCATATTAAATGCCAAGACTACCTATCTATAAACTGTAAGCAAAACTGTTTGCAAAATTAGAGTGGTAAATGAATCCTTGAAATAACACCACATTGGTTTAGATCAAAAGATAACTCATTAAATATGAACAGATAACAGGAAATAGCAAGAGTAAAATAAAATGAGATAAAATGAGGTATGGTGCAATATCCCTTAGTTTGTGCAATACTGTATTGGGAGAATTTAGAATATTCCATTAACATTCAAAGTAACACTATTAAATAAGGTAAAGTGCATCAGTTGAAACTTCACTTTTTCAAGGCAATGAACAAACCCCATCTTTGCTCACCCACGCTACTCCTCGTCAGCTTAGCCTTCCAACCGCTAACTATGTCATTGTAATCTTCCTGAAAATTTCACCCACAAAAACAGAATCATTAAGCAAAACTATAGCGTGCATAGTTATGTAAATCATTCCAGTTTACAAGACCGTTTACAGGGAAGGATGTAAAAGAAGTAGAATGTGGACTGCATACAAACCTCGGAGAAATCATGAACGAATTCTTCCTTCTCCTTCTCAAGTGTATCTAGTTCCTTCTGCAGAACTTGAATGAACTAAAAACAAACAACAAAGGTTGAACTTTAGTTTTGGGCTCTCCAAGTTAAATACAGTGGAGTGTTTAGCAAACGTCTAATAGCTGATTGGAGTGGTTAATTTGACCATATGATTTGACTTTTTGGAAGTAGCTTGTCATAAATTAGTTGATTTATAACAAGTTGTTTCAACCAGCTAATTTACCAAATATTCATCATCTATTTGTGACTATATAAGCTAATATTGTCCAACAAGCTATTTTACCAAACACCCATAGTGAATATTTTATGAGGAAGTATAACCTGATTAGTCCTATCATCGGCAATAACCTCGCCAAATCCAGCCTCTCTTAGCATCTGAAAGAATTAATGACAATAGAAAGTTGTTGATATCAACAAGTTCAGAGATTGAACTCAAAATTTAAAATAACTTACCTGTCCATATGCTTCAACATCGTGGAGATCATATCCCCTCTGCTTGATGTACATTGCAAATTCAGGAGAAGGTGGACCAGCACTCTTGCAGTAGTCACTGATAAGAACTTTCCCTCCAGGTTTCAACCATTTGTAGAAGGATCTAAATAACCCAGGTTTATCCTACAACAAAATGACAAGTTCAAGAATGAGGTTTTCTTTCATCTGTGCATATAATATATAAGTCTTGGTGCAGTTTTGATAGAAGTACTATTCAAATTTAATGCAACACCAGTGCTTTTACACCAAAAACTCCATAGTTAGTAACCATTCAATCATGAAAAACGTCAAACATCAAGTTCACAGAACAAAATAACAATACTTTTTTCTGTTTATAGCCAACATATGCATAACGTATTATTTAACTACAAACCCAAAGGAAGGGCATTACGGGAAGATCGTCATATTTCTGTCAGGAGTGAGAAGACAGTTATTTTGTTGAGGAAATTCTATAAAATAGCAGAGACAGAAGTATCAGATTATTATAGAGTATTTTATATTGAATTTCTTTAACACATCTAGGAGAGACTTCGCCTAATCAAAACTTGTAGCTATATCTTATTTTCTGCCATTTTCTATCTACACTTACTTATATCTCTTATGCTTCATCTATTCCTTATCTTCAAAAAATAGCTGATCATTACATATTCCTTTTATGGGGATTAACAATTAAAGCTATGGCATTGTTGTGTTGTGTTGTTGATTACACAATTGTTCCTTTATGTGAGGGGTCAAGGTAGAATGATTGGGGGAAAAAGGTTCATGGGAAAAGGTCAAAAATGTTATTTAGTCAATCAAATGTAAGTAAGAAGCTAGGGCAACCTAGCACTGCCAGGTAAGATGGTACAAGGGAGGTTTGCGCATCTTGAGAAAGTCAGCCAGCTTAAGCACATCATAGCCCTAAACGTCATACTTATCTAGACAGTCTAGTACTCTAGCCCACCAACCCGATCCACTTATAAAGCACATATGACAACATTCAAAAATGGCAAGCAATAGTTTGATAAACTAAAAGAGACAATTTAACAAGACAAAATGAATATTATACATGTTAAGCATCCACTACAATGTTTGTTTATGTTTCTCAATCTGTCAATCATAATAAAATTAATAATACATCCACTTTGTCACGAAGCCCATGTAGTTCAGGTTACAGAATTAACTTGTCAGGATATCTCGAGTATTTTGGTAGTCAACTTTCAATGGCATATATTATATCAAGGCAGTATCCTAAAAATTGTAGATAATAACTTTGAACATTTGAAACTGAAACAAGTAATCATTCTACTTAGCAACTGTGTTCAAAATATTAGACTGGTGGAAGCTCATCAGAGCCAGAATGTTACCTGAATATGCAGAATGGTGTCACGGCTGTAGATGACATCAAAACTGTTTTCAGGAAAAGTTTTCTTGGTGCAATCTGCCACCTCAAACTCAACAGCACATTTGAGCCCAATAGCACGCTCCAGGGCAAAAGAAATCATATTAACGGAAAGATCTATCCCAACAACTTCAACATCAAAGTTCTCCGCCATGTAAAAATCACCACCACCAATCCCACAACCCACATCCAGGACCTTCTGTCCAGGCTTCAAGTCAAGCTTTGACACAAACTCTTTGGTTGTTTCTGCTTAGTACACCAAATATATCAGCGCCCAAAGCAATAATATGAAACAGATAACACATAAAATCCAGAAATGTTGACTTTCTATAAACCACCATGCCTCGGGCCCTCAACCACCCAATGAATACCTAAAAGGCGAGAAAAAAGAATAATTTACAGGGGATGTCCCGTAACAAACTAACAGACAGAGGTGATTTCTATACTACCTAATTTTCGCATTGTTAGAAATATGCTTGGTCCACGATGATGCATCCCGTAACAGGGAATGGTGTCTTGTATGAAATACACTCGAATCAAATATTCTCTCGGTCTCTAATTGTGTATACTATTCTGACAATTAGACTAAATGAAAAAAAAAGAAAGAAAACATTGATTTATGTACTCAACACTTTCCAAAGTGAACACTTGAGATATAAATTTTGTTTGCACCAATAAAAGCATCTAGAAGTGAACAACTAACACTATTATCTTTATTTATTCAAATAAACAAATCCCATATGTGCTACGCACCAAGTAACTTTAGAAGGAGACGTCGTTTACATTCCTTAGTACTTACAGATTTTTACGTAAAAAAAAAAAAAAAAAGTGAAGATTGATAGTCAACTAAAACTATTGCCAACAAAACAATCAACCAATACGATAACTCTAAGGTATCAAAAAAGTAATAAGCCAGACGCCCCAGATGCCAGATGATCTTCATATCATGCACAAAGAACTATTTTGAACGTATAGTACTAAAATATTTTTACACAAATGTGCTCCCTAGTCCCTACTACTATGTACTATCTTCTCTAAAGCTGTAGACTCATTGTAGCAATAATGTTCATAACCAATAAGCTTACCAATTCCTCCAGTGCTAACATAACCTGGACCAAATATACGCTCATATCGAAGAATGCTATTGCAGTTGTACTGGCTAGTATCCAAAAATCTCTGAAACCCTTTATCATCTTCTAAATCAACTTTTTGCCATAACCAGCTTATCTGTAGCCAATACCAACTTGTTAATGAATGTGGCTAACCAGTTGAAATCCAATGTAAAATAATAGAAATCGGCGCAGAAATGAAGACCTGGTTCTGATTCTTTTTGTTTCTGACATAAGCTCCAATACATTTGCAACCAATTAGGGAAAACTCATAGGAATTTTCATTGTCATCTTGAAAAAGACATTCTTTGAAAATCTGTATTAAACAAAATGTTAGAAAAATGTAAAGCAAGTTATCGCACTTTAGGTAATAGAACACAGAATGACATAATGTTTCAACTCAGAAATTAACAATGACGTATGAACCAAACCCCACAATAGCTAATGGACTTGGGTGGTATCTATCTGCTTCCTAAATTTTCACAGGAAAAGATATTCAAAATTAAATACCCCCCCCCCCAACCCAAAAAAAAAATAAAATAAAATCTCCCACTCTCCCTGTGTTTTCTAAATAGTTTAGAATTTTGGATCAGAATATCTAATGTCAAATCAAGACATGCAAGGTTTTTACGGGCATGTGCCACAAGATAAAGATGTCCTTATTTTGTAGGGGCCAAAGACTTATAGTTCTTTGGTTTTTGGATTATAATGGACTTTAAATAGATTGGCTCATCAAGTCTACATTTATTTATGTGAAATGATGTTTGATACCAAGGGTCAAAACTTTTTACTATTATTAAAAAGGGTAAATTTGCGTACATCCCAACTTCCACCCCCCCCCCCCCCCCCCCCAAAAAAAAAATAATAAAATAAAATAAAATAGAAAAAACCTCGCCTAAGTAGAAGCCACTTAGTGGCATTGGGGTAAGAACATGTTATTGCAACATAATAAAGCAAGGTAGCATGATATTTTATTACATCCAAGAAGTATATAATTAATGAAGCTAAGTTAACCAAGTAACAGTATCTTCATATAGGTGCATATAATTTAATTAAAGCAGGGTTGTTGTCGTTGGATAGACCAGGTTACTGGGGGCAGGTAGGAGCCCTTGGGGAGTTGTCTGAAACAGAACTAGAAGCATATAAGCTTTCCATTAAAGTACACTGATAATTATGTAATAGATGACCACCAACTACAGATACAAATGTACATTAAGAGCTTCAACAGTGACCAGTGGAAACCCACACAATTACATACGCTTTATAGGAAAGAAATAAAGTTTGTTGAGAATGAGAATGAATTAGGTCATATTAAGGGGTGGAACAGGATTTATCAATATAATAAAACATTATAAAAAATATTCAAATACAAAGAGATAACAGAAAGAAGTTTCAACCTTAGTGTAGAACCTAGGTTCACGATAGCGAGTAGGATTGCTTTTGCGCTTGTGATCACCAGATTGATGAAAACAAGATTCTCTGAAAAAAATATATCCGCCTGGCTTCAACCATTTTAACATCCTTTCAACCAGATTTTCGACCTAAAAGAACAGAATGAGAAATGAGGAGAAATTTATAAATGCTGTAGAAATTTATAAATGCTGTCTGGCAATTAGATAGTTAATAAATGCAGAGTTGCAAGTATATTGGAGCACAAATAATAGATTGGAAAAGCAAACATTTGATAATGCTTGGTAGCAGATTTGAAGTTATATTTTATTCAAAAGTTCTCTTTGTGAAGGGTAACGAAGTTCACTGAACGTACAAGAAACTATACAGCAAGTACAATACTTAGAACAATGACTGCGTATTCTGACTTCACACATACAGTGTATCCCAACGTATGGGGTAGCTGAAATAAAGAAAAGAAACTTGTGTCCTACAACAGAACTGTAATAGACTGGATCAGGTTCTGGAACCGTTAAGACAGAGAACACAGAAAAAATAGTTATAGAACAGCAAAAGTTAATGAATATTGATTGTAATCTCAAGCACTACAAGAATGATAGTAATACAAACATTCAAGAGGCTTGCAACTCTCCCAAAAATGAGTATAAACTCAACCTTAAAGTGTAATAAAATTTTCTAAAACACTACTCCTCTCATTCCTTATATATACTACTTTCTCTACTAACTAACTCACACCAAAATACCCATAATACCCTCACATCCAATTTATAACAAAAACATCTCACATAACCAGTAAAATACTATCTATTTCACGCTCCCTTCCACCATTTGCAATTTGACAGAAGCAAAACAATAAAACCCAAATGAAAGGTACAAGCAACTCATTAACAGGAGAAGAAAGGAAACAAGGTTATCAAGCTAACCATATGAATTAATATCCATAATTGACCCATATCAACACATATATGTAGCCGGATAAAAATTATCAAGCTAACCAAATGAATTAAATGCCATGTGACAAGATACTAGTATAAGCAAAGAAGAGAAATGAAATGATTTTATTACAAAGCATCATGTGAAAAAGTAGCAGAGACAAGAAAGAGAGCAAGCAATGATCAAAGTCAATAAGACAGGAGAAGTGATATCTAAAGGGAAAGGTCTCATACAACCACATGGAGGAACAATTTAAATCAACAACCAGTTTGTATCAAGGATCAAGAGTTAAGAGTCTCCACAATACGTATATAAAGATGAGATAAAAAAAACTAAATAAATACTCTTTTATGCGTTTAGTTTTCTTGAAACATGTCAGATTCATGTAGACAAAAGATCCATGCAGCAATAAACAGAAACAACTCAACGTCCATAAAATTATAGATGCTAGTCGGAAAACATGTCACTTGATGCCAGTATAAATGAAATTATAGTAGCATCCGAAATGGAAACAGTTTCAAAAGAAAACACAATTGACAACATAGTGGCATACCTCCTTATCAGAAAGATACATGAGTAACCAATTGGAAAATATTATGTCCACTGAATTTGGTAAAATATTGAGACTGGGAGATGTAACATCAGCACACATAAATTTTACATTTTCGTAGTGCCCATTTATGCTTTCATTCTGCAACCAAACAAGGGTATTAGAGCTGGTAGAAGAGGCACATTATATGAAATAATTTCTGTACAGAAGATTCGTGACTATTAATATTGCCTATGACAACTACGGAGAAATAAGAGAGAAAAAAGAAAGGTTTTTCGTGTCACCTTCTTTATGACACTCTCAATGAAGTCGAGCGCAATAACCTGGCTAGCATTCTTAGCCAGTTCACCGGTAAAACGACCGATGCCTGCTCCAAGTTCCAAGACAGACTTTCCTTCATAAGGAGGAAGCAAAGAAAGTATCTGTAAGCAAGGAAAAATGTGAGAAAGCCATACAATTAGCTACTTTGGAGGACTAACATGAAAACTGCCTTGATGTTGGCATATGTATCACCAATTCACCAATTACAGTTCAATGAAAGATATTTTGGAGGACCACCATAAAATTTGCCTTGATGTTACCATTGGCATATGCAATACCAATTACAATTAAAATAAAAGATAATTTGGAGGACTAACATGAAAATTGGCATGCATTCGTAGGCAAAACATTACTCACAAATTGATTACATTACGAGTTACGACTAGCTATTATTCCCAGAAATGGGTCATGTGATAATATTAGTGTTCAAAGTTTAAATTACTATACTACGAAATGATATCCAACATCCGATTAGTCTTTGAGATAATCACTATGTTTGAATAACAATCTCGGAGAAAAAAGAAAGGAAGGGAAGGGGAATGAATGGAAGAGAAATGGAAGGAAAGTAACTCTTGTTTGTTTAGGAGGGAATAGAAGGAAAAGAAAGAGAAAATAAAGTTTTTACTTCAAATCTTTCTAAGTTTGTAGAGATCGAGACCTTAACAAAAATCCGATTCAAGTATCGAACCCTATTAAGAATTGAGTAGTCGGGTCAAGTTTCAGTTGGATCAAGTACTGCTTTCCCAAACAAGGTCCTGAGATCGAAGCTCGCCTAATCCTACCTTTCCTTCAGCATATACTATGATCCTAAAAAAATAATAGCTTGGTATTCGGTTTGTTAATCACATAACTTGTTCAATCAAATGAGTTAGGCCTTATATTTTTACACAAAAAAAAAAAAAAACAAATATTGTGAAAATAATAAGCACTATTACCATTTTAAAACAACTCTTTGAATGGTGCCTATACTTTTATATTTTTTTTTTTTTTTGTAATGGTGAATAGATCTTACAAAACTATTAGCTATATGATTGCTCAAAAATTTTCCCACATAAAAAAAAAAGCACTTTACTTCTAAAAACTACCTTTCATTAATTAAGGAAGTCAAAGCACATGGCCTAAATAAGATAGTAACAACGGCAAAGTTGCAAACGTTGTGTTTCAAGGAGATTCAAATCAAAATTCACACTGAGTGAATCTCACAAGTCTGATGGTGAATTGAGAGTCATTTCCGTGTGTTCCTTAACTTGAATCAAATTCAAATATATTGTCAACCATCATAATTTCAAATTTGTATAGCAGTTGATAAATTATGTTAAATGACTCATTAGATCATATCCACATTTTATTTTAGTGAAGTTGTACGTGAAATTGCCCATGATGTTTACTGCTAAAAAACAAACCAAAGTAAACTCCTTGTAGGAGGTAGGGTTACATATGCTTAATTGTTTGATATCAAATGGTAAAAACGTAATATAATTTAACTTAGAAAACTACTTTGAAAAGTATATGATTATGCTTATCGTGCTCTAATCATTTTTTTCTTCACAAATTCATTACCATATATTAACGTTTAAAAGGTGGTATTATACAAAAATGGAAAATTATGCAGAAAAATACATGTTTGAGGGTGACAGCACCTACCACCACGGGAATGACATAACACATTTAACTCAACAAAAAATTAAGCCAAAACTCATTATCATTAACCAAACGGCTGGTTAGTGTAGTGTCATATTGCATAATGAAGCTAATAATTCTCACATTCATAAAAGGATGTCACTTTTGTCAATACTTTTGCTCTAAATTCTAATTGATTCATAGACTCTATTTTTCTATACATTTTCCTCAAGTAAAGAAAAAAGAAAAATAGTTACCAGAATAATGAAATACTTTCTCAAACCAAAAAAAGAAAGGTAAGAAAAGTACCTCAGGTCGCTCCTCTTTGTCAAGATCAGACGCTTTGGAATCAAGCATCATAGCCTCAACAGTCAAATCAACGGAATGTTCAGTCCAATATTTCTTAAATATTTCTCTATCCAGCTCATTCACTCCCATACCTGCAAATCAAAATCAAAATCAAAATCAAAATGATCAAACCTTGATTATCCCGAATCCATATATATACACATATTACATTGAAATTTCAAATCAAAACATAAAATGGCTATAAGAAGAACCTGTAGAAGCCATTGTAGGAGAGAAAAAAAGGTTGAGATACAAATCTGAGAGTAAAAGCGACGAAAATGTGAATTAACAACCCTCGATTGCGAGACGAGAACGAGTGAAGGTTCTAGATCTACGATTGAAGGCTCTCCCCTTTTGCCGCATGAGCAGTACTGCAATGCAGATCGATACAAACAACTACTCCTACTATGGTGCGATTGCTATGACACCTTGTTTCGTTTACACGACTGAGAACTGTGGATTTTATATAAATAGCATTCCTATTCCCTAGTTGGTGTTTTATATCCAACCTTACCTCACGGGTAAAGACTTTCTCAGTATCCCGCAGTAGATATGGGTTCGGGTGGTGACTTTTTTTCCTTGAAAGATGCGGATAAATCATACTCATTTTTTCAATGAGGGTGTACAGAGAAATGCGCGTAGTCAAGAAACCTCCAACAGATACTTGCGCCCAGTAGGGGTTGGACTCTAAATTTTCTACTCCACATGCAAATGCTCTATCCACTGAGCCACAAGCGCTTTTGGTAACCCCACCACTATATGTTTTTAGAAAAATTGAAATTAATATGGAAAAATTTGTAATACTTTAGATTTAGCTTGAAAAGGGATTGAAGAACTATTCATATCAACAAGGTGCATGTTTTTTATGAGAGTACATTTGCTAAGAACTCTACAGTTAGGTGTGTTTGGTGTGGAGCAATATTAAGATGAGTGACTTTTTGGGAAGTTTTTCCGGGTGCGTATGAGTGAGGTCAAAGTATGCTGAAAAAAACTTGTCTTGGTATGTGGGACCCGAGTGTTACAAAATGTTCCTAGAATAATCCAACTTTTTGATGATTTTCTCATAATAATCCTCCCTATTTGATTAATCATGATTAATCTCAATTTTATAGGGTATTCGCCAAGAGTCTACTCGGGTAATCGAATGACTTGTTATAGAATGTAATTTATCAAAAAAGTAAACTGAAAATCAACATAAAGTTTGAAAAATTTTTGAAAACTTTATATAAAAGATTCTAAAAGTATATTAACATTTTTTAAAAAAAAATTTCCCCATTTTATTTTAATTTATCTTTTTAAAGAAAATAAAATTGCTATAGCAGGTCATTCGATTAATTTTGAAAACTTTATATTTTAACAATATATCTTTTCTATTCATCAAAAAGATATCTTTTATCTTTACATGAAATACCACCAAAGAAGAATGAAATATTTTCGTATCTCTTTGTAATTAAAAGGACAACGTGATATGTAATCAACTCTAAAATTAATATTTAAATGAAAAATAGTCTCTTGATGATACTGTAACGGCCCGTTTGGTAGGTGGTCATAAACGATGGTAATGGAAATGAAAAATTAGTGTAATTATAGTTGAAAAATCTCTTGTTTACCTTGATGTTCATGTTTGTCTAACTTCATTCATCTCATTTTCTTAATAAAATACATTCCAATGCATTACCATTAGGAAAGGTGATATTAGGTGGTATGAAAATTTGTATACAGAAAAACTTTTTTGTGATCAAAATTTCATTACCATGGGAATGATATGGATCTTTTAGTGAAATTTTACACTATAAATCATTCTCATTACCACTATTTAGTACCACTAACCAAACGGACCATAAGTTATAACTACTTAATGACATAGAAATAACAAATTTTCTAAAATGACATAGAAATAGTAAAATTTTCTCCAATTAAACATGTCCTAAATGTAGGGTATGGATTTATTTTTTATATCCAACGCCCAATGAATTTGAGTTTGGTTTAAATAAAAAGGTTTGTGACATAAAGCCACATAAATTCTCTATCTCAACTACAGGTGTACATTCGGGTCATTGGGTTGATTTCGGGTTAGGTTTTTCGGATCGGTTCAAAATCGGGTTTTTTGTTCACATTGTTTTTTACATAATTGTAGATGGATTTTTAAGTCGGATCAAATCGGGTTCGGTTATAAAGTCGGGTGTCTATCGGATCATCGTGTCTGTTTTGATCACCTCTAATCTCAACCCATTAAAATCAAATTCCGCTATTGGTATGCTTGGCAACTTGAAATTTATTTTCAAATGTTGTATCGGCCCAAATACTATGTTTGACAAATCTTAAATGTGGAAATATAAAATTGAGCCAATTTCACAGAATTCCAATAACAACGTAAAATGGTCAAGTATCAAATTTGTAAATTTCAAGTATACAATAATTTCCAATTCTAAATTTGAATACTAAAATTAGATTTCTTATTCTCAAATGAATTCTGTGTTGCTAAACACTACCTAAATTCATTGTAAATCCGTCAAACTCGCTCTAAATCCGACCCGACAAAAATCAAAATCAATTTTAAATTTTTTTAAATAAATTTATTTTTTAATTTATCAGCTCCACGCCCGAGTTCGAATCCGAGTGCTATTTTGTTCTGGTTTCTCGTATTCACTTCATCTCACCCTGAAAATCTTTTTTTTCCCCCAAATTCCCGAAACCCTATATTATTATGGTTTTTTAAGAAAAATTATGATTGTGATAATGTTTCAGTACTGAAATTCCTTTATTGAGGAATCTGTTAATTTAGGGAGAATTCGGAAAATAAGCGGCAATGTCGGAATTTGAAAATTTGACTACAAAGAAAGTTGCTAATCGTTACCTAAAGCGAGAAGTTCTTGGTGAAGGTACTTATGGTGTCGTCTACAAGGCCATCGATACCCAGGTTCGCCTGTTTAAATAATTGAATTTTGAAATTTAGGGTTTTCTTTTTTGTTTCTAATTTATTCAGTTTGATATATTTTTTATCAGTTTTATTGACTCTTTGTGATGGTTTTTTTTCCTGTTCTTTGAACTGTATGTGTAAATGTGATCGTGTTATTTTTTTGATGGCCGATGCTATGCAGACGAATAGTACTGTCGCAATTAAGAAAATCCGCCTGGGAAAGCAGAAGGAAGGTGTCAATTTTACTGCCTTGAGAGAAATTAAGTTGTTGAAAGAACTTGATGATCCAAACATAATAAAATTGACGGATGCCTTTCCCCATAAGGATAATTTGCATCTGGTATTTGAGTTTATGGAGAGTGATCTTGAGGCTGTCATTCGGGATCGAAATATTGTTCTATCTCCTGCTGACATTAAATCTTATCTACAAATGACCCTGAAAGCACTTGCTTTTTGTCACAAGAAATGGGTCTTGCACAGGTTGGTATCCAAGTCTTTTGCAAATGTTACAATGATATTGCTGCCTTTTCTAAAAGCTTTCATTTACTTGTCGACTGACGCCTGACGGACTTACTTTTATAAATAGAGATATGAAGCCCAACAATTTGTTGCTTGCATCTGATGGACAGCTTAAACTTGGGGATTTTGGTTTAGCACGCATATTTGGGAGTCCAGATCGCAGGTTTACGCATCAAGTGAGTACAAATAGAGTTCACTAATATCCTCATAAATTATAACTTGAATCTTGGATGCTGTTTCTACATGAACTTTTAAAATACTAGGAATTCGCCACTTTTGAGATCTTATCCGGTGGACACTTTAATATTACACTCTAATTTAGGTCCAAATACATTTTTGGTTTGTTGGTGTAGTACCTAGGAATCAACATCTTATACTGTCAAAGGATTAGTTTGTCTGATTAGTAATTTCGCTTTTATTTCAGCTGGATTCCGCCAAAAAAACTTATGTACTTATAACAATTATTGGTGAGGAATGAAAGAAAAACACTTTATTTGATGATTTGGAAAAATCCATTTTTCGTATCTTTCATTGGTTATTAAGTTGTGTTTTGTTTACTTATTGCCTCCTAAAAGGTTTTCTTCCTTTTAAAGATTCTTTTTTAGTATCTTCCACTGGCTATTGAATTGTTGTATGTTGTTTACTTATGCCTCCTAAATGGTTTGCTTCCTTTTGTGTGTTGATTTGTTCTTATTCACAAATGAGTAACCTTAATACATGAAAGGAAATAATATTATTAAAGTTTGACTTATATTTGTCCGTATAACCTTGATACATTTGAATTCAATATTCATGCATAGCTGCTGGATTGCTAGTGGTTCGTGTCTCTATTATCAATTTATCATAGTTACCAGGGGTTTCATTTATTTTCCTTCACCCCTATACACCAGGAAAACAAAAAATAGGAAATTCCAGTGTTGTAAGTTCTTTGCATTTTGTATGATTTATTATGTGTCAAAAGTTTTGTGACTTGTGTAGTGAACATAATACTTGTCATGCTCAATTGTTGAAGCAATCTTTCCAATTTGGAACTCTGAACAAAGTTTTCGTTCATAAACTTTCCTTTTGGAATTTTGGAAATAATGATAAATTTTGTTTTTAGTTGAAGGGTTTGCAACATCTGTTCTTCTTTTTGACTTTGGCACCCTTATGAGATCAACCTTATTTATGTTGCAGTATTCAAGTTCTGTCATTGAGTGAGTCCATTGGACGTTTTTGGAAGGCACTAGAGATCAACGGAAATTTGTTGTTAGACCTTCGAGTTGAATGTTTTTGGCTTCTGGACCCCTTATCATTTATGCTTTCTCGAATAATTCGCTTGAATAATTAGTTCAAATTATCTTTAAGGGGTATCGCTTGCCTTATATGCTTTTCGCATATATATTATTTCATAGGCTTGCCTTTTCGTCATTCTTTTAGGTTCATTGGCCCATATTATGTGATATTTAAAAGTAGTATTTTCTTACTTATTCTTGTTAGAATGAATAGCAACATAAAGGTTGTTATTAGTTGTAGAAAAAATATAAGGGTGGAATGCTTTCTCTCTTGCCCTTATTCTTTTGTATTTTTGACTAATTTTTACTATGGGCTTGGGCTTTTGTTGACATTTGTGTTATTGAGAAAACACTACTAAGAATTATTTTGACAAATTAAACTATTTTATTCAACTCGTGCCAAACTTGAGTGAAGGAGTAGAGTTCTAGTAAATTAGTGACGAAAATATTGTCACATCATATGACCTAAACCAAATTTAAATTGACGCGAGTTGTCCTTTACCCATCGATACGTTGAACTACCTAAGATATGGTGAGGATATTTTAGTCTTCGACTTGTCAACTTCATATCGCTTGAATGTGGCGTTGAATGAATACGAGCTCTACGTTTCATCTCTCAAACCCGCGCATGTAGTGTTAAGTATGCAAGTATTGCAAGGTCATCACTCTGTAAGCAGTTCTAATTCTGTTGTGGATGGTGTCAAATGAGATCAGATTATAAGGCTTTACGCTAAGATACCAAGGAAAAGAATTTGAGCATTTATGTGTTTGGAGCAAATAAGATAAGATGTATCCATGGAGAAGTGGCATGGTGCATGTTGTTTGCTAATGACATCGTATTAGTGGATAAAATTCAAAGGAGATCATTAAAAATTAAGACGTTTTAAACTAAGGTTGGGTAAGACATTGTCTTAAGTTTAAGACATTGTCATTCTGGCATGAATGATCTATGCAAAAGTTTGATCGATTTGATATGAAGGCTTTCTCCAAGGGGGTGATTCAAGTATCCCAAGGTTTTTTCCTTGGTGAGGCTTCAAAGATAGTTGAAGCGTCCTACATGGGGTAAGGGGGATTCGCAAACTTTTTTGCTTTTGACGTTGTCATGGTGTTTTGTGGTTGCGTTTGTTTTAGTTTGTATGAATGTTCATGGGCTTAGGTTGTTCTTAAGTTGGGATTTCCTTCGAGGTTGGATGACTGAGCTCGTCTCCATCGATGGAACATGGGTCTTTGGCCCCTTGGAATCGACTTCCTACCTTTCACTGGGTTGATTGGCTGCTAGCGTAGTAGCGTTGACTTCTCACGTGGTTTAGTTGGGTTGTGTGGCTAAAAATGACTAGCAACCATCATGTACCTTACCATTTGTGCAAAAATTGCGATTTTGGTTAAAATTGTTGTAGATAACTAGATATGGTGACGTAGTGACTAGGATGATGCGGTTGATGTAACGACAATATTGTCCTTGACCATGAGCTATCACTTGAACTTTGAATTGGCATAAATGCGATTGTTTTACACCTTTATAATGCGTGTAGTATTAGTTTGGTAGATTTGATAACCTTTATTGCAACGATACAATGGGTAGTAACAGGGTAGATGCGATTGGCCAGTTGATTGTCCGAGACCATGATTTATCACTTGAATCGACACAAATTGCGGTTTTCTTACACCTTTTCAATGCTAGTACTATTGGTTGGGTAGATTTGAATACCTTTATTGAAACAACATAACCCAACTTTGTTTTTTGCGCTATAATCCAACCCCACATGTTGGTATTGAAGTTATGACATTTGCTTTTAAGTGATTTTTACATTTTTCTTAACTATGCTGTTTCATGATGATGTCAAATATTATTTATTTGAATAATTGCATGCATTTTATGGTGTTTTTGATTCAAGGTGATTCTGAAGTTTGAGTCTTATGTGCTGCAAGTAAGTGGAGTTTGTTGTCACTTTTCCATAAACAATTTAGAGATATCGCCTATGAAGTAAGAGCGCAAGGATACAAGGTTAAAATTATTATAACATATAGACGCCCCTAAGCCTTTGAGCATAACTGTTTATGCAAGATTTTCTTATAGAAGAAAGAAGGATAAAGCCTTGTCGAATTGCGACTTTAGTGTCCGTCCTCATTATTTTTTATTAAAAGAGGACCAGATTGAGGAATATGCATCGTATTGTTATTCCTTGTGAATTGCATGAGCGATAAAATTCATTTTTATAGTAATTTAGCTTTAGAATATGATGGTTGATGAAGATTGTAATTGTTTTCCATTTACATGTCGTCTACTCAATCTGTCATTAGTGTGACTCTAAATCTTCTTTTTTGCAGGTTTTTGCTAGGTGGTATAGAGCGCCTGAGCTTCTATTTGGATCTAAACAATATGGTCCTGCTGTGGATATTTGGGGTGCTGCATGTGTGTTTGCAGAACTTTTGTTGAGAAGACCATTTTTACAGGTTAGCTTTGTAATACCTCACATCTTTTGGAATTATTTTATATTGTGAAATCATCTATATACCTGTACGTATGGAATGCTTGTCAGATATATCTTATCTGGCTTGTCTGATTATTTGAGTTGGAAATGGCATAAGCTTCGTTTTCATCTTCAAGACTTCTTGAGACCTTTCATTCCCCCTTTCCATGTATTTGTTAATTAGCTTTTAAAGCTCAATCGCATGCTTGGGTGCATATATATATATATATATATATATATATATATATTACATGTGTTGATGAATTTGTTGCAGCAGTTATTAGGAGTTTACTTTTGTCAAAGACTGGAATCATCGGTTCTAGTTGTAATCCACTATTTCCTTGTTTTGAAAGATCCTCAAAAAAAGATATAGTGCTTAAGTTGAAAAATCACCTGACCAGGTGCTTAGCTTGCTCTTATTTCATCTTCATGGCTCGTTATGGCCAAGAAGGAATGGGAACCTGAGAGGCTGGGAGATATAGTTCCATGGATTTATATGAAGCCATGAAGCTTGCCTTGACTTCTCAAGATGACCTTGTTGTGTTGAAGACATAGCGTTTTTTTTTGTGGTAAGACATGGTCACATGGCCATTTTCTTGTTAGGGTTTTCTTGCTGTTCACTATATTTCAATATCTCCTCGAGCCCCGAATGACTTCTCCCAAACCTTTTCGCTGGACTTCTCTGTATTAGTAAGTCCTAAAACTATTTAACTTGGATACATTGATTGTTCCTATTTCATTGTTGCTTTTCTCATTGGGTTAATGTGCTTATAGTTTGGGTTATTAATCAATTGAACTTTCCCATTGTCATACATTGTTGGTAGTCTGGATAGTATGCCTGTTTTGTTCTGCTGTTCATTTACTGCCAATAATTTTCTTTGAATTTGATGGCTTGCATAATATCTCATATTTTGTTTGAGCTGACTATTTACCTTTTTCCTGCAGGGTTCAAGTGACATGGATCAATTAGGCAAAATCTTTGCGGCCTTTGGGACCCCAAAGACTGCTCAATGGCCTGATATAATCTATCTTCCTGATTATGTGGAATATCAATACGTGCCAGCACCTCCTCTCCGCACATTGTTTCCAATGGCTAGTGATGATGCTTTGGATTTGTTATCTAAGATGTTTGCATATGATCCAAAACTTCGGATTACAGCACAGCAGGCTTTGGAGCACAGGTCTCTGTCTTGACCACGTTTTAGCATGTTTAATGGGGATGCGAAATGCTTATGTTGAGCTAATTGTTGCATTTTGTCCTCCTATGTTTATATGATATTTTGTTTACCATTCAGATACTTCACATCACCACCTGCACCGACTATTCCATCTTTACTTCCGCAACCTGGACGTAAAGGTGAGAGCAACTCAATGGTTCCTGAAAGTAATCCAAATGATGGACCCACAGTGTTATCTCCACCTAGAAAGATGAGAAGAGTAATGCCTAATAGAACAGATGGGTTTGAAGAAAATGTTCACAACGCAAAGTTTGATGATCATGTCAGTGAGAGTGGACTAACAGCTGGAGCAAGCTCCAGAGGTACTGATTACATGCCAATGTCAATGGACTTTTCCAGCTTTGGTTCCCGACCAACTATTAGCAGGTAAATTTGTATTGTTTCTTTTAGTATATGTATTTTAAATGAATGGTTTCCCTCCCCCCCTCCCCATTTTGGAATTAAGGCTTTGGCATTGGTGTTGGCTGCTACTATCTGTCAAGTTGTTTTTTGGAATACATGAACAATGTTTCTTGAATAAAGGGCTGGGGCAGAATTTGTAATGCTTTGGCAATTGGCATTGCTGTTGGTTGCTACTATTTCAAGTTTTTGTGCTGGGCTAGCTGAGACAGAGTTTGTGACAGGCTTGTGCTTTTCTATGCTGTGTGCCCTTCTACTTGTTGAACAACTTTGTTTTTCCTTACCCTTCAAATCCTTCGGATAAGATTGTGAGGGACAGATGTGTGAAGGTCCCTGCTCAAGCCCTTAATCTGTAAGCACTCTTCAAGCAAGCACCTTGATGAACAAATAGGGAGAAGTCTGTCTCTGTAGCTTGTTCTCTCATCATCAACTTATGATAGTGCAAAATTACAGCTTCAATCGCGTTTTTTTATAACAGTTGCAATAATGCAATAACGGGTGCAATGCGGTTGTCGTGCCACCAAATATTGGCCGAGATAGTGAGACCATGAGATATTTTTTGAGTGGTCTAAAACACGATTTTTCAACGCCTTTACGATGCGGGTAGTATTGGTTTCAGTAGATTTGTAAACCTTTGCTATTTGGATGATACGATGCAACCTTGTTTCTGCACTATGGTTTATAGAACCCTAGTTTGGGTTTAGGTCTTAGACTATTTATCTCATTTTGCTTTACTCCAATGCCATTAAGTGGCTCCCACCTAGGGTGGGGTTTGAGGTGTAGGACTATGCACATGAAATATGAAGTTTGACCCTCTGTTTTTATTTTATTTATAGTTGGATAAGGAAGATGTCCACTTTTATAAGTAGAATACAATGGCAGTGATACTTTTTAGCAATTCTTAGGTATGATGGTATCCTTTTGAGTTTTGACATGTCTCCTTTGAGATGTCCACTTTATATGTAGAATCAAATAGTAATTCTTTGGTTTCGGATTATAATGGACTATAGTAAAATGTCTCATTTAATCATGTACACTTCTTATTTATGTGAAGTTGCATATGATGTTTGCTACCAAATAGTAATGGACTATAGTAAAATGTCTCATTTAATCATGTACACTTCTTAGTTAAAAAAGGAAGATGTCCACTTTATATGTAGAATCAAATAGTAATTCTTTGGTTTCGGATTATAATGGACTATAGTAAAATGTCTCATTTAATCATGTACACTTCTTATTTATGTGAAGTTGCATATGATGTTTGCTACCAAGGATCAATTAGAATTTAGAAACAACCCCTTTGTCTCACTTACAAGTTTAAGGTTGCTAACATCCAACCTTCAAACCCCACGCTTGGTGGGAGCAACTTAATGGCATTAGGGTAATGAAATATTGTTGTTGTTGATGTAAATAGCATTGATCCATTTCAGCAATTGATAAATGAGGTGGTATCTTTCTAAGTTAGATGGTGACATAATGTACAAGCAAATGTACAAATCTAGAATAAAGCTATTTGATGTTGCTTTTTGATAAAATTTCTGTGTAAACCTGGTGCAAATATGCGGATATTGCAGCGATCTGGTAATGGAATCATGCGGTTATTATAACTTAAATATTGATCAAAAATATGAATATCTCTTGATACAAACCAAAACACGGGTTTTTTTTTATTATACCTTCACAACACGGGAAATACCTTTTCGTTTTTATTGAAAACCTTTACAATGCGGTTGATGCAACCTTATTTTTGCACTATGGGTGCATCATCAATAGAAGTTGCAAAATCTTCCTTGAATTTGATGTGATCTAAATAAGGACACTACGTGAAGAGCATAAAGGAAATTCCCAGAATCAACCCTCAAAATGGCTCTTCATCCCCCCCTCCCTTTAACGTTGACCAGAGGTGAACTTGGCTTTAATACTTTTTTAAAATCTGAACTTCTGTTTGTTTGTTTCATTTTAGCATAGAGATGAATTACCAAGCCCTGACCATAACTGCAATGATTAAGCTATAAAAACTTGTCCATTATTGTGTTTGTAGATGAATAAAGCCAAAAGAGGAGACTAGAAAAAGAAAATAGTTGGGGTGGGGATGTGTGAAACTCATATATAAGCCAAATGTGAGGTGACGATCAAAGCAAGAGAGGATGGTTGCTAGCGAGAGTGAAATGTGGTATGAGACAAATGCATTTCCGTTTCCTATCACTTATCCAATTATCCTTCATTTTCGTAAGTGTTGCCACCAATAGAAATCTCCAGCCAATTTTTTTCCTACTAAACTATATCTCTGGTGTCATTTATCACTTTCTCGGTAATTTCTTACATGTGATTCGACATGGCATATGGTTTTTGGATTTCAATCCTTTGATCAACAATTTCGTATAATGTGTTTGTGAGTCTGTATTATAAATGTGGAACAACATGTATATGGAATAATGGATACGCCATTTTGTCTGAAATGATTTTCTTCGGTTTTAATTTGTATCTTTTGATTTTGGCAGTGCTGACAGAACACATCTAAAGCGCAAACTAGATCTTGAATTCCAGACACCTGATAAAGCTTAAAACTTGAACTGTTAATTTGTGTGGTTTCAGAACGTTGGGGAGAGCATTTGTTCAGGTATGCATTATTACCAGCCTCCGTTATCTTATTCCGTCCATTTACTATGCTTGCTTATTACTAGGCGCGAATGGCTCTTGCGGTAAACCCGTAATGAATAATTTTTTGACAGGGTTTAATGATGGTGGTGAAAGATTATTGCTATTTGTGAGGATTTGTTGGCGGTGTAGGCGTGTAGCTATAAAATGAACTTCATTTCCAGCGTGACGAACTAGCAGTGCCAAGAAAACCGGTGCTGGAACAATTAATTTGATACTTTGCAATTTCTGTTCTTTTGATAGGGAGAGTGTAAGGTAATGCAACGCCAAACCGAGTGCATTATCGTGATGGGCAAAGGTGAAGATTGAGTGTAGAGTCGTACTTTGTTTTGCGGAAGTTACCAACTACTCCAAATGTCGAGAGTTTATCAATTGTTTGTACACAAACTTGTACGATGTCTATTGTTCAATGTAAGTGACCAAACCCCAAAATCACCAAAACGGTTTTTGGAATTTTGAAAGACATGAAGCACTTTCTTCTTCCATTGACGTTTTATGTTTGATGATTCTTCTTCCGCTTGTGCCGCCCTTTCCCGTGTCTTTTGATTCGGATTCTTGATGGTCTCTAAATAAAGATGGCAAAAAAGGAAGTGCAACTTATTCCGCAAGGGCGATGGATTTGTGTTTGGAAATAAGAATATAACACAATAATTTAAAATCATTCAGTCTTGTGAATAATCATCTTTCCGAGAGACGTCTCTCAGATTCAACATTAAAGCTTTCTACTTAATGAATAATCATCTTCTAAGACAAATAACATCATGTAATAATTAAATTCTAATGTCAATCAAATAAGTCCTAATAATAATGAATATATTTTAATTAATAATTCAAGTTTGAAGTAAAAATGGCCAAAATCAATATGTTGGATTGAACTTTAGGAATTAGGACACTTGATCAATTGGGATAACTTCTTCGTAAACTCTTTCTCTTGCCTTGTTTGCCTAAGACATGAAACCATAAGATAAATCAAACTTAGCATATACTCATATTTATTATCTCTTTTAAGTTTGCCTCGTTTAATAAAAATTTATATGAAAAAATAAATAAGGCAAACTTAAAGAAATAGAGTAAGAAAAAAAAATTGCATATAAGAAAGAAATTATAGAAAATATTAAATATAATTACTTGGTGATCCCAGTTAGTTGTAATCGTGATGACGAAAAGAGAAACGACTTGTACTGT
Organism: Amaranthus palmeri; assembly: GCA_019776075.1. Lineage (NCBI taxonomy): Eukaryota > Viridiplantae > Streptophyta > Magnoliopsida > Caryophyllales > Amaranthaceae > Amaranthus > Amaranthus palmeri. The sequence continues at coordinate 204,075 of JAAKBH010000335.1, forward strand.
TAGGGCACATATTATCCCTAGCCATAAACCCTATCATGACCAAAAAACAAGGTTAGGGAATGAGATTTGTCTTACCATGAAAATAAAACTAGTGAAATATTATAGAATGTATAATATATTATAGAGCTGTACTGTCTCTAATTATTAAACTTTGGATGAGTTGATTCTAAGTCTTGACATAACAAAAATAGTTGTTAGAAAATAAAATAAAATATAATAATATTATTAACGTTAATTATTTTCTTATGATATCTTTTATTTATTTATTTTTAGACGCGTTATGATATCTTTTAATTCTGAAGATATCTTTTCCCTATTCATATAATACTAGGAAATTTTTTAGGTCTCTTATATTTTAATTTGTTGAGGAAATATGTTTTCGAAATTAGATAAACTCTTTATTATAAATAGAGGTCATTAAATGAGGATCATATACTATAAGCATATTTTATTCTATACATAAAACATTAACAACTAAATATTTTAAAAAAATTATTGAACCTGGATCAGTTACACGGCTAAGGCCGTCTCACAGGAGACTAACTGATAAATAAAACATTAACAACTAACCTTTCCACCAATGTGCAATACAAATGCCAGAACGATGGCGCAAGGAATGCCCACAATATAGTATGCTCCTAGATTAATATATGCCCCTATTTTTTGCCATCCACATCCCCTAGCAATCCCTATAAAATAATTAATTACAAAAGTGTTACCACTGGTATTTCATGAAAACTGGATGCTATTATGTGGAATTTCTCTTGGTACTATGCAGTCAATTTCTTATTGTGTAGAAGCGCGTTAATTAGAGGTGTTTAAAACAAACCCAACTGTCCAATATTCACCCGACTTTGTAACCGAACCCGGTTTGACCCAACTAGAGGTGTTCATTCGGGTCATCGGGTTGATTTCGGGTCGGTTCAAAATCAAATTTTGTGTTCACATTGGTTTTACATAATTGTAGTCTGTAGATCCATTTTAAAGTCGGGTCAAATCAGGTTCGGTTATAAAGTCGGGTGATTGGGTCTGTTTTGAACACCTCTAGACCCGACTTAAAAATGGATTTACAATTATATAAAATTCAAAGTGGACACAAGACCCCATTTTGAACCGACCAGAAACACCTAATCCGAAACCGACCCGGTGACCAGAATGAACACCTCTAGCGACAACAAATCTATCAAAATGAATGAAGATTATGTAGAAACCTTAGCTTACCAGAAAGAACAGCTTGAAGACCATCAAGGAAGTTTGAAAGTGCAAGTATAGGCATCATAATGGCTACATATGAGACCACTTGTTGTTCATTGCTATAAGCATATCCCCATATATTTCTTATGAATATTAGGACCATGCCTACTAAAATGCCCTCACTTATGGCTATCATTAGAACAACTAATACTGCTAATTTTGCTGCCTGTGGACGCCCTGCTCCTAGCTCGTTAGATACTCGGGTACTGTCCGTTTTACGAAATTATTACAACATTTGAGAGCGTTAATGGATTAAACGGTGAATTATATGTCGAAATGGTGAATTAAATATTTGAGAGTATATGGTTTTGGGCAAATTATAAAGACAAAAAGTCAAAAACCAACACTTAATAAGGGTAGAAACGTCAAAGTGGTGAACTAAATGGAGACCATTTTTATTTTAGGAAAAATTACCGTGAATAATACGAACTTTCATTGATTTCCCTACAATAATACGAACTTTTGATTAACTCTGAATAATACCAACTTTGATGTGGATTTACCTCTAGCATCCTTAACATATTGGTAACTTACAATTGTAGGTCAACTTGCCAAAAAAAAAAGATTAATAAAAAGTTCGTATTATTGTAGAGAAATCAGTGAAAGTTCATATTATTCACGGTAATTTTTCCTTATTATTATTATTATATTGTAGGCAAGAAACTTTAAATTTTTATTGCATTTTTTTTTCTATTTTCCTTTTATTTTTGGCAAGTTAACCTACAATTGTAGGTTACCAACAAGTTAAGGATGCTAAAGGAAAATTCACATCAAAGTTGGTATTATTCATGGTTAATCGAAAGTTTGTATTATTATAGGAAAATCAGTAAAATTTCGTATTATTCACGGTAAATTTTTCATTTATTTTAATGTCAAAACCAACACTTAATAAGGGTAGATACTCGGGTACTGTCCGTTTTAGTATGGAATGCATACCAAAAGAAACAATAAATCATAGTGTTATTTCTATTGGTATGCATTCCACACTTATTATCAATGTCAAGTAGGTGTTTTTCTTTTCCGTAAACATCTATTTAACTGACCATAAATACATACTTAACATACCATTTCTACCTACTTCACATACTATAAAGTCTGAGAGTAGTTCCCATTGGTGTTTATGGTATTTATAGTGAGCTAGGTGCTTATTCTATGTGAAATAATCCCTCCGTTCCAGTTTACTAGTCTCATTTTCTTTTTTGGCAATTCCTCATTACTTGTCCCAATTTCTTTTTTGGCTATCCTTTTTTACCTAAATACCCATACTTTTTCAATTCCCAATACTCCACCACCACCTTTACAATTAATTTAATCAATTAAAATACCCAACTACCACCTTTTCTAATGGACCCCACTACTACCTTAAAATCCGTGTTTGGTCAAATGGGACTAGTAAACTGGAACGGAGGGAGCATATGTTTATGGTAGGTGAAGTAGTTGTCCATGTTATGCGAATTTGTGTTTATGGTATGTCAAGCGAGTTTATTTTTTCGTGTTTTTTAGTTTTCTTTTAAAAAAAGTTGCGCCTATCTAAAGAGGTGATCTCTCAAAAGATTGCCTTCTCAATAATTTGTGATTTTAAAATTTTAAAAAAACTAATAGAGTATATAATTAACATAATCTTTTGGGATTCTAATATCTTGCCTTCATACATGTTACTAAATCTTCCATTTGAAATGAGAGGCGAATAGTACATGTGGCATTTTTGTCACACTGACTTTTTATATCGTATTAAAACTCTAAGCTGGTGATTGAAGCCCAAAAATATGTTATATACTCTGTAAAAACGATAACAAAGAAGTAGAGATAGACATACCTTACAGCACCGCTGAGACCAAAGGGGATCATCCATATAGTTCCAGCTGTGTTGAGACTGCAAATAAAGAAGGATTCATGTATTAAATTTTGTGCTTAGATTGATTTATGCATCTGTCAGCTAGAATTAACTCAACCAAAAACTTAATCTGATATTTATTACCCTATAAATTTACTACCTCCAATTCACTTGTGTTATCCCATTTTCTTATTGGGACAATTCACATTTTCTTTTTTGTCTAAATACCCATACTTTTTCAATTTCCAATACCCCACTACCACCTTTACAATTAATTTAATCAATTAAAATACCCAACTACCACTCACTATTAATATTTGTGCCAAACCCAAATGGGACAACACAAGTGAATTGGAAGGAGTAATATACACTATATAATCTATCTATAACGTTGACGCATACTAAAAGTGTGAATGCAATACTTGTGATCCTTAAGCATAGAACTAAATATTCCACTTGAAATAACGGTTGCTGAGATTCGAACTTATGACATACATATGTTATATACTTTATCAGCATCTTCATCATGGACTCATGGTTTGATTTTATTCTATAGCAACTTAATATATGATGCATTAGCTCATTTATTGACTAGTTAATGCTAAAGTCACATCAAGTAACTTGCATTCATATAGGAAGGGTAGTTTATGTGCACACACTTACATATACACATATACATGTAGAGCGGAAGATTTGGGGTTCGATCCCTATTGGGTGCATGTATCAATTGGGGGTTTCTTGACTGTGCACATCTCTTATTACTCCTTATTTGAAAATACAGGTATGCTTTGTCCGTATCTTTCAAGAAAAAGAAACCCCACTCGGATCCTGCCTTGAAACCGAGAAGGTTCTTTACCTTTACCTTTATATACACATATATAAAACTAAAAGGTGTGATGTTTAATAACACATACCTGATTGAGAGAACAGATGTTTCTAATGTTGGGTTGGGTAAAAGACCAGCTAAGAGAACCATCAATTCAAATGACCACATCTCTAAACTGTGACAACAAAAATGAATGTCAATAGTCATGAGTAGACTGATAGATTATATAACATATTTAGGCTGTAATCATCAACTTAAGCTTTTGGTTGAGTTGGTTATTTGACGTGATATTGCAGAATCCAACGTTACAAAAGCGTGATGGGTTCAATCATATCTATCCTCATTTCAAGCAAGTATTCAGCACCATGTATGAAGAGAGTATGCATCGTATCCAAACTTCAAGCCCTAAGCCTCTCTGAAGGGCATGACAGAACTATCAACATGGGCGGTTCTAGGCACATTTTGGATGCCCGACCACTTAAGGCCCCAAAAAATAATACCCTCAAATTAGTTTTAAGATTATTTTTTCTGTAATCAAGTTTTACAGATCATACTTAATTTTTTCTTATTAATTCGTCAGATTATGAGATGAATTCAGTTATTCTTGTTTATCAACGTATATTTAAGCATTAACTATTGGAAAAAGTGACGTTAATAATCCAACATTTTGCTTATCCGCCATGAATAATCCAAGCTTTTGATTATTTTCTAATAATCCAACATCTGCCCATAGTTCGCTAATCCAATCTTTATTTTTGTTTGCTAGCAAGCATACCCTTTTATTACCTATTATTAGTAATATGGTATGCAGTGGGCAAATTTATCGCAAAGGTTGAATTATTAGAAAATAATCTAAAGGAGGGATCATTCATAGCGAATAAGTAAAAGGTTGGATTATTAATATCAGTTTTTCCTAAACTATTTCATTTTAATCATTCGTAATAGCCCCATTTCAAAAACAAATTGCAAAAAAAAGGCCACATAACTTTTACTCCGCCCCAGATCATAACTAGACCTGTCAAATTTTAATCGAACTTACTTACCATACCATACAAGCAGAAGGAATACTAAGTTTAACATAAGAGATCAAGTCATAAAGTCCTTCACTAGAAAATCCAGTCCAAGTTTGTGAGCATGACCTAGAAAATTTGACATAAAATGCCAATAAAATGACATTAACCCAATAAGATATCCCAATTGCTAGGGCAGCTCCCCTATTTCCTAGGCCAGATTTGAAGACCAAAACCCAACAAATAGGCAAATGAATCAAGGTAGATAATCCTGAACTTAACATCATTGGGAAAACAATGTTTTGTGTTTGTAAAAATCGTAGGATCGAGTAAAGGAGGCCGTAAGCGAAGAGAGCCGGGATCAAGAATTGGGCATAATGTCCTGCTTGGGTTGCTATTTGGTGGTCTTGCCCAAATGCTATAAGTATTGATCTTGTGTTGGCCCAAATAAGGGCTAGTGGTATGCTTACTACCATAAGGATGATCATGGCCCTTTGTAAGTGTATGCCTAACATATGGTATTGTTTTGCTCCATATGATTGTCCACAAAATGTGTCTAAGGCACTTGACATTCCCATCTACAAAATATTTGGCGATTTGCGTTAGAGTATATAACATAGTATAGGGCATTAAATTTTGGAGTTAGTGTCAAAGAACCAACTCAACTAAAAGGTTAAGCTGATGGTTGAGGACCCAAGATATGTTATATACTCTAACACGCCCCCTTACACGAGAGGCTTTTGGGCTAGAAGTGTGGATGCAACACAGGCCCTCCTCATACCTGGTGCTAAATGTTCCACTTTTGAATGAGGTGTGGTTGAGATTTGAACCTGTGACCTCTTGTCACGTTGGCTTCTGATACCATGTCAAAGAACCAACTCAACCAAAAGCTTAAGCTGATGGTTGAGGCTCCAAGATATGTTATATACTCTAACAGTTGGTTTTTGGTTGAGTTGGTTTTTTGAGATGTTATTATAAGTCAGCGTGACAAGGGTCACGGGTTCGAATTTGAATCACGCCTCATTTATATTCGACACGAGGTATAAGCAGGGTTTGTGTTGCGTTCACATTTTTAGCCTAAAGAGCTCTCGTGTGAAGGGGTGTGTTTGAGTACATATAAGTATATAAGATATCTTTGAGTCTCAACCATCAGCTTAAGTTTTTGGTTGAGTTGGTTCTGGGAATTTGGAAATAATCAATGGAATGTACATGAATTCATTTTTATTCCACACTGATAGAGTACACAAGATATCATAGGAGTGGAGGTGTTCAACAAGATTAATAGAGTAGATTTCGGATCAAGTGTTACGGATCGATTTAAAGTCAGATCTCGTGTACATATTAATTTTTACATAATTATAAATTCATTTTTAAATGTAAGTCATTGGGTTCAATTATAAGATTTATCATGTTGATTTTGAACATCTCTGCATAGTAATCCATAAGGTCCACAAGTAATCCATAAGGTCCACAATTGAAAAATATATATATATTGATTTATTTTTAGAATTATAACTCTTTATTGTATTATCTATTCAAAAATATAAGATATAAAAATAATTGAATTATCTCAACAGGAAAATAAATGTTTGGACAGCATAAATATACTATCAACTAGACAATTATAGACAAAAATATTAAAGATAATGAAGACAATGCAAAAAAGTAAATGGAGGACACTAACCAAAAATTAGTGTTTAGACCATATATCCATATTGCAAATTTTAAACTGTTAACCATCAACTTAAACCGATGGTTGAAGCCCCACAATATGTTATATATATATATATATATATATATATATATATATATATATATATATATATATATATATATATATATATATATATATAGTGAGAGTGTCTTTTAAAGAAATGACCTCATCAAAACAGGAAGCAAACATTCTTATTTTCTTTTTAATTGTATTAATCAGGCTATTTAGCTCATATATCTAATGTGTGTCTACTCTCGCCTCACTCGGCCCTAAACTTTGCAAAAACCTTTCTTATTTTTTCTCAAGTCGGGGACTCTTTGGTCGTTCTCTTTTTTATGGGTATGAGTTCCCGCCGTTCTTCCCTCCCCAAACCCTGATTATAGTTTTCTATGGTTGGGATACACCGAATATGATGATGATGATCTAACATCTAATGCGTATCTTGAAAAGACCATTTCTCACAACAATTTACATATATGAATATAAGAGAGTTTTTTAAATCATATGGTGCAAACTGAAAGCGAGACAGAAAATAAGACTTACCAGCAAGCTGAAACCAGTGACAGAAGCAAAGGAAGTAGCCATGGAAGCAGCAGAAAGTGGTAATTCACCAAGATGGCCCACAAACATAATTGATATTAATTGCAAACTAAATAACATTAAATTTACTGATACTAAAGGTCCTGCTAACCATGCTTGTTTTTTTATTTCTTCAATTATTAATCCCTTTTTCCAATTATTATTATCATTTTCTTTTTCTATAAGATTTGCTCTCATTTCACCATTATTTTCCTCCATTTTTATTCTTCCTTAAAAATGGAGGATAATAATATATGAATTGAAGACCAAGCTAATATAAGGACTTGTGTATTTATTGTCATCTTCTTATAAATGAGTTGTCAGGGTGGAGCAAAGATTTTGAAGATCCTTTTTTTTTTATGTCTTTTAAAATGAGAGTCTTTCATTATGTCAAAAGATGAAAATTTTTCATCAAAGAAAAATAATTCAAGACAAAATGTATTATAATAGTATATTCTAAAATTACAAGTATATAAAAAGTTTACAAACAAATCACTTAAAAAATGTTGTTTAGGTGCAGGTCTGGATAGTAATTAACACCATTTGATATTTGAAATCCCTTCTTTTTTAGCTACTCTTGTGAGAGACCGTTTTTCAATGAAATGACCTTAAAACAAGAAGTCCACGTCCTTATTTTCTCTTTGATTTGTATTATTTGGACTATTTAGCTCATATATCTGATGCATTTCAGAAAGACCGTATTTTATTAAAATTTGTGCTTCTTTTTAAGGTCGTTGCCCGGAATGGGCTAAAATCCGACCTTATAAGCTACTATTCTGAGAGGTTTTCGGTGAGATGACTTCAAAAAATGTACTTCTTCCGTTCTTTTTACTTGCAACATAGTTGACTGCGGTACTATTCATCAAACAAATTGACTTTTATATTGTGGGTAATCTCAAAGTTAAAACATAGTCATATGAGATCTTGTTTGAATCGTCTCGATTCAAAGTTTATTTATTTTGAGTTTTTTTAATTTTTCAATATGTATAATTAGAGATATTAAAAATTGAATTCATACATTCGAGAGTGTGAAAAAGTAAATAGTGCAACTAATATGAAACGGTGAAAGTATCTATTTTCTCAAAATATTAAAAAATGGACTCGACCATGTAGAAGTTGACTTATTCCTACCCAAAATAAAACTCAACATTGGCAACTAACACGTATTTACTATGGAAATTTTTTAATGATATATTTTTACTCTAGTACGTTATAATTATAATACTTGGATTCATAATTAATGTCTTATTTTAATTATTTATATATCTTAAATTATGTTTAATAAAAAATTAAAATTATATTATTAGAATATGTAATTATTAGACAATTAATAAAATCTTATTTAACTTTTTTTATATATTAACCGTAATATATAAAATGAAACTTTGATTAAAAAAAATAGTTAAAAATTTCCATTACCACCTAATACCACATTTTCCAATGATAATGCATTGAAATGAATTTTATGAAGAAAATGAGATGATTTAAGTTGGAGAAGCATGACCATCAAGGTGATCAATAGATTTTTCAACCAAAATTACCTTAATTTTTTATTCCTATTACCACGATTTATTACCACCTACCAAACGAGCAGTAAATGGTTAGAACAATTGGTCAATCATACAAACTCATAGAGACGTATAGAACCCCACTTGTATCTCTTAGAAGTATTTTTTTAATTACATTAAAATCTTAATTTTGATTTCTTAGCTTATTGTCTTGTAGAAGTAAAAAGGACGTATAGAGCCCCAATTATGTTCCATAATCCATATCTTTTGACCGAAAGTTGAGAAGTTAATTTTTTTTAAAAAAAATTTACTTTTAAAAATCCGATATTTTGCTTAATCTTACCTTTTGATTATTTTTTAAAAATCCGATCTTTTGTCTTCGTTTTTTATAGAATATTTTTACCGGTGACCAAATAAATTTGAAAATTCATTATTTTTTAGAAGAGAACAAGTAAAAGGTCAGATTTTTAAAGAGAACAAGCAAAAGACAAAATTTATAAAAGAGAACAAGCAAAAGGTCGGATTTTTAAAAGAAAATTTTCCTATTTTCTTTTTTTAAAAATTCGAAATTAACCGTTTGTTCAGGTAAGTTAGGGAGAAATGTATTATAAAAGAAAACGGAGGCAAAAGGTCGAATTTTAAAAAAATAATCAAAAAATAAGATTTTCAAAAGAGAACAAGCAAAATATCAAATTTTAAAAGTAAATTTTTCTTTTTTTTATTTACTTATGCTACATAAACACACTAAAGGAAAAAACACACACAAAAACTCTCACAAATTAAATAATAATTAAAAACACATGTTTTTCGTTTTGTAATGTTACGAACTACAATTGATTCAGTTTTCCGTCATTTTTCATCATTCATTCATTTATACATTTAGGAGCCTTGAACAGCTCCAACAGCTCTTAAATGATTGCTATTAATAATGATATACTCCCCCACTCTTTTTATTGTCCATTTTCTTGTTGGCACGCAAATTAAGAAAATAATAATTGGAGTATTTTAAGTGATTATAAGTTGGGGTAGTTTGGGGTATTTAGGTAAAAAATCTTTGCCAAAAATAGAATGTGGACGATTAGAGTGAATTGATTAAATAAGGAAAGTGGACAATAAAAAAGAAACGGAGGGAGTATTATTTTCATCATTTACTACTAACTACTTGTTCATCGTTATCATCATACCTAATGTCCTTCTTAGAAGGAGGGTCTAAATGAGGGAAGGTGATAGACAATACATACACGTACTCTTTTTACAAAGAGAACTAAAGGAAAGTTGTCAATTTTACCCCATGTATGTTAAAAGATGAGTGAAGACGTTTTCACAAAAGAACACTTGCAAAAAAAGGGAACTAGCATAATAAGGCTTAAATAAAATAAAAATAAAAACACAAATAAATTTAGTCTTTTTCTTTTCATAATCTTTTTTTAGTTGTCTACATATCTTGAAGGAATCAAAGCTTGTATAGTTATTATTTACGTAAACTTCGTCTAGAAGAAATTATCGGTATGCTTGTGTCTATAAGCATCAGTGGGTTATTTTCATCTTGATCATCATCGTTTTTAGGCCTTATGTTCTTTTGGTTTATTCTCAATTTATCTTATAAATACATATTTAAATAGTATTTTAGAGGAATCTCAATCTTTTTCACCGAATCACTGAAGAAAGGGTAAAGGCCAAATGAAAAGTTTTTCAAATTATGATATCTCCGATCTATTATAGAATTTCATGATATTCTACGAAATTCAAATCGATGGCACATAAATTCTATCTCTATGCTTTAAGGGTAGATAAAATTGATTTTGACTATTAAAAATATTAGCAATAAATTGATTTAGTTCACACTTAAAATGGAGTTTCGGGTAAAAGTTACATAATTTTACGATCTTATCCTTATTAGTGATGATAATAACATTGTATTTAATTGATTCTTTACATGAATAAGAAGCGCATATGAATTTTTGAGCCATTTTATTTCTAGCATACTCTGAAACCAAATAACAATAAATCATCATCTCAATGAAAATAATAAGAAACCCTGATACATCACTGTAGAAGGTAATAATTTTTTACATCTTATTTTTAATCAAAGGGTTGAATTAAACATTTCTAAATCGTAGTACAAGCTGAAACGAGTTCTTCGGTTCATGGTTCATATCTGATCCCAAAAAGTTTCTAAAATCGAACTACACCAACCAAAACCAACAATTCAGATCGATTTAATACCATTTCTCGGTTAAGCAACGATTCAACGAAGAAGGTGTATAAATCTGGGCTTAATTTATTTATAATTTATTTACAGGATGTACCGAGAAAATGAGCATACATTATGAAAATCGAAACTACTATAACTTTTTTTGTTTAGAAAATTATACTTGCTATCGAACTGAAACAAGATCGGATTCTCATTTATAACGTGGTGTTTGCCGGAGATCGAGACACCTAATTAATTTTCTTCAAAAAAAGTATAAAAATGGATTCCTTCCTCATTCTTACTCCATAAACCCTAATTACTTCTCCTGGAGCCATCCATCCTTCTTCACTGGTATACTCTCCTTCACTCTTCATGAAACCTAATTAGTTTTCTTCCGAATCTCATTTCTTCATTTGTTCATTTCGATCAATTTTGCATTGCGTAATATTAATTCTCTTGTATTGTTTTCTGGTTTCAGTGATTGAGATTGGGAATATCATTGACATTTGAATTGATTATCGAGTAGAAAGAAGCATCATGTCGGACGATGAGAGGGATGAGAAAGAGTTGGATCTTAGCTACCCCGATGTTGTTACTAAATACAAGAGCGCTGCTGACATTGTCAACAGTAATTTTTCTTTTTTTTTTTCCTTCTTCCTGTTTTTAGTTTGATTTTATGTAGTAGTTTGATTTTATGTATGTTTCGAGTTTGACATCGGAAATGTAATTTTTCTTCGTTTTTTTTCAGGAGCTTTGCAGCTAGTTATATCAGAATGCAAGCCCAAAGCTAAAATTGTTGATGTTTGTGAGAAGGGAGATTCTTTTATCAACGAGTATGTTATCTTCATTCAATTTTTATTTATGTTTGATTAGTAAATGCCTAGAATGGTTGCTTTGATTATAGACGAACATGCTTTCTGTAATGCTGTTTTGTGCATTTTGGGAATAAAAAATTCAGAAAGATTGTTGTTTAGGGGGTTTATTTGTTGATGTTCATAGGCAAACTGCGAACATGTACAAGAATGTCAAAAAGAAGATCGAGAGAGGTGTTGCCTTTCCAACTTGCATATCTGTCAACAGTGTTGTTTGTCATTTTTCACCTCTTGCTAGTGATGAGTCAGTGCTCGAAGAAGGTGATATGGTCAAAATGTATGCTTCTTAATTCTTGCTATCATTTGATTGTCAATGCCATTAATTATTTCAAATTTAGTTTTTTCATACTCGTGTGCTTATTTCAATGCAGTGATATGGGTTGTCATATTGATGGTTTCATTGCTGTTGTTGCACACACTTATGTTATTCAAGAAGGGCCAGTAACTGGTCGGAAGGCAGATGTTATGGCTGCGGCAAACACTGCTGCTGAAGTTGCTCTGAGGCTTATCAGGCCCGGGAAAAAGGTATTATTATATGCATCTTTTTCTATGATTAAATTGGGTTGTTATTTGGTAATTGATATTTGAAAGGATAAATGGAAGTCTGCAGTAGTAAGTTTGCTTGATCACTGACTTCATGGCCCTTGTGGTGTCATATTAGTTTCTTATGCTAGGTTATTTTGCTTCTTTAATGGCTTTTCATATTCTGTCTTTTTCACATGCATGAACATCAAAACAAGTCTGCCTGTTTATTGGCTTTGCTGTATGTTATAAGAATATTACGTAATGATGTTTTAACTTCTAGATGTTCATATGATTTTGATACTGCTATTTTTATAGATTAGGAAACTTGAAAATTTAAGCTTGACGTTTATGTGGATGTAAATGAATTTTCAAGATTGCTCAAATTTCTTTCTGGTAGTTGGGACCAAAAGATATAGTAGTAATTTTTTGTGTAGTTTTGGTATGTTTATGGCTACAGTCAAACACTCAAACTCTTGGTTTAGGCAAGTTGGTTGCTACAAGGAAACTTTTCCTGTATCTAAAGCTTAATTTCAATGTGATCAAATTTTCCAATAATTATTTACCTTGTTTGATTCTTCTGGTATTTTTATAAACCTCCCAAGTACATCTATGTACTCTAAATAACTTTCTTCAAAGGAAGAGACTTCAAAAGGCTAAAAGTGGCTAGGTGCTTAGTAAAGCTGTTTCTTTAGTTTATACTGCTATCATGATAGCTTTCTCACATTTTAGAATCATCCTCTCTTGGTTAATGTGAATGTATTTTTTTTACCTTACACAATCATGATTAGGAATATCAAGCTTTTTCTGTTTTCAAAATTGAAGTTTGATTTTCCTTCAATTAAGTTTATTTGATTTTTCATTTCTATTTTTGTGACATTTTGTTAGTTTTCTAAGTACATTTTTCTTTATATTTATCTCTCATTGGCGCTATTCCTGGATGTTGAAGTTTCAACACCACAAGGATAACTGGATCTTGGTCTAGATATTGCTTTTTGGCAGTGTAAGGGAATAGCATTGCTTTTTGCGCATGTTATCTGCATTTTTTCTCCTTTTTCTCGTGTTTCTTAGTAAGCTACCAATTTTAGTATTCCTGTAAAATGGATACCAGTTTTTTCTAGTATCTTGATTTCTTAAATGAGAAAGTATGGATAATATGTCCAACATAATTTTTCATAGTGATTACTTTATAAAAAACTTATTTTCCAGTCTGCCTATGTGGTGTGAGACTTACACTTCCCTTATCACGAGTTTTATGAGTGTTAGTCTCTTGGTTTTGTGTTTGTTATGGACAAGCGCAACTTCGCCGAGGTGATCAATCTAGTATGCTTATTACTTGCTTTCCTGTTGCCTACATCCTTTTGCTATATTCAAGGCTTTATGGATCAGAGTGTTTCGTTTTTGTATCATTCTGCCTTGCTTTGGGTACATGTGATCTAGTGATTAAATATGCCTTGAGTATACTGTTAATATATTGCTAAACTTGTTTCAACCTCACCAATACCTGCCAGTGTCAACAGCATATGGAATTCAAATCTTTTATCTTGCATTTGTGCTGATCCAGGAGTAGTTTCTAGATTTGCTCTTAATTTAGTAGGAGAGGGACACTGTGTCATGTCAACTGTGAAGGTTATTTATCCATTGCGCTGATAATCTGCTATCCTGTTTCCTTTTTGTTCTGCAAATAGGAGTATTTCTGGATTAGATCAGATTATTGTGTTTTTTCCTTTTTCCTTGATGTGCATAATTTTTGGTTTAAAGTTGGCGTCATGCGATAAATTCTACTTTACATACACTCTTTTAAACTCTTCTGCTTCTGGTTTGTGATCTCAAAAAAAAATCTTAATAATGTATCAGCAACAAGTTTGGTTGTTGCTGGTCATTTTAATCCTTTTCACTCTAACAAGTTCTGTCATTAAGATTCTTATCAAGTGTTTCTGTCCATGTTCTGTTTACCTCATCCCAAGTAAATTTTCATTGCTTGATCATTGTTGTATGTGATAACAAGTGTTTTGGGCTTTTGGCTGTTTGGATGTTGATCCAATGAAGCTTTTAAAGTTATAGTTACACTGATAGAGCATCATGTATTTCAGTTCTCATCTGCTGTTGATCATTATTATCTGGTGATTGTTTGGGACTTCATTTTTCTCTTGTTAGCATCAATAAAGTGTTTTTCCAACTGCATAAAATCTGTTTTAAGAGAAACCCAGCTAGACTAATAAGGTTGCTTGACATGATGAAGACAACCTAGCTTATATGGATAACTCATCCAGTGAAGCTTTATTGTCATAGTTACACTGATTGAACGAATTCTGTTACATGTTTCACTTAACTGACACATCACTCATGGTAGGTCAAACTATTTTGTTTCTCCATTAAAATATGCTTAGTGTGTGGTACTTATTTCAGGTTGCACATATTCATACTCTGGAAGTAATTGAAAATTTGAAAGTCATTTTAATCTAGAAGAGTGAAGTATTTGTGGTTGTAATTTTACAATTATGTATATTTAAAATGTTAATACCCATCAAATGTATATCTGCAATTCACTACTTAATTTGATCAATTAATTTTTCTAAGAGAAAATTAGTAGGTTAGAGGTTGTGTTTGTCAAGGATAGTAAAATAGTTTATTGGACCAAGTAATGAATCTGATTTTGAATCTTGACGCTGGACACCTTGTTTTATGAATTATTATTTGGAGTCTTGACTGTATTTCTTGCTCATGCTGTTGTAACAGAAAGATGTCATGACTATTGTCATGTGCTACTAGTAGTTTTCTTCGTTTCAAATTTCAATCACAGTGGTATTAAATAATTGTCCAATCTTGGTACTAATCCCAATCATTTTGCCTAATTTTCTTATTTTGTTATGGACCCTATCACTTGCTTTTAATCTCATCCACATTTTTCAACTCCTTTTTGATGTCATCCACACAATTTAATCTTTCTCTGTTTAATACATAATTCCCTCCCTTCCCGTAATAAATTCCCATTTGCACAATGATGCAATTTCGAGTATATCCAATCTTTTGATGTCTTCTTCTTTATGCAACATCTTTATGTTTGGACTTGCACTTTAGGTGATTACTATGTTATATTTTGATTATTGATGTGTGGGTATTCATCCAATTTATTGCTGACTAATGTGCAATTCATCTTTGTTCTTTTGATCTGAGATGCTATGCTTATTTCTATACCAAAATAATTTCCGCTCTGTATAATCTATATGTAATTCATCAGTGTTCTTATTGTGCTTTTGTTGTAACAGAACAAAGATGTTACAGAAGCAATCCAGAAAGTTGCTGCGGCCTATGATTGTAAAATTGTTGAAGGTGTGCTTACTCACCAGATGAAACAGTTTGTGATTGATGGAAACAAGGTTGTGTTGAGTGTGACAAATCCTGAAACAAGAGTTGATGATGCTGAATTTGAGGAGAACGAAGTGTATGCTGTTGATATAGTTGCAAGTACGGGTGAGGGAAAGGTAATGGTGGAAATTTATTTTAGAGTAATAGTTTGGTCTGAGATTAATGTTCTTTGGTTTTTGTCTCAAAATAGTTCATGTTTGTGGATTTAGCCTAGAATGTTGGATGAGAAGCAAACGACCATTTACAAAAGAGCTGTGGAGAGGGCCTATCACTTGAAGATGAAAGCTTCAAGATTTATATTCAGCGAAATTAATCAGAAATTCCCGATCATGCCGTTTACAGCAAGGTCAGTACTATTACGTATCAGCCATCTTTGACATGTCTGCCAGTACTTGTTTTGAAATAGTTGAGTTTATTTAATAGGGCTTTGGAGGAAAAGAGGGCTCGCCTTGGTTTGCTAGAATGTGTCAATCACGATCTTTTGCAACCATATCCGGTTCTTCATGAAAAGCCTGGTAAGTAGTATTTCTTTCAGTCTAGCATACATCAATGTTATCAGAAATTCATCACAAGCGCTTCATCTTCTTGTGCTTACCGTAGATGCTGAATGTGCAGGTGATTTAGTTGCACATACTAAGTTCACTGTTCTTCTAATGCCAAATGGCTCGGACCGTGTAACATCCCAGTCATTGCAAGAGCTGCAGCCAACTAAAACAGTTGATGATCCTGAAATCAAAGCTTGGTTAGCATTGGGAACAAAGACAAAGAAGAAAGGTGGTGGGAAAAAGAAGAAAGGTAAGAAAATGCAACTCGGGAGTAGGATTGTACATAAAGAATTTGTAGAGCCAAATGTTAATTGTCTTATTTAACAATCTTAGCATCTTTATTCTAATTATTTTCAGGCAAGAAGAGCGACAAAGCCGAAACAGAAGAGTCAGCAGCCATGGATGCAAGCCCAAATGGTGCTACAACTGAAATTTAATTAGACTTAAAATATGTGACATGAAATTTTGTTCTGTTGATTCTCTTTTGTATTTGGTTGTTGATGGGCAACTTGGAACATCTATTCAGATGCTGATATTTTAAATTTCATGTTGCCTCACTTAATGTGTAAATTCCTGGGTTTGAGCCCACAAAAAGATTTTTCTTGATACAACCTTCTGATTACACAATCACCAATTATTTTTTTTAAAATTTAATTGGGTCAGCCACAAAACTTGAGACGTCTATTGTATAGACGGTCTCAAGTAAGAATTTGTGTATATGAAATAGTAGAAATACCCAATATTAAACGAAAAAATTGAAAAGAATAAGCTTTTTATAAAAAAAATATTTTAAAATAAGCATTGGAAAATTTTGACTACTAAAATAAGTGTCTTTGCGTCCGAGTATAAAGTTATATATATTCGTTGTTACTAATAGTAAGCTAAAAAAAATTGGTCAAAAAAGTCGAAAAATAGCGAACAAAAGGGAATAATTTTGGTTAATGGACCTTTGTTGCTGTTTGGATTTGGATTGAAAGAACCCATGCCATATATGAAATAGTAGAAATACCGAATATTAAACGAAAAAATTGAAAAGAATAAGCTTTTTATAAATAAAATTCTAAGATAAGATATGGTTTCTTTAAGAGATCGTCTCTCATAAGAATTTGTGATTCTAAAATAAGCTTTGGAAAATTTTATCAACTAAAATAAACATCTTTGCGTCAGAGTATGAGGTTATGTATATTCATTGTTACTAATAGTGAACTAAAAACCAAGTCAAAAAAGCTAAAAGTAGCGAACAAAAGGTAATAAGTTTTATATGAGATAGTCTTATCGTAAGATGAACTTATAAAAAAGGCTCATTATAAAAATGATATTTATCTGATCAGTTCAAAATATTAAAAAAACTTGTTTAAATATTATAAACTGACCCGATTAATATTGTGTTACGATGAGACGACCTCAATAAAAAGCTAGTGTAAATTTTTGTAAGGAATAATAACCGTGAATATACAACCTTTTGTTAATATCCTACAATAATACCAACTATTTGATTATCCACAAATAATAGCAACATAAAGGGGTGTTTTCTAGAAAATCCCTAACATGTTAAAAATCAATCTATAGGTGATTATACGAAAAAAATAATTGGTAAATTAGTATATAAACTAAAGTTAGTATTATTCTAGAAAAATACCCCTTAAATTGGTATTATTCATAGTTAACTAATAATTGATATTATTATAGGAAGATTAACAAAAAAATTAGATTATTCACGATATTTTTTTATAAATCCTAAAGTTTAGATATGTTTTTAGGTTTTTATGAAATTAATGGATTTAGGTCCAACTAGAGGTGTTCATTCGGGTCATCGAGTTGATTTCGAGCCAGGTGTTTCGTGTCAATTTAAAATCGAGTTTTGTGTTCACATTGGTTTCTACACAATTGTAGATCCATTTTTAAGCCGGGTCAAATCGAGTTCGATTATAAAGTCGGGTGTCCATCGAGTCTATTTTGAACACCTCTAGGTCCAACTATAGAGGACCTTAAATAACCATCAGTTAGTTTATCAATTAAGAAAAAAAAAGGAACTAATTGGCTCGGTCCATTAGAGAAAATGTAGAGTAAATATAGGAAATAAGCTTTTATAGATTGAGCTTAAAAGACGTTTCTCAAATTGACAGTATCTTAGGAGACTGGCCGAAAGGAAAATAGCTTTTAAATAGAAAAATAAAATAAAGAAAAAAACGTAGCCAAATAACATAACAACGTGAACCAAAACACGTGCAAAATTTATGCGTAGATAAAAATAACTAATCGACGTGATGACGTAGATAAAAATCCAGCCGTCTGTACTAAATCAGGAAACTTAAACTAAGCCGTTGATCTCTTTTTTTCTTCAATATAAATACTTTCCCTCTGCAGTTCTTTTTTCATCATTCATTTTTTAATCTCAACTTCTCTCATAAAAACTCTTTTGTTATTAAATTTCTCATATTTACTCTCATACTTCTTGATTTTCATTTCTATCATCAGTTTCTTTAGTGTTTATCCATGGATGATGACTTACCAAATTTGTATTTGGTCTTATTATCTTATTGCTGGCATGATGGTGGATGACTCCGATCCGTATGGTTTTGGTTTATTGAAATTGATTTCAAGAAGATGAATCGATCATTCATGATTTCAGATTTGAGGTATATTGTGTGTTGAATATATCGTTGTTTCTTTGGTATCTTTATGTTCTTGTTTTTCTTTCGTTTGATATTATTCACAAAATTTTTTGGTCGTTTTTTCTAGAGGCAGAAGCAGAATTGGATATAGATAGATTTATTCTTTAAAGATTTTTTCAATTAATTCATGTTTTTAATCTCAACCTATCTCATAATACTCTTTCGTTATTAAATTTCCATGGATGGTGAATTATCAAATTTGTATTTGGTCTTATTATCTTATTGCTGGCATGATGGTGGATGACTTCGATCCGTATGATTTTGGTTTAATGAAATTGATTTCAAGAAGAAGAATCGATCATTCATGATTTCAGATATGGGGTATATTGTGTGTTGAATCGTTGTTTCTCTGGTCTCTGTATGTTCTTGTTTTTTGGTCCTTTTTTCTAGATGCAGAATTTAGATAGATATATTCTTTAAAGATTCTTTTCAAATAATATAATTAATCGAATTTCTTTCAAATCTTTCATCGCATGTCTTTTTTTTTTTTTTAGGATTCAATGTTTTTAAATGGAAGTCTTATTAAATTGTTGGTTTCTTATTTTATTTTTTCTTTCTTGATCTCATTCTTTAGCCTAAAATATGTTAATCTTTTGTTTTTGTTTGCAGGATGAGTTGAATTCTTGGCTATTCACTCAGTTCGCTGGTACATGTCGCTGAGTTTCTCGGTAAATCAGAAATTGGATGAAATTCCATACGGAGCTCTTGCTGTTAAAGTTGGGTATGTCTTCTTTTTTTGACCTTTTTTTCAAAAATGCACAATTCAAATTAAAACCTGTTTACTAAATTAGTTCTTTGTAATTTGTAATTTGTAACTTGTAATTTGTAATTTGTAATTTGATTTATGATGGCTACCAACAAGGTGGAGGTCCATTAAAGATGCTTGTCTTACCGATATTCAGCAACTTTGAATCAAGACTACACGAATTTGCATCGTTTACAGTGATTTCCATTTACAGTGATTTCTTGCGGAGGCTGATAGATGCGAAGAATTTGTAGACATTGCATACTAGTACCAAAACATTAGTAGTGGATTTGTGATTTGGTTAGATGTGAATACTTTAGGATTTGCGTGCGAGGATAAGTGAAAAAAATGTGAGTGGAATTACGTCCGGCCTTTGCCATGTTGGGTGCGCTCGCATGGCAGGTCAACCAATTAATAAAAGAACATATTTGGCGTGGTGTTGGAGGAAGATGGCACGGAGATTTGCCCGGCTCTTCCTCCAACTGTGTCTCCTCTTTCTTCTTTTTGCCTCTGTTTTTCTTTTTGCCATTCTTAATACTCTTTTAAATTATATACTCCTTCCTTTTTTAGGAGTGAGTATAATTCAACTACCCACTATGATCAATATATCGTATCATTTCATCTCAATGGCAATTAATCATTGCCATAATAGACTACTTCTTGTAGCTAATTCAACATTTATTTATTACGCTATAAAAAATTATCATATACAACAAAAATTACCTACAAACTATTCTTTAATGGATTAGGCCTTAAGGATGTCTTTTTGAGAGATGGTCTCTCAACCCTATCTCAAACTCGATTCACCAACACTCCCACGCCCATAAGTGGTGCCGGCAACCACCACTCTCCCGCCATTATTGCTGCCTCTAAGCAACACTTCACGCCTTGAAGGAACCTAGCAACGGAGCGACCGCTGAAATTTTGTGAGTTAATCTTCTTAATTTAATTCTTGTTTAAATCATTCAATTATGAGTTGTGATTAATTATTTATGCCCAAATTTGTTTTGGTAGTAGTAGATTTGTGCTTTAAACTTTAAGTTATGGTTAGAAGTGGAAATTAGGTTTTGTAATTACTAAATTTCTTTCGACATTTTGGATTTGCCCTAATTACTGAATTTTTTCTTTAGCAATGAGAATTACCGATTTTCTTGGACTTGTGGTGGTTAGTGGTAGATTTGCCCTAATTTGTATATAGAGTATTGCTGGCTATTTGATTTTTTTGAAGACTAGAGTATTAATGATATTGATGTTGGCCTAATTGTTATGAATTTGGAGTGTTCATGTTTAATTTGGGAGATTTATGTTCAATTGTACTGAAATTAGAGTATTGAGGATTGAGTGTTGGCCTAATTGTCATGTATTTGGAATGTTCATGTTTAATACTCCCTCCTATTCAATTAACGCTTTTAATTTGTATTTTACTTTTAATCTATTTATAAGTTAAAACATAGTCATGTGGGATCTTGTTTGATTCGTCTCAATACAAAGATTATTAATATCAACTTTTATATTTTTTATTAACAATCATTTGTAATATTAAGGGCTAAAATGTTGTCACGGTAAGTGTGAAAAACTAAATGAAACAACTATGATGAATAAGAGGGAGTATTATGATTATTGATGGTTTTATTTTTTGAATTTGCCATGTTCATGTATAATTTGGGATGTTCATGTTTAACTATACTAAAGCTTGAGTTTTGAGGGTCGAGTGTTAGCTTAATTGTTATGAAGTGTGGGATTTTTATGTTAAGTTTTATGAATATGGATTTTTGAGTTTTTGGTTATTGTTTGATTTTTTTGATGTTGCAGTTAATATTATTAAAAATGATTGAAACGATTATACTCGATTCAAGGAGGGTCTAATTACATATAGAGACTTTTCACTCGCAAATGGCACAATTTCAATCCGATCAAAATAAGTGAAATCTTTTCACGCCATACAACTACAAAATGCTCAAGACTCTGCCCTTCTTAATTATTATTGTAATATCAAATGTATTTTAGTATTGGATTACTTATAGTAATATTACATTTTCGGTGTATTATTTAACAAATTTGTACATGGTTCTTTCTTCCTTATTGGAAGTTGACGCCAACATATTACAATCTTTTTCTCTCATACCTTGTATCAATACCCAAATATATAGGTTTCTAAAATAGTGTTAATTGTTCATTTCAAAAAACAAAAAAAGTGTTAATTATTACTTGTTGATATTGTGCTCTAAATTACAATATTTCACCTTTTTTATTGCAATTTATGCTCTCTTTGCGGTATATCGATTGTAGATGTGTACTTTATTCTATTAACTTTAAATGTTGGCCGTGAACGAAATACATTTAATTTGAAGTATTTTAGATTGATGTTTATGAATGCTTTTTGGTTATTATGCGGGAAAATCACGATCCTAAAAATTAATTGTGCATAAGTACCTTATTATTATATGATCTTAATTTTGTACATTTATTTGACATTAAAGTGTTAAAAAAAAGAGAAATTATATGATGTATAGTTGGAGAAAAAAGGAAACGAAACAAAACCTATATGAGGGCGCTTTTTTAAAGTTTCGCCTAGGGCCCAAAAATAGTCAGGAACGGCACTGCTCCCATGAGACTTAAAAAATTGAAATTTCCATTGGACTGGGCTACTGAGAGTGTCGTCTATGCCATAGGGGGGTATGGTCCAAATGGTTTGGAAGGAAACTTATTGCCTATCTATTCATGATCATTTGGGATATTATTGATCACTTTCTTCTTTATCCTTTTTCAGAAGAGGTACAGGTATGGATTGTTTTTTTTTTTTTTTCATCTAGTCTGTTTTTGAGCGAGATACTAGTATGGGGACTATTATCATGACTTGGGGTTGTTGTGAGGCATAGAATGATAGAAAAGTTGATTTTCTTCCTCGGATTGGATGTTGGTTGTAGGCGATTTGTGTTTTTTTAGGTGAATAGTCTACTTGAACTCTGTTGCACCTCTTGATCATTTTGGTTGCTTCCAACTCAGTGCAATATATGTCAATATGCTCTATCGAAAGCGCACCATCATTATACTATTCTCACCCTCATGCTTGGCAAGCACTAGAGGTGTTCAATGTGGCGGGTTGACCCAATGGGTCAAGGGTCGGGTCACATTTTAACGGGTCATTAGCGGGTGGGGTCAATAATGGGGCGGGTCATTAACGGGCCTTGGTGTAAAGGGTCGGGCCGGGCCGGGTCGTATAATTATAAGTATTAATTGCGGAAAAAAATTTACCACTTTTTTAAAAAATTTTTTAATGATATTACTATATACATAAGTGGATTGACCCAACGGGCCATAAAGTATAATAAAAAAAACCTATTCTATGAAGTTTTTAAAAAAGGGTCAAAGTGGGTCGAATTTAAATGGGCTTGACCCGCCCCGGCCCGTTTATCATTTGGCATGACCCGCCCCGCCCCGGCCCGTTGAACACCTCTAGCAAGCACCTAACTTAAAGTCAACCCAAACCCAAAATATCTACTTGGACTTAAACCCAAAACCAAAAATTACCCAATTCATGGTCCAATTGAACTGAATTTGACTTAAGAGTAAAATAATTTGCATTCAATTTACAACTTTGCTGGTATATGTCCGTGTGTGTTAGATGAATGATTCTTTTTTAAAAAAATACTTGGTATTTAACTTTTTTTTATTGCTAGAATAGAGTTAGTTTAGCTCACGAGATGTAATTATGAATGACGCAACAACTTTTATGTCTATCTACTATCGTAGGGGAAAAAAATGTCGTATTCCCTCCATTTCAGCCCTAACATCTTTTTTTTTTTTGGACGCTATTCATCTCTTATTCTGATTTTGTATTTTATTATTAATCCATAAGTTAAAACATAGTCAAGTGAGATCTTGTTTGATTTGTTTCAATGCAAGGATTATTCATATTAACTTTTCATAATTTTTAATTGCGTATAATTAGAAATATTAAAGATTAAATAAGTGCCTTGAATAGTGTGAAAAGCAAATGAAATATTAGTAGTGAATTGGAGGGAGTATTATTTAAGAAAAAAAGTAATAATAAGTAATAAATGAAGAAAGAAAATATAATATATGAATATCATCGTCTAAAAGTAAAAATAATACAAAATTATAGTGAATCAAAATTAATCATATCTCTAGTTTTCTTGCTAATTTATAAAATATAGAAACATCCCAATATATAATTTTCAAACATAATTACTTAATAATGTTTACATATATATAATTAAAGATACTAATTTAAATATTACATTACGTTGCATAAAAACTCTAATATTTCATTCAACATCATGTTGTCAGAACTCTTCTAATTATTGTGGGCTTGTGGCTTTAGCCTTTAGGTCAGTTTATTATAATGAAAATGATTCATATTGTGGGGAACAAGAGTACTAAACCAAAAACGAAAAGAATGAACCACCAAGAAATGATCCACTTACTGATGTTGGCTCTTGAATTTATTTAGATATAATCATTTAAAAAAATACTCCCTTCGGTCCAGTTTAGATGTCCCATTTGACTTTTGGCACTATTCACTCATCACTCTTAATTTGTATTTTACTCTTAATCTATAAGTTAAAACATAGTCATGTGGGACCTTGTTTGATTCGTCTCAATACAAGGATTATTAATATCAATTTTTAAGAATTTTTAATTAAAAATAATTAGAGATATTAAGGGTTAAAATGTTGCCTCGGCATGTGTGAAAAGTCAAATGGGACATCTAAACTGAATCGGAGGGAGTATGATAAAGACTAAAATAAGGAACGGGGTGTTTGGCACAAGGGATTTAAAGGTAGGAAATGAGACATTAACCTTAAAAAGTCAGTATTATTGTTTGTTTAAAGAGAATGAGAATCAAAAATAGGATAAAAAATAAAGTCTCTAGGAAGGTGGTATTTAGGTAGAGACTTTTACTTTTATATCTTTCATAAGTTCCTAACATAACGAGGGATAAAACCTTTTTATGTCTCATATTAGACTTTCACAAGTCTTATTCACTTGTGCCAAACACCCCTAAATTCAAGCGTAGAATTTTCAAAGATAGAAAGTACCGCGTGTTATTCAACGTGTTCCAAAATCATAGGGATCGGAGGGAGTATCAATTCAGGGAACGCGCAAAAGAGGTATTCAAATCCGTATAATAGGATGATGTTTTCTCTTAATTGATGTTAGAAATTCACTAGTATACTATACCAGCAAAATACAACCTATACAGTTCCTTTCCCCATTTCCCCTCTTGTACATTTGGTTCTAAATGAAGACTTGTTTTCCATATTCATTTCATCTCTTACCCTTCCATCCTTCGAGGTTTAAAGGGTGCATATTCACCCGCATCGCACAAATGGAAACTTGTCGTTTGTAAACCGAAGATTGAGCCATACTCATTGAAAAGCTTCAACGTTCAAGCAGAATGCAAATTCATAACAAGTATAAGAATGATGTTATAGATCAAAACTAAGGATTTACCATATACTTTTATGACTACATAAAAAAATTAGATAATGAAAAACAAAAAAAAAAAAAAAGACTCAAACCACCAAAGTAGTGGATGCATTGAATTAATCAAAGTTTCACAAGACCAATAAGAGGTCACCCTCTTTATCCGGTGGCCTTCATAGATAAGGATCATTTACTAAAGTTTCCCGGTTCCCCCTTCCCCATCCCCTTGTAAAAAAAACCCTAAACTGAGATCCCGAAACCATAAAACATAGGTGACTAAAACCTTGTGAAACCAAAATTTATACCTGAATTCACGTGAATAATGGACCTCGGACTCTTGAATCGTCAGATAAACCCTATCCACAATAAGGCAATGACAACGGTAACATTTTTCTGTGGCACTTGAGAATATTTATCGACCTTATGAGACCATGACCTGACCAATCATACCCTGAGTCCATAAAGCAGTGTCCTTTATCTGCTCATCGCCAGATTCAAGACATTCATGAATGAATTCAGCGAAAAATGTGCATTCTTTCAAAAATATCTTAGCATTTGGACCAAGTGCATCCGTGAGGTCACCCAAGGCTGCAATTGCAGCTTTTGTCACACT
Source organism: Amaranthus palmeri (assembly GCA_019776075.1). Classification (NCBI taxonomy): domain Eukaryota; kingdom Viridiplantae; phylum Streptophyta; class Magnoliopsida; order Caryophyllales; family Amaranthaceae; genus Amaranthus; species Amaranthus palmeri. The sequence goes on from JAAKBH010000335.1 coordinate 229,786, forward strand.
CTCGTCTCTGCCAGGCAACCAGAAGACAAATGACATATGGTAACAAAAACAAGTGAACAAAGTAATAAATTCCAAGGTCAAGGAAGGATATGGCATACCTTTGTTTGTCCCTAAAGATAAATTCTAAGAACTGCAGAAGATGTTTTGCATGTGGAACAAGAAGCTCAGGCTTTGCATCTTTTAGACCCTGAAGTATACCAGAGTAAGCTTCAAATATGCTTCGCTTCAGAAGGTTACCATAATCCATTATTTCATCATCAGTAGTGTCCATCTGAGCACACACCTCAGATGCACTCTGCAACATAGGAATAGCATAACTGAGGTACTTTTCAAACTCTGCTCCAATTGCAAGAGCAATATCACCAAAGCATGAAAATATGGGCGGTTTGACAGAACGATGTAGGTCACCACTGGAAAGATTTCTGAGAAGGAGCGACATTATTTGATCGCAATATGGTAAAATCTTATCATCCAGAGCACGACAAATATCACCAACTACTCCAACAGTGATGCTACAAACCTGATATTCTTCAAAATTTGTTAACCCCATTTCTAAATACTTGTAGAACTCAGACATATACTTGCCAAAGTCTGGTCCAGTTGCATATGCCAATGCACCAATTGCTAGCATAGCCTCTTCGTTTACTGTGGAGCTGCGGCAAGAGAAGATTTTCAAAAACAAGAACATGATTTGATCAGCATACTGAAGAATGATCTTCGACTCATCGACATTAAGTTTCTGGATGATGACCTGCAGGACACCGCAGAGTAGTGCTTGCAAATCTTCTCGTTTTTCTTTATCAATTGGTAGATCGAAAGACTGGGATAGCTTGGTCATTATAGCATGAAGCAGTTGTTCTATAATCTGAGTTGTTTCTGGAACATTAGCACACCTAACTATCTCATTTAATGTTTCATATGAAGCAGATCGAAGTTTAGAGTCATTGCCATCTGTTCTATCAGCAGCAGCAATGAGAGAAGCTATAATCTGAGGCAGATAAGGTGTAAGGCTTGATGAGGTTGCTCCAGTATCCTCAAAACCCTGTGCAACATAATAGATGGCACCACATATTTTCTCAGCCACGTGTGGGGTGTCCTTGATACTCTCCAACAGAACACCCAAAATAGGTTGTAAGTTGGCAGTGGTAATGACAGAAAATCCAGAAGATGGACAATGCAGCAACTCAAATATACGGCTCAATGTCCACGCAGTTGTGTCCTTTACATGACTGTTTTGATCGTTCATTGCCTTCAGCAGGAAGTCCAAACCTGCATGGACCAGCGGAGAAAGCCTCTCAACACTGGGGCCTTCAAGGATTGAGCCAAAAGCAAATGTAGCTGCTTCCCTACGACGCCATTCTGGACTAGATATATTAGCCTCCACAAAAGGCATCACAAGTGGCACAATAGCATCACCAACTGTCTTTGCCACAAGTCCCAAACATGTCCCACCAGCCATTGACACATTCCAAACGCTGTCATCCTGGTCCTGATCCTCCTCTTGCTTTAATAAAGTTTCTAACAACATTGGTACCAAATATTGCAAGGCCTTCTCGATAAAACGAGAATGAGGAGGCTCTGATTGGTCACTTTCTATCTCAAATGATTCTTGAATCTCAATCTCTTCATCACAAATGGAGCTCCAAAATTCAATTGCTTGAAGAGCAACAACCTCTTCATCTTCTATTACTGCTTTTGATGTAAGCTCAAAGAGAGCCTGCATGTAAGGCTCAAGCACTTCATAGTACATTGAAGCTATAGCCACAAGACACTCATAAGCAGCCTGCCTAACCTCCACCTCCTGAGATGTTGCAGTGTCACAAACCACTTTCATGATGTAATTTCGCTCCAATTCATTTTCAAAGTTAGTTTGCGCAAAAGCAAGAGCATTATATAGAGCCTTTGTGGCTGCGAGACGAATTTCTGCACTATGTTCAGCAAGGTTCATGCCCTGAACAACAGCTGTAAGAATGGAATTAACTTCACTTTGCTCAAGCTCCTCATGAGATATCTCCTCGCAAACATATCCAAGAGTCTCCAATGTTGCTTGCTTCAACAAAGCTGAACTATCGGATTGAGTCATGTTATTAAGCAATGAACCAATCAAATCAGGCCACTCCTTCCTGGGAATTTCGATAGAGGAAATTTTGGCAATTACTTGAGCTGAAGTGTGCCATGCTTCCTGTGTTATGGATCTTAGTGTCCTCAAAAGTGACTCTTTAATTTGTTGCTTTATAGAAGCATCAATAGCAACCCACTGTTGCAGAAGATGTTCTTTTCTGGAAGCATCTTTCGCATCTAATGAATTTTTCAGCACTATACCAGCCAATCTACGAGATTCGATTGGCTTACCATCATTTGATAGCTCAACTGACAATGCAAGCAAGAAACCAGAGGGGTTTTGTTCCTGGAACTGTTTGAGGCTAGTCTCAGCTTCTGTGCGAATTTTTGCATCAGGAGATTGTGCAGCCAGCAAATATGAAGTAATTTCTGTTGCCATTTTCTGTTGAGACTGCATGAAGAGAACATTAAGGATCATAAACAAAGAATAACAAAAATTAAGCAAAAAAATGACATTTGATCTTTGCAGCAGCATAAATGATTTCAGATGTTACAGTTTACAGTAAGGTGGACCAAGGATAGAATTAAAGGAACACTAAATTCAATTGAAGGCACCAAATGATTAATGTACCAACAATAGAATTCATATCATTAAAAACCAGGGGAAAATAACTAGGGAAAAGGTGGAGAGTATCCACAACAGAGAATAAAATCTGTAAATCAGCAATCTGTAAATTATAAATATCAATTATTATTAAATTGGGGTGTAACAAAATCAGGAATAATTTCAGAGCAAGAATACAGCAAAAAGGTCTTTACACAATTAATTTATGCAGTTTAAGAGACTGAAACATGTCATATATAGCCTAGAGCCCTAAACTGCAGCAGAATAATGATCAGCTACTGTACAAATTAGACTAATTAGCCCCATAACGATATGGTAACCAGTTATAGCAGCGCGATAGAGTCTACATGCCTGAAAAAACACTAACAATTCAAGCAACAAAACAAGAAACCAAAAAAGGAAGCAATTTCTTTTTCTCGAAACAAAACAAGAGAAACAACAATAGAAAGCATACTATTACTAACACACACAGAAAACAAATTAGATACACAATTAAGCATAATAAAAAACCTAAAATATGAACCATTAAAAACAAATACAACAGTAATAAGTAAAGAATAAACTCCTATACTAAACTCAACAAACGTCAAAAAAAACGTAAAATCATATCCTCAAAAAATCTGAACAATCAACAAAAAGGAGGCAGATGCAGATCTACCACAAATCAAACACAAAAACAGTAAAATGATGCCGGATAATACACAAAAACAAAAAGAAGAAATACAAAAGAATTACCTAAGAGTGAGAGGAGCAAAGTGAATAGAAACCCTAATTACAGAAGCACGACGATCAAAGAGAAGAGGGATTGCGATTTGCGAAGATGATAATGAGCGAATATGAAATTGTAATTCGAATGAGAAGAAGAAGCGGGAGGTTTAATTCAGGGAAATGGTTTTGCAGAGTACAAGCAAGAGGAGTGAAGGAGGCCCGTTGTCACTGCTGCCCGACAAACCCTAGGTTTTTCAAATTTCATAAGTGCCCTACTTTTTGTTGTCTTATTAATATTAGTGTAAGTGTTCTGAGAAACCGTCTTTTTGATAGATGTGTTTTAGGTTTAATTTATTAGAGTTTAATTTTTATTTTTATTTTATATTTTCTTTTATGGGTCGACCCAATTAGTGTTGGTTAGTTAAAAAGACCGTCTCTCACAAGAATTTGTGTTTATATTATACTCCCCAATAATTCTTAATCAATAACTGTGATTTGTAAGTCATCACTGAATGTCGAAAAAATTAATAGTAAAATAAACAAAATAAAAAAAGGTAAATTAATTTATAAAACTCTTATCCTATCTGATCCTACCACATTAGGGTGATTTGTTAACTTTACAAATCACTGTTATTTACTAAGACATCCTCCTATACCCCCTCCTATTCAGCTTAATTGTCTCATTTAGTTTTTCACACTTGTCGGGGCTATATTTTAACCCTTGATATTTCAAATTATTCTTAATTAAAAATTTGATATTAATAATCCTTGTATTGAAACGAATCAAACAAGATCCCACATGACTATGTTTTGACTTATAGATTAAGAGTATCATACAAATTAAGAGTGATAAATAAATATTGTTAAAAAAATATGGGACAGTTAGCCTGAATAGGAAGTAGCAATATAAAGGGAAATTTGGAGAAATTTCCCGCGACACTATGAGTTATTGGTTTCTACGTGAATGCGATAGTCAAAAGTTTTCTTAAAATCTACGCGGTAACCGAGTTCTCTATTTCCCAACCCGTAATCCTCTAAACCTAGTTTTCCAACTTCTCAAAGTTTGAGAACAAATTTCCCAAACTCCTCTAAATGAAAGTTACTCGTCGTTATTGCTTGCTAAACTAAACGTAATTTTAGGTAAACTAAATGATATTGATGCAGTAATTTTCGAAATTCATCCACTAACATTTAAATCCTCAAAATTTATTGTCAAACTTTGAGAGAAGGAAAATTTGGGTTAGGAAATTGGGGTAAAAATGTAATCTTTTATGATGTTCGAAGTTTGAATCTCAGAACCATGGCAACAAATAGACGGGTTCCAAATGTTTTTTTTAAGTAAAAGGTTACAGAGGTTTGATTGGGTAAACTTTAGAGTTACCGCATAAATTTTAAAAAAAACAATTCTAGGTTACCACGAGTCCACGTGGAATATCCGAGTTTTACTATGAGATCATGGGCTGGTTCAAAATAATTGATTGATTACTAATAATCTTAAGAGGATCTATTATAACTTTTAAAAATAGACTTAAAATGATTATTTATTAGCTCAATATGATTATCTGCAATTTTAAACTGATCACTTTTATAATTTTAAATTGATCACTTTATAACCTTAAAGTTATCATTTACAATCTTGAAGTGATATATTAAATTAACTAATTATATGAGTTCAATGCATGGTGAGAGATCTTGTACAAGACTGTTTTATAATTTCATACTGATACATCTCAATATTATCTTTCCGTTTACACTTTGTTCTTTTTGATTTAGTATCATCATCATCAATCTAATATCCCACTCAAAAACAAGGTTTGAGTGAGGAAAGATGACGAACAATACATACCCGCACTTCCTTGAGGGGGAATACTAGAGAAAAGCGTTGATAAAATAATAGACCTGATTGGTAAAAAAGACTAAGGGGCAGGTAAGTAAAAAGCTAGACATCAAGACAAGAAAGACAACTAAAAAGATTTTTACTAGTCTAAAATATAAATTTGGCGTCTCCAACTAAAGAAAAATTAAACATTTCAGCAACCACTTTTTTTTGTTTTTTTTTTAAATATTTCAACAACCACTTAAGTTGAATTAAAGTCATCACATCATGAAAAGGAAATAATAATTGCATTATCAATATTCCATTGACCAATTGTCTCCCAAGTCCCAACCAAACACAACTCTTTCTAATAAGAAACTCCTTTATTAGATTTGCACCCAATGAAGTTGCAGTCAAATGTGGCAAAAGGCATGATGAAACATTATGTATGAAGCTTAACCATAAAATTCATAAAGCAAAATCAGTAGGTGTTGTATGAGACTGTGAGACGACCTCAGAATAAGACGCCCATAAGCTAAAAGTTTTTACTATTGGGCTATTTAACCCAAATATAAAACATATCACATGGTGAGACCATCTCATACAAGAATTTGTGAAGCAACTTCGGGCAATCGAAGAGTTTATCATACCATTTGCGCTCAACATAAATCGAGCACTCGAAGCAAGAAAGCGTTGTATGCGTATAAATCAACCAATACCTCAAGTAAACAGTTACAATGTCATCAGTATTTTCTATATCTCTTAAATCTTGAGATACGATGGACATATTGCCCTTTCTTGATCATATCGTTGATAATTTCATGGGCTTTTGAAAGTTTACCATTGTTTCGCAATTTATTAATTAAGGTATTGTACACAAGAAAATTTGGGCTACAACCTCTTTTTTCCATTTCCTTTAGCATAGAGCACGCGTCCTCAAACTTCCCGGCCATACAAAGTCCCCGAATGATAGAGTTGTATGTAAAAACATTAGGCAGCTGTCCCTCCTCGATCATACCATTGAACAGCTGCTGCGCCTTCTCAAGCTCGCCTGCTGCAATGTATCCACTAATCAAAACAGTGTAACTGACAACATCGGGCTTGAAACCATTCTTGTTCATTTCTTCAAAGAAGTACTTGCAAGCATCCATATTACCTGCCCGGCTCAAACCATCGATCAATGTGGTGAAATGGAGAGAATTGGGATGAATTCCAACTTCCCTCATATGATTCAAAAGATTGAGTGCAGCATATGGCTTATCTCCTTTCCCAAGGACATGAAGAAGGAGGTTAAAAGTATGAATATCGGGACAATGTCCATTCCTACTCATTTCATCTAGCAACCGATGAACATGATCTATCTTACCTAGCCTATATTGTGCACAGATGAGTGTATTATAAGTTAGAGTGTCAGGCAAATGGCCATCAGCTACCATTTGCTGATACACCCACTCAATCAACTTGTGCTGATTTATTCTAAGAAGGCAAACCAAAATTGCATTATAGGAACTTTTGAAAGGGCGGTAGTTAAACGTCTTTGATTTGATAAACCTTTCAACAATTGTTCTTTGCAACCCTAACTCGCGACAACTACAAATCAAAATATTGAATGTTCGCGCAGTTACTGGATAGCCCTTCTCAGTCATCTCATCAACTAATCGCCACATTGCTTTAAACTCCTCAGCAGCCGCAAAAATCTTCATCAACAAATGGTACGCGTTCAATGTATGTTTATAGTATTCCTCCTCACTAGACCATACAAAAAACTTATAAGCCAATTTGGCACACAAAGTTTTATTTTCATAACTTATAATCTTCAAAATTTTTGAAAGAACTAGCCTAACAAGAAGGCCAGAAACCCTTACATTCAATTCATCCAATGCCAACTTCATATTATACCCCGGACAATCTTGCCTTAACACATCAAACAACCTATCTGCATTTTTCTGTGCAGTGTCCAAAAAGTTCTGCTCAAGATCAAAACTACCCCGAATTCGACTGTCGTCATCATCCTCTTTACAAGCATCAACACTAGAACTTCTCCAAAACTCCCTAATCAATTTTTCAATAGGGCCAAAATCATTCGTAGCATTAACACCATCACCATCACTATCTAAACTACAATTACAAAATGCTCGAGACAAGAAATGCAAGAGAGGGGCAGGATGCAAAACCCTTCGACTCAATTGAGCAACAGCGTTCATTGTCAACAGTGCCGGTCCTGACATTATATGGGCCCCATTCTATGCACTTGCTAAATGCCAAAACAAACTGTGTATACCGTATTAGTATAAGACAACGATTTGTCCATTTTTCTCGAAATTATCAGTATTAAAAATGATTAAATTGTAATGTAGCAAAATCAGGAATAATTTCAGAGCAAGAAAACAGCATAAAGGTCTTCGCACAATTGATTTATGCAGATTGAGAGGCTGAAACATATCAATTGTAGCCTGAAATGCAACATAATAATGATCAACTACTGTACAAATTAGACTAATTAGCCCCTTAACGATGTAGTAATTAGTTATAGCAGCGCGATAGAGTCTCAATGCCTGGAAAAAGCACTAAGAATTCAAGCAACAAAACAAGAAACTAAAAAAAGGAAGAAATTTGTTTTTCTCGAAACAAAAACAAGAGAAACAACAATAGAAAGCATACTATTACAAGCACACACAGAAAACAAATTAGATACACAATTAAGCATGAGAAAAACCTAAAACAGATGAACCATTACAAAACAAACGTAAGAATAATAAACAAAATAAAATCCTATAAAAAACCTAAAATCATATTATTTTTTTTTTAAGAATCTGAACAATCAACAAAAAAGAGGCAGATCTACACAAATAAAAACACAGAAACAGTAAAATGATGCTGGATAATACACAAAAACAAAAAGATGGAATACAGAAGAATTACCTAAGAGCGAGAGGTGCAAAGTGAATAGAAACCCTAATTAAAGAAGAATGAGGATCAAATTGAAGGGAAATTGGGAAGATGATAATATTGAGAGGAGAGAAAATATGAAATTGTAATTGGAATGAGTAGAACGAGTTTACTGGGAAATGGTTTTGCCCAGTACAAGCAAGCCGCAAGGGGAGTATGAATTTTTGCAATACTTGCAATATTTTTGATTAATTTTTTATCACAAATCATTACGACACCGTCTTTTATAAAGATCACTTCTAAAAATTAAGTCTAATTCTAAATATATATTATAACAACTCTAAATAGAAATTTGAGCTGGATTCTTGAGAGTCGTCTTTACAAAAGACGATCTATTATGAGAGCACATGTTTATCTATTAATAAGTTAAAATATAATCAAGTGTGATGTTGTTTAATTCATCTTAATGTAAAGATTAAAAATATATTAATTATTATAATTTGTGATCTATGTATAATAAGAGATATTAAATATTAAATTAGTGCATTAAACTGCTTGAAAATAAATATTGCAAGTATTTTGAAACAATGGAAGTAGATTGTGTTAGTATCATTGCATACTCATCCATCTCGCTATTATCTTTCAATTTAATCTTTTGTATTTTTGATTTAGTATAAAGATAAAGTAAATTGTTTTTTAAAATGTTGATAGTTGATAACAAATAAAATAAATAAAATTGTGTGGGTGTGAATTAATAAAGAATTAAGGGTGAATTTGGTTAGTGGTCTTAAATAATGGTAATGTAAATGATTTATAGTGTAAAGTTTCATTAAAAGATCTATATCATTTTCATGATAATGAAACTTTAATCACAAAAAAGTTTTTTTGTGTACAAATTTTCATTACCACCTAATACCACTTCTCTCAATGGTAATGCATTGGAATGAATTTTAAGAACAAAATGAGATAATTAAACTTAAATAAGCATGACCATCAAGGTAGCCAAGAGATTTTAACCAAAATTACACTAGTTTTTTTATTCCCATTATCGTTATTTGTTACCACCGACCAAACGGACCGTAAAATGTATGGATAATATTAGAATAAAGTAATGGTTTAGTTCTAAAGATAGAAATGATGTAAAATGAGAGAAACAACCCAAAATAAAAAATGATGATAAATAAGGACCGAAGGAAATACTTTATTCTGTATTCACAATCACTTTTGTTTTATAATTTACTAGTGTAGAAACCCGATGCAAAAATTTTTGGAAGTGACATATATAAACATATGATAATCAAAAAATAAAGTCAGAAATATTGTGTAGTAAAAATACTCAATTTCGACAGTTATATGTATAAATTAGCACTATACTGTTAGAAATTATCAACTACATATTATGTAGTATATTATACTTTCTAATTTACTCAATTTAACTATCAATAAACGCTAGTAAAAAAATACTTTAGTATTAGAGATATTGGTCAATGCCATGTCATTTTTTGTTAGCTAATAAATGAGTTTCATTTGGCAAACTCTTTCTAATTCATAAGCGACTACATAATCAGATGATGTCTTATTTGATTATTCTAAATGTAAACTTTTATAATATCACAAAATCTTTTATGCTTTTTTATTTGCTATAGAAGTTTTATTTTTAAAAAAAAAGATAAATTAAAATAAAATGTCAAAAAAATGTTAAAAAATATACAAAAAAATTTATGACTTTTTAATTATTTAGAAATTTATGTAAATTTTCAAAATTTTTCTATAATTTTAAATTAGTCTTTTAATGAATTACCTATTATAGCAAGTCATCGAATTACCCAAGTTTACTCCAGATTAATACCCCTTAAACTTAAAATCATTTATTTATGGTTAATCAATAAGTAGAATTATTATAGGAAAATCATAAAAAGATTGGATTATTCAAGATAGGTTTTCTTTTTTTAAATTATCTTTTGTTTTAAAACTTGAAGCATGCTGAAAAGAGTCTCTCAAAAAGACCGGCTCTCGATAATTTGTGTTTGATTAAAACCTTAATAACAATTGCATGATATATAACATCGATGAATAGTAGCCGAAAACACCACTTAATATACACTACCATGGCCCATGGGAGTTAATCTTAATGGGATGTAATCATGTAAGGAAAAATTTATTGTTTTGCCAACATCATTCAGAAAAAAAATTCCACAAAATTTGGGTGTAGTTACACATGTGCAAAACAAGTGTGTCAGCAATAATAATGTTGTACAAAATTTAATGTTATCAAATAATTATGATTTTTAACATGATACATATAACACAATTTGAGTTCATTACATAATTAGCGTGCGCTTTTCTATCAAAATGCCTATGATCAAAGTTCTTCCTATCGCCAAGCAGCATGACGAAGTCGAACAGGATGATTGTAAGTAAAAATAATATGGAGAGAAAGCCCCGACACAAATGGCCAAACGGGAAAGAATCGTAAAGAATTGGCTACATGCAACAAACTTGCCATTAAAAATTGGCAACGAAATCTACACGCACCTGTAAGAAACACGAAATCTAGTCAGGCTCACTATACATAGATCAAGTCGGAATGGAAATAGATAGGGAACCCGCCAACAAGTATTCTCCAAATATTATCCAAACAAGACACTCATAGTATAGCTATATAACTACCTCTCCTTTCGCTCAATTTTACTCGAGATGGGAAATTGACATCGTGACACGGGTATGAGATACAGATAACCATTTATGGATCAAGGTAAAGAAAAAATAAAAGGATATTGCAAGAAAATAAGATGATCACAAATGGGGTCATAAATTGCCTGCAAGGTCATTCACAATAAGATTAACGGCCCGTTATGAACTATTATTCAAATTAACTCGGATCAGCATATCATTTTTAGTCGCATTTTCACTATTCGTTTAGTACAGATTAATTTCGTTTAGTTCAGTTTGGCACACCCGTTGGCAGTCGTAGAAAACAACCTTACTAATAGGTGGACATAGTTGTAATATTTAATCCAACACTCAAACCTCTGTTTTGGATATAACTTGGATGATTGGACAAAAAACCGATTAGAACTAGGCAGGATTCAAATTTCAGGATATGAGATCTATAAATGGAATAGGAAGTGGACGAGCAAGGAAAGAGAGAAGCCAACTTACAAATAGATATATCAACTCATGGGAAGTAATCTCATCAACCCCAAGCATGAGAATCAAAAATTGCAAGGAGTAACTATGTCGACAACAGGCAGTTTCAGTTGCTTTCCTACGACATCTTCAATGCTTGCTTCATTTGAGCCAGTGCAGCAGGATGCATTCTATTTATTGCAGCATTAAAGGCATCTCCATGAAGGGCAGCACACGTTTGAAGATTGTCTCTCACTGCATTCTCTAAGGACATCTGACTGATTGGATCCGAGGCTTTGATCTAAAATTGAAACAAGAATTTACATCAATATTAACAATTACCGACACTCTGGTAAACAATAACTTTCTTTATAATTGTTTGTTCCTCAACTGCGTACCTGCCTCTTCTTGAACTCTTTACTCAGAACAGTTCCTTCGATTTGAGGCCTGATGGAAGTCATGTAATCACCACTGAATAAGGAGAAGAAATATAATAGGACGGGGCAAATAAAGTCAATCAACACATCAGTCAGCTGAAATTTCAAAACTGATGGATATTTGAATATCATACCTGGATTCTCCCTCTGTCAAGTCCTCATTACCACCGATTATCACACTGGTACAAGCACTGAATGAAAAAAGTAAGATGATCAGATTAAGGATAAATCACCAAGTACCAGATATAGAGATTCGTTAATACAACTACCTCAAAATCTGGTCGAGTATATCAGGAACTTGAGGCAACCTTAAGGTCAAAATTATAGAAAGTGCTAGGCCAATAGTTTTTCTCTGAATTAAAGTCATATTATCAACCTGCACGCAATCAAGTTCAGAGTGACCAAATAATAGCTCGCAGCCTTATATTAAACGAAAGAAACTATGAAAGAAGTTTGTGCTAAGAATTATAAGTCAGAAAGTGGATCCTCATTTTTTCCAATACAGGCACAAGCCTAAACTATTGCCACAGTGCAAAAACAATATCGCATCGCATAACATCAGCCGCATTGTAAAGGTTTTAAAAAAACGTGAACCGATATTTCCCTCACTGTAAAGGTGTAAGAAAACCGTATTTTGGGTCGTTGCAAGGGATATCTCATACTTCCAACCATATTTAGGCGTCACAGTAACCACATTAATTCCGTTACTGCATCACCATTCCATTACCACCATCGCGACCGTTACCGCAATTTTGCACTGACTATTGTTACAAGTGTTTCATCCACCAGACAGAAAACTAGGGTCTTTGTCATGACTAACTGATGTAGACAGTAAATTGCATGCATACTGACCTGCTCTAACCATATATCAACCAGACAGAGAAGTATGTTCTCATCCATAGGGAAACCTGCACCTTGGAGCAGTAGTAAAAGCGAAGACTCAGATGTTAATTGAGCTAGGTAATTGGTATTCAGCACTAGAACTCTTGCTAAAATAGCAGCAGAGGATGATTTTACAGCTGTTTTTGAGGGATCACACTCATCTCCTCCACATAAACACACAACCACCAATTTCTGTAAGCACATACACACAAAGTTAATATATATGGGATCAGAATAATCAATATTTATAGAGAAAAACCAGAAAGTACCTGGAGAGTACTGCTGATAAGTGGAGGAACTTCAATAGGGTAACACTGCAGAAAAGAAAATTGTAGAATCTTAGATCCAGTTGAAAATTACGCACAATATTGTAACAGTAAGTAGTGATCCATTCAGTGGCGAAATTTTTTTAATTAAAACCATGAGATAATGCGAGCACTTGGATCCATTTCCACAATAATATATGCTTCACCATTTAGTGCTGATAAGTGAAGGAACTCTTAATGAAGTTTCGGCATTGGATCCATTTCACAACATGTGCTTGTTAATTAAAAGCATGAGATCATATGAGCACTTCTGTTCAAAATATATTGTTATCTTTTTTGTTGTTCAAAGAAGAAATTTTGTAGTCTAACTTCACAAAACCTGACCATAAAAATCTTACAATTGAAGAGTAATATATAACCAAATTGGATCATATAGATTTACATCAAAATGTATTTTCCAAATATCAACTTCTTATAGTTTCCACTATACACAAATTGAAGGTACTAATGGTCAAAGTTGTGCATAGATTAACAAATGCAAACAAAAAGGGGCAGAGGGAGTATTTTACCAATAAAGGAAAAAGAGAAGTACAATTAGCAGACAAGATTTCTACACAATTAGAATCTACTTGTACTTAAAAAACCTATTGAGAAAACCTAACGGATTATATATACAAAACATAAAAATATGAGGACAGTTTTAAATTCAAATGGATTCAAAGTTTGATCATTCACTCCAGAGTATAATTATCATATCACGAGCTAGTTAAACAGACATACAACCTAAATTGTTTAAAGCAGAAACCTTTTTGAAAACATTGGACCAATAGTGAAGTAGAAAATTAAGGAATGGATCTGTTCAATACAGGAATCTAATCGAGTAAAATCTATGTCAAAGGAAAGCATAAAATCAGGTCAATTCAGGGATGACAACATTAAAATACTATTACTATAGAAAAGACAACTCAACAATGGAGTAACATAGTATACCTGCACTAGAATATCAATGACAGGGAGAACCGAAAGAAGGCCCTTATCATTTACGTTGCCAACTATCATATCCAAGAGCTTAGCTACACTAGACGCATGTCGACTTAAGAACTCATTGCCGCCCAAGATTATGTAATCCTCAATAATTTCAACCGCAACCTGCATTCAAGCAACAGAGGCACATAAATGATATGAGACTGTAATCGAACCTGTTATAATAATCAGGATGACAAAAGAACCTTAATCTAGTATCCGTTAACACTAGTACTTATTTATTAAAAATATTCATTTATTCAATGTTTTCGTTTGCATTTGTTTTTGTCAAGAACTTGACGCTTTTGAAGCACTATCAAATAAAAAACTAACACTACATAGTTAATTATTCATACGTTTGCTGTAACCAAAATGAATACATGGAATCAAGCAAACTGAACCAAGTCAAAAAGAAAATCTAACCGTCAGATGATCAAAACTTCTTTCGATGATATCCACAAGACTTGGAAATAAGTCCAATAGTTCCGTAACCATTGATGGAGCATATGAAAGGGTAGTCTCCCACAACTGAAAACACATTAGACTATGAGTATTCCAGGACTCAAAATGTGGACCCTTTAAAAGCAATACAGCTTACCAGCATACTATCCTCCATAAGATTGAGTTCATCTGGACCATTCACATCTACTCCTCTTTGCAAAATGTGCAGTAATATGTTGTAGCAAACAGGCGACTGATAACCAAGAGCCACAACAAAGTTCCTCAATGCAATAAGAAGCTGCATTTGCAAAAGACTTTCCCCAGAAGACTCTTCCCAGACCTTGAAAATTAAAATGTTGCAGTCAAAAAGCCACTCTAAATTTAAGAAAAGCAGAACTAGCAAGAGTAACATCCTTTACAGAAGAGGCTTTCGTATGGTTTGAAAGAAAAGACAAGGGGACCAACAGCAAACATCCTTCAGAAACAAATTTCACACGAAAGGAAATACTGACTATTTGATTGTTGCCTTTCCTAAGAGGAGGAGGAGGAGGAGGAGGGGGGGGGGGGGGGGGGGGGGAGGGCTGACCGGCTCCGGGAACATTTGGAATCAATATCAGAAAAATTTGAAAAAAAAAAGATTGTTTGAAGTTTGCGAGATTATCAAGGAATCACACATGACATGGGTATGTGAAGTGTGTTGGAAATATTCTTTCAAGTTGATAGTAGGTTTCGTAGGAGCTAGTAGTCAAGTAGTTATTACATATATTTAGGAGCATAAATTAGTACTCCGTTTATTAGTTATATTTATATTCATTTTTCCTATATCCTTAATGTATTTGTTACTTCGATTGAATAAAGATTGAGGTCTTGTTTTTTCCTCTTTCCCCTTTCTTATCTCTATTTAAATTTTCAACAAGCTAAATGAAGAGTAAAATAGGACACAGATACTGCCAGAGCACACACACCCATACCCAACCCAAAGCCAACTAACCAAAACCTTAAACAAAAAGCAACAACATCATTATTATCAATTTCAATTTGTAATAAAAAAGGAAAATTTGATGTCTTTTAGACATCCGCTCATAATAATCTCACCTTTGGATTATTTTAATAATCCAACCTATTTTAGGAGTTTACTCACAGTATACCCTATGACTTGGTGACAAGTGATGTTATTTTTGCAAAAACAAAAAGTAAAATAAAATAATTTTTTAGAACAATAATAAAAAGATTTTATCCCTTCCCTCATTGTTTCCATTTGTCCGGCCCCACCGTTTGTTCACCCCCAACGCTACTCCCTGCGCCACCTCTTACCCGACCAACCATCACCAACAACGCAACCACACCATAACCGGCAACCACCAAGAAAAATATACCGCCTAACATACCGCCACTCCCAAAACTGACCACCACTTTGCCCAACCATTACCACAACCACATAACCCAAAAATTAACTACAACCTTCCAACATACCGGCACCGCCACTCCCAAAATTGACCGCCACTGCCATCACCACCAAAACTGTCCGCCTCTGCCACCTCTAGAAATGACTGCCACAACCCACTAAAAAAGTCCTGCCCCACTTTGCCCAACCATTACCACAACCACATAACCCCAAACTTAACTACAACCTTCCAACATACTGCCACTCCCAAAATTGACCACCACTCCATCACCACCAAAACCGTCCGCCTCTGCCACCTCTCTAGAATTGACTACCAGAACCCACAAAGGTTACCATCTCCATCAACCACTACCCCATAAACCATAACCATAACCTTCCCCCAATTTGACCACCACCCTGAAACCGACCACCCTAATTCGACCATCATTGTTACCATCTCCAAAACCGAAAAAATGGAGTTATTGTTAAACCCTAAATTGATCACGCTAGCTTCATTGCCCAAGCTTCAAATTGACGCATAGTTACAGTCATGGTTGTTAAAATCGCGATTCTAATCTACGATTCTACGAATTTATGATCCAAAAACAAGCGAACGATTTGAATCGCAGTTAGAATCTTAAAGTTGTAGAATCTTACGATTCTAGTTGGAAAAAAATTTTTAGAGGTAGAATCATAACACGATTCTACGATTTAACGATACGATTCTACTTATATAGTATGAATTATTTTTAATTTTTCTTATGTATCATATTTTACTAATCTATTTCACACATACACATAAATTTCAATTTTTCCATCATGAAAACCTTTTTAAAAACAAATTTCTTAATCAGTATGTAGATTTAAACTAATTATTGAAAAGTTTTTGTTATATTCTTACAAATAAAGTCAAAGAAACTTTAATTCATAAATTTAAATACTTTTAAATTGGATAATAATGATAAGAAACTAGATATTTTATTATTTTTAAGTTTATTTGTAGAATCGTACGACTCTACGATTCGATTCTACCGATTCGATTCTACCGATTCGATTCTACCTCTCCAAACGATTCTAAGTGGAATCACGATTTTAACAACTTTGGTTACAGTGGCATTTAATGGGGATGGGGGATTAGAGGAAGGGGCCAGGGATGGCAAATGCGGTGTCAAAAAAGGTGGGGGGAAACGACTGGGGATGGGACACTCATGGGCGGACCCAATTAAGTGACAAGGGGGTACAGTTGTACCCCCAGTTTGAAAAAAAAAATTCAGAAAAAAAAAATTAAAAAAAAAAAAAGTTAGGTGTATTCGATTTTTTTTTTCTGAAGTAATTTCGTTCAACATATGGTGTTATACTCTTTCTCTACTGCCAAATCGTGGTTCTGGACATCAGTGAGTTCTTTTACTGAAATTTTGATTTTTTTTTTCTGAAGTAATTTCGTTCAACATATGGTGTATTCGATTTTCAATTGAGGTTTTATTAGTAGGATTACTAGGATAAACTAACCTGATTTTTATTCTGTACTTTTTATCTCTTAACCTGCCATTAGTGAGGATACTCGTTGCTCAAACTCGAAAAGTTGTTTTGAAAAATTTAATTTAAAAAATTCCATTTTTGCTCGTTGTCTTTTAAAAATCTCACATTTCGATTATTTTTTAAAAATCTAACCTTTATGCTAGTTTTTCTCTTAGTAATTCGACATTTTGGTTTTTAATTTGTTTAATGTTAAATGTTGCAAGTAACTTAACGAGGTCAGTACTTTGAGCAGTATAAAGGTTGGATTTTTTTTTAAAAGAGAATGACAAAGAGTGAGATTTTTAAAATTAGATTTTTCTTTTGTTATTTCTAAACATGTTTGTGTTAGCTATAGTTGAAGGACTCAACATACTGTATTGGAAATTTTTCACAAAATTTAAGAAGCATTTTTCAAAAATTTATCTTTTTTTTCTTGGATTTTTCTATTTTTATTTAAAAAATCTTTAGATGACAACATTATCTTTGAATTTTTCACAATTGACTTGCATGAGTTGGTCAGAATATTTGAAAAAATTTTCGCCCATCGTTTGTGATGCTAGAGACTTTGAGTTGATTAGGGTTCATTCCTTCAAGTGTCACATGACTGCCCAGCGCAAGTATTTTTATTTTTATTTTTATTTTTATTTTTAATATGGGGTAGGTTGATGGGAGGGGAGGGCTAGGTGAGATTCGATGGCAAGACCTCGTTTGGAATTCCTGGGTCCGCCATTGTATGACGTTCGTGTTTTGTACCCCCAGTTTGAAATTCCTGGGTCCGCCACTGGGGACACTTGATTGGTGGCCGCGAAAGTAACACGGTGGTCTAAAGTCCAATAGCATTAAAACCAGCCTGTACCCAATAAAATCTAGAATGACAGGTAATCTATTGGAAACAGGTTAAATATATTCCATATTCAATTTCTTATTCCTGGTGAAGAACCCATGATCACCAGAACTCATGACAATACCCATTATATATTTGCAACTAGAAGAATAAGCCAAAGTCCAATAGCAACAAACCAACAACAAATGTAAACTAAAACACTCCACACGTCTTTCAACAATAGGCTCTATTATTGGACTGGATGAAACTTCATACATCACAACTTTCTCTAAGCCCAATACAATTAAACTTATACTAAAATGGTGATAAAAATATAAACTATAACAATTTCAATTTAGGATTGCATAAAATTCTGCTAAAGAATTTCAACTAAAAAAATAATTCAAGAAGCTATTAGACATTTCCTGGAAGTAACCCTTGAGGATATTGAATAAGTTTTCCTGGCATTAATGGACTGAATCATGCTCTTCATTATCTAGTCAGAGCAATACAAGTCCGTACATACATTATTCTTATCAATAGGAGTATTATTATATTGAAGTCATTATTATTATTCTTATTATTACTACTATAAATTAAGCAACAAGCAGCACCATAAGGAAGAAACGTGTACAAAGTTTAAAATATACCTTTTGGAAAAACTTCACCAACTTGTCAACATAAGGAATCACTTGACCAATATGTCCGAGAAGAACAGATATCAAATTTAAAACTTGGACCTGACAAAAGACCAGCAATAAGAAAATAACTGAATCAATTCTTATTTGGGAACCTTATCATCATATTGGATCATAGCTAAAAATATCAGCAAAAGTAAATAAAGCCCCTAACACATAAAATACTACAAAAAAGTCGGACAATTTTACATGGAAAGCTAATATATTCCCTAATATTCCCTATGACATGTCACTATCAGTTGCAAGTTCAGAGCGAAGGTAATATATTCCTAATGACAAAGTATACCAAGTATCCAAAAGAAGTAAAAAAAGTCTACTGAATTTTATGTTGAAGGAAAAGCTTCATCATTCAATTTCTTCTTTCTACACGTATTCATTTAACGAGGATACTTTATCCCCTATACATGGCTCACCTCTCACCACGGCAGTGTCTTTATATCTAAAATCAACTATACTTATCAGAATTGAACATATCAAAGCATTAAGACTTTATCTGAGCTATCTAAAGTTCACAATTGTAAACTGAACTAATCTCAACTTACTCGACTAACTTTTTGGTTGCGCATCAAATATACATTTGTTGAACTAAACTTACTAACTGAACACAGAACCTGCTGGAAGCCTGGAACCAGTAAAAACTTTTAGCAGAACCTAAATTGTTTAAACTTAGTAGACAAACTTGTTTTAAGCTCAAAAGATCAAGGAATCAGCCTTTACGCTCACCCCTGCCCCAGACACACTAAAGAGTTTTTCGCTGGTAAACAACCTAAAGTGATTTCTGATTGCTTCTTCTTTTAGTAGGAACTAGATAATAACATAATACCAATGTGATGCACGGCTTTGTTTTTTTTTCTGACATATTTGAATAGCATAAGAAATAAATTTAAGAAATAAATATTAAATTGTAGGTATATTCCATGTCACTCTACAAAGTTATATGCAATATTTTATATTTTAATTTAACACTTGGTTGTGAAATTTTGGTTAATGCCGTATACTTCACACCTTATGAATAAAATTTTGGTTATATATTAAATATGGTCCTTTACTTATTTTAATAAAGAGCAACTGTTTAATACTTTTGCAATACTCAATCACGAGTTTTTTCTTGTAAACTAAAGACTTGCCAATTTTTGCTTATAAAATTAAATTTTAAAGGTATTTTACATCAAAATTTTCAACTATTGATACACACTTAAAAAAAAAAAACAAATATAAAAACATAATAGAAGTTTAAAAAAAAGATAAACTTATCCGAAATAAAAGATGTTGACTTAAACAAAAAACGTCATAACCTAAATTTAGATAAAAAGATATATTACTAATAATTTAGGTAACCTATAGGAAAATAAGAGTATATTACTAATAAAAGCAAATCAAAATAGAAGTATAGTACATGCAAAAAAACATGTTAATTTTCTAATGTTTTACAAATTGTAATCTAAAAAGTCCAAAATCATTTAGCATATATAATAGTGTAGTAATGACTTATAGCAAAGTAAAAAAAAAAAACAATAACATTGGATTTCGGAGAGAAGAATTTTGATAAAAATATGACACATTTGTACATTTGATAGAAGATGATGTCGATAGTGTTTTGCTCAAGTAATAGTAATAGATGAAAGTTGGAACTAAGCAAGTCATTTGTAAGTCCAAAGTTTTAGTAATCAAAATGCTTAACCTATTGCCCACGAATTTTGTTGTAAATTTTTAAATTCCATTGATGATGATTTAAAGTATCATCCGAATAAAAAACACCATGGATGAAGAGTGAAGAAACTAACACGTAGAGAGACTACTCATACACGTAAAACTTCAGCAAAAGAAGAAGATATACCTTTGAGTCAAACTCCATGACCTCCTCAACCAAATTAAAACACAAATCCCAACATGACGGAAGAAGGTCCGTAAATTCCTTCTCACAAAAGTTTGAATCTTCTATAAGCAAGCATAAAGTCCTACATGCAGCCAGCTAGAGGAAACAAAAAAAACAAAACCTCTTCAACCATCGTCATATTTGTAACTGGTGCATTACAAAAAGGTAATTTGGAAAGTGGAGAATAAAGCAGGATTATTCGAAACTCGGCATTAGGAAGCTGAAAAGAATGAAATCAACTGGAACAAACAACTCACAGATAGAAGAGAGTTTCCTTACCCTGACAGCAAGGTCTCTATCTTGAAGCAATTTGATGGCAGCACAATACACTGATCTCTTGGTATCATCTTTTATCTGACCAGTAAGTAAAGAATATCGAATCAGTAAAAGGACTTTAAAATGTTGAAAGAATGATTGGCTCAAAACAAGGTGTGCCAATGCCTCCTTGAAAGCAAAAGAGTCCAACTTATTTCATATTACCAAGATTTAACCAAATGTAAACCATCGCTCACATTATAGTAACAAATAACAATATCTAGCAAGGTCAAACAAAAATTGGAGATATTGTGAGCCTAGTCGACTTAGAAACTACTCTATAGTGGTTTGCAATTATCATAAGAGAATATAAATAAACGAAAATCATGAAGCCAGTCCCGCGCTTGATATATTTTAACTTTCTCATAATACATATCATATATTATCGATTTTAACTTTGAAATAATAGCAACAGTTTTGCACAGTACTTGCGAAAGTTTTAAAACTAATCGAAGGTAGTTAATAATTAATATGCATTATACAACCTAATCAAATTTAATTTGTTGCAATTCTCAAAGTTGTAACTATCTTTAGCTCATTGAATAATCAAAATTTAAATGCAATCAAAGGAGCATGAGTTGAAGCTCCACCCAGTTCATAGTCTTCAGATTCTTGTCTTGGTACAAAAGAAAGAAGAGGGTACAGTATTAAAAGCTCACAATATAACAGAATGGATTTGCAGCAAGCAGCTAGACAATACATGAAATTTATAATGACAAGTAGAAGCTATTTAGGGATTTTAAATGTTTATTGTGAAATGTTTATTGAAGCTCAAAATATCTCTATGATATCCCTGCAGTATTGAAGTAAGATTCTGAGCTTTATATAATCATTAAGAGGGATGATCAAGTATAATTACCTCGGAGACCCACTGACCAAGTATCAAAGCAACTTTCCGATGGATGATGCGCATGTTGGGATGATCATTTGTTAATTCCAACGATAACGCACCATTAAACCTGGAATTTCGATCAAGTCAAAGCCTATTTTTACAAAACTCACAGTTTCAATGATCAATCACTATTATAGGATTACGACAACATCAACGACAAGCACAAACAAAAGGCAGAAGAAAGTAAAAACATCACTATTCATTAGCAATAAAAACTACCAGAGTACTTTATTTTCAAAATAAAAGAAACTTGAAAATTAAAAAAATAATAAACTAGCACAGAAGCGCAAAGGACCTAAACTCCCTGGTCGAATTCCAACCCAAGATACTTTATACTCGACATGGATACAAGATATCCATTCAACAAATCACAAGAAAAATGTTAATTGAAGCAAAAAGCTTGCAACATTTCCAAAGTTAGATGTGGCAGCACAATTTCACATTCATATATATAGTCAACGTTATCTATCACTAGAATATATTAATGAAAGACTTGTATTTCAATGGTTAAATTCCATGAGAATCAAAAGAAAAGAATTAGGAAGTCAATGCCTCAGCCCAGAAAAACAGGGCCCTACATTTAGAACTAAATTTCCTTGGGTTAATGCAGGGCAGTTTATAATTTGATCCTATCAACAATCAACAAAACCTATATGAAAGCTGCGCAACCAATACAAAGACCTCAACCAAAACCAAATTTCCGTTTGATTAATGGAATACAGTGCCAAAAAATGCTTCAGGCTTATTTGGAGACGGTAGTAGTATCTACTTGCACATTAAAGCAAGATATAAAGCACAACTAGACTTTGATAGATGGTGCGGCAAGTCTATAACTATTGTGATCATAGAATTATTCTTAGGGCATGCTACCAAGGAAGAAGATGCCACTTCTGGTGTAAAAAAATCATCCACAGTTTTTCCCCTCCTTTACACTATGTTTGGATAACAATTTTGGAGTGAAAAAAAAAGGTAGGGAAGGAGAAGGGAGAGAAGAGAAAGGAAGGGAAGAGAAATGGAAGGAAAAATAGTTCTTGTTTGTATAGGAGGGAATGGAAGGGAAAGGAAAGGGGATGGGAGTTTTCCATTTAAATCTTTCCAACTTTAGAGAGATTGGAATCTTAACAAAAAGTATCTATTAAACCCTTCCAATTTCCTCTCCTCCAAATCCCTTCCCTCTCATTCTGCTATCCAAACAAGGGATTAATCCCTAATCCCTCCTCTTCCTTTCCCTCTATTTTCTTCCATCTAAACACACCATAAGAGGGAAGACTAAACATCACTGATCTATATGGACTCTACAACAATACTAACTCCTAAAACAAAAAAGGATCTGGTAAACAAAAAAATCTACACATAATTTTGGAAGTAAGATGGTGTGAGTTATATGATTCATGAACTAAATTCATACACAAAATACCTCCTAAATTCAAATCCATACATCATTTATCAACACCCTCTATCAATAAAGCAGACTAAGACACTAGACATGTCAATACATGTATTTAAAAATTCAATAATTTCACATTATATCCTTTTTGAGATCATCTTTGATTGTAAAAAATGCCAACCAGTAACTACAATGAAGTTAACATTGATAAAAAGACAAAACAAAAGTCACTAAAAAAGACACACCAGTCTGTGAAGCTTAAGTAGTTTGATAGTTCGTAATATACATATGCAGCAGCTCCATAAGCAGCATCCTTGAGAAGCATTCCTGGAGTAATTTCAGTCATTGAACTAGAACAACCGCTCATCGCTTCTTTAAGAATGGAGACTATCACAGGACCTAGCAGCTATAAACAACCATTGTAATGTCAATTTCACAAAGCATCTTCTAGTCTGCAAGCAATCATAACAGCTACATCATCTTAATAAACATCCTAAATGGCTAGACACATATGGTATGTATACACAAGTTCACCTACTTGGCTGTACTTGTGAAATAGAACAATGTAGAGAGCTTCAGCACAGGGCCTTAGTTTCTCAGTCCACTGCACCATATCCTGTTCGTGATGAAAGCCTTCAGGATTCTGGCTCCATTCGTCCAAATCACTTGCTGATAAAACGAAATACCTGTTTGATGTCACATCCTCAGCTAGATGCACAATAAAATATCAAACCCAAAGGCTACAGATGAAAGCGGGTCAAACAATTAAACAGGAGGACTTTTTGTGTGGAAGAGGAGAGAAACTTCTGGTAAAAGACAACACAAAAGCAACCGAGGATAGACCCAACAAATGCACAGTTAAATGCAAGGAAGATAGAATACAAAATGAAAATGTGAGAAACGAGCATACTTAAAGGTTCGAATTTAAAACGAAGATATAAGAAAGGTTATAGGAGTGGCAAATGTTGAGGAAAAATGAAAAATAAATTTTAAGATGTTTTAAGCATGTTCAAAGACCAAGTATTAGTAAAATGGTAAGTAAGATGGACAATTGGAATTCGGGAGACTCAGTAAGAGGATGATGAAGACCGAAAATGACCTAGAGGGAAGGAATGGAAAGAAAATAAGAAGGATTTAGACTTACTGGTAGATAAATGAAATGTATGGAGACACATGAGACATTACAAACATCTTTTTAGTAGCATGGAATAAATATGCAAAAAAAAACAATATAATAGCGATCAACATGATATAAATTCACCTTCGTATTAAGACATTGCACAAAAGCACAACAACATCATTAGGGAAGAGTGACGCAAGGGTCCCAGCAATGGCAGAAGAGATACTATTCTTCCTCTGCTCGGAAGTGACAACTTGTTCGTCCATCACGCGACCAATCAAACTAGGACTATAGTCTTTACATTCCAGTGCAGATTTTACCAACACCATACACTGGATAAGAAATTGCTCAAATGAAAATAGCTCAGCCTCCGGATTGGTGATCTTATTCAAACAGAAATCCATGACAGGTGAAAGAACACCTTTATCACCAAAGGAGTAAGGATGTTTTCCCTGGAAAGCAATTAAGACCTTCATCATCTTGGTGCATGCTCTCTTTATGAAATCCCAGAACCTAGGATGTCGTTCTTGGAAAGACAAATCTGCAATTGAACCCAAGACAAACATTTCAAAGTCAGTGCACGAAAACACTACACGGCAAATAGACAATAGTTAAAATAGCATGTTTCTATAATCTGGGGCATTTCTCTTCATAGACTATAGTATAGGTACACATACTAAAAGCAAAATATTCTAAAATACTCTAATTTTCTACTTGAAGTAGGGAAATCTTGCTCTATAGGGAGCTAATACTAGCACCGACGGTAAAGATATTTCTAGCTTTGAACAAAATATGTCTAGAACCTGAAAGTTTAAACTTAATGGCACAAAATCATGAACCCAGTAGGCAGTTTTCACCATAAAAAAATCACGAATGTCATCGCATTTGTTGTAATGGAGGCAATGTTGTGGACGCATCAACTTGCAATGTTATGACATGTTCCGCGGTCATCGCAATGTGAATTGAAAACTTGAAAAGTTATTTATTTTATCATTGTAATTCGAGTTTTCTAGAACGTATATGTAAAATTAAGGCTTATTATAAACCTTTAAGAACCTAATACATATTTAACATAGATAATAAAGACCAATTTGTTAGAATAACAGCTTATAATGGTTGTTATTCCATGATATTAAATCGTAACTGGGTTTTTTCAGAAGGGTAAGGTGGTAAGTTCAAATTTCGTTATCAAGCAGTCATTATATAATGGAACAAACTCATTTTTATTCCATTGTTTTTCACCACTCAGTAGCTGAAAGATACTGCATGGCTTTTCAACTAAATTATTGATTCTTCAATCTACGATCAAAGCAAAGTCAAGCAGAAAAAATAATTTCAAAATTCAAATCCAGTTTATTGGATAAACCGCAACAAAATTCAGTATTCACCCACTCTCATATTCACATAATTGTCTAAATATACACTGGCATACAAAACATAATTCTTCTATAACGAAATGCCTAAAGGATAATATTTTTAGCCAACCCCTCTACTCCAACAAAAGATACATAGCAAGCATACAGGAAAACAGCACAGATAAATCAAAATGACTAGAGTCGATATAGGCAGAGAAAACCTTAAACAGGAAACTAAACTACAACGGAAGATCACTTTCACTGATTTAAGTCAAGGTTCGAAAATAAGGCTAGTTAATACTACTGGTCCTGTAATAAGTGTATTGATGGTCATTTAGTAGGAGGACTTGAAAGTAAATAATTTGGCTAGAAATTGCAAAAATCATGAAAAGGTAAATTAAATCAGAACCCAAGATATGAAAAATATTATTCAGGAAAGTGCCATACTGCATCAAATCCTAACAGAAGAATTGCAGGAAGGCCATGACATTCTTAAACAACAGACAAAAAACTTACAATAAGGAAGAAGTGATTGAATAGCACTTAGTAGCATAGGCGAAACCTCTTTGACCTGACGGACTTCCTAAAAAAATAGAAAGGATACTGTTAATCGGTTCTGAATTAGATGCCAACCAAGTCAAAGAAGAAAAACAAAATTCAAGAGCAGACATATAAAAACAGGCTAGAGATGAAGCACCTGTAAAGACTTGGAATCACTTTGGTGTCCTGAAATAACTAACTGGCGTATTATCTTCAAACACAAGTACCATCTTTCACATATTAGATACAGCTGATTTTGGTGTTGGTCCAAGCCATTTGAACTGAAGTTATGCCCCAATTCAGAGAAACCAAGCAAAATTCTCTGCACATCACTTTGCCAAAGATGCCAGCAGTAATCAAAGAAATGAGAAGATATCTGCCAATAAACCAACAAAATACGCTATCACATATAACAGGCAACATAAAGAATATACTTAATGGTCTAAAAAGAACTTGAAAATACCCAACATAGCTTGGTGAAAGCAACAAAGTTTTTTCATTTATAGGAGGAGAAGAAGCTAGCTAATGGTAAGCCAACCATACCTCTGCATAATTCCGTTGGTCTGAAGTTAATCGTTTCGTTGACAGTTCCTTAAGAGTGCGGAAGAGAATAAGAAAAATCCTATGGGATGAAAGAACATCTGCTGATTGAATCTGCTGAGCTAAAGTGGTAAATAGATCAGGCCTGAACAAGTGAAAGGGTTAGTATCAGAAGCATGGTAGGAAAGGTGCATATACATATATAGATAAGCATAATGGATGCACACCGTTGACATAAATTATAAACACATACACACATTCTCATAAAAAATTTACCACATTGCATTAAGAAGATTGAACAAGTGATCTAAGTCAGATAGGTGGCATGAATTGGTATGGTAGGGAAAGTGCATAAGTTAAAGAGCATAGTAGTTATGAATGATTGCTGTAAAGCACATTACAATCATGTAACTACTCTAGAACATAGATCATATGATTTGGGAAGGAAGGTGCATTAATTTAGACTACAGTGGTTTTAAAACACCTCATAAAACTTAAGACTAAATACATATCACTTGCAATCAAACAACTATTCTGCAGTACTTTAGCAAAGTACCCGATATGAATAAATTCTACTTCAAAGAAGTATACAATTAAAAATCAATGTTATTCAGGGCAGAAAGTATTTCACCTGTTCCTATATAATAGGTTTCAACAAATAGGGAACCAGGCATAATGCAGCTTGATACAGTCTATATTATAGAGCTGAGAAGCATCAAAATAGGAATTTTTTAAGGGAGAGCAGGAAAAAGGGAATAAAATGACTTTTTTGGTTCAGGAGTGATAGTTTTTGATCATTGTCTATATCCTAATGTTCAAGATGTTAGGAATAAATTATCAAATTGCAAAAGAGTACGCCCATATCAATATGCATAATTAAACATTATTAAAGACAGGAAAAAAATTAAATTAAATAACAGTTGGGTGGGTCCTCGCTCATTGCCAACTACCAACCCCCTCCCACTTCCTAAAAAAATCATAACACGCTTGCAAGCAGGGGCGGAGCCTAGTCTTTAAACTAGGCGGCCAAATAGAAGGTCGAATGACCAATATACTAAAATTATTTTACGTATAATATATAATACTAGCTCTGATATTATATATCATCAATTAGTCAGGGGCTAAACTAAAGATATAACAATATAACAAGGGCGACCCGCCCGCCTCCTATGTGGCTTTGCCCAGGCTTGCAAGAAAAGTTTAACTTCACCAATTTCAGAGTTCAATTGCAGATTCACTATATATAATCGTATAATATGGGAGTTCACTTCTCTTAAATGTTCACCGATTATTCTTATTGTTTCAATCTGGTGTTAAAATATATGGTGAGGGGTTGAAGTCACCAGGAGGCATAAATAAGGAGTTCCATTCCTAAAAGAAGAAATAGCTAACAATGAAAGGTATTCCAAGAACATAAGAAAAGGTGAGCAGAAAAGAATTATTCTAATCCGTCTACGGGTAGCTGGATCTGGTGGGAAATAAAGATGGTGAAGCTCTTAATCCACTCTCTGGGAGTACCATTTTCGTAAGATATTTGGATATACCCAAAATTGTGAAAGATGCAACCTTATTGCTCACATTGCTTAACCAAATAGTTGAGGAAATTGGAAAGGAAAATGTTATTTAAGCAATTACCGACTAGCCAACAAGACGACAATCTTCTAAATATGTGAAGGCAGGTAAGAAATATTTCATATAAGATTTCACACCTTGATCTTTTTTTTTGAAATATATTCCTTAATCTTAGCTCAAAGCATTCAAACTAATATGTATGTTTGTTCTTTAATTTTCTAGGAGGATTACAACCCAAAGATACCATCTTTATTGGACTCCGCTATGTTACTTGGACTCTTTAACCCATTTCTGAAGTATCCGACATAACAACATTATGAAATAATCCCAATATTTCAAACCACAATTAATGTGTCCAAGTGTAGTACTCAAATCTGAATCAAGGTTCCAACACTACTTAATGTAAAGAGATGAATAACAGAGGGACTCTTATGTTGCACATTGCTTGGATTTGACATTGGAGGACATAGTCATCAATGCTCTAAAGAAGAGCATGTTTATCAATGAGTATATCTATTAAACATTATTCTCTTGGAAACATTATGAGAAGGTTCACTACGCAAAAGGATATGCATAACCATGCGGTCACAAGATTAGTTACTTCATACAATCATGTTATTGGGGGTGCTTGGCAAAATGCTAATAGCTGGTAGCTGATTACAGTGGCTGATTTGACCAGCTAATTTTATCAGCCGGCTTTACAAGCTGATATTGAATCCACTGCTGTAAAAAGCTTGTTCAATAACAGCTTATTTAGCTGTTTCAACCAACTAATTTATCAAACATTAGCATTGGCTGGTTTGACCAACCAACCCTCTAATTGTATCAAAGTAAACTAAAAGTGCCCAATAAGCTGTTTTGTCGAACGTCCCACATTGTTTTGTAATTCTTATCCTCAAAAACTTTTCCATCAAGATTCTAAGCCTTAGATAAAGTACTACTAGTTGTGAGAGAAATTAAGATGCTTCTCAACAAGTCTAATTCAATCATTACTCTAATAATCTACATTATTACATTCTAAATCACTAAAAGCTAACTTATTACAAAATTTTTACAACTCACATCTTTATACTCAGAAAATGAATCGGCTAGATTAAGATCAATTAAAATTCATGGTGTATATCAAATATAATTGAGCTTTGATTTCCATGAAAAGTTATCTCCTTAAAAAACATGTTCCTAGCCTATGTAACAGTTCCAAGCATCCTCCCAAATAACCACTCATTATTCTCGTAACTTTGATCAACGATATTTTTCTCCTTGTAGCAGCATTGTAAAGATCAAACATATTTGACAATTAACATACACCATATCACCTATTTGATCTATAGGAGAAATATACACCATCAAAAAAGTCTAATAATTGGGGTGCGCAAATTTGTATTCAATTAGGATTAGGATCATATGATCTTATCAACATTGAGATCTTACTTACGATTCAAATCGTTTACATGTTCTTGGATCATAGAAACATAGGATCAAAATTTTATATTATGGAATCATAGGATCCTAAATTTGTTTGAAAATTTAATAATCATTGATGCAGACTTATTTAGTGTACAAGTCATTCCAAAGGGCTATATAAGATCCCATGAACACTTACTATGTTTGCATATTTTCTTTTGTTTTCATGTTTTGTCTTGATGTGTTATTTGTATGTTTTTGGGTATGTTTTTCTTTTAGCAATGTTAAGTGAAAAATGCAACTTCCCCATGTCAATTTATGCATATATAATGACAACTATGTTGCTCCACGCGCAAAGTGTAATTGAAAAATGCTTATTTTGATTTTTGGCACTTTCCTCACACCCAAAGACTATTGCCTTCGATAAGCGCCTAGGACATAGGTTTAAGGATCCTTTAGCATCTTCAAGTGCCCCTCATCGTTTAAGACTAAGATAAAAACATGTATGTAGGAAGCTTTCAATCAACAATCTCAAATCCCTTAAAGTCAAAAGCATCTTAGGACGCCTCATGTCATTTAAAAGTTAGATGAAAACATTTATGTAGGAAGTTTTTAATCAGCAATCTCAAACCCTAAAAGTCAAAACTATTGAAAAATCATAATAAATTAAACACACTTTTCTAGACATATTTTAAGCAAAAAAAAAGAACAAAATTGTCTATAAACTGATGTGCTTTGTATAAATTTTTGTCACTATAAACTTCATACTAATGTTCTTGTTCTCTAGTAGCCTTCTCTACAACATCATGGGATTTGTATAAATGAAATATCAGAATCCGAAACAGACTTCTCCGCGCTAGGAAGGGAGGTGATACTTAGAGGAACCTTCTTCTGATGTAAGG
The DNA here is from genome assembly GCA_019776075.1 of Amaranthus palmeri. NCBI lineage: Eukaryota > Viridiplantae > Streptophyta > Magnoliopsida > Caryophyllales > Amaranthaceae > Amaranthus > Amaranthus palmeri. Next base: position 260,389 of record JAAKBH010000335.1, read on the forward strand.
CATGGTGTTTCTGCCTCAAGTGCGGGGCATACCCCATAGATTCTTGGAGGTGGTGAGTATTCAAAAATGTAATTTTGCTTAAGGGGCGTATAGTTCTAAGTTGTTACAAATCCCTTCAAAAAATAAGTCCATTCTCGACTCGCGTTATTGAAACAAAATAGTGAGTCTGACAAATTGTTACAAGAAAACCCATCAGATTATAATTACAACACTCGATTTGACTTTTTGCCAAGTTTTTTGCTCTAGTAACCCGTTGTTTTCTGCCTTGATTATGTTTGAGGTCTTCGTCAATTTCCAACCAATGATACACATTTATTGGTTCTATTATGATGTACGAGAATAAGATGGTCCACAAAACCTTGTGCTCTTATTTGCGTGAGGCCAATGTTATTGCAATCTATAGTCAACCAAAAATTACTTTGGCAGTTCAAAAGTAACTAGCACAAATTCGGCTCCTCGCAACAATCAACCTAGGAAGAAATCAACTTCGATTCATTAAGGCCATAGCGTAAAACTTTAGATGTGGGTACGGTCGCGAAACAACTTTTGTAGTGGAAATGGTTTCATGACTTATTTCAACCTATAGTATATGGCTATATTGCAGTAGTTCACAAAACGTTTACTATATGTTCAGGAAGCGTACAATGTTCTACACAATGATTGGGGTAATCATAAATGTTGTTTTTAACTATATTTGAGCTTCAACTCCATCTACAATTGTCATTACGGAAACCACTGAAGTGTCCCATGTTCAAACAAAAGCCTATACAGGATTTCAGAGGGAAACATTAAGCATGAAACTTGACCTTATTAATGAGCATGAATACTAACTTTATGGTGTCATTAAGGCCTTTGTAGTGTTATTGGTTAAGATTAAGACTCCTAAAACTCAACATACCAAGATCTTGTTGAAGCATTCCCATTGTTGTAAAAAAAAATTAGTCAATACGTTAGACAACACATGATGTAACTAAGGCTTGTAGAGAGTGTAGAATCAAAAAAAACTCAACATACAAAGGTCAGACTATAGCCTTTCTATGGTAATAGGTAATCACATGACCACATGGGGAAACAAATTTAATGAAATAAATTTCATTTAATCTATCATTAAAACAAGTTGGCATATTAAAGGAAATTTAAGCTTTTGAGGTAGCTTTACTTTTTCCAACTTTTAAAGAATCAAGTCAAGTCCATAATGAACCTTCCAAACCATTATAATTTTTCATGAGACAAGCACACACAGACGCTACAAGAGAGGACAACTCGCTTATGATAGAAGTTTCGCAAAGAAAAATCCCTTATTCCACAATCCAGGCATACACAAAATCCATTAAAGGTAGAACATTGTCAAATACAATAAGGACAAATCTTTGGAAAAGGTTGCAGACATATGTCATCCTAAAGCCTTAAACATCAAGATACATGAAGAAGTCCCACAGAAGGTTCAAGAATAGGCAAAAGAAATTGAATGTATTCAGTTCAACCTTCCACTAAAATAATAAAAGATAGCTCAATTAAACACCGGAAAAGATAATACAACATGAAGTTGAACATGCAATTCAACAATTCATTGTAAATTACAAAATTAAAAAGAAAGCATCATTTTACACAAATAAAAAGAAAGAATTAATCATCTATGCAAAGAAAAAATTATTAAATTAATACAAGATAAAAGTGCATCACAAGATGATTTTACTTACCACTCTTTGGGGTAATCAAATCGTGCAATTTTTGATATTAGTACTGCCAATACCAAAGCTATCTGTGGTCCTCAAGAGATAAGATTTCAGCAAGAATCAAAGTTAGTGGATAGCATATAGCAGATAGAAAACTGATAACTTATAGCATGAATTCATTTGACTAATTAATCATTTAGATGCTTCAACTAATCAAAAAACTTAACTAATAGAAAACAAACATTGCAATAAATTGCCAATATTTTCTCAAAGCTTTGAGATAAGGAGCTTATTTGCAAGCTTATAATAGATTGGTCAGACCCCCAATATACTTCTGATGAGCTAAAATTTTAGTGAAACAGAACCTACAGTCCCACATGCTTAGACATCATCAATCTAGCAGATCTAAACTGCATGCAAAATGAAACTTTGAGAGTCACAGTATATACACTACCTTATCATTTTCTTCTCTCAAGTAAGATAACAATTTTTGCCTTAGATACAACTTCTCGTCGCTGCTAATTCCCCTGAGAAAAGAACCAAAGATATGAATTAAAGGTAGAGAAAAATAAATCAAGCAATAGCACAAAGCAAATCATCTCATTATAGACCAACAGATTTAACCCTCATCTCATTATAGACCAACAGATTTAACCCTTCCCCTATCCCCTTAATAATCAAAAGAAACCCCAAACATCCTCGCTCTTAAAAGAAAGGAAAGCAAACAGGGAAATAAAATGCAAGTAAAGGGAATAAAGTAATACTTCTATAGTTCTATTATCTCGTAGGTGTAACTTGTATGTATTTTAGCATAATTCTACAAATTTGGATCAAAGTGTTTTTCTTTATGTGTACAACCGAAATCTAAGCCATAATCATAGGTCATCACAATCAAGTAACAGATTGTGGAGAGCTTATGCATTGCATTATAGAAATCTTATAGTGCACTATCATCAAAAAAAGGTACTAAACTCATAAAATCATTACAAATAAACAATCAATGCAACAAACCCAAAAGCCCAGATTTGACAAATAAACTTACATAGAGTCTCTGCGAGTTCTCCAATATCGATTAATACTATTCTTGAAATAAACAGTGGCCATTAAACGAACATCAACCTGAGCAGCCAAATCCTGTGCAGTAATAACCTCCTGGATTTCACAACAAAATCACTCAAACCTCACATTCATGCAAATTCCACCAACTTTCACTTAAAAAATCCTATCGTGTTCAAACCCTAGAAATCAAAAGAAACTACATACCATTAAGCAAGAACAGAATCCAGGACGGCTTTCAGATTGAGAAAGCGCGGTTTCAGCAGGTTTGCGAACAGTTTGGTCGCCGCTGAGAGAATTAGAGAGTAATTGGTACATCATCGGAAGGTCTGAAGCAGATAACGCCATTAAATTATTCTTCTATAAATCCTCCTTCTACAATCTCTTCCTTTCTCTCACTACTTCTGAATCGATTGCGAGATGAAATCTGATTAGATGCAAATTTATGTAAGTCTGCGCAAATGATTAGGGATTTGATGAATGAGAGAAAAAATGGCAGATGAAGAAAAGAGTGAAGGAACAGGCGAATTCAGAGGGTTACTGCAAGGAGAAAATGAGTAGGAAATTAAGTCTCCCGGAACTTCTGTCACTAAAAAAAATGAAATATTGTACCTATGGTTGATAACATGGAATTTTTTATTTATCGCCAGTCTTCTGAGAGACCGTCTTTGTGAGACAGCGAGACAACGTTTCTCATGCTCAATCCATTAAAGCTTACTAGGTATATATTCGTTCTAAGCACTGAATCATAAGAGTTTTGGAAAAACATATGAGAAAAAATTTATTATTAAAGACTATTGTAGAAGTGAAAAGAAGCGGAAAAACATATGAGGCAAAATCAAATATGTTAAATTAATTAAGCAAATCAATGGAATAAAATTAAATTTAAAAACTACATAAAGTAACTTAAATAGAATTAGGCGGGAAAATAACTCTTAAAATTATGACACTTGTCACATGCTTCAATTGCTTTAGTAGAATTTATGATTTATGATTATGATGATTGCCTATATTTGCTCTATATTTTTTTATTGGGCTAACTCAACTAGAGATAGTCTCTCAAAGATATTGTCTTTCACAAGTATTTGTGATTTTTTTTGTACTAATCTTTAGTCTCTATTATTTATCACTTTTAAATTATAAAAAAATTATGATTATGATTGAAAGAAATCTTGTTTTTCTAATTTCAAATCTTTACAATTTAGATTAGGTATAATTAGATGGGTTAAGGTAATAAATTTATAATTTATCACAATAAAAATCATAAATGAGATTTTTAGATTGAATACGAAGAAAGTATTTTAGTTTGAAAAACAGTTAAAACACTATTTATTAGGTCGACTTTAACAATGATATTCGTTGGGGTGAACATTAAAATTAGTTTTTATTCATAAGGTTGTGTTTAGATAGAGGTAATTTATTTCAAATTATGTACTCCATATGTTCCCTCCCATAAGGATAGTTTACGCAAATAAGAAAAATAAAATATTTTAGATAGTAGATGTATTATTTTATTGAATGATAAAGTTAATAGAAAAAAAGTGGGGATGATAAACATCAATATTCAATACCTCACTTGGAAAACAAAATTAGTTAAATAAAAAAAATAAAAGAATATGATTGTCAAAGTGGAGAAAAATAGATCAAATAACAATTATATCCCCCACTTTTTGTACAAATTTACCCATAATGGAGAAAATTAGATAAAAAAAATAAAAGAATATGATTGTTAAAGTGGAGAAAAATAGATAAAATAATGATTTTTTTGAAAATATATTATAATGATTTTTTATTAAAAGTAATCAATATATTTTTATCAAAAGCTGATTAATGAATTAAAATAAATAACGAATTAAGTTTTTACAAGATTAGATTAGAAACAAAAATATTTTAGGAAAGAATTAAATAAAGAAATAAGTAAATAGAAATTAAATTTCATCTCAATAAAAAAAATAGAAATTAAATTTAAAATACACAGTTAAGTTAATTAACTATTTGAGCAAAAAAAAAAAAAAGTTAATTAACTATGAAATTTAAAACAATTTTACAAAAAAATATAAATAAATAAATTTCGTATTTATAAATTAAAAGTAGAAGGTATGAATTAAAAATTTTAAAAATTTAAATATAATTTTAAAATATTTTAAAATTTCTCAATTTCTTAAAAATGGAATTAAATAAAATAAAAATGATTTTTTAAAAATCTAAAAATAATAAAAAAAATAATTAAATAAATTTTGAAAAATGACATATGTACAGCCACATATAAGCACTATACATCTACGCAAGAAAGTATTTACATGCACAACTATATCAGCACTATAGGTAAAAACATGTTGGATGAAAACTAATATATTAGCTCGGCCAAATAGAATTAATTGTTGAATTTCAACCAAATAAACTTTGTTTTACTCCTATTTGAACTTATGGATGCATATTTTCTTTTCTTTTTTTAATTTACTACTTTAATACTAATTTACAAGTCATAATTGTTAAGCGATAAGACAATTCGGTATTGTCTTTGTTGAAGCAAGTATTATCTTTCCTAGATATATAATTAAGTTCCATTCATATAACCTTTTCATTCTCTCAGCCAACCTTAAAATTAAAAAAGAAAAAAACACCCATTTTAAATTCAATATAAATATATAAACAAGAATGAAAAGGTTTCCCTAGAATAAAAGTGTTTTTTGGGGAGAATGAAATATGAATGCAAGACAAAGCAAATTCAGAACATTGGGCTTGCACAAATTGAATATGCCTAGACTATGTATATTCATTAGCAGTGTGGACAGAAAAGATGTTTTACACCATTGAAACCTACACAATAACAGCAGGAACTGAGAACCCTTTTCGGTTTATAGTCGTAGTTTGTCTAACCGAGTAACAAACCATAATACATACCAAAATCAGAAATGATGAATCGAAACTAGACCATCTATGAGCTGGCAATGGCATCGGTTTTGTTAGCTCCCCATACGAGGCGGCCTTTTTGAAGTAGTGTGGCAGGGAACGGAGCCTGGCAATTGCTTATGTGTGATTTAAGACGAGGTATATTAGGGTGTGCACTCTTACAGCGATGGCATCTCAACTCTTTTGATAAAAGTTTATCATCTTGAATCGAGGGTTTTCCGTATTTCTCAACCTCTTCGATCACATCAACTGCGTCTCGAAAGAAATCAGTATTGAAAGAGTTCCAATGCTTCTTGTTCTTCAAATGCAACGAGTTGAAGTCTTGACTGATCACATGAAGGTGCAACTGCCTCATTGACGGAACCTATTATACAGGACACAATATAATGCAACCTTAATCGACGAACACGGTTGAAAAGATTACGCCACAAAACAAAATGTGATCGAAAAACACTTCTTAATTAAACCACCCTAAATTATTCTATCATAGTGACCGGCCGGTACAACTCAAACCCAAGAACTGGTTTGCGTGGATGATCAGGGGCGGATTTAAAGGTTGGCAATGATGTCAACTGACAGCATTCAAGTTGAGTACAAAATTATATACCTATGAATCTTAATACATGCGCTGATTAAGTTGGTAGAGGTTTTGCTATGTGAATGCATTGACCTAGGTTCAAATCTCCTTAAACACAGGTTTTAAGTATTATCAATATTATATGATTATGTTCTAGATTCACCACTGGGGATGAAGCATGCTAAATTGCTCAAAAAAATGAAAGCAAAATGATTTATGGTTTTTCCTTGAATCAAATCCTGATCCTTATACGATTTAATTCAAAGGTAATGTAAGAAGAAAGATGCGACAAACGAAATGAAACCCAAGGCAAAAACGTTATCATCTCACTTTTGATGGTGGAAAATTTCAATCTATTAGAAATTAGTTATCAAGAACATAATGGAACATATGTAAGCGGAGAGTAATGTAAGAAGGAAGTTGCAACATACGGAATGGAACCCAAGGCGAAAATATAGTGACTCATCCTCCGCCAAGAACCTCTCAATCCATTTCATGCCCACTTGGTGCATTGTTGTCAATAGCTGAAGGTGCTCCTGGCGCACATCTTCAAGGCTATCCAGACAATCCAAACGTGCGAGCACAAGAATGTGCCGTTTTGCCTAACGAAAAATGTTCAAATTTGTCATGACCTATCCTTGATGTTAATAGAGAATGGACAAACAAAGCCAAAAGACACAAAACTAAAGAGGGTTCAAGAACACAGTAAAGAACGGTCCTTACCTTTGGGTAAGCATCATTTAGTACAACAACATCAGTTGTTATCTCTAGCACGTCGTCTTTATGCTTCTCAGGATTCATTGCTATATTGTATAAAGCTTGAGCCCAAGACCCCCAAGTTTTAGATGTACCGACATGTCTCTTTGACTTATCATGTTGCTCCTTCGAATTCCCCATATTGTTGTTGCCTGATCCAACTTCATATTTTAATCCCTTGCACTTCTTACTTCTTTCTTCACCAAACCCAATTGCTCTTTTCATTTTCAGTTCGGAAGCATTATCATCTCTCTGCGTCCCGTGGTCCGATAATTCAGACTTCGAGTGATTCTCCTGGTTATTTCCTTTAGATTCCAGTAAATCAGTCTCAACAATAGATGCAAACCCTTCAAAAAGTGAAGAGTAAGCCTCACGAAGGATTTTACAGCCTTCATCATAGTTATTCTTTAGACAATTTGGCCTTTGGGGATTCATATTTGGTCCAAGAACATGAATGACATGCTCGACTCCTTCTTTAATGAACAAAGGTGAGTCGGCAGGAAGGGGAATGACAATGGCCTTTCCTGGAGCAAGAGAGTTTGCTCTTTCTTTCGTTGCAGTCTCTAGACTCGCACCTGCAGCGTTGTATATGGCAGCATTCACACCCCCACCTCCAGGTTTTAGTCGCCTGTACAAAGTAATTAGTAAGCCACACAGAGAACATAACGAGGTTTTGGCTTTGCCAACTTCACATAGTGACACTAGCAATGTAGTTAGAAGATACAAGCGATAGCTGAAAAAAATATCAGATGTCAATGTGATTTAACAGTGAAAAAAAATAAAAAATAAAAACAAAAAAAGAACATATTTCGCCTAACTCGCAGTTTTAATCATCACCTCATTGCATAGTTGTCAAGAAACTTAGTCGAAAAATATCATTTTATTCATGCCATAAAATCATCCATAAAATAGATAGACCATCAAGTGAATATCATCATGAAACCAGAGCATGACTAGAAATAAAAATCATTAGTCGTCGTCAACTCGTCAGTTGCTGACTAGTGAGTCTTGTCTTGTAGAAGTGGCATAAAGAATCCATGTACAAAAGCAGCACAAATAACAAGTTGGCTACAAAGTACTAGAGTAACCTGTCCATCTATGCTACATATTCCTAATATTGACAGCATGAATGAATGAAAACAGGGAAGAAAACATGAAGATGCGAGAGAAGCGAAATCAAGACTTCGGGTTGGGGAGGCGAAAAATTTTCATTTAACATTATAAAAATACTTTAAGGTGAGGAGTCAAAAAATGCTAGGAGTTCAGGATATTTGAACACTTTTGTAATGTTGACAGCGACATTGTGAGTATTGTCAATTAAACGTAGAGTTAAAATATTTAGTAGGCTATACACCCCCATAGATACTATATTTTCATCTCGCCCAGTCGCCCAATAGTAGCTACGCTTCTGAGATGTGCATACGCCACAATCGTGTGGAGCCAACTCGTAAAGGCTGAGCTTTAAGGGCGATAAATAAGATTCAAATGAAGGGTATACATCCTAATGAAAAGCATGCAAGGACAGTGGGACAACTATAAACCACTAGAGATGTGTGCTTTTGAATACTTTCCGAATAAGCACCTTAAGCAACATTATCAAAAATTTGAATAAAAAGATAGATGCTTACCAATTAGCAGCATTAGCTATAGCTCTACAGCGTAAGCCTCCTTTAGTATATAGGCAAGTAATATCTCCAACAAAAGTGAAGAACTTTTCGGGACTGATGTTCCTTTTATCAGCTTTCACCTTAACCAAAGACAATATCTTTGATTTGTGAGTCAAATCCACCAAAACAAGTCTAACATTCCTCAGCTTTCTCAAATATTCCTCTACTTTCTCAACAATGATATCGGAAGCCTTATCATGGTCAAACTGAAAGTCCGCAGTTGAAATGGAAGGGAAAGCTAGGGTGGCGGCTTTATCTGAGGAACAAGAAATATTCACGGGCTTTGCCAAAGTAGCAGTGTCACTAACTAGATCCACTTCCATTTGATCTCCCTTCTCCCCCACAACACTTGGACTTCCACTGAAATTAGATTTAGATCCTCCATTGCAAGATTGTGTTTCTTTTGCTGACGCTGGGCTAGAGGAAGAACTTCCCATCGCACTTGAACAAGAACCCAAAGTAGGAGGATCCACCTTTTTGAAAAACTTCAAAATACCAGGTTGGACCTTAGCATCTGTACTCTTCTGTCCAAAGCACCCTGAAGGGAGGATATCATGTGCTCTAAGCTTGCTATACGTAGAAATAGCATCTTCAACATCCCTCTCGCTCTGGCATATGGTGATTCGAGAAAAGCCTTCACTCAGCTGCGGGAGTTCCTTTTTCTGTAGCATCCTATTTACAACTGCAGCAGCTTTTCCTCCCTGCAAGTTCCCTTCATGTCCTGTACGTTTAACAGAGCGTGAGATACAGAGCTTAGCGGGCAGATCAAGCACCACTGCATGAACATCAACCTCGGGGGTTCTGAGTTTCACGAACTCGGCACGCTGTTCTCTGTCTAGGTTGCATCTGTCAATGAATACACTTTTATTATCTTTCAGTGCAACAACTGCACTGCTTAAGCATTGAGCTTTTGTTCCAGATTTACCATTATTAATATTGTCCTGCAAAAACGATCAACCAAAAAAAGCAGAGCTTTTATTTAGAATTCAGGCACAAGTCACAACTAAAGATATCTTATTTTGCATTAAGAAAGAAATTAGTTAAAGGTAAATAAGTCTTTGAATGCTCAAAATTAATGAGTTAATACGTTCTGAACACAAAAAGTGGGATTAGATTTAGGACTGTTATGTTCAATTAAGTTCAAACATGTCTTATAGCATCTTATATGTTCATCGGGATCAGGGGACAAAATCATATCCTTAATATTGCATTGTACGTAAGAGAAGGTCTTGGAAGCGTATGATTATAAACGGAATTGGATTTTAGTCAGCTAGCATATTCATAGGTGGATATGTTCTCGTGCTATATGTTTGTTAGAAAAGGTTCTTTCTCTATTCCATTACACCCCTCCTACAATCTAGATTTCTAATTGAAGGCTTGTAAATGTATAATAGCACACATGCCTTTGCACTTTTTAAAAAAAGAGCATAGTAATCTCTCATGCATTCATGGGCATGCCTCGAACTTCATCACAGTTTACAAATGATCCTCAGTTCCTAACAGTAAAACACATATTAAGATAAATGATACTAAAGTCCAGTGGCGGTGCTGGGTATGGGCGAAGGTCATCCACGAACGGTCCACCCTAAAAAAATCAATGAGTTTGTTATGTGAATAGGATATTCAACGCGCACACATTGTTTATACTGCTAGAATAACCTAAAATTCTCGCTAATTCGGATCCCCACTTTTTTTGAGATTATGAGTATGTTCAGCACAAGGATGTTATGGACTTGTAGTGCAGTAGTGTACCATAAATTATTCATGTTTAGCAAAAGTTACAATCATGGTGATTGTTGAGATATAATTTATCGACAAAAAGGTAAAGAAGAACTACTTAGAGGGCATTTGGCAAAATAGTTTAGCTTATTTTGACAATAGATGGATTGGTGGTCAAACCATTTAATGCATGAGCTTGGTAAATTACCTGGTTGGAATAGTTTATTACTATACATAAGCTGTTTTTACAACCTAGCAACATATTCAAAATCAGCTCACACACTTGATATCAAAATGTTACATGTTGTGAAGTTCTAAAACAATATTTCCACCACTAAACACTATTAGAAAGTGCTATCTACCTGACAATTGTATTATTCCTAAATTAGTATGTTAGCCGAGCAATACTACTAATAGCTCCTTAAACCGCTACGCCCAACACACTAACATGAAAATTGCTATGCAATCTAAATTGTAGAAAAACAATAATTCCTTACAAGTTAATAATTCTAAATAACAAGAACGTCAAGGAAGAAACTCAACCAAAAGCTTAAGCCGAAGGTTGAGGCCCCATATCCTTTTGGGCTAGAGCCTAGAAGTATTGGATGCAGCACAACACCTCCTCATACCTGGCGCTAAATATTCAATTTTAAACAAGGGACCGTGACCTTTTTTCACGTAGGCTTCTACAGACATGTCACGAAATCAACTCAACCAAAAACTTAAACCATATACGATAACAAAGAACTAGGAGAGAAAGAAAGAGAAACCTGGCAAATTCGAACCCAACAACGAGAAGAAGCGCCGATAACAAGATCACAGAAGGTAGACTTGCCACTGCCAGGTGCACCCACCATTATCACAATCAAAGCTTTTCCATTTCCGTTTTCTACTTCATTTATTGATCCTTTAACATCCAAGTTCAGCAACATCCACCAATTGAAAAATTGAATGTTAAATACCAAAAGTTAGGGTAACAATCAGTAAAATTATAAATTTATAATGATGTAAACAATGCTAATCACCTAAATAACTAACTCATTCACAATCGCACAAAAAAACTAAGAACAATACCTTGTTTGGAAGAATCAATTTCCATTTCCTTCTCCATTGTTACCAATTTGATACTCGTCTAAGAACTTCTTTTCATGAACTTTTTTTTCCAGAGTGCAATGAGTTAGACTAACTCGTTGGGCTTCATCGAAATAGTTTTTGGGCTAATTTGGGGGAAATTTTGAAACAAATAATCTATTTTAACAAATAAATAAATAAATAAATAAGGTTCAGTTAAACTTAATTCTATAAATAAAGCGTCTCTATGTCTGAGTTTAAGGTCGGGTATGTTTGCAGTTATTAAAATGAAGCTTCAACGAATAAAGAAGTTAGTCAAAAACCATGATTACTTTTTACTAACGCTTTCATAACATGTAGCTTAAACAAATGACTTATTAACTGATGTTTCGCCTATACCAACCAACCAATGTTTCGACTGGTTTAATTAACCAACAGTTTCATCCAAAACCATTTACCAACAAAACTAATATCATTTCGAGTTTTTTACCGAAATGTTGTTCATTAATTAAAAAATTCCCAAAATAATACTCCCTCCATCCCAAAATTATTGTCCACTTTGTTGTGGGCCTGCAAAATAAGGAAAAATGGTAGTGGAGTATTTTTAGTGATTATAATAATTGAAAAAGGTGGTAGTGGGGTATTTTAAGTAAATATAATAATTGAAAAGGTGGTAGTGGGGTATTTTAAGTGAATATAATAATTGAAAAGGTGGTAGGCGGGGTATTATTAAATAATATAAGTTGGGGTAGTTGGGGATATTTTGGTAAAAAGTTTTGCCAAAAAGGAAAGTGGACAATTAAAGTGGAATTACCAAAAACGGAAAAGTGAACAATAATTTTGGGACGGAGGGAGTATTACATAAGTTGAAATTCTCAAATTAATTTCCACTTAAGATATGTTGTTTTCATCAAAATAACATACCATTATTATTTGGTCGAGGGTGTTCATTAGCGCGTACCCAGTATTTTGGGTACCTGAAATGTCGGGTACATGGGTAGTCTGAAACCTAACAGCCCGTGTCTCACCCATTCTTAATAGTTATTATATGCTGCTGCTTACAATTGAGCTTTATCAAGTTGTAAATGACATTTTCCTACCGAATATGCTAGTAGGGTCCATTTAATACCGTAAAATAAAATTCCCACCTTTAATAACGGATCAACAGGTACACGCTAAAAATCATTTTGAGGCCCATGACCTGACCTGGTTAATGCAGGTCGGATATCCGACCCGTAACTTTTTTTTTGAAAAAATGATCCGCCTTCATTATTGCCTTGTGTTATTTATTAAAATAATGTTTCATTCCTTGCTAGCTTGTTAAACTTAGGAATATAGATAATGGAACATGTTGTAATTGCGTATTATATCTTCATCCTCTTCTTGCCTTTTACTACTGTTTCTTGGTATTGAAATATGTTGTGCTTTTATTATTGCCCAATAGATTATGCCCAAAAATACCATAAATAGAACCAAATACACGGTGTCCCGATTTGATTTAATCCGAGTACCCGGACTGATTGGGTACAGACACGGACCGTCAAAATAGACACCCGACTCACCATGTTCTCGACTTTTCGGGTACCCAAAATGTCGGGTACCCGCTTATAGTAAGTTGTATTGGTGGAAAACAACATATATCTGAGGTGGAAATTAATTTGGGAATATAAACTTATAGTATAACATTATTTTGGGAATTTTGTAACTAATAAACATCATTTTGGTAAAAAAATAAAATTAAAAAAAAAAAAAAAAAAAAAAAAACTCTATCAATCCACCATACTTTATGAGATTCATTGTAATTTTGCACAACTTAGCATATGTTCCTTTTATGGAGTATGAATTTGTTAATAGACTAACACCGTGAGTATAATATGTTAAAATAATAAGGTTTTAAGAAATAAAAAAGGAAATTATAAAGCGTCCGTTTCAATTTACTTGTAACATTGGAAATATTTACGCTATTTACTTATCTCTCTTAATTTTTTATTAACTTTTAATCTATAAGTTAAAACATAGCTAAGTAAAATCTTGTTTGATTCATCTCGATGCAAAGATTATTAATATTAAATTTTTATAACCTTTTATTATACTCCCTCTGTTCTTTATGTTTGTCCACATTACTATAACGGTCAGTTTTATAAGTTTGTCCTATTTTGAATACTTCTCTATTTTGGAAAGTTTTTATCTTCTGTATACTCTCTTTATCCCTCATTTAACCCTCATTTCTCTCTAATAATATCAATACAATTATTAATTCACACCACTATTTTAATAAAATAATACCCACTATCTACAAAGATTCTCTTTTTCTTAATAAAATAATACTCACTATCTACAAAGATTTCACCTTTCTTAATTTATGTGAAATCTTCAGACCATCAAAAAAAACAGAAGGACTATATAATTAAAGATATCAAGAATTAAATTAGTATATTAGAGACTGCATTTTGAAATTGTTGAGTATTTTAGCAAAGGTCAGTAAGATTTTGTTCACTGTGATTCTGTGAAGCGTGGACTAATACATAGACACTGTATGTTTTTGTCCTTTTGGACCTTCTAAAGGTGAAATCTGACTCATGGAAATAACTTTTTTTTCTTTTTTTTTTGAAAAAAAATTTCTTTTTTTTTCTTTTTCAATTTGTTGCTTAAATTTTTAGAAGGCAAAAGCTATTCAAGGGCTCAACAATATTCATTAATAAGAATAATAATATACTTAAAATAGTAATTAAATAAAAAAATTAAAATAATAAAATATATAAAAAAATTATCAGGAATAATACAATCTCATAACTTATTTTCTAACAATAATACACAATTTTGATTAAATATGAATAATATCAACTTAGGGCGTTTTCCTAAGATATTCTTAACATGAAATTTATGATAAAAAAATTGGTAAATTAACTAATAACCTTAAGTTGGTTATTCAAAAGTTGATATTATTATAGGAAATTAACAAAAGATTATATTATTCACGATATTTTTTAACACGTTTATAATATACGTTACAAATCATCATACACTATATTAATTTTAGTGTATAGTGATGGAGAAGTCAAGTGAATATAAGAGTGACAAGTGTAATTTTTTTATTGGTCAGTATTTTTGGCAGGTTTATTTATGGCCAAGAATTTTTAAATACAGCTGGATTATTTATGACCAGGGATTTTTAATGTTTAGTATAATAATTATATGAGAAGGAATCTTTTCCTAAATACGGCAGGAGTAAACTTAACCAGAGATTTTTAATGTTTAGTATAGTTATTATATGACAATATAGCAATAATAAAAATGAGATCAGGGATTTTAACCAGTAAATTTTTTATTTATGGCAATAATAGTATAATGTTTATTTATTACCAGGGATTTTGACGATTGAGACAAAATTTCTACATATTAAAAACGACAGGATTTTTTATGTCATCGTACGGAGAATGTAGTATATAAAGAGGTGTTTCAAAACTTATAAACTCTTTATTAACAACCTATTTTGTGTTTTTTATATTTAATTTTTTTTAATTACAATGTATGTAAGTAAATAATTTATCACGCACCTTCATTTAATATTTTCATTTGTATAAAATTTCACTAAAATATCAACGTATTAAAAAATCCGTACATTCCACGGGTTTCCATCCTAGTAGAAGATAAATGCCTTAAAATGAGGAAAATTTTATCTCTAAGAATATGGTGATCAACAATAGTATAGGAACAATATCGCTAGTGAGTAATGAAAAATACCAGTATTAAGTGTAACACAATAAAATACTCAAAGTTCTCTATTATTCTTATCTTTATATTCTCTCAAATTATTAATAATATTATATTGAAATGTGATTTGATAATTTTACTTATTACTCTCTTATTCAGACTAAATGTTCTATTTAATTTTTTCACACTTGTTGAGACAACATTTTATTCCTTAATATCTCAAATTATTCTTGATTAAAAATTATGAAAATTTTGATATTAATAATTCTTGTATCGAGACGAATCAAACAAGATCCCACATAACTACTATGTTTTAACTTATATATTAAAAGTAAAATACAAATTAAGAGTGATGAGTGAATAGTGCCAAAAAACTAAATCGGAGGTAATATTAAATTATATAAATAACATTTTTACAATACAATTAAATATTTTTCTATATAATTTTGAAACCCACAAAATAAAATCTATCTAGCTCCTTTTTTTTCAAAGATGAACTACAAGTCTACAACTCCACATAATTAAAGATCTTTCACAAAATAAATACATACGTAATAACCATTAAATTAACATTTTAAACAACTTAATTAATAGTATATACATAAACACACCTAATATATTAATATAAATAATAAATAATAACTATTACAAATTAGAATACATAATATTTTGTTGATTATTACCTTGAGAATAACACCATAAATCCGAATCATCCTCTCTTTTAGGAACCTTCATGGACACTTGTTCACAATTGCATAAACTACCATCTTGTACACTACCATTATTATAATTATTATAATTATTATTATTATAATTATAATCATTCATTAATCCATAACAATAATAATAATAATATTCATCATCATTATTATTATTATTATTAATATTAATATTAATATTATTATTATTATTATTATGCCATAAATATTGCTGATTATTATTATTATTATTATTAATATTATTATTATTATTTTTAATGAAAATGGATTGATGAAGTGAAAGTTGAGCCTTCAAGAACTTGACATAATGAATAGCATGATCTAACATTGAGACGGTGTCAAGTTTAGAAGCATTAGGGAGTAAACTTTGGAGTATTTTGAATTTGCTACTTATTTTATGTCGTCTTATTCTAGCTGCTACGCTTTGTGGGTCCGTTGAAAGTTTTGTGCCCTTCTTTTTGTTAATAATATTAGTGTTATTTTTTCCAATAATTTTGTGGGTTGTAGATGGTTTAATTGAATTGGAGGAGGAAGAATTGTTATTGTTAAGGGTGTAAATAGTATAGTCCATAAAGGAAGATGGTAAGGGTGAGGGTGATTATGTGTTTTTGCAATTTTTGGTTAGAATGAGGTAATGCTAATGGTTATGTCATATTTATAGTGGGTGGAATAGAATGGGTTAAAAAATATAATAAAAAATGTACTTTACTCATTGAAGAATTTATAAATATTGTTTTATGGGTTTTTTTAGTTGCTGTTGTGAGAGATCGTTTTTCTATGAGACGAATCAATTCAAAATAAGGAGTCTATATGATAATATTTGTATTTGTTACGCTATTCAGCACATTGGTCGCTTTCCTCACCCAGACTCTATTTTCGAGCGGGATATTGGATTGTTGGTGATGATGATGATGATTCAGCACATGTATGTAGAGTGTCTCATGGTGAGACTGTTTCACTTAAGAATTTGTATTTTTGGTATTTATGTGAATGTTTTTGTTAAAGTGTATGAAATAAAGTCCTTTACTTTTTTTTTTTTTTTTACTTAAGATTGCTTTGTAATATGTTTGAAGGGAGAAATAAATCGTAGGTTTAAAATGAGATATTGTATGTGGTTGGGGTTATGTCTAAAAGGAGACAAACCATGTAGAATTAATCAAAATAGTATATAAAGCAAAATGAGGAAGTAAGACTTTGTGAATATATAATTATATATGGTTAAATTGTTGGCATTAATAAACTTTTATGTACTATTTAACTAGTTAAAAGGGAGGTCCATATTTTAAATAGGTTGTTATGCTATTTTAGCTTAATTAAACACAAATAGACGATTAGGTGGTCAAACTATCAAATATTAGTGTTTGGTAAATTAACTTATTGAACAAGTTAGCCCTTAGCAGTTAACATCTTACTTCCTCCGTTCCGGCCACTATATTTGTTACATTTGACTTTTTACGCAAATTAATGTTTGATTTTAATCATTTATATATTAAACTATAAACATCTAAACATTGTGAAAACTTAATACTATGAATGTATACAATTAAACGATTCAAACAAGATCCAACTTGCATATATTTTTCTTACATGTTAGCCGCAAGGCCCACAGTATATAAAATAAGTTTGCACTAGGGATGATCATGTTTTTGTAGATCTAGACCCAGACTCTCTGGATCTGATGGGTCTAGGGCCCTAAATAGATCTAAAAAATATCATTAAACAAAATTTACAATACTCACAAAATAGTAAGACAATTCAATAATTATAAAGGTCCTGGTTCGGACCCGAATCTTGACCCGCCAATTTTTTTAGATTCATAACCGACCCGAAGGGTCTCAAAAAATAAGACTCAAACCCTTAAAAAAGGGGCGAGTAAAGACAGGTACAATAGGGTCTTGGACCCATGACCATCCTTAGTTTGAACGATGAATACTATTAAAAATCGTTATGTAGCGACTAGCGAGTATAGGTGTTCATTCGGGTCATCGGGTTGATTTCGAGTCAGGTGTTTCAGGTCGGTTCAAAATCGAGTTTTGTGTTCACATTGATTTTTACATAATTGTAGGTCCATTTTTAAGTCATGTCAAATTGGATTCGATTATAAAGTCGAGTGTCTATCGGGTCTGTTTTAAACACCTCTAGTAACGAGTATTTCAAAACGGATGAAATATTAAAAATCATCAGCTTGAATCAACCTCTTCAAAAATCTACACTATCAATCACCTATCAGTCATTTGTCAAATTATCCGATTAAGAACTCAATGTACACATAGGAGGAAAAATTGGTGTAGTCCCCTCCCCCCTACTCCACGCAAAGTCAAATCAAATATGCCTTTTGTTTATGTTTGTTCCGCTTTTAGTGGGTTTGGGCTGCATTGGGATTGTTTCCTTTATAGAAAATCCAATTAATCACCGTGATATGTAAATCACCATAAAAGACAAAAAACATAGAAGTATTAATAAAATAAACAAAACACAAAAAGTTAATTTATAATTTTCAAAATGTCATCGTATCAAATCTCTCCACATGAGTGTGATTTGTCAAGTTGGCAAATAAGGATTATTTAACTAGAGTCGCTCTTTTCTTTACTCGGTTAAGAGTTGAGACAGGACCCCCAAGTTGACACTTGCACATGATGATGATCATAAAGAGAGAAAATCATGGGAAATTTGACATAAATCACTTCTCAACTTTTACTGTTCTCCACTCTAAGTCAAGATTTGCTTACTAGGGTAGTTGAACTTCACTGAACAAATCAAACATTTCAGATTGCTTACGTCATCATTTACTCTCATCCAATCATTTACTTCTTCGTTCTGAAATACTTTCTCAATTCCATAATACTTGCTACATTTCACTTTTTTACGCAATCCAATGCACAATTTTGTTCATTAATATCTTAAACTACACTTATCTAACAAATTATAAAAATTTAATATTATGAAAGTATGCGATTAGACGATTCAAACAAGATCCCACTTGACTATATTTTTACTTACACATTAGTCGCAATATGTAAAATAAGCTTGAACGTTGAATAGTGCACAAAATTGAAATGTAGTGAGTATTTTGGAACGGAGGAAGTACTCGTTATATATATTTCGATTTTGTGGAATATTCATCGTTAAAGCTTATTTATACTTCCTCTGATTTTTAATATTTGCTACATTTCTGTTTTTTCATGCTATCCAATGCATGATTTTAATCTTTAATATCTCTAATTTTATATGATAAAAAATTGTAAAAAGTTAATATTAAGAAAATACACATTAAGACGAATCAAACAAGATACCACTTGACTATGTTTTACATTATACATAGAGAACTATATATCAAAAAAGATCAATTAGTGAACAATAATTGCTACAGGAACTGTAGCAACTAATAAAATCCGGAGGAAGTATATGGCAACTAATAATGTCTAAGTAAAAATAAAGTCAAGTGGGATCTTGTTTGAATCGTCTAATCACATAATTTCATAATATAAACTTTTTATAATTTTTAAATGTGTATAATTCGACATATAAATGAACAAAATAGCACATTGGATTGCGTGAAAAAGTTAAATGTAGCAAGTATTGTGGAACGGAGGAAGTAGTTTGAAGCAAAGAGAGAATTGTTGATTTTTAAGAAAAAGATGGATAATGATAATAAATGAAAAGAGAGAAAATGAATTGTGTGGTTGAAATTAAAAGAAAGTTAAAATGTATGGATGAGATTAAAAGAAAGTGGTGGGTCATAGTCCAAAAATAGAAATGATGCAAATTAAGTGAGACGGGTCAAAATCGAAAATATTGCAAATTAAATGGGACAGAGGAGTATGGCCTTTTTGAATTGCGTCAATGAGGCATAAGAGGTTCTGAGCATGTATGGTACTACCTCCGTTCCATTTTAGTTGCACCATTGGATTTTGGCACAATATTTAAGGGTTGTCAAATCAGTATGGTAAAAGTAGGGATGATGTATGATTGATGGTGATATGTGGGGTAGAAATAAAAAAAATTATTATAAATAGATAGTGGTTGTGACTTGTGGATATATTAAATAATTAAAGGGATGATGTATGATTGATGGTGATATGTGGTAGAAATAAATTGAGGATAAAGTAAGTAGATTATTTTTGCCAAAAATAATAATGTTGCAACTAATATGAAACTTCTAAAAGAGGTAAGTGTTGCAAGTAAAATGGAACGGAGGAAGTATGTTTTATTGCATAGGGCCCGAAAAATAAGTGGTCTCAATATTAAATTACTTAGTATATGTTAAGTGTTTAAAGATACAAAATTGGTAGAAAAACATCATAATTTTTAAATTTACACAAGGCATTCATAGAATTTCTCAATTTTCGCTCTGCCCCTATATGATTGAAGAATTGGGTAAATTTTAAAAAAGTGATGATAAATTAAGGGAGATAATGATTTGTGTTGATGAAATAAAAAAGGTATTAAAATGTATGGATGAGATTAAAAGAAAGTGTAGGTCACTGTCCAAAAATAAAAATTATACAGATTAAGTAGGATAGACAAATATTAAAAATAATGCAATTTCAATGAGATGGAGGGAATACTATAATCACAACTCACAAGTATAAATATGGTGAAAAATGAAAATCAACAACTAGCAAAAATAGTAAATAGAATATTTTTATGGGAATTGGATAAATTATATGGATGAGATAAAACTATATATAAATTATTCCTTTTGTTTCTCATATTCTGCACCACTTTTTATTTTAAATTGTCATAATGACTTTGCACCTTTTTCGTTTTGGCAATGGTTTTATTATTCTTTTTTTTATTGTCATTCACAAATTTATTATCTCTTTCAACTATTAATTTCTATCTTACACTTGTTTATTGTCTCATTCTCAACCCAATATTTCGTTCTACTAAATTTCAACCATTTTGGATGAGTGCGAAATGAGAGGGGCAGAGAAAGTAAACGCGTAGATGAAACTAAAAATTACACCCTTTGTCTTAAACAGAAATAAGACTAAGTACAAATAAGGTGAAGATCAAGGTAAAAGGATAAGAGTCGTAAAAGTTATTATTTTTTCTGTAGAAAAATCTTTGAATGAGATGAAAATATATGTTAAATATATTAATGAGAATTAAAAAAATTAAATCATGGCGAAAATATAATAATATTTCAGTTAAACTTTTTTAATTGGCAATTGAACTTTTGGGAGAGAAAGTGTAGGTGTTTTTTTTCCATAATATCCCGTCTGTAATAAGTATTAACCCTACACGAAAATAAATTTGATCTTTTGTTAGCCTTTTAAGTAGCAGTTTTTGGGCTTAAATCTATTGGTTTGATCTTGGTGTATTCAGTGGCTAATCTCATGGCCGTCGATTAGCATATACGAAGCGGTCTACCGTACAGGACCTCATTATCACAGGGGTCCTAAAAATTCAGTTTTATACTTATTTGATTTATTATTTCATTTACCGCAAGCACTTGTATACTATTTTAAACGAGAGTATCCAAGTTATAAAGAGTCAAATATTATTAGCGTAATCATTTGAAAGATTTTATCATATACTAGTATTTTGATTTTTTTTCTTTAAATTGTAAAGATCTATAACATAAATTTGCACAAAAACCTCAAAATTTACGAGACAACCCTGGCTAATTCACTTATAGTGTAGGTTCGCTTGTATTAAAGGACGCCTTACATATTTTGTCCTCAATAATTTTTTTCCTACAAGATTTTTTGGATATGCAAGGCTACTAAATGACCCTTTAATTTCTATTGAATACCATACCAATGTTCACTAATTTTCAAAAAAAAAAAAGAGAATGATTTTATAACACCCGTCAATTATGACGCTATTCAGCTACTTTAGTGAGAGACCATTTCTTAGAGACGACCGTTAAATAAGAAGTCCACATTCTTATTTTTACTTGAATTTGTAATAATTAAAACTATGTAACACTAACACATATATTTAATATGTTTTCGGAGAGACGTTTCTCACAATAATTTATAGGGAAATTCCACATGGTAGCATCAAGTTTTTGTGAATTATACAAAATGATGAATTATACGGAGTTTAACAAGAACTTAACGGAAAATGCTACAACAATTAGATAGTGCATAAAGTGAATGCTACCATGTGAAATTTTATCAAAAAAGTGCTAACACTGGCGTTTCATTAAAACTGGATGCTACCATATCGTTGGCATTTTAAAATGTGACTTAAGACATGTATTTGGGCTTTTAAATGGCAAGAAGTGGGCTGGTTTTTTTGGTTGCATAAGAATGATAGTCTCACAGGAGATTTCCTAGTATTTATCCCAACAGGCACTCTCCTGAGAGACCGTCTTTCTGAGAGACGTCTCTCAGGCCTAATCCATTAAAGCTTATTGTCTACATTTACTTCACATTTTCTTAATGGGCCAATCCAATGAGAGACGGTCTTTCACAAGAATTTGTGTTATCCCAAAAACTAAGAACGTAGTGGGCCGAAATAACTAGGCCCACAAAACACACCAGACCTAAAATAATACCATGAACAACTCGTTTTGTATGAGATCGTCTCAACATGAGACATGTTCATATAATAGCTTATTTCTCTAATTAATTACTTTAAGATCATAAGTAATCGTTTTAAGATTATAACTAATCATTTTATGATTATAAAAAGTAATTATATTAAAATTATAAAGGATCACTTTTTTGACAAAAAATACATATTGGACCATTTCAATAGAGATGGTCTCACCGTGAGATCGTCTCATTTAAAAAGATCAAGTCCGTTATACTTTTAGGGGATCGGATTTTTAGCGTGACGGGTCAATTTTAAAAATTAACGAGTCGGGGAGGGGCTTTTAACTATTGACTAATGAAATTATTAATTTGGAACAAAATTACAATAAATAAAATCCTCAAAAAAAAAATTACAATAAATGCTAAAAATGATTGACAGTGTGTCAGTGCTTTATTTGGATTAGTTTTTGCGTCAGATCACAATATTTAGCACAACACTAGACCAAAGTGGACAATTAAAAATTTATCACTATGACATAGACCACGCTTTCAGCAATCCAGCTCATAACCAATTGACTATTTAAATGCTTGTTTTGAGTTGTAGGCTAACCCATTTACATCCGTCTATGCTATAGACGGTCTATAACAAGATTTTGTGAAACTTCACAAATTCTTATTTGAGAGCGTCTTTTGTAAAGACGCCTCTTAAAAGCCCAGTCTAATTCTAAATTAACCGATCTTGAAAATTGCTAATTGGTGGTGAATAATTGCATATGTTGTTAATCTTCAATTGGAAGAAACAAAGTCAGTAACGTACTGCTTATATTTTGATTTGATCTTTGATTTCTTTTAATGAAAAATTAAGAGCGTATTGAAAAGCATAAATTAATTCTTTTAAGTGATGTTTGATGGTTTATTCAAAAAAAAAAAGGTGATGTTTGATGGTGACTATCACTAATTAGTAATTAATAAATAGCTTTAACTAATAACACAGATTTTTAAAATTAAAATATAATTAGTTTTTTTTTTTAATATCACCTGTCAATTATATTAAATCACGTTCCGCTAAAGCATAAAGTCGTTTGGGGAAAAGGTTTCATACAAACTCTTTCATGGGCATTACCCGTATCCCAAGTAGCAATATCATGGGCGAGGGCGTTCACTGAAAGACGAACATAAGTACAAAGGAAATTATGAAATTGACAAGTAAGAACAGAAATGGAAACATAAAACAGAAACACTGGAGCAAGTCCTCTTTGTGAATTAGCATTGCATATATTTTAATTTTACATAGAAGTGATTAATGCAATTCATATTCATAATTAATAAAATGAGAATTTTTACATAAAAGGGTCTGATCGGGCCGTGTTAAATATACCATTAGCCCTATCCGACCCGTTAAAAATATTGTGACCAGGCCATCAAAAACTCAACACCCAGGGGTGAAGAAAACAATTGCGTACAAATTTCTAAAACACAAATTCTTGTGAGAGACAGTCTTTTTCAGAGACCATCCTAATATGGTGAGCCCAATATCATTTTTTAGTTTAATTAAACTTTAATGAATCGGGCCTGAGAAATGTCTATCAAAAGACGGTTTCTTAGGAGACTGTCTGTCTAAAATTGGGGTCCTTTACAATTTTTAGGAAATAAACTAATCCTAGGAGACCGGGTGAATAAAAATGAAAATTTTAACTAATTAAGCAAAATGATATAAAAAGGTCACACAATAAGCAATGTTTTCAAATATTTCCCAAAGCACTTTTTTCTAGAGCTGGGGTTTGGTTTGTTAGCTGTTACTAGCAGTGAAGAAAGAATACGGGTAAAAAAATCAAGTTCTTAGTTCGTTTTTACGAACAAAGGTTTTACCTGGTCAAACAGGGTCAAACCTTTATTCGTTATTACTAACAGCGAATAAAGCCTTAAACTTGTTTGACCAGGTCTCCTCTGTTTGCAATTACTACAAAGACCTAGTAAAAAACTTCAAAGTCTTTGTTCCCTGTCAGTATTAGTAAACAAAGAACTTATCTTTTTTTTTAGTCCTCTGTATTAGCTGTTAGTAACGACGATCAAACCAAACCTAAGTCCTAAACTCTGGAATAAATAATTACTTTGAAAAATATTTTAAAACATTGCTTATTTTTGATTCATGTACTCTCTTGAGAAACCATCTTTTGTAATGACGACTCTCAAAAGTCCAGCCCAAATTTATATTTAGAATTGTAACAATATATATTTAGAATTACACTGAGCTTTTTAAAGCCGTCTTTACAAAAAACAGTCTCAAGTAAAAATTTATGTTTTTCATTTTTTTAATAATTTTTTGCCTTTTTCATTCAAATTTTCTTTTTCTTTTTGAGGATTATTTCATTAAAATTTTCACTAAAAGGCATATATATGAAATTTGAAAAATTTAGGGTTTGTCAGGCATAAGTTACAACGGGCCTCCGTCACTTCCGTTGCTCCACTCCGCAAAACCATTTACCAGTAACTCGTTCTGGTTTAAAACCTCCCGCTCCTTCAACTCATTCGAATTACAATTTCATATTTTCTCTCTCTTCATTTTCATTTTCACATTCCCCTTTCTCTTTCATCCTCTTCCTTCTCTAACTAGGGTTTCTTTTCACTGCGCTCCTCTCACTCTTAGGTAATTCCTTTTGTATTCCGTCTTTTTGTTTTTGTGTATTATCCAGCATCATTTTACTGTTTCTGTGTTTGATTTGTGATAGATCTGCTTCGTTTATAGTTGATTGTTCAGATTTTTAAAAAAAATGATTTTAGGTTTTTTGCGTTTGTGGAGGTTTAGTATATGATTTTATTCTTTTACTTATTACTGTTACATTTGTTTTTAATTGTTCATCTATTTTAGGTTTTTTCTTATGCTTGATTGTGTATCTAATTTGTTTTCTGTGTGTGCTAGTAATAGTATGCTTTCTATTGTTGTTTCTCTTGTTTTTGTTTCGAGAAAAACAAATTGCTTCCTTTTTTAGTTTCTTGTTTTGTTGCTTGAATTGTTAGTGTTTTTTTCAGGCATGAAGACTCTATCATCTGCTATAACTGATTATTATATAATCAAAGGGATAATTAGTCTAATTTGTACAGAGCTGATCATTATTCTGCTGCATTTTAGGCTACATTTGATACTTAATCTGCATAAATTGATTGCGGTTTAGACTGTTATGCTGCTTTCTTGCTATGAAATTATTCCTGATTTTGTTAAATCCTAATATAATCGTTTTTAATATTCTTGATTTGGAGAAAAATAGACAAATCGTTATCTTATACTAGTATGGCATACACTGTTTGTTTAGGCATTTAGCAAGTGACTAATTCAGCAATATGGAAATTTAAAAGGTTTCGTAGGAATTAAAATCCGCATTATATGTATTTTTGCTACTTTTACGTTCTTTATGCAATTGTCTTGGTTTGTTTCGATTTGCTTATCACGAAAATTGCCGCGTGGGTATCGATCGCTGTTTTATTGATTTCATTATCTGTTGTGGATATTCTGCACCTTTTGCCTAGTTATTTTTCCCTGATTTTCAATGATAAGAATTATATTGTTGGTGCATTAACAATTTGGTGTTGTGCATTTGAATTTAGTGTTCCTATAATCCTATCCTTGGCTTATCTTTCTGTAAAGTGTAACATGTTAATTTATGCTGCTGCAAAGATTAAATATGTCTCTTTTTTTTTGCTAAATTGTTATTCTTTGTTTATGATCCTTATTGTTCTCTTCGTGCAGTGTCAACAGAAAATGGCAACAGAAATTACTTCATATTTGTTAGCTGCACAATCTCCTGATGCAAAAATTCGCACAGAAGCTGAGAATAGCCTCAAACAGTTCCAGGAACAAAATCCCTCTGGTTTCTTGCTTGCATTGTCAGTTGAGCTATCAAATGATGGCAAGCCAATTGAATCTCGTCGGTTGGCTGGTATAGTGTTGAAAAATTCATTAGATGCGAAAGATGCTTCCAGAAAAGAACATCTTGTGCAACAGTGGGTTGCTATTGCTGCTTCCATTAAGCAACAAATTAAAGAGTCACTTTTGAGGACACTAAGTTCCATGACACAGGAAGCATGGCACACTTCAGCTCAAGTAATTGCCAAAATTTCCTCCATTGAAATTCCAAGGAGGGAGTGGCCTGATTTGATTGGTACATTGCTTAATAACATGACTCAACCAGATAGTTCAGCTTTGTTGAAGCAAGCAACATTGGAGACTCTTGGATATGTTTGCGAGGAGATATCTCATGAGGAGCTTGAGCAAAATGAAGTTAATTCCATTCTTACAGCTGTTGTTCAGGGCATGAACCTTGCTCAACATAGTGCAGAAATTCGTCTTGCAGCTACAAAGGCTCTATATAATGCTCTTGCTTTTGCACAAACTAACTTTGAAAATGAGATGGAGCGAAACTACATCATGAAAGTTGTTTGTGACACTGCAACATCTCAGGAGGTGGAGGTTAGGCAGGCTGCTTATGAGTGTCTTGTGGCAATAGCTTCAATGTACTATGAAGTGCTTGAGCCTTACATGCAGGCTCTCTTCGAGCTCACATCAAAAGCAGTAAAAGAAGATGAAGAGGTTGTTGCTCTTCAAGCAATTGAATTTTGGAGCTCCATATGTGATGAAGAGATTGAGATTCAGGAATCATTTGAAATCGAGAGTGACCAGTCAGAGCCTCCTCATTCTCGTTTTATTGAGAAGGCCTTGCAATTTTTGGTACCGATGCTGTTAGAAACTTTATTAAAGCAAGAGGAGGATCAGGACCAGGACGACAGTGTTTGGAATGTGTCAATGGCTGGCGGGACATGTTTGGGACTTGTGGCAAAGACAGTTGGTGATGCTATTGTGCCACTTGTGATGCCTTTTGTGGAGGCTAATATATCTAGTCCAGAATGGCGTTGTAGGGAAGCAGCTACATTTGCTTTTGGCTCAATCCTTGAAGGCCCCAGTGTTGACAGGCTTTCGCCGCTGGTCCATGCAGGCTTGGACTTCCTGCTAAAGGCAATGAACGACCAAAACAGTCATGTAAAGGACACAACTGCATGGACATTGAGCCGTATATTTGAGCTACTGCATTGTCCATCTTCTGGATTTTCTGTCATCACCACTACCAACCTACAACCTATTTTGGGTGTTCTGTTGGAGAGTATTAAGGACACTCCACATGTGGCTGAGAAGATATGTGGGGCCATTTATTACCTTGCACAGGGTTTTGAGGATAGTGGAGCAACCTCATCAAGCCTCACACCTTATCTGCCTCAGATTATAGCTTCTCTCATTGCTGCTGCTGATAGAACAGATGGCAATGACTCTAAACTTCGATCTGCTGCATATGAAACATTAAATGAGATAGTTAGGTGTGCTACTGTTCCAGAAACAACTCAGATCATAGAACAACTGCTTCATGTTATAATGACCAAGTTATCCCAGTCTTTCGATCTACCAATTGATAAAGAAAAACGAGATGATTTGCAAGCACTACTCTGCGGTGTCCTGCAGGTCATCATCCAGAAACTTAACGTCGACGAGTCAAAGATCATTCTTAAGTATGCTGATCAAATCATGCTCTTGTTTCTTAAAATCTTCTCTTCCCGCAGCTCCACAGTAAATGAAGAGGCAATGCTTGCAATTGGTGCATTGGCATATGCCACTGGACCAGACTTTAGCAAATATATGTCTGAGTTCTACAAGTACTTAGAAATGGGTTTAACAAACTTTGAAGAATATCAGGTTTGTAGCATCACTGTTGGGGTAGTTGGTGATATTTGTCGTGCTCTAGATGATAAAATTTTACCATATTGCGATCCAATAATGACCCTCCTACTCAGAAATCTTTCCAGTGGTGACCTACATCGTTCTGTCAAACCGCCAATATTCTCATGCTTTGGTGATATTGCTCTTGCAATAGGAGCAGAGTTTGAAAAGTACCTCAGTTATGCTATTCCCATGTTGCAGAGTGCATCTGAGGTGTGTGCTCAGATGGACACTACCGATGATGAAATAGTGGAATATGGTAACCTTCTGAAACGAAGCATATTCGAAGCTTACTCTGGTATACTTCAGGGTCTAAAAGACGCAAAGCCCGAGCTTCTTGTTCCACATGCGAAACATCTTCTTCAGTTCTTAGAATTTGTCTCGAGGGACAAACAAAGGTATGCTATATTCTCCCATGACCTCAAATTTTATAACTTCGTTCATTTGTTTTTGTTGCGTTATGTAATTTATCTAATTTGTCTTCGGGTTGCCTTGCAGAGACGAGAGTTTGACAAAAGCTGCAATTGCAGCCTTGGGTGACCTTGCGGATGCACTTGGTCCAAATGCTAAGATGTTCTTGAAAGATTGCACGTTTTTCGCTGAATTCATTCACGAATGTCTTGAATCCGGCGATGAGCAGATTAAGGATACTGCATTATGGACTCAGGGTATGATTGGTCAGGTCATGGTCTCATAACGTCAATAAATATTCTCGAGTGCTACTGAAAAATGTTACCATTGTCGTTGCCTTCATTGTCCGCATTGTGGGTAGGGTTTATCTGTGGGGTCTCGTATTCATTTGAATTTCAGGTATAAATTTTTGTTCTCACGACGTTTTAGTCACCTATGTTTTTATGGTTTCGGGATCTCAGGTTAGGGTTTTTTTTACAAGGGGGAATAGGGGAAGGGGGGAAATTTAGTAAATGATCATTATCTATTAAGGCCATCGGATTAAAGGGGTGGCCTCATATTGACCTTGTGAAACTTTAATTAATTCAATGCATCCACTACTTTGGTGGTTTGAGTCTATTATTTTGTTTTTCATTATGTATTTATGTGTTAATTTTATTTGTTTAGTCATGGTTTTATAGTTTATAGTTGTATTTTGCTAGTGTTTTGCTAGTATTCTAGCTAGTAACTTTGATTGTCATGTTCGTGTTTACGGGTTTCATTGGGCCGTATATGGATTGGGTCAGGTTTAAGTCAATATGGGTTGAGTTAGATAAGGGTCTTTTAAACATAATATGAGCTTTGCGTGAGCCAGAATTCAAAAGCTCGGTCCAACCCGACCTTCTCGTTTTTATTACTAAAAAGTATTATAATTCCCTTTGATCAATTTATGAATAATTATATTATCAATTATCAATTATAATAATTAAATTGTAGAAATGTTAATAATCCTCTTTGACATTTTCATTTATAATAATTAAATTATCCTTTAATTATTTTATTTACAAAGACTCATTTTTTACTTTTATTAAAAAATATAAGGCATTTTATTGCTTGTTTCATTTTAAATTTTAATGATAGTAGAGTCTGTTTTCGACCCGATTAATTTTTATTCACTCCTAACAAAATTCTTTTTAGAATGGGCCGAATAAGTGCTCAAAATCCGACCTGAATACCCCTATGCTTGAGTGAAGTGAGGGACAGTAGCACTATGGATAATAGGAGTGTTCTTAGGTCCAAACCCGGACCGGAACCGGTTGGACCGGAAGACTGGAATCTCGAATATACTAAGACCGGAGACCTGATCGGTTCCATCCGGTCCGGTCCCGATTTTGGACCGGTTAGACAGGGAATAATTTTTTTTTTTACCAAAAGTAAATTAAAAAATGGAAGATTTAAAAATAATTTAGCAAATTAATTATTATAAAATTAAAATATTTGAATTTAAAAGATATTTTGGGTTGAACATATAATATTTATAGCTCTTTAAATAAGTATACACATAACAATCGTAAATATTATTCACTTTCAAAATAACTTTTTTGTGCATCCAGTCCAACCCAGATTTTTTTGGATTTAGACCGGACTGAACCGGAAATCCAAAATGTTGAATATGTAAGACCCGGAGACCAGACCGGATGCAACCGATCCGGTCCGATCTCACCCGATTTCGGTCCGAATCGTCGGTCCTGTCTTTTTTTGCACACCCCTAATGGACCTATCAACAATATGTTTGAATAATGTCTTTGAAAGAAAAAGAAGGGGATGATAGATTGTTGTGTTCTTCTATTTCCCTCCTCTTCCTTCTATCCATCTAATCATTATGTTAAAAGATAGCTCTAAGGTTTTAACAAACTAAAATAAAGTAATCTATAGTAAGCCTTTGCTGATAATCCAAAATCTGAATTTTAATATACAAAGTGTTATAAAATTTTTAGGGTTTTTAGATTTTAATTATGCGGTCTTATGTTTGCACAATCTCTCTTTGTCCGCATAAATTTTAAACATCATTGAATAACACAAAGATTATGGGGGAGGACATTTGTCACAAAAGGAAATGTTGCAAAGTTAAAAGGACACCCAATGGTAAAATTTCACTAAAAATAAAGAAAAAAATACATCACAAAAATAATTTTACTTCCTAATCCACATGATATACTTTCGTTGAGAACCACCTGATATACTTCCTAATCCACTAAAAATACTAAACACAAATTGTTGTATGATAAGGTTTTAGTGCGAGATATGCCTAATACAAAAATAAAATAGCTTAATAATTAATATAACATAAATAATGAGTATATATGCTTTTAATTTCAAGTTGTCTATTACATTTTACAAGAATAGTTAATGATTATTAAAAGCTTTCAATTTGAAAGCTCCAAATGGTTATTTTTCTATAACATATTACACGGAGAAATAGTAGTCAAGTTGGTTCATCATATGTATAGTCATAATATTCAGTCCATCTTATATTCATTATTATCATCATATCCAATATATCCCGCTTATAGAATCAGTCCATTTTATACTAGTACCCTGAATTCGCTCCTTCAACCAGTTCCACCCATGTGATAATATTACATCATACATGATCTCATCTTAACATAGTCACATAACTAAAACAACCCATGACATGAATGTTAATGTGAAATAGAGTATACCCATTGCACAAAATTGTCCTTAAGCAAATTACTATAAAGATAAATTCCTAAGTTCAAACTTGAAACCTGTTTTTTATTTCAAAACATTAATTGTTAGTTAGGAATAAGAACAAACTATAGACAAAATGTTGTTACAATGTAACTACTTCATTTGGGTACATAATTCAAGCAATAAGCCCAAATTTTTATTCCCACCCTACATTTGCCTTCCTTGTTTCCTAAACACGTTCTAATTCGAGTCATCGGGTTGAAAATCATGACAAGTGGGTTCCCAGTTCACTTGGCGAGCAGTTCAACCAAGAACAAATCCGAGAAGACGAAGTGTTTGAAGTCGATTCGAGCTCGAATCTATATCATCTGCCGTTGTCTGTCAATGCTAATTTGTGGTAAAGAATGTGAAGATTGATTATGTCTCATCATTGTATCGTGTAATAATTAAATAGGCATTTTAACAGCTAATTGTAATTTTTACATATAAGTATGATTTTCTAATACTTACTAATATAATAAGTAGGCATTTTATCTACTAATCGTAGATGCTTTTACAAATCAAAGTTGATGTTTTTAGTAAGTCCATATGCAAAATAATATGCAGATATTTTAATTAGTGGAATCTTATATCTTAAAGTAGGTGTTTTCAGTACATTTATTTTACAAGTAGCCATTTGAATTTTAAATTAGTTGTACCAAGTGTATTTGCATATCAAAAGCATTTTGTTTTCGGTACCTTTAGTTTGCAAGTTAAGTAGACATTTTGGGTTGTTGTAATAGGTGTTTTACATATCAAAGTAGGTGTTTTCAATACATTTTGCTTGCTATTGAAATGTTCTTATGAGAGAACTATTTCACTGAGAGATAGTTTCTCATAAGGGTTACTAAAGTATTAATTACTCCACACTCCACTACGAGCAGTTGTTCAAAACAATAATCACCAATATTGTAAAAAAGGTAATATCTAACGGTTAGCATTTTTAAGTAATATGACATAAAAAAAGGAATCCACATATTCATAAAATTTAAAACATTTCTATTAAGTGGACGATTTAATTCATATATAAAATGTCATAAACACGTACCAAAGTGATTCGGTATCGTATGAAAATGTAATGAGTAAAATTGAGAGATTGCCATAAATCCAAGCATTGAACACAAGATTGTAAAAGTATGCACAAGATTGTGTCTCACAAAACACCGGCCAATTTTGTCTCTCCAATCCCTTTGCTGCCTTTTCTCACTTTCATGTCATCTATTCTCTTCATTTCATTTCCAATGTCACATTCAGTAGCAAGTATTATAAAACAGAGGAAGTATTTGATAGAAATTTTAATTTTAGTTTTTTTTTAGTAACAAATAAATTAAGAAAAAATATTAATAAATATATTCTCCATCTATTATATATTTATACTTTCTATATATATATATATATATATATATATATATATATATATATATATATATATATATATATATATATATATATATATATATATATATATATATTAGAGTCATTGGCGGATTTATGTGCCCTCATATGCCCGCATGTGAGGGAACTGCATTTTAAAAAAACTAGATATCTTGCTACATCAAGGCTACGAACCGACAACATGAGGGTTGTGAGGTAAGGGTAGAACCAACTGTGCTATTCAACTTTTATAAATACTCCATAATAAAGAGATTTTAATTGTAATTAATAAGTGTTGAGAAGTACAACCAAATTCAATTAAATACAATTTCAATTTTCAGTACCTTTTAAAACCTAATTATACTTTTAGTTAATTTTTTTTGAAGAAATATACTTTTAGTTAATTGATTATTATGTTAATTTAGAATTATTATCATGTAATAGTGAATTTAATCAATGTTAAATTAAGCATCGATGATCATGTAAATGTAGAATTGCTTGATTTTATGACTCGTTGAAATAGATTAAAATTTTATTTTTTAGGGTTAAAGTGAAAATATCTATTTTTAAAATTTTTTTTATCAATCACAATTTACTAAGTTTTTTTTTTTTTTTTTTTTTTTTTTTTTTTTTTTTGGAATTTCACAATTTACTAAGTTTAGCATTATTATGATGTGATTTTACTACATTAATCAATGTCAACCGAATTTCCCACTCTACTCTAGTAGCCATAGGAGTACTTTTTGGTAATTATCCATAATAACATTAACATTTCCATCATTAAGCCAAATTGCAATGATCTCCACACCCTATAAAAGGACGACATGACAATAATTTCTAAGTCTAACAAATCATTACCCAATTTTTAAACATTTTTATTATATTTTTTATTTTAATTCGTTTTATAAGATTTATTACGTTTTTATTTATAATTATATTTTTTATTTTTTAATTCTTATTCATGCATAAGTTATCTTTTCATTTTATCAATATATTTCTTTTATTTCAATATAGATCATGGAGTAATATATTTTTAATCAATTTTTTTTCCGGATTTTCACAAGTATTGTACATTTGTACTTATGTTAAAAGCCGAGGTATATATATAGAATTAACGGCCCGTTTGGTAGGTGGTAATAAATTGTTGAACATTTAGAGTATATAGACCTAGATTTGTATATACTACATACTTAGTATAGTAGTATGGGACTAAATAAATATATTATAAGTCCAATTAAATACCTCAAAGATTTTGATGAATCGTTACTTTGATTCATACGTTTTGTTTGATGAAATCATTGGTTTGGTTCATAAGCTTTGCTTGATGAAACATTATTTTGGTTCATAAAGTTTTACTTCGTGAAACATTACTTTGATTCATAAGCTTTGCTTGGTGAAATACTTTTATTTCAAAAGGAGGTATTGTTTGATGCATAGCTCTATATATAGAGGTTGCATGCCAAGGGACAATCCATCCCATTTCCATATCATTTCTTATTTTCTATCTTAAGAATACTCTCATTCTTGTTCTTCCTTTCATGAGATAATATTGAGAGAGTAATTAACTCTCAATATCATCAAAGTTCTTAATTCACTACAACACTTGTATTTACTATTGCAATGTACTGTGTGCTAGTACATTGTTGTGTAGATTGTATCTCATTGTGAATTTCAATTATCATCCCAAGCACCTTTGTGGGAGAAATATCACAATAGGAAAGTGTATGAACGCCTTCTACTCATATCAAGTTTCCGAGCGACTTCTTAGATTGTCGCAACCTTATCTTCATGGTGTCCATTTGATGATTTACAAAGCAAGGAGTTCCATTGCCATTCACACAAAGAAAATACAAATCGGTTTGTTTTATTTGTATTTGCATTATATTTCCAATAATCTATTGTGATATCTCTTCAAAGATGGCAAGCATTAAGAATCTCGTTATGTTTTCATCAAGTTGGACATTTTTTTTTTCCGGTATGAATGTTGATGATGGAAAATGCAATATTATTTTCATGAGTATATTTAATAAGAAGTATCATGGAAAACAAGTAAGTTTTCTTTCATGTAATTTATTTAATCATAAATTATGTTTGATGTTTTTGTGCTTAAATTGTGAGAAAGTATTTACATACATTTAAATCTTCTTTTGGATGATCATATACATGTGTTCAAATTTATGTTAATTTGAAGTAAAGCATGTGGGTAATATTATTTACAAAGATATGATCTAGAGAAGTGAAGTATGTGTTATTTTGATGATGGAATTTATGATGGAAATCATAAAGTGTTATTTCTTAATCATTTATAATTAAGAAAAGAGAATAGAATTTATTCATGTGATCATCATGGTTAAAAGGGCAATGAAAATCTTGTAGTATAAAATTACTACAATGGTTAAGATTTATATTTTAAATATAAATTAAAATTGCCAAGTATACATAAAGTATGTGTTTAATCAAATTTATTTGATTAAAAGATGATTTTATTCATGTTGTGTTATGGAATATTTTCATAGAAAATGTTCAAGGAAATTGATTAACTATATGTTTAAAGTATGATTATGTTATACTTGATGGAATTATTTTTTCACGAGGCATGCTTAAAGAAAGTGATTATTTAGTTTTATCATGTTGATAATTATGTGTTGTGACTTGTGTAGTATCAATACCGAAGGTATGATATTTTAATGAAATATGTTCATGCTTAATGTTTTAGGAATTTGAATAATTTATTTCATTAATTATTTTTTGGTGGTTATTTTGTGCCGTAATCTCAACAATGCATTTGGATGTTTTGTCATATGAACCTTATCATGTTACATTAGTTTATATATGTATATTAACTATGATATTTTATTATATTGTTATTTGTTATGTATTCGTGCATGATATAAATGCAATCATGTCTTTATAAGTTACGGAAATTTTATGATTAATTCATTGTATATGATTGATGTAGCTATATTTATGGTTGGTTATGGTAGTTATTTTATTATAACTACTTATAAGTAAATGATGTTTCAATTGACTTATGTCAAGCATCTCATAAAATGAGATAAGAATTAAATTGGTATAAAATTTGTTTATCCAAGTTTATTACAAAATAATAATAAGGGGTAATGATTTATTTTTGACATACTCAAATGAGTTATATTATTACCCAAGTTAATCTAGTTATATTACAACTAAGATTAAGGGGTAGGAATTTTATGTCATGTGGATATACACTTTTGTGTATATGGAACATATTAAATTTTAGTTTAATATGGTTGGACCATTATTTATAATAATTAAGTTTAAATTATTATGTATAATTCAACAATGTTGAAATTATAATTAAATGGTTGCTTTTATCATTACTTATGAAAATAGTTATGAAATAAATTGTTATTTTAAATAAGAGAATAATTAATTTGCATAGATTTTGCAAATTATGTTTTATGGTGATTAAAATTCCATAATGATTATAACTCAAATTATTATTACTAGTTTGTAATAATATTTTTGGTATGTTTATTTGATTCATTTAAGAAAATGAATGGTATATAATTTATTAACAAATTATATGTGACAAGTTGATATATTTTTATAACTTATAGTGGTGAACCTCCTATTTTGGAAGGTTATTCCGATGCTAGTTGGATCACTAATGAAGAGGATAATTCTTCAAAGAGTGGTTGGGTATTTGTTTATGGGGGAGGTTCCATTACATAGTCCTCAAAGAAACAAATGTGCATCGTTGATTCCACTATGTTCGCAGAATTCATAGTGCTTGCTTTAGCAGTGTATGAAGCGAAATGGATAAAGAATCTCATGTTTGAGATACCGTTGTTACCAAAGTCAATATCACCGGTGGATATTCATAAGGTTGCGTAACGGTTTTTGGTAGAAGTATAATCAAGTGTATAACGATAAGATCCAGAAAAATTGCTCATAGGCACAGCCTAGTGCAAGGATTTATTGTTAAAGGGGTCATAATTCTTGATTATGTGAATATTACATTCTATATGGTTTATTAACCATGAGTAAGGTTTCAATTGAACAAGCGTCAATTGAGATCGGTTTATGTCAATAAAGTTTAAAGGAAAAGTCCCAATTCACACACAAGTAGCATTGTGTCTTGAATTCAATGTGGTAAAGTCCTTTAAAGTCTTTGAAAGCAACAAGGATGAATGACCCATAGTTGCTTTAGACCGTGATGACAAGGTAGTCGTTTAAGTTCTCAAGATCAAGGGTTGAAGAGCTCTTGGTGGTATCCTATCACGGGGATATGTTTTACGTAGTGAGAACCTACCTATATAAGTTTGAAGTTTTGGCCGCTTCAAGTAGTCAAGATTGGCATATCCGACTATGATAAACTTATGAATAGATATGGACACGGCCCTATATAATGTGTCAAGGTAAATGACAATGTGTTATTGGTTTTGTGTGTATTTAACCTTCAAGTGGTTAGATGGGCTAGTTGATTCAATCCGTAGGGACATCATTCTAGTTCAATCACTTGTGAAGTGTTTTATACTAGGCGTTAATTCAATCCGTAGGGACATTAGCGTTGATGCATAAAACGGAATTATATACTTAATGTGTAAAGGAAGAAGGAGGTCCGTTATACTCTAAATGGGGGAGGATTGTTGAACATTTAGAGTATATAGACCTAGATTTGTATATACTACATACTTAGTATAGTAGTATGGGACTAAATAAATATATTATAAGTCCAATTAAATACCTCAAAGATTTTGATGAATCGTTACTTTGATTCATACGTTTTGTTTGATGAAATCATTGGTTTGGTTCATAAGCTTTGCTTGATGAAACATTATTTTGGTTCATAAAGTTTTACTTCGTGAAACATTACTTTGATTCATAAGCTTTGCTTGGTGAAATACTTTTATTTCAAAAGGAGGTATTGTTTGATGCATAGCTCTATATATAGAGGTTGCATGCCAAGGGACAATCCATCCCATTTCCATATCATTTCTTATTTTCTATCTTAAGAATACTCTCATTCTTGTTCTTCCTTTCATGAGATAATATTGAGAGAGTAATTAACTCTCAATATCATCAAAGTTCTTAATTCACTACAACACTTGTATTTACTATTGCAATGTACTGTGTGCTAGTACATTGTTGTGTAGATTGTATCTCATTGTGAATTTCAATTATCATCCCAAGCACCTTTGTGGGAGAAATATCACAATAGGAAAGTGTATGAACGCCTTCTACTCATATCAAGTTTCCGAGCGACTTCTTAGATTGTCGCAACCTTATCTTCATGGTGTCCATTTGATGATTTACAAAGCAAGGAGTTCCATTGCCATTCACACAAAGAAAATACAAATCGGTTTGTTTTATTTGTATTTGCATTATATTTCCAATATAAATCGTGGCAATAGGAATGAAAAACTAGTATAATTTTGGTTAAATAAATGTTTTGGCTATCTTGATGGCCATGCTTGACAACCTTCAATCATCTCATTTTGTTCATAAATTCATTCAAATGCATTACCAATGGGAAGGTGGTATTAGGAGGTAATGAAAATTTGTGAACAAAAAAACTTTTTTGGAATCAAAGTTTCATTACCATGGGAATAACATGAAAGTTTCGATGAAAATTTACACTATAAATTATTCCCATTACCACCATTTAGTACCACTAACCAAACGGGCCGTAATTATTACGTAAAATTTGAGAATACATTGTACTTTTTCCTATAATATTACATCAACTATGATTACTACTAGAATACATCCGTGTATTAATCAAAATTAGGGTCCTAATCCTATTACTATGATTAACTTTGTAATTTAATCCGTATAGCTAGAGAGCTAGACACGAGCATGTATAATGATAGTATATAATTATTTTTAAAATTATCAATTACACCCCTGTGTTAAAAGCACTTTATCAATGACATCCCTGTGTTTTTTTTAATTCCAATGGTACCCATACCTTTTTGAGCTAATTACAATTTACAAACGTGACATTAACGTGACATTGTTCACTTTTTTTCCGTTAGTTGACGTTAAATGTCATTTAAAAGTAAGAGAAATTATCAATGGTACCCCTATGTTAAAGTACTTTATCATTGATATCCCTATGTTAAAGCCAAATAACCAATTCAATTAAACGTTTAAACTAATTTTGAGATCCTATGATGTATTATATACTCTACAAGAAAAACAAATTTAAAACCACAATTTTTTTAAGAGTTATGTGCAATCGAACATTTTAGGCATTTTTAATCTTACTTTTGTTATGACTTCATTTAAGCAAAGAAAATTGTTGCACAAAGATTGCTTTGTAAGAAAGCAACATTAACCATGAAAAGAAATACTTCTTTTAGAGGAAAGGCAAAGACAAGTAGACAATTCAAAAGCCAAAATCCTTCCCCACACCCCACACTAACCCAATATTGTATGCTCATGCTACTAACAACTTATTATCACATTTATGCATGCTCCACATCATGGCATTCAACCAACACAAAACACAAAATATATCAATATTCATCAACATTCTTTAACATTCTTCTTGTTAGATAACTCGAGGCCTCAACCATTAGCTTAAATTTCTGGTTGAGTTTGTTTCTTGACATGGTATCAGAGCCAGCCTGATAAGCGTTACGAGTTTAAATCTCAACGACTGAAAAATTTTGCACCAGCTTTAAAGCGAACAACCTGTGCTGCATCCACACTTCTAATCCAAAGAGCTCACGTGTTAGAGTATATAACATATTTTTGGGCCTAAATTATCAGTCACTTTCTCCTTATAAAAAGGCTCCAATCTAGTGTAACAAAACTTAGTTTCATTGAAGAATGGGAGCTTGTGTTATACTTTGGTTTACCTTGATGTTACAAGCTTTGGCTCTACCAATCACAGCTAAACAATGGTTTCAAACCTCAACTAAGTTCTATGACTTTAAGGTTCTTTTCTTTTGTCTTTGTTTTAATGGTTTTTTATTTTTGTCTTAGCTAAAAATATGCTATATACATTATATATACATTCACATTCACAGTACAGAGTTAGAAATGTCGATGCAACAATATTATTCTTTATGCTTCACGATAATAAATTCATTTGAAATGAAAGGTGGATAATAAGGTTTTAAACCCGTAATGAATCAACTGATATATATTTTAATACTCCCTCCTATTCAGTCCAAATGTCTTTTTTTTGGAGCACTATTCACTTATCACTCTTAATTTGTGTTCTTCTCTTAATTTATAAGTTAAAACAACATAATATAGGATCTTATTTGATTCGTCTCAATACAAGGATTATCAATATCAAATTTTTATAATTTTTAATTAAGAATAATTTGAGATATTAAGGATTAAAATATTGTCTCGGCAAGTGTGAAAAACCAAATGGGACAATTAGGTTAAATAGGAGGTAGTATATGTTATATGCTTGGTCTGAATATTGTCCTGCTCTAGAAAGTTGATATTTGATCTTTCCGTTTTTTTGAGTTTGCTACTGAAAATGACATTTTGTCTGACCATATGTCACTATCTGTATTTCAAATTAGGTTCATATGAGTAGGGTTACAAAGTTGTGCAACACTAAGGAGATAGTCACTGTCAATGGGATGTATCCAGGACCAGTACTATATGCCCAACAAGATCAAAATGTGGCTGTCAAAGTTACCAATGAATCCCCTTACAACATCACAATACACTGGTATGCATAACCCTTTTGTCT
This sequence comes from Amaranthus palmeri, assembly GCA_019776075.1. Lineage (NCBI taxonomy): Eukaryota > Viridiplantae > Streptophyta > Magnoliopsida > Caryophyllales > Amaranthaceae > Amaranthus > Amaranthus palmeri. Next base: position 300,729 of record JAAKBH010000335.1, read on the forward strand.
GTTTTACTGAATGTCGGAACCAACTCAATCAAAAGCTTAAGTTAATGGTTGAGGTCCCAAGATATCTGATGTATTCCAACATGACCACTCACACGAAGCCTTATGCGCTAGAAGTGTGGATGCAGACCTAGCGCTGAATATTTCACTTTAAATGAGGGGTGGTTGAGATTCTGGAATCTGATATCACGTCAAGAAACCAACTCAACCAGAAGCTTAAGTTGATGCCTCAGAATATTTTATATACTCTAACGCATAGATACCTAATAATACTCTGATTCGACTCTCAGGCATGGTGTTCGACAGAAGCGCTCATGTTGGTATGACGGTCCTGCATACATAACCCAATGCCCTATCCGACCAGGACAAAGCTTCACCTATAAGTTCACAATGGTGGATCAAAAGGGCACCCTTTTATGGCATGCTCATTCCTCGTGGCTTCGAGGCACTGTCTATGGTGCAATCGTTGCATACCCCAAGCCGACACTTCCCCTTCCTTACACCCCACCTTACGAAGAACAAATCATAATACTCGGTACACTACACCTTTCCTTCGCCTTTTACTTATCGAAGTTTTAGTACTAAAGATCGAACAAGTTAAATTAGAAATTTACAGGTGAATATTGGCTAAAGGATCTTGTGCACCTTGAGCATGATGTTCTATATAGCGGTGGGAGTCCTCCACCAGCAGACGCGTTCACCATTAATGGGCATCCCGGACCAAACTACAACTGCTCAATCAACGGTAAATCAGACCCTCGTAACCCCTCATGACCGACAAATCATTATAGTCGACTAATCCATCGTCTACACTGCTCATTACAGATACTTATACATTACAAGTTCTACCAGGGAAGACCTACCTACTAAGACTAATCAATGCAGCACTCAACATGGAGCAGTTTTTTGCCATTGCCAACCACAATTTAACCATTGTAGAAGCTGATGGGGCCTACACAAAGCCCTTAACTGTGACCCAAGTCATGCTAGGTCCGGGCCAAACGATCAATGTTCTCGTAACAACTGATCAACCGATAGGCACATATTCGATGTCTGTGAGTCCTTACATGTCCGCTAAAAATGTCACATTCCAAAGTATACCCGCCATTGCTTACTTCAAGTACTTTGGCTCTACCTCGACTAACTTCCCTTTATCCGCCCCATTGCCAAGTTTCAATGATACCCGAGTGATCAAAACCGTCATGGATGGGTTACGGAGTTTAGGGTCAGTACAAGTTCCAAAAACGGTTGACACCAATCTTTTCATCACCGTTGGGATCAATGTACAAAAATGTACCTCCAAGAGGCCCTTGCGACAATGCAAGGGACTCAACGGAGGGATCATGGCCGCCTCAATGAACAATATTAGCTTCATAAACCCGAAAATCTCACTTCTTGAGGCATACTACAAGAAAATCAATGGCCAATTTACAGAGGATTTTCCTGATTTACCTCTAAATGTGTATGATTTTGTGAATAATGCCCCTAATGATATCCCTAATAACACCCAATCCCTAATTGGAACTAGAACCAAGATCATAGAATATGGGTCTAAAGTACAAATAATTTTACAGGATACAGGGATTGTGACAACAGAGAATCACCCTATTCATCTTCATGGGCATAGTTTCTATGTAGTAGGATATGGTGTAGGGAACTACAATCCAAAAGCCACATCCTTCAACTTAGTCGACCCGCCTTACATGAACACCATTGGTGTCCCTGCAGGTGGGTGGGCGGCAATCCGGTTTGTAGCAGATAATCCAGGTATGTTTATCCCACATCGATGAATTAAAGATGGTGTGCACACTTTATAAGTCATTGCAGCCCTTTTTCTCATAGTTTTGGGATGGTATTTCCTTGGCTTATGAAGTGTGTGTACACCGTGTTTTCTGATAATATGCTGACATTCACAATAAGTTCAGTCTGGGTTAACTATATGTTGTTACTATCAGGAGTATGGTTCATGCATTGTCATATGGAAGTGCACATGTCTTGGGGTCTAGCTGTGGTATTGATAGTGAAAAATGGTCAAGGCAAGCTAGAGACTCTTCCTCATCCTCCTCAAGATCAACCAAGATGCTAGACATAGTATATTATGTAAACTGTTAGAGTATATAACATATTCTGGGCTCAACCATCTGCTTACGCTTTAAAACGGTTCCTTGACATGTATCTGCTTGGGGTCCTATGATATGTTATATACTCTAACAAAAACCTGACTCGAACATTCATTTGTTGTCATTTGATAGGAGGGCAATGAGAAAGGATTAATTTGATTTTTTTTTCCTTTTGTTATACTAGGAGAGGAAAATTTGAAGAACTAAACATGACTTCAAATATTCTTAAAAATTTTGCCTACTAAACAAAGTTTGATGAGTTGATTTGTGTCATTCTATTTCCAAAGACATGAATGTTTGTAAAAATTTTTTTATTCTTACGAGTTAAAACTTTTAGAGCAACTATAGCTAGATGTGTTTAAAACAAATACGAAAATCCGACATTTATCTGACTTTTTAATCGAACACGATTTGACCCGAATTCAAAAATTGATTTATATTATAAATTTTAATTATGTAAAAAGCAACATGAAACAAAATCTGAATTAAAACCGACTCAAAACGCTTAATCAAAAATTGAGTATTTAGTTAATGCTTTAGCCGTAGCGTATGAATGAGTATTATGGCAATGCTAATCCTAGGTGGACAATACTTTGAGAATTAAAAACAAAGTCACTCTATAGTGTGAATTTAGGTATTTAAAAATTCATTTTAAGCTATTTGTTGTTAAAAATATGGTCACAAACTAATATAAAATTGGAGCAAAAAAATAAATTAAAAAAAAAATACCAAAGTAGTATGTAGGGCAATCTCATAATGAGGGTGAATTAGTAAAAGCTATTACCCTAATAAAAGAGCAAAACCTCATTAACTCATTTAATATTTTCTCATATATTGATGAACATGATTTGATTATTCTATTAGAAGATAAAATGGGGAGAATAATTTCGATAATATTTAATAAAATATGTTTAAGAAGGTTTAAACTCAAGTCAATGCATTCACATAAGAAATCTTCTACTAGCTTAATCAACACATATATTAGTCCCTCCTATTCATAGAGAATGAGAGATTTTCTTATTGGGTCAATTCACTGAAAGTGTTCCATGTCTATTATTGTCATTCTTTTTTACCTTTTTACCTTTACTACAACAATACAACAACACATAAATATCAATACCCTTTATGAAAAAAGAGAGTTTCCGCTCACTTTTAAGTGATCCCCCACCCCTCGTTGGTTTTGGTGCAAAACCCAAATGTCTCATTCTCTATGAATAGGAGGGAGTATTATATAATTATATTAGTATCTCTAAATATATGATTTTATACATAAGTTGAATACCGTTAGTGATATCTTTGAATACCCTTACATCTAGAGATGTTCATTTTGGGGTTTTTGTCTGCATTGATTTTGACATAACTACAAATTCATTTTTTTAGTCAAGTCAAATCAAATTTAATAAAAAAATCAGGTGAACATCCAATCACCAAATCTATCTTAAACACCTCTACTTAAATCTATCCCACCTGAGATGACCTAGAGGCCGTGTTCATTCGGGTCATCGGGTTGATTTTGGGTCAGGTGTTTCGAGTCGGTTCAAAATCGGATTTTGTATTCACATTGGTTTTTACATAATTGTAGATCAATTTTTAAGTCGAGTCAAATCGAGTTCGATTATATAGTCAGGTGTCTATCGGATCATCAGATCTTTTTTAAACACCTTTACATGCCCATATACTATATATAGAGTGAATAGGAAGTACCATAAAGTACATAAAAAACCCATTTGAGTATAATTAAAAAAAAGCCCAAAATCCTTATACACACTTCACATAAATCAATCCAAAATAAAGACATTTACATCTTTTGTTATTTTGTTCTTTACTTCACATCCAAGTTTGCATTACATTGTGTACTTTCCAACCCACCAAAGTTAGTTTATTTACTCAACTAAATTTAGCACAAAACCAAATATCAATGGCTTCTCATTTTCAAAATATCCTTATGTTTATGTTTGTTGTACTAAATTTACTATTAATTCATTCCTACTATCTAAACCCATGTTATGCACAAATAATCTCAAACCCAAATCAAAAAGTAGATCTTACTTTGTATTATGAGACACTTTGTCCTTATTGTTCTTATTTCATTGCCCATCATTTAGTGACACTTTTTACAAATGATCTTATTTCTGTGGTTAATCTTCGGCTTGTTCCTTGGGGTAATTCTGTTCTTCTTCCTTCTGGTTATTTCCAATGCCAGGTATTACTCTTACGTCTCGTTTGGTTAATTATGTTTGTTAGAGTATATAACATAGGGTTCAACCATCTGCTTAAACTTTTGGTTGAGGCTCCATGATATGTCATACTTTGTCAAAAAAAATATATGGCAATAGGAGGAAGCTAAGTGCTCTAATGGCTTATAAACTGTGCATATTATTGTAGAAAAATTCATCCTAACACCCCTCACATGCGAACCCCGGTTGAGTGATCAATAAGGGTAGAAATGCCATTCTTTTTGGAACTAATATAGTACTATTTAATTTTTATTTGAAATTTAGGTTCTGATACCATGTTAAGTTGACTGGACTTATTGTTATTTTACCATATAATCGAAAAATATAAAGTGCACCCAATTCATAAGCTAAGGAGATAGATACAATTCCAAAACTATGTATGAAAATGGAAAGATCGACTCTAATGACTTTTAAAGTACGAATACCATTATATATTTAAAGTTTCTTCTCAAGGAACCAACTCAACCAAAAGCTTAAGCTGATAGTTGAGGCTCAAGATATGTTATATACTCTAACACGCTCCCTCACACAAGAGCCCTTTGGGCTAGAAGCGTGAATGCAGTACATGCCCTCCTCATACATGGCGTTAAATTTTCCACTTTAAATGAGGGATGGTTGAGATTCGAACATGTGACCTCTTGTCACCCTGGCTTCTGATACCATGTCATAAAATCAACTTAACCAAAAGTTTCAAGCTTTATTTTGCTTCTTTATTTTAATGATTTATTTTATATTTGAATTGTATTAATAGAGTATTTATCATTTTTGAAATGCATGGTTGCAGCATGGCTCTGGAGAGTGCATGCTGAATACTGTTGAAGCCTGTGCCATTAATGTTTATCCTGATACTGTAAGCCCCTTCCACTGTCACAATTAATTACTCTTAAATAAGATAGTTTTATTTATTCAATTATTTATTATTTTACCATTGATTATATTCAATTTAAAAATAATGATGATATGAATGCACATTTCGTCGGAGTATATAATATTTTTCGGGGCTTCAACTATTATAAGCATTTTATTTAGTTGGTTTCTTGATATGTTATAAAAGCTTATGTTTAACACCTTAATGGGTTGAATCCAAGCCAACATTTTTAAAATATTAATAATAATGTGAATGTCGAAAAACCAACTCAAAATAAAATTTAAGCTGATGGTTGGAGCCTTAGATTTGTTATAGATTCTAACACGTACCCTGATCCCTCTTACAAAAACCCTTTGAAATAGAAGTGTGAATGTACCTTCCGCGAAATATTCTACTTGAAATTAAAGGGGAGTTGATTCAAATTACCCGTGATCTTTTAATCACATTGGCTTCAGATACCATGTCAAAAAACCAACCCATTCAAAAACATAAATTGATAGTTAAATCCCGCGATAATGTCTAAACTAGAGGTGTTCAACGGGCCGGGTCGGGTCAAAATTTAAATGGGTCAGGGCGGGGCGGGTCATGTCAAATGATAAACGGGGCGGGGCGGGTCAAGCCCATTTAAATTCGACCCACTTTGACCCTTTTTAAAAAAGTTCATAGAATAGCTTTTTTTTATTATACTTTATGGCCCGTTGGGTCAATCCACTCATGTATATAATAATATCATTTAAAAATTTTTTTAAAAAGTGGTAAATTTTTTCCGCAACTAATACTTATAATTATCCGACCCGATCCGGCCCGACCCTTTACACCAAGGCCCATTAACGGCCCGCCCCATTATTGACCCGACCCGCTATTGACCCGCTAAAATGTGACCCGATCTTTGACCCGTTGGGTCGATCCGCCCCATTGAACACCTCTAGTCTAAACCAAGTTCTTTAGATAGTTAATAATGGTGAAAATAAATAAAAAAAATAGTTTGTATGGGATTAATTATGACATGAATAAAGGGTATAAATGTGACAGAACAAGCATTATTTCTTGATACAATGCATAGAAAGGTTGGTGTATGAAAAAAGAGAAGCAGAATGGCAGAGTTGTTTCGCTCAAGTATCAATAGACCCTCACCCTATCTTTGACTGCTATAATCAAGGACTTGGTTCAAGGGTATGCTAATTTTCTTCTCCTTCCACCTTTTAAATAAATGTCACTGCAGGTGCTCTTTGAGAGACCGTCTTTTGTAAAGACGACTCTCAAAAGTTCAGTCCAAATCTATATTTAGTGTTTTAACAATATACTTCCTCCGTTCGGAAATGCTCGCTACATTTCGATTTTGTGCACTATTCATCGTTCAAGCTTATTTTACATATTGCGACTAATGTGTAAGTAAAAATATAGTCGAGTGGGATATTGTTTGAATCGTCTATTCGCATGCTTTTATAATATTAAATTTTTATGATTTTTAGATAAGTGTAGTTTAAGATATTAATGATTAAAATTGTGCATTGGATTGCGTAAAAAAGTGAAATATAACAAGTAATATGGAACCGGGGAAGTATATATTTAAAATTGGATTGGGCTTTTGAGAGCCGTATTAACAAAAGACAGTCTCAAATAAAAGTTTGTGCTTTTAAAATAGGCAACTCTTACATATGACTCGGGTCATTTGATAAAAAAATATTTTTGATATTAATTTTTTATAGCGTATAGCATAGAAAATTATAGTTATTTTGGTTCATTTGTGCAACGGGCCTAAAGCCCATTGGGGTTCCGAATCCATGCTTAAATATGCAGGCTTCAAATTGGTCATGTTCTATATGAAATGGACCCTTTTATGTACATCATTGAAATGGGCTAAAACAGATCATAAATAGGCTTTTATCATAACTTTTTTACTTAGAATTATGATATAATATAAATTAGACCACTTTTTTCTAGTCCTCCCTTAAAAGGAATACTGGTATGGATTGTTTGTCACCTTACCTCACCTAGACTCTGCCTTTGAGCAGGATATTGGGTATGATGATCATGATGATGATGATGGTGATGATGATGATATAATACAAATTGTTGTGAGACACAGTCTTTTCGAGATTCGTTTTAAATATATGGACTAAATATCCCAATTAATACAATTTAAGAGAAAAAACATGAATTTCTTGTTTTGAGGTCGTCTCTTTAAGGGACTGTCTCTCACAAGAGAAGTTGTATGCATGTATAACACAATTTCATTATAGACGTATTAGATGTATGGACATCTTGTTTTAGCCCACATTCTACTAGTTTTAGCTTCTCTCCTCCTTAATATTAATAGTAAGTCTCATGGGAGACGGTCTATTCTATAGACGGAATCCATGAAGCCCAGTCCAAAATAAAACACAGTATATTTGGGGTTATAATAAATTATTTGGGGTTATAATAACTTATATTTGGGGTTATAGAATAGTATATTCGAGGTTATAATACCTTACATTTAGGATTATAACATAATATAATTGATATGATAATAAAAAAAATCAGTTAAGGAAAATGGGCTGGCCCAATTTTGTGGTCTATCCTATAGACCGTCTCTTGTGAGATTTTGTGTACTATTAAAGGTTTATATCCACTTATATCAACTAAAATAAAATATTATTAAATGGGTTGGTTTCAAGAGTGGTGCTGTTTTTTTAGGCGCCATAGAGTGAAAGATAAAAAGGATCTCTAAATATTAAGGTTTAGTGAATAATATGATGCTCGCTTTGTTTTTTTATTGTTAACGTTTGAACTACTAATCAAAAAATGTAAATTATATCTACATTTAGTTCAACTTACTATCGACCTGATCAAATATTAAAATAAATTTTTGGACCCTAAAATTTTAACACTTTAATAAATAGTAATTCGCTTTACCCTTGCTAATCTACGCCTATGTTGATCGTATTTGCAGCTTGAAATACAATATGCTTACGAAACGAGCCAGCTAAGCCCACCTCATGCGTATGTACCATGGGTGCTTGTTAACAATCAGCCGCTTTACGAGGTTTATACTTATTTTGCTTAATTAATTCTTTATAATCTCTAATTATAAACACAAATTACTTGAGAAATAAACGTGTCAAGTTTTGGGGCTGACCCAACTGATAAATTAAAAAAAAAACAGTTGGTCTCCTGAGAGACCGTCTATGGCATAGACGGCACTCTCAGCAGCCCAGCCCAGCACAATGGAATTTTCAATTGTTTTTTTTGGAAAGTGTAAAAATGGGCTGGACCATTACACCCGTCTATGCTATAGACCATCTATAGTAAGAATTTGTGAAAAGAAATTGATTAATAGTTTTGTAAGTTAAAATGAAGATATAGGCTGGGCTCTTGAGAAACGTCGTCTCAAGTTATAATGCCACACCACAATCTAATTATTTAAACCATCCATAATTGTAGGATTACCAAAACGTAATCACTTACGTATGTAGAGCATACCAAGGTACACAAGTTCCGGCAGCTTGTAAGACTAGTACATCTCAGTTTATAATGCCCGATTCGATCGGTGATGACGAAGTAGATTATTCTGTGTTTAAGAAGGCGTGCTACGTAGGCACCCACCAGAATTTGACGTCGTTTGTGCCAACGGAAATTCTTCAGCAGAATCGAGAAGTTTTCACGTGAAATGTTAACGGAACATAATTTGCCGGTTGATTTGCTTTATGATTTTGTGATTATTTTATGTCTGAGAAGGCGTGCTTTGTAGACACCCACCAGAATGTGACCTCGTTTGTGCCAGCGGAAATCCTTCAACAGAATCGAGAAGTTTTCACATGAAATGTTGGTTTAAATTAGTGTAACATAATTTATCAGTTAATTCGCCTTTTGAAGTTGTAATTTGATCAAATTGATCTGAAAATGGCGTTAAATTTCTCGCTATCAGCGTTTTTTCCGAATTGTGGATCATTGTGATATACTTCAGATAACAATAGTTGTTTTTCAAAAATCATATCTTAAGATGGTATGATTTGTGTGTATGCTTTTTAATCTACTTGTCAGCTGCAAGTTTCTCTCTTTTGAAGGTCGTTCTCAAGCCGAAGGACTCTTTGATCGCACGTTCCTCTATGAGTATGATCACAATTTTCTATGAGTGGGATAAATTGAGTATTGATGATGATAATCTTTAACATGGTATGATACAATCTTATAATAATATGATACAATCTTAGTATAATGATAATTCACCCTATTTAACACCATGACGTAGAGATGGGCATTTCACCCTAATTAACACAAAAGTTCGGGATGGAAATTCAGGGGCGGATTCTGGGTTTGGAGTCTCAAGGGGCACTAAATAATAGACGAAATTTTGCCAGAGTTTCATTTATAAAACTAACAACCATTTTACCCTTACTAGTTACTTGCTAAAATTTAGAATACAACATACCACAAAAGGAATTGGAACAAAATAAATTTACTGACCTAATTAAAAAATAAGATAAAATAAATAAATAACACAAATTATTAAAATGAGAGAGTATTTATCATCCAACGAGTTTAGTATTAATTTTACTACTTTTACTCTTACCAATAAAAAAGTCTACTTTATTTTTTTTTAAAAAAAATACCTAAGAACACGTGACCCTGTATGCTCTAACATAGGTCCGCCATTGGATATAACTTGACCCTTATTCGACCCAAATTTTTAGGGTCAGCTTTAAATTAAACCTTAATCTAGATCTTTAAAGCCTTAACCATTTAGGGTCCTAAAATGTATATAGAAAAATAAAATAATAGGAGTATGTATATCGTAAAGCGTATTATTTAGATAAGTGATATTTTGACAAATTTTATGTCAACATTAACATCAATTGTTTAAGATAAAAAAAAATTAACTTGAATAATCCAAACTTTTTATGATTTTCTTACAATAATCCCAATTATTGATTAGCCATGAATAATCCCAACTTAAGGGGTATTTGCCTAGAGTAAACTTGGGTAACCCGATGACCTGCTATAGTAGGTAATTCACAAAAAAAATAAATTGAATATTAATTTAAAATTAGAGAATAATTTTGAAAATTTACATAAAAAAATTCTAAATAAAAAAAATCAAAATTCTTAATTAATATTTTTTTAACATTTTTTTCGACATTTTATTTTAATTTATCTTTTTTTAAAAAAATAAAACTTGCTATAGCAAGTCCTCCGGTCACCGGGTTTACTCTAGGAAAATACACCTCAAAGTTGGAATTATTTATGGTTAATCAATAGATGGAATTATTGTAGAAAAATCATGAATAGATTGGATTATTCTAGGTAAAAATATACGCTTTTAAGGAATCTTTCAATTCATTTTCATTCTTTATTACTTTTTCATCCTTTGATTATCAAATTAAAAAAGAAATATTAAACTATTGCATTTAGTAACAAAATTTAACACAAGAATCGTACTTCCCAATTAATTAATCTTTTAAAATTTGGGCAAATCCTACCCTAATCATGAATTTTCTAGTTCTTTTAATAAATCAAATCATAATAAAAACATGCTTAAAACTTAAATAAAAAGGAACGGTTAGTTAACTAATTCATCCAATGGTTAGTTGTAAGTGATCACTTTAAGTCTGTAGAAAGTAATTAATTTAAAACTATAAGTAATTCTTTTAAGATAATAATTAGTCACTTTTAAGATAGTAAATAATTAATTTAACACTATTAAAAGTGATTAATTTAATTTAATACAGTCAATGATCACTTTAAAATTATATTGGTTACTTTAAGATTGTAAATAGTCATTTTAAGACTATAAGTGTATATTAGACCAACCTTATAAAGATAATCTTTTTGTGAGACTATTTTATCTAAAGTGATGATTGAAAGTTTTTTTAAGATAACATTCATTTTAAGAATTTGTAAGTAGTCATTTTATTTCAGAGATGATCTTATCGTATTAAAACTTGATATCTCATCACAAAATATTGTGTGTGGGAGTTTCATTGCGAGACGTATCCTATACCATATATATGTATAAACAAGTTCAAATCAGGGCTAGAGCAAAAATACACCATGAACATTGAACATTAAGGCTCTATTCTTTTTTTTTTTGACCAAAAAACAAATAATTAAAGTGAAGCAAAAGCAATTTAAACTAATGTCCGCTAATATTTAAGTCTTTTAAATTTAAGGGGCCTCTGCGGTTGTATACCTTGCGCATGCTCAAAATCACTTATGGTCCAAACCAATATAAATAACAGGTGCTCTCTTGAGAGATCGTCTTTTGTAAAGATGACTCTTCAACGTCCAGTCCAAATCTATATTTAGAGTTGTAACAATATATATTTAGAATTGAATTTGACTGTTAAGAGTCGTCTTTACAACAGACGGTCTCAAGTAAGAATTTGTGTATAAATTAATTATGAGAATAAGAGCTTTTTGTTTTGAGTATGTCTCAATAGGAGACAATCTCTCACCAGGGTTGTCGAATCTGATCCTCATATCTATTTACTTTATATCACTTATAATTTTAAAGTATCAATTAAAAAAGAAACTGATTATATAAATCTGTCTCAGCCAATCTCACAATAATACCATCTCGTTCAAAACTTGTTGTTTACTTTGTGGATTTAGGAAAACGATAGGAAAAATCCCACTTGGGCCTTGTATAAGGAATTTTGGCCATGCGGGGATTTAAAAATAAAAATTTAAAATATAAAAAAGAACTAGAAATAAGGATCTATAGGAATCATTTGCAATAAATCAGATTTTAATTAGTTGTTTTGTCAAAAAATAAGATTTAATATTAATATATTATTAGTATATTTCCTTTGTTTCAAAATGATGATCACATATTTGTTTTGGGTTTTTTGTCGAGTACATTTTGAATCATTAAATACTAGGTAGTGAAAAATTAAGCTCAAATTTTTTTATTTTTTTTTAAAGCCCTAATTTGTAGAAAATTTATTTTATCTTTATATAAGTAATGAATTAATTAGCAAGAGGAAAGATGTTGATGTGTCTTTGTTTGTCAATTGTTTGTACGGGTATGGATAGTTTATGAATATATACAAAAAATAGGGCTATAGTTTGAGCAATTTTTAAGAATATAATTTAGCATCTCATTTAAATATGCTTGTTTATTTATAATAGGAATATTCTACGTGGTAATCTTAAGATTTTGAGTGGTAACCAAAATTTTTAAAAATTCACTCGGTAACCCTAAAGTTTACCAAATTGTTCCACCGTGACCTTTTTAAACAGAAAACGTTAGCAAAATGTTAGCAAAATTTAATTTCGAAGTTTTAAGGCTATTGCACGCTTATTTATGCGACTCACCATTTTAAATGTCATCAGTTTTAACATTTTTCCCCAAAATATAAACCCTTAACTCTACCATCTTTGAATTTAGGGGAAAAAAAATGATTTGAACGAAAGGCGATAGAGTTGAAATTCATGATTTGGGGAAAAATGTTAAAACTAATGACATTTAAAATGATGAGTCGCATAATTAGGCGTACAACAACCTTAAAGCTTTGAAATTACTCCCTCCTATTCACCTTAAGTGTCTCATTTCCTTATTAGGTCAAGTCACCCTATATGTCTCATTTCTATTTTAGGTATGTTAACTTTACCAATTGATCCCTACTAAACTTAATTTTTTTTACACATTTACACCTACTAACCCCACTTTACACACATAAAAATTCAAAAACTCTACATTATTTGACCACCTAAAAAATCGTTAAAAGTCAAATAGTACACTTAAGGAGAATAGAAGGGAGTAACATTTACTAACGTTTTTATGTGCAAAAAAGTCACGATGGAACAATTACGTAAACCTCAGGGTCACTGCGGCTGCATGAAAATGGAGTATGGCTTGAGGGAGGTAGCGTGAAAAAGGCAAGAGACAAGTGAACACCCACAACAATCCACATATCATTCACATTCATAATTCATTCTTCTTAATTAAATCTTCTTCATCAACTTGCATTCTTTCTTCCTTCTCTCTTCCCACTTGCATTCTACTCACTACCCTTCTTTATTCTTCTCTCTTCTCTTCCATGCAACTTGCACTTCTTTTTCCTTTTTTTTATTTTATATACAAACAAACATCACCTCATAAACATGCAACTTGCTATTATTTTACTATTTATTTCATTTTCAAACACTGCAAACTTAGGACTTAATTAGGAGGAGTAACTACATCACCCAACCACCTTTTTGTACCTGGTAGGCTGAGAGAATAAAAGGACTAAAATAAGAGTTTAAACACAGAGAACTTATAAATTGTTCCTCAAATGTTAGAGTATACTTCCTCCGTTCTTATTTACTTGCTACATTTGCATGGGCACAAATATTAAGGAGTTACTGTGCAATGATGAGTAGTAGGTGGAAAGTTGCTTTTTTGGAATTTTTTAATATTATTTGTTGAAAAATGAAAAAGAAAAATAGGATTAATTAGATATAGAGTAGGATAAAAGTAGAAGTAGGTATAACTTTAAATGATTGGTTTTTTACTAAAAAGGAAATGTAGCAAGTAATATGAAATTTCCCAAAATGGAAAATGTAGCAAGTATTATGGAACGGAGGAAGTATAATATATGGGGCCTTAACCATCAATTTAAGCTTTTGGTTGAGTTGGTTCCTTGACATCAACCATTTACTATCATCTCAAAGTGGTATCAGAGCTAACGTGATAAGAAGTTACGAATTCGTTTCTCAATCACCCTTCATTTGAAGTGGATTATTCAACACTACGTATATAAGGAGGTTATGTTAAATCCACACTTCTAGACCAAAAGACTCTTATGTGCGGGGGCGTGTTAGAGCATATAACATATCTTAAAGCCTCAACGATCAGCTTAAACTTCCTTAACATAAAAAAGAATATATATATATATATATATATAGAGAGAGAGAGAGAAAGAGCTAGATTTGAAAAGACGGTGAGAATCAAACCCAAAACCTGACCCGAGATAATTGAATAGTTCCAAAAGATAATGAAATAGTGCAAGTTGGAGCAAAGGTATAGCAAGAAGGAAGAATTGTCAAGTCGCCTGCGCCTGATTCTTCTCCCATACCATATTCCAATTCCCATTTCCCATCTTTCACGTTATTTTTCATCTTTTCTTTATTGCAATTTGCAATTGGACTCTTATTTCATTACTCAAGATAACATTCTTTAATACCCTCTATCCCACTTTTTTTAAAAAAAAAAAAAAATTTGTGATAAAACACAATATAAATCTCATTTCAAAAGCTCTTCCTTTATCCTATCTATTTTCATGTCAATTTGTGCAATGTTTATCCGTTACAGTTAGAGGTGTTCAAAAAAGATTTACAGAAGGTGTTTGAAAAAATTTAATAATTTATTATCGAATTTAATTTGATTTGACTTAAAAATGAATTTACTATTATATAAAACCAAATATTTTGGATGCAAGATCTTCTTACTCCTATTCTACCCGTTGATCTCATTTATTTTTTGTCACTATTCACTTATCACTCTTAATTTATATTTTACTCTTAATTTATAAGTTAAAACATAAATATGTGAGATTTTATTTGATTCGTCTCAATACAAAATTTATTAATATCAAATTTTTATAATATTTAATTAAGAACAATTGGATATATTAAGAGTTAAAATATATTGACTCGACAAATGTGAAATACTAAATAAGACTAATAGGTTAAATAAAAAGTAGTATTTTAAACTGATTTAAAACATCTGACTCGAAATCAATCTGATAACTCGCATAAACATCTTTTAAGGGCAATAATTGTGTGGACTTAATGCATAGGGAAGAAAGTAATATAATGTAGGTTAATGAAATGAAAGGTAATTAAAGTAGGCTAGTAAAAAGACAAATAAGAAATAATATGTTACAAAAATACAATGCAATATAAGGTTTATTTTATTTGATTTTTTTCTTTTCACTACCTCTATATTAACTAATTCATTCCATCTACACATCATATCAACTTTCAATAATTTTTAATAAAAATTTTCGAATAGCTTTTGTTTATTTGTGTTATATATAAAGTACTATTATTTCAAAGAAAAAAAGTACTATCTTTTATTGTACAAAATAAACTAGTTATATCTACGCATTATAATTAAACTCTACAAATACATAGTTTTTTTTTGGGGGAAAAAAAAAAGAAAATCCATAATCTTAACTCATATTTGATCCCTCAAGAGCAAAAAAGTTGATGAACATGTGAAGAAAATGCATATTATTATCAAAGACAAATTAAATGAGCTGGAAATTACAAGCATAATAATACTAGTGGGAGTTAGTGATCTTCTTTAACATTACTAGCTACTTGTATCACATGCACTTAATCCATATAACTTCTCTTTTGGTTTACTTTTTATAGAATTTGAAAAATAAGTCTGAGCAATTTAAAACAGGAAGAAAAGAAGTAGTTCATTCATAAACCTAAAGAATGTTCACAACTAAAACTAATGGGTAATAGTAGAAGTTACTCCTTAAGTTTATAAAGTGATGCATATTCTTCTCTTTCTCCGACGTGAGATAACTCACATATGGGTAACACATGAGCACTTCAACAAATTTCTCTATATTCTTTTATATATAAGTGGAAACACTAATATATATATATATATATATATATATATATATATATATATATATATATATATATATATATATATATATATATATATATATATATATATATATATATATATATATATATATATATATATATATATATATATATATATATATATATATATATATATATATATATATATATATATATGGGAGGGATCCAATGAGAAGGGGGTTGAAAATAAGAAGGGTAAGAAGGATTCTACACCCTTGATTTCACTAAAACAAAAAAATCTAAGGACACGATTGAGTCAAAAGCACATAATTGTAAAAGTCACTATATTACGCAGAAAAGTAACTATGACATAAATTTTAAAGTGTTCTTTTTTTATAACATAGTATATCTTTTTTTATATACATAGTAACTAAAAAAAATCAAACAAAATCCTTCTCATCCTTCTCATTTTAAAATCCTTCTCATTTGATCATATATATATTCTTTTGTTAATAACAATTCAAGTACAAGTATGTATACATTGTATGTAGCTATCATATTACATTATGTTTTCATCAACTTGTAATTAGTTTAATCAATGTCTAATTGACCTTTCATTTTCTAAACTAAATTTGTTATTATCTTACTTAATCATGATAATTACCTCTCGAGTATATACTTTTCAAATATAACTGTGTATCTAAATTAACCATAATAATAATTTGTTTTTACGTATATAAGACCAAATCAAGCTATTTTTACGGTCACAAAATCAGATCAAATATTTTGAAATTCAAACCCGATAATAATGGGGGCTTTTAAATTATGAGTTACAACAACTTGTCTAGACCAATATTTAGAATGCAATGCAAATAAGCAATGACGTTTTATGGCATGTATAATGGTTATTTCAAAATCCCACCCATACTATATTTTTGTAATAAATGAGTAGTTTATTGATTAGTTTGGTGCAATGACGAAGTAATCCAATATTGCCCATAAATGTAATGTTTATAATATCTTTTTCTCCATGCATCTTTAATTTAAATCCTCCACCATGAATTTAGACCAATAACTACTTTAGGTTGTACCAATCATCTAAACACCCAAATTGCCAGGTCATTGATATAGGAGGTTCTGAGCATATTTAGCATGTTCAATTACATAGGACCCCGAAAAATAAGGGGCCTTAATATTAAATTACTTAGTATATGTTAGGTGTTTAAAGATACAAATTATTAGAAAAATATCATAATTTTTAAAATTACATAGGATCTTCGTTGAATTTGTCAATTTTTGCTCTGTCCCTGCCACTCATAAGTTGTAACAAACCCTCATTTAGTCAAATTAATTTCACCGGGTTCAAAAATCTCGAATTAGTCTAGTAATTTATGAGTTTTACTTTCATCAGTATAATAAGAGTACAATTTTCACCGTCAAAAATGATATTTTCTCCAATTTCTTTATACTTTCTCGCTCTTATTGCTGATAGTGATATTTCTCACACATTATATCGCATTCAAATGTAATTCAAAACGGAGGAAGTATTGTTTAAACGTCAAAAGGATATTTAAATAACCACAAAACCTTCAAATGAACGAACAACCTTTTAATGTAATCAAAAATAGGCAAGAATGAGGTTATTATTTAGTACCCACATTTCTATACAAATTTTATTACATTTAAATTAAAGCAAAATTAAATTGTTCAAACCTAAATATTACAACTATTTTAAAATATTCAAAATATTTATAGCTGATAATGACATATTTAGTGAGGAATTACCACCATTAAATATATGAAACTATGTAAAAATCATACCCAATGATGTAAGCCAAGACTAGAGTACAATAGAAACTATTCTTCCATTACTTTGATTTTGCTACAATATGCAAACTAAATGAATTTGAATGTTATGTAGCAAAATCAAAGAAACGAGCTATGAATTAACAAGAAGAGGATAAACTTTGAAATCAAAGTAAAAATACATTGAACACATCTCAATAAGTACAATAATAACAACTAGTGCAACTATTTTTCCTACGTATTAATTGTTTGAACAAGAAAAGAAAATAATGAAGGGGGAAATAAATTATGGAGTAATTCCGATCGATTAACAGAAGAAAAAGATTTTAATATCACCCCTTGAGTTTCCGGAAACGTCGCCATCTTCCTCGAGATCCAAAACCAGGAGAGAAAAAAATTTAAAAGAAAACTTAATTTGCACTTCCACCGCCTAATCCAGCAAAAACTCTCTGAAAAACGACGTCGTCTGATCGACTCAAATCACATTGATTTTGGTGTTATCGCGATAAACCTGACCAAATAAACAAAGAAGATCGAGAAAAGGAGATAGAAAATTTGACCTAATTAAGATCCAGATGTGTGATTCTTGTCATTTTTTTCTGTTTCTTTGTTGTTAGCCAAATTCTCAGCGATTTGAGCCAGCGATTGAAGGTTACATCTGACAATGGTGTCAACAAAAACGCAGGTTTCTTCCTTACTGTTGTCCGCTGGTGTATCAACCACGTAAGATTCAACAACAATGGTAGATTCTTCACCGTTATCTCCAACTGCACGATGTAAGGACGTAACAGACTTGTAATTAGACAAACGGTGGTCCCCGCCGACAATGGAGAAAGAGATAACGTGGCGATCATCATCAAGAATCTCAAGTCGTTCATCGGAGGTAGCAGCAGGTAAACCGGAAACAACACGAACACGACGGAGAGTACCGACATCACCATCACCGGAAATAACATCACAACTACGAACAAAATGTTTGTAAACTTGCGGTGCATCGAAGCGACGAACGACGGACCAGACGGTAGAAACAGGTGCTGATATTTCTTGAACGACGGCGGAGGAACACTGATCGGAGTTAACGGTTTGAGCATGGTACCGAACGACGTCGTCGGGGACCTTGAAATCAGGAGTTGATGATGGCGGAAGAGAAGGAGGGGGTTTATGGTGGAGGTGAGAGAAAGGGTAGGTGGTTGTTGGGTGGGTGTTGGTGGTGATACGGTGGAGTAATACGGAGGATTTCGGCATTGTGGAATTTTTTTATTTTTTTTTTTATTAGTTTTTTTTTTTAAATAGTGATGTTGATTTTACTCGTTTTGTATTTAGGAAGAGAGAGACTGGATGGCTATGGAATGGACTTTTTTTGAGAGGGTGGGTGGTATTTATATGAAAGAGTTAGTCACTTTCCTACTTTAATTATTAATTATTTAAATTAAAATTAACACAAATTGTTATGAGATACTGTCTGTCTCTCCGAAAGATACATTATACATATGGGGTAAATAGCCGTAATAATACAAACTAAAGTAAAAGAAAAAACGTGAGCTTCTTGTTTTGATATTGTCTTCTTGAGAGACAGTTTCTCATAAAAGTAGCAAATTCTTAAATGAGACTATTCTATGGTAAAATAATATTTACTGGGTTGATCCATGTAGATTAAGTCTACTAATAATTAGGTGCGTCATGAATTATCGTCTTTTTGCACTCCCTAGACTCTAATGATAGTTTCATATGAGCGAGATGTATGATGATAATGATGATGATCAATTAGAAAAATAGATTAATTATATGGGTCGGGTCATCTAATAGTGAGAGTATGAGACGGTCTCGTGCAAGACGAGTTGTTTATTAATAATATCTCTTATTTAGATTACTTGTCTCACTTACATGTTTTATAAACAATATTTTAACTTTTACTATCTTTGATTATGCATAATTAAAATTATGAAATATTGAAATTATTAATCCTTATATTAAACCAAATGGAATTACATCTCAATTGAATATATATTTAAACTTTTATATTAAAAATAAAACACAAATTACGTGTGATAAATAAATAATAATCTTAAAGTAATGAGACTATTAGAAAGAATACAAGGGAGACGGAGTATATAATTTTTAAATTTTAAAAATTAAAAGTGAATTGTTGAAATATTTATTTTATATTTTTTTTGAAAATGATTGGTTGGAATTGGGAAGAACTCAAATGAAGATTTTAATGAAGGAACTCACAATCACATGCGAAGAAGAAGTCTTGAAAGTGGGATTATTATTATTTTTTATTTATTATTTATTATTTATTATTTATTATTTATTATATTAATTTATTTAAATTTGTGGAGAAGTAATCAGCATTTAATAATATTCTTTATGATAAAAAGTGACTTTCATTATCAACTTTCTAATCTATGTAAGTGATATGTAGATCTAATTTCTAAGACACCCATATTCAAAAATAAAAAAAAAAAAAAAATCTAAAAGACACCCATAATTTGATTAGTCGGTCAGGTTTTAGGTGAGTTTAATTGAGTTTGAATTTTATTGGGTCACACCATACACAACAATAAATTTAGCCTTTTGCGACATTAAATTTGGTGATATTATAAAATGCCACTGATTCATATTTGCATATGTAGTTTTCACTATAGTCTATTGTGACATATGTAGAAAATGTCACTAAATCCTATGTCGCTAAAAGTTTTAGTATGAATTTTAATATACTGCCAAAGGGGCTAATAAATGTCACCAAATCCTCTATATACACTATAAGAAATTTGAAATAGCGACATCTAAATTAAATGTCACTAAATATATGCTACTAAAAGCAAATTATGTTGTAGTGTGATACACGTCGTGTTTATATGGGTTATTAGGTCGATATTTTAAAAAAGGTGTTATTCGATTTAGTTGGATTTTGAATTGGTTTATTTCCGAATGTATGTCGCAAGCGCAACGGCGCGGGTGATTAGTCATGCTTGAGTCAGTTCTATTAGTTATGTGTCCATTTGACAATGAGTCGAGAGTGAATCGAATTCATATTGTCATCGTTTTATTGTTAGTTTGCTTTTCTGGACACAAATCGGGTTCAAGCTATATTTTTCGAATAGGAGTTAGTTACAAATTTCTATATCGATCATGTTAATATCAGATTAAGTTGATAATTGATGTAGGGTTATGTACTTACGATAAAAATGTTAGGGACGTAATTGGTACTTTTAACACTTTTCAAAGTAGCTTTATTTTTATAGTGTATATCACCAGTATTTGATATAACAAAGCATCGAGTTGATAATTTTGATATATATGAAACTATAAAAATGTTTATTTATGAAAATATATTTTACTCTATTAGACTAACTGCTCAGTAACAAATAAATATAGTTTGAAATATGCATATTTTTTTTTGAATACTAAATATGCATATTTATATTATTATATCAATCTTAAAGAATATAGACTCTTTGAACAGAATCATCTCACCAAGATACAGTCTCTCACGAAAGTAGGGCTTTTAAACCAACGAATACGTTTGGGGAAGTATGTTCTATATAAAGCCACACATTTAAACCTTACATGACTAATTCCACCTATATTGAGTTGTAGCATGCCATTATTGACAAAAAAAAGGATAAAATATGTATATTTTTTTATTTACTCCCTCAATTTTCAAATACATGATTAATTAAATTTAAAATTGTGATGAGTTTACTAATGCATCATTTAATATAAAAATAAGTAAATAATTTTTTTTGTTCGAAGTTGGTTAGAAAATTCCGAGAAAATACAAAATCACTAAACTAATCATTTTTAAATGCATATTAAGGCTAGTATCAATATTCTCGAAATGTATTTCTTGACTTCTTGTTATTGAACGACATATTTGTATAAATAGAGAGTCATAAAAACTGAAATAATATAGCGTACAATATATCCAATAGGATCTTAGACCCATGATCATCCCTAATAAAAACTGAAATCAACAAATAAACCAATCAAAAGATACAATTTTATTATCTAATCCAAATAATTTGCACAAATTCTTACGGTCAACGGTCTTTGCCATAGACCACTCATCTTGGATCAGCCCAACTATAAAATCAGTTTCTAATTTCCAATATTTTAAATAAAAAAATAAAAACTGCATTTAAACATTGGGTTGGGCTGTTTTAGAGAGCCGTCTTGCCATAGTCGGTCTCTCAGGGATTTTTAAATTTTAATTTTGCTAAAATGAAAATATCCAATATTAAAATAATGACGTGGCAGGATGTAGAGAGTAGTGGGATACGAATTTGGCAGAAACAATTCCAAGCTGGAAAATTGGTGATGAGTATTAGTATACAGAATCTCTCTGTTCTTCACCCTTTCTCCCCCAATTTACAATTACCCGAAAATTCTAAGAACCCTAATTGGAGCTTAGAATTTCAAATTTTGAGGGTAGAATTTCAACTTTCAGATGGACCAAATACTCAACAAGGTCGGATCTTACTGGTTGGGTCAAAAGGCTAACAAGGAGATCAATTCCGTCGGCGATGACATTAATGTAAGCCATTTTTTTCCAATTTTTTCGTCGATTTTTGGTGTTTACTGTGATAATTCCCCTCCCGATTTGAAAATTTGAGTGATATATTCACTTCAGTATCTGTTCATTGATTACTTTAGCCATGATTTGATCCGTATGTTTTTTCTGTCATAATTTATGGATTTTTTTAGTACATGACTTAATTGTTTGATTTGTGTGCCGTTTTGGGTACAGGAATGATATGATTTATTTGAACTGTCATTAAAACAAACATTTAATGGACAATTATATTGATTTTAATAGCTTCTTATCATTCCATATTTGATCTAGGATGTTGCTTATTCTTATGATGGAAAAATATATCATGAAAATTTAGATGTCAAGACTCAAGAGTAATCAAGTCTTTGTAATGAGCTATTAGGTTTAGATTGTCCGCAATTTGTATAGGGGACTAGGGGAGTCTTTTAATTAGCTTACATAGCTCTTTGTTCTTATACGGCTATCAATTACGATCATTATATTTAGTCATCAATTGCATTGTTTGTTCCTGAATCTCTTTGATGAATACATTTTTTATTAGTCTGGTCCAGATTTCCCCCCATAAATCAGCATAATTTCTGACAAAAAGGGGGATTTCCATTGGTTAATTTTTGAAATCCTAATTTGGGTAAATCGAAGAGCCAATTTCCCTCGGGAATGCTTTAGTATGTTTGCCCCTTCATATTTGTTTGGGCAATGAGTTATAGCCGTTGCGTTTACCCGGAGATGGTGCCTGCATTTCTTCAAGCAATACTCGAATATTCCTTTATAAATAGATTTTTAATTCAAGGTATTTTCTTTCCCATTGCAATATCCAATTTTTGTATCTTCTAGTTTAGCTTGTTCTAGGAATCTTGTGATCTAAATCAGAAATTGATATATGACGTAAATGCTTGGGTGTAACAAGTTGGTATGTCCAGGAGATAAAAAGAAGTTGATGTGAAGCGGTGTCCTTGTTAGCCATCGATCCATTCATATTAGATGATGCATGTTCTCATCAATCATTAAAATTGTCCTTTAAAATTAGGAATATAATTATCTATATCATCAAAGCTTTATTGGAGATTGATTTTAGTATATTACGTTCTTGTGTTATTCCCTTCAACTTCATGTAAGGAAGTGAGAAACAACTATGTTGGTTAAACTTATGATCTTTATATAGGTGATCAATTTGAATGGATTTATGTGCAAAGATTAAAATTACTTGTTATTTAAATTTGGTTAATTCACTTGATTGCATTATATGCCTCTACTTATAGTAATTTGACCTATTTGTAAACTCTAAACTTCCTTGGGCTATTGTGTTACCTAATTCACTACCCCTATTAAATTACAAATAAAAGTTTGCGCGTTAGGAAACTTTCAAATTCGGTGAGTGATTTTGAAGCAACTTAGGTGACGTAGCCTAGAAGAAGCAACCAAGTTGCTTATTAGGTTCAGTGAGATTGAGTCTAGGTATTGCTGTTGGGAATCTGTGGGCTGGTTTCGATAAACAGGCAAAACAAAAAATGCTTGGTTTTTATTTAAAGCTATTCTCCATTTTACCCTTTGGGCTTTGGAATAACAAATTAATGCCAAGTGTAGTATGTTGTTCTCATTAAATTGGAAAGTAAAACAGGATTGCCAATTGTTTTGAAGTTGATGGTTTTAGGCTCGTATTAAATCAATACTGAACAAACAACTTTCCATAGCGTCATTCTGCTTTCGTGGATTAGATTTTAGATGCCAACCTTTATGTCATCTTTTTCCTTTCTTTATTTGATGTGTAATCATGTTGTTTTCTTGCCAATAAAGAAATGCTTTACTATGGAAAGTATTTAATATAGTATTGATATATAGAGTGTATGAGGATAAGAGATTTTTAAGTTTATTTAGTTTGCACAAAAATACTAAATTAGTTAAATTGTTCAATGGGGTTATTAGATACGTCAGTTCCAAGTCGGTTTTAGGTGGTTGATGGGTTATTTTATGGTTTGAGGAGGTTTAGGTCAACCTAATAGGTTAAGGGTTTTTCTATTAATTGTTTTTAAAAATAAAATATCATTTTTATTATTCTATTGTTTTTTAATTTTGATAGATCATAGATGACTTGTGACCAAATTAACAACAAATATAGTGAGTCTTAACTCAAAAGTAATGGGGTGGAACTAAAGAAAAAGACCAAATTTGAAAAACGGGTTGAAAAAGATTGTGTTGGGTTATGGTCAGGTTGACGCACTTGTTTTAGGTTTTCATTGTCGGGAAGAATTTGGTCATGGGTCATATTTTTTTGCTGTATGATCCATTAGTTTCCGATCGGGGTTTTGGTTGATTTCGGATGAGATAAAATTTTAAGGTATAGGGTCGTCACATGGATAAAGATTAATGTTTCAATCCTCTAAGTACTTCATGTGAACTTTAAATGCATTGTCTACCATGTAGAAATGATGAGAACCTCCATATATTTGGCGATCTATACATTAGCTTTTTC
Source organism: Amaranthus palmeri (assembly GCA_019776075.1). Taxonomy (NCBI): domain Eukaryota; kingdom Viridiplantae; phylum Streptophyta; class Magnoliopsida; order Caryophyllales; family Amaranthaceae; genus Amaranthus; species Amaranthus palmeri. Next base: position 325,324 of record JAAKBH010000335.1, read on the forward strand.
ATGGATGGACTAACCATAATGTTGTTGAATTTTCATTTAATCTTGAGAGTAGTCGTAAGACACTGATTTGAGCATATTTCTTTGTCATTAATTTTACTTTCGAATCCTCCATATCAGTATCAAGAAAAGATGAAACAAAAGACATAGATTTCCCTAGAAGCTTTTTTGAAGACAAATTTGTAGAATATTAAAAAAGTAGCCTGTTATCAACAAGCCATTTACTACGTCCTTAGACTTGCCTTAATAAGGTGCATATTGTAAGATCTCTACCAACAAAAATGGTCATTGTTAGTAGTGGAAGAAACTGTACTATATTGATGATTTTCAAGATCGTATGGTAATATTTTAGATTTCATATGGTAGAGGAATATAGAGGCTAGAGAAAGTTTGTGAAACGAAGATTAACGTAATAATTTTGATGTATTGCATTAAATGATAAGTACAATATCCCTTTATATAGTGGCTAAAAGATGCCTACTTATAATTTTGATCATTGAAGAGTCACAAAGCATTTTCCCTACCCTTAATAACTCAACTCTTTCATGTTCTTTTATGAATCTAGACTTATACATGATATTTATTGGCAAAACATTCTATGTCTCAAAAGCATGCTGAAAATCTCTTAACCAAAGTCCTATTAGCTAATACTCCTCTTTGAGACTTTTGGTTTTCATACAAAGTAAGCCTCTTAGCTTCTCAAACCTGCTTCCTTAAAGTGTTTTGGTGAAAATATTTTCTAATTGATGTATTTCATCAATCTCGACGATTACTTCATTGTTTATCATGAGCTTTTCTGACAAAATGATACTTAACTTAAATCATCTTACGATGAAAGATATAATTCTTAAATATTGCTATTGCTGATTACCATCACAATGGATTACAATAGTCCTTTTTGAGCTTCATCAGTATCTAACATTATCTCCCTTAGTCATATCGCTTTACTTACAGTTTAACAAAATACAATGTATTCTACTTGAACTATTATACCTTGCTCATGAGATACCAAGAAATAGTCAATTCTAGTGCATAAAGGTAGCACGAGGTGCTCTTCATGTCATCATAAGTCCCCGCCTCGTTACTCAGTGTTTGTGAAACCAATTACTCCTGGATTAGTAATGAATTGGCATAGCATATGTTCTCTTCGCATATTTTAGGAGTTTACTTGTTGCTCCTAAATTAAGCGAATTAGGACTTTGCATGATTCTTGATAGGAAAATTGTCGCAAAAATATTATATTAGACCTTGTTGCATTAAGACGATGTTCTAATGCCAATCATCCTTGCACGACTTCCGATTTTTTGTAGCGGAGTTAGGATAGAGTTGCAATTTTCTATTATGAACTTCTTCATTTAACCTTCTGCATTTCTTTTCATAAATGAAGATTCCTTCTCCACGTTGATTAACTTTAATTCTAAGAAAATAATTAAGAAGTCCAAGATTAGTCATCTTGCACCATTTTATTCTTGAAATTTGAAAATAATTCCTTGTTGCTTGAAATGATTAGCTTGTCGTCATACAAGGAAAAAATTTGAATATCGTAATTTGTATGAAACTTCACACATAGGTATGCTAACTAGAACTTCTCAAACCCTTGTAGGTGATGTAATCATCAATTTTGTTGTATTAGTCTTCGGATCCTATTTGAGACCATATAAAACTTTCTTAAGCTTCAAATATCCGTCTCCTGCCCCTTCTACTTCAAGTTTGCTGAACATAAATCTCTTATTCTAATTCTCATTTAGGAAAGTTGTGTTGACATCTATGTAATGTACATCCATCCTTTTGAGGTGGCTAAGAATATGGAACAATATTAAGGTTGTTTGGTTACATACACTCGTTTTATATCTGCTTTTGAGCTTATTGAATCGCAAAACCCCATTATATAACCCGCGATTTAAATTAAAATCATGGAGTAACAACCATCATAAGTTATAATTCTAACATATTAGTCATTATTTCTTTTATTTAAAATGTGTATAAGGTTCTAAAATGCCTATTATAAGCTTTGATTTTGTATATATGTTCTAGAAAACTTGAATCACTATGATAAAATTGTTCTTTTTTCACGGTAACGATTCATTTACATTGCAATGTCGGTGAAATAAGCTGCAACATTGCAGGTGTCGCGTTCGTCAGATTGCGAATGTTAACATAATCGCGACGACATGCCAATATCTTCATGGACACTGAACAAATGATGTACTTCTTTTGAAACATACGTTTCACTTGTAAATGTACTCATTTACTATGATACCCTAATCAAATTCTTGCTTATACATGGTACACATAAGACGTCTGTGATGTGCTACACTTGTTTGCAAGTCTATCCCAACTATGACTTTGCCACTTAAATCGAATGACAACTGAATTCCTTGATCTAATAGGAATCATAATTGAAGTACTGTACCCGCTATCAATTAATATCTTCATGGATGCTGAACAAATGACGTACTTCTTTTGGAACATATGTTTTCACTTGTACTTGATTTTGTCTCTTTTTGCATTCCTTCTCTATATGGAACTCCACTTGCTATTGTGGCATCGAGATTTTCCTTTTCATCTGTGATCACTCTTTACGTGATTAGTTCTCTTGAAAACTCTACAGTCCACATTGAGGAAACTTTCCTTTCCTGTTCTTTAACGTTTCACCCTTTTGGAGGATTAGACTTGTATTTGTTTTTCACTTGTTGCTTCTTGTCATTCTTTTTATTCTTGAGTTTGTGACTAGCCTGAAATACTCTTTCTAGACTCATTTTGTTACTATGTCTTCCAATGCACTCATCATGTGTATCGACTCTAGTGCTAGAGTTCATAAGTCTTTTGTGCTTTCAATCACACCAGCACTACAATCATATGCCTTTGGTGCTTAAAATTCCCATCTCCTTACATCTTCCTTTGGTTAAATACATTTTTGACTCTTGTGTAGTAATCATTGATGTTTTCTTTAGATTCATACTTAAATTTCCAAAACTCTTCTCAAATTTTGGAATTTAATGGTTTTGATCTTTCTACTTCCGTGAAATTCTCTTTGCAAAGATGAATTCCCATCTCCTTACATCTTCCTTTGGTTAAATACATTTTTGACTCTTTCTATGAATGAACTTGCAGCAACTATTTTTAGAAAGATGGTTTTCATTTTGAAGGATTTGTATAGCACTCAGATTTTTCATGATAATACCCTCAGACTAGCCTGTTTTGGTGTGCCATTTGAGAGCATATGAATTCAGCCTTAGGATCACTTTCAACTATTTTCCACAAATCTCGATCTCTTAGACTAGTTTTCATTTTAATACTCAAAAATAATAATTCTCTATATTGAAAATGAGAATCAAATTCAGGTGGTAGATTTAAAATTCAGGTGTCTCTTCACAAATCTTGCCCCTATTTTTTTAATACTACATATGAAAAACCTAAGTTACTTGGTAGATTCGAGTTCATGTGTCTCTTCACAATTTTGAATTTTTGTCATTCTATTATGTATGTAGTCAAAGATATATGCTCAAACTTGTGTTTGAAGACTGGTGAAGAGGTAAGTTATAACTTAAATACGTGAAAAGGAATGAGTGAATAAAAGAAGTATAGTGGCAGATAGTTAAAATGTCACCAATGAGAGAAGGAAAGTTTCGCTCTGAATGATTTCATCAACCGACTTGTTACGAATTGAAGAAATGTTTTCTTTTGTAGTTTTTACATCCTTGAGAATCGGATTAATGCTCTGCTATTTCACCAACTTCCAAGTTCCAAATCTTACTCCATCTGTGACTTACTTTTTCTTAGCACTTGTGAACTATAATGTACACTTCATGTTGATCCTGCTTGGTCATTAAATTCTCAAGTCTCTCTGGGGATGAAGGGCTTTAAAACGGCTAGCAGGCTAGCATTTGAGTTGTTGAGCGGGTGAGAGAAGCTAGGCATAGTGATACTGTTTTCTAAGGGACGAAGATAGTGGAGTGGGGGCATTTTCATGCATGTTCTTTTTTTTTCACTCTTTTACTTATGGTTTATTGATTTTACTGTCAAAATTATGCATTACTCCTCTCTTTCTGTGTTTTTCACGTTTTTTGATTGATAATTGTAATCCTGCATGTTTTCTTGGTATTTATCCAAAAACAGCTTGTGTGTGTTGCACGCACGTGTGTGATTGTAAGGGAGCGTAAACAGGAAATTTAAATATTCTAGCTTTCTGCATCTACAAATTGAATGAAGCCAAACTTATTCAAGGATAGCATACAGATATTGAATAATATAAAGCAAAATAAATCTGGGTAGCACAAGGATATTAAAAAAAACTCGACTCCTTGATCAATTCTATCGACCCTTTGATACACATCCTTAGTCATGTATTCCATGTGTGATGTCTGCAATTTACCCGTAAGCTGGAATCTTTTAAAGCTGTGTTCAAGGTGCTATATACATTGTTGCTGTAGCTCCTTTTTGATAAAGTTATGTACTTTTTGTCTTGGATCAAGAACTTGGTTTGCTACAATTTTATTTTCAACAAGACTGATAATCTAAAGCTAACTTACTCTTTTTAATATAGTCACTTGGAAGCAGCATAGGGAGCAGCACCTCATGGTTAGTCAACAAACTCAAAGGTCTGAAATGTGTTTTCATCTTCAATTTTATTTTGGAAAAATTACCCGGAATAATACAATCTTTTGCTTATTTCCCTACAATAATACGAACTTTTGATCAACCATGAATAGTACCAACTTAAAGGGTTTTTTCCTAGAAAATCCTCAATTGTGTTAAAAATCAAACCATAGGTGATTATAATTTATAAGAAAAAAATTTGGTAAATTAGTTAATCAACTATAGTTATTATTCTAGGAAAATAACCTCCAAATTGGTATTATTTATGGTTAATCAATAGTTGGTATTATTGTACGTAAATTAACAAAATGTTGTATTATTCACGGTTATTTTTTCTTTTATTTTCTATACCTCAATATTATTGAATCTGCTCTGCAGTTCTGAGCCTTAGTTTCTGTCTACTTTCACTTGTATGCCTTTGTTGATTCATTCACGTGATTTTTGCAATTGCAGCTTCACCTTCAACAAATAGGCTTTGAGTGTGTCTGCAAGATGATTCTACTTCTGTCATATATTATTTTTACCTATAGAGGCTTATGTAGTGAACTGACCTTTTGTGTTTGTGTGTCGGGGAGGAGGGTGTGGAGTGCGGAGGGTATTTAATTTTTTTCCCCTGTGGTAAGTGCTAAATTCACAATCCTTGTCTTGGTCTCTTACACCCCAAAAAAAAAAGAACGAAAGACGTGAGAAAAAAATTATTAAAAGAAACGAACGGCAATGTAGTGATGTATTACGATTGAAGTAAATGTGAGTAAAAGTAAACTTCTGGCCCTATTTTCTTTGACTACTTACAACTGAAGTAACGGAATGGATCTGAACTGATCTATGCAAAACTGATTAGTAGTTGATTAGTGCAGTGTGAGCAAAATGATATATTCACTGGAAAACAACCAAATTGAACTGAACTTTTAGTTGGAGGATAACATGCCCTTAGTTACGTACAAGTGCTTTTTGTTTGTCTTTAATTATATGTGTTGCCTTTTCTTTCTGTTGATTATATTTGAGTAATGTTACCACTTACCAGAAAGGAAATATGATACGATAACGGAAACAGAAACGGAAACACGAAATTTTAATTGATAGTATTGAGAACGAATGGTTCATATGACGGAGCCATTTTTAGGTACTTTTGAAATTAATTGTAGATTGGTACATTTTTTCACTATAACATTAATCTTGAGTTTGAGAAACAAAGTTTCGGAAACGTTTAACCTAATGTTTTGGGGATGCAAGTTCTGAAAATGGGATTCGGTGGGAAGTTTGGGTTGAAGTACTTGGAAGTATAAATGAGGGGACAATAATTCCTTGTTGTACCCAGCAATTTTTTGTACATAGGTTCTTCTGTATTCCCTTAATTTGTTGATGATCAGACCCAAATATCTTTTGTTTCTTAGGTACTGCTGTTTACAGATGCTCTGATATTGTGATGTGGTTTTCGCAAGTGTAACAATTTATTTGAAATTGTTATGTGTAACAATTTGAACATGCAGGTAAGATGCAGAAGCCATTGCCAGAGCTACTAAAAGAGTATAACTTGCCTGTGGGTATCTTCCCAAGGGATGCTACCCACTACGAGTTTGATGAGAGGACGGGAAAGCTTACTGTGTATGTTCCTCAAATATGTGAAGTCGGCTACAAGGACTCGTCAGTTTTGCGGTTTTTTACCACCGTCACTGGGTATCTTGAAAAAGGGAAGCTTGCAGATATAGAGGGTTTAAAGACAAAAGTAATGATATGGGTAAAAGTGACCGCCATTACTTCTGAAGGTTCAAAGCTCCATTTTACGGCTGGAGTGAAGAAATCTCGAAGCAGGGAGGCTTACGAGGTTCTTCGCGATGGGGTAGGTGTAGATAAGTTCTGACTTGACCCTGAATAATTCGTCATTATTCCTTGGCATTGTATCTTTATCCACTGTAACATGATTTCAATTTTCAGAGTGTTGTAACTTGTAATTGGTAAATGTAATCTAACTCAACTGTGTATTCTGTTGTGACAACATATACTGGTGCTGTAATGCGTTGTTAGATTATATGCCAAAGATAAGACAGAAAGCTAATTTCATATAATGAATCAACAAACCTTCAAGAATTACAAGCTGTCTATATCGATACACTTAAGCTAACCGCTAAAAGAAGAATACAAGAACACAAATTTTTGTATGAGACGGGCTCACATCGAGACGCGTGTTATACATGAATTAAACAATTCAACTAATTAAAACAAGATTATCAATATATATGCCTTTTATGTTGAACTCGTCTATTAAGAAATAATCTCTCAGAAGAGTAGTTCTTATAGCAATAACTAACCTACAAATTTATTGTAACAACGTACACTTGTAACGGACTGACGGTGTAATGTAGAAAAAGCTCTTATAACGTTTTACATCCTTTTGTGTTTCCGTAATGTAGCAAATCAAAAACGAGTAATTTGTTTATTTGGGAAAGTTATTTTTTGGTAGTTCTCAACAATCACTACCCATGCCGTTGTTAATCTCCTTTCCTTCTCGTATCCAATTTTCCAGCAACAAAATCCTCGCATTTCTTCTTCCGTTGCTTTATCATTAATGCTGCTTCCTTCCCCTACGCCATTATTAGTCTCGTGATGTTTCCTGAGAAGCAATAACAATGGTGGATTACTGCTTCCAACACTATCATTCGGAAACGCCTACTCTCTTTTTCTTCCATAAAAGTTTGAGGGAATAGAAAACATGAATCAGCATCACCTTTGCGTAAAAGAGATCAATTCTCAAAACCTTACAAGTCAAAGCGCAGTCGACTTTTGGGAGGCCTTCTAGAAAGCCGAATCACTTTTAATGAACTATCTTAATATATAATCCAAAACCAAAAATTATTAACATTTGGAAAATGAAAAATGAGGCGAATTCATTGGACGGAAGTACATCCACACATACACTCATTTAGATTCAAAAAATAGGCATTTCTATTAGGGAAAACCCCATCTACTTCATAAAATTACAAGAAACGTTTGGATGCAACCAGTGGAAGGCCAATGTCCATTACTGTAAAGGCGACATAGATACCTGATCGTTCATTGATCTAATTCTCTATTTCTCAGTAGATTCCGTAGGATTTTCCTTAGGAATGGGTTGTATCCTCACGTACGGTTTTCTAGTTAACGTCTCCCCTCTCAAAGCAGCCACATATCGATCATTTGTGTCTTCCTTCCGCTGTAGCTCAGCTAGATATTCAGCAAGCCTCTCTTTGTTCACTTGTCCCATCATCTGAATTACAAGGACACACAATATATAGATGATTACAATTCCGTTTCAAAGGGAAAACCAAAGAAAATTAGAGAATGTGATAAGCAATAGAAGAGTAGATCTTTCTAGATTTGTTTGCCACTGTCAAAATGAACTCATACATGGTTTTCATTTTTGGTTGGACGATAGATGAAGTGAAGAGGATAGGAGCTCAAAATAATAATATAAAAACAGTCAAAGAAATGCAAATTAATCTTGTCAACAGAAATTTCTCCACAATAATGGGGTAGGTCACAATAGGACTTCTCATAATTACATCTGTATTTTAGTATATAAGTACATTTTAGCTACATCCAGTATTCACTTGCTCTACTTGGCACTACACTACTCCAAAATAGCAAACAATCTTTCAAATTCATACAAAACATTGTAGTGTAAAGAAAGTATGTAACAAATCGTTACTCCTTACATCAAATCTTCAATGAGGAATTTTTCATCATGACCTAAGTGCTATGTAGAGTGAAAAGAAAACACCTAAAACATTGTATGCTTAATCCCCCTTCATGCTTCCAGTTTTGCACCAAATTCAATACCATCCCACACTTCTCTCTCTCCCCCTGACCTAAGTGCTATGTAGAGTGAAAAGAAAACACCTAAAACATTGTATGCTTAATCCCCCTTCATGCTTCCAGTTTTGCACCAAATTCAATACCATCTGGCACTTCTCTCTCCCCCCCCCCCCCCCCCCCCCCTCTCCACTTTATTTCTCTCTTCCTTCCCATTTTTTTCCCCTCGCAAATGAAATATTTCTACTTGAAGTAATAAGACTCTATCCTACCACAACAAAATCAAACTGAACAACTTCTGAACAAGTAGGGGTAACCCCTCCATCAGAATAAGATTGCTTGAATAACCAAAATTAAGAAAGACATAGTCAATGTGTCACAGAGGACAGCAAAAGACAATGCAATAGTGGAAGACTAACAAAATAATCAAGAAATCAGGACATGCCTTATTCACTATAGTAGATGCACAACCTAATAAGATGATTTCAACATGAGATTGGAGAATTGCAACATTACAATGCCCCAAGTAGTTTAGACCCAAAAAGGGTAGGAGGCGTCGGAACTTGAATGGTACACAACCTTATCCTTTTAAAAAGCAAGAAGTAGATTATGATTGACCCGTGATTGCAAAATATAATCGGTAGCTTCACTTGAATAAGAGGATTTAATGAATTATTTCTATAGGTGAAAGCATGTTAACAGTCTATGACGACAAATTGTCCATAACACTCGCATTTGTGTATCTCAAGTTCATCAAATATTTAATGAATAGCATAACTAAGAGCCAACTCAATATATAACTCAAAAGAGTCCCCACAAACAACCAATTTCATATAACTCCACATACTTATCTACTCCTAATACTTGGCAGCTTGTCCTGGCACAGATGACACGTTACATCATCCTATTTGGTCTCTTCTCTAATACTCCCTCCGTTCCAGTTTACTTGTCCCATTTCCTTTTTTGGCAATTCCTCATTACTTGTCTCATTTCCTTTTTTGGCAATCCTTTTTTTTACCTAAATACCCCATGTTATGAATGACGCACAATCCAAGCCCAAGCCCACAATTCATCAAGTTTATTCTAGAAAAGGGAGGAAGCAAAATTAATTGAGAATATTCAAGAAGCTGTTACAAGGCATCTTTTCTGTTATTAGCTAATGAGCTGTACTATTCTGGAAAGTAGTACTTGCCTATATATACAAAAAGGGAAATAGTATGATGTATGCTTGTAAGTACAATTTTGGAGTGTTATACACTATAGGAGTTATTGAGCCACTCAAAGAGCTCAAGGGAGTACACTACTCTCTATATAATAATACAAGCTCATATTTCCCCATTCTCTTTCTTATTTTTCTGCTGCCATACTCTGTTTTCTTTCTCTTTCTTTAATTCTTCTTGTCTCTTTCTTTTTCTGTCTTGAGTAAATTGATACCAGGTTCAAGAAGCCTGACAGTGGTATCAGAGCGAAAATGCCTCCCACGCAAGGCAATCGACTGGATGTCGTCGAAGAAACGTTGGAATCTTTAAAGAATACTATACCGGAGTTAGAAGAAACGATGGATGAACGGTTTGAGGAGATGAAAAATTACCTGGAGGCGAAACAGGCCGAAATGAGGGGAGAGCAAAATAGGAGATTCGATGAACATGCAAGGAGTCAGGAGGAATTGAAAAGGGCGATCACCTTGTTAATGACGGAGGTAAAATCCATCGGGGAAAATTTGGGGGAAAACAGGGAGAGGGGTCAACTTCAAAACAGTAGCAATAGAGAGGATCGTTCGGAGGCAGAGAATCGTGTGTTGAGGGAAATGGCTAACACCGAAACGGTGGAGGAGAGGCCATCGGGAGACAAAAGGGGTGAGGAAACGCCGACAGAGGGGACGAACTGGCGGCTAAGGAGGTTGGAATTTCCGGTTTTCAATGGGGAGGATCCGGATGGGTGGATTGTGAAAATCGAGCACTCATTCGATTTTTATCAATTGCCGGAGAAGGAGAGGTTAGATGCCGCGGTGGTTGGGCTGGAGGGAAATGCCTTGCTATGGTACCAATGGGTGAAGAAACGAAAAATTATTCGAAGCTGGAGGGTATTAAAGAAGATGATGCTGAGGCATTTTCGGGGACGACGAGGAGGGTCGCTGATTGAGCAATGGTTGACCGTTCAGCAGGATGGTGGTGTCGAGGAGTATGAACGGAAATTTATTCAGTTCGCCACTAACCTTGAGAATGAACCTGGAGAAGATTATTTGCTGGCTAACTATATCAGAGGCTTGGATCCAAGAATCCAAGTTGAGTTGAGGCTCATGGACCCAGTTACAATGGAAGAAGCAATGGAATGGGCTGTTAAAATAGAAGAAAAGTTGCTAGTCTCAGAGGGGCCCAATTACCTACAAAAAATATCCAACCAAAAAGCCCTTACCTATTACAACCCCAACCGTACCATTACACTCCACAAAAATCCCAATTACCCACAAAGATTACCTAACCCACATACCCAGTACCCAAAAATTACCTACCCCACTCAAACATCCCAACCCAGAAACTACCACCCTCATACTTCCCAACAAAATCGACCACCCCCACATTTCGAGAACACCCGCCGGCTGACAGACCGAGAGTTCCAGGAGAAAAGGGAGAAGGGTTTATGCTTTCGATGTGACGAAAAGTGGCGTATGGGGCACATTTGCAAAAGGAAGGAGTTGAGTTTGTTGATTGTACAGGAAGAGGATGAACCTATTTGGGATAATAGTGATGTTGAGGAACCCGAGGAGAGAGAAGCCGTTGATACCCCCGTGAATATCTCATTAAATTCTGTAGTTGGCATCGATAACCCTCGAACCATGAAGCTTAGGGGAACCGTTGGAGGAGGAGTCATTGTCATGATTGACCCCGGAGCAACCCATAACTTCATATCCCCCCTACTAGTAACCAAACTTAACCTACCAAAATCATCCACTGAAGAATTTGGAGTTACCCTCGGGACAGGAGAAGTTAGGAAGGGATGTGGTGTGTGTAAGGATGTGGAATTAGACCTCGGGGCCATTCGAATTACGGAAAATTTTTTGCCCCTTGAATTAGGTCATTCGGATGTGATATTGGGGCTTGAATGGTTGGCTAAGCTTGGCACTATAGCAACCAATTGGAAGGCACCGATGATGCAATTCCAATGGCAAGGAGCAAAGATAATCTTGAAAGGGGATCCCACTTTGGAGAGATCGCAGATTACTTTAAAATCGATGATTAAAACCATCCGAAAACAGAAGGGAGGGCTCTTGATAGAGCTCAAGAAGCTGGAGAAAGAACCGGATCATGATGAAAACAGTGAGTCCTTGCCCACTACTCCGGTGGAATTAGAAGCTGTGATTGAAAAATTTGCTACTGTGTTCAAGATGCCAAAGGGGCTACCCCCACTTCGCTCACGGCAACATCATATTGTGTTGAAAGATGGCTCGAATCCGGTCAATGTAAGACCATACCGCTACCCACAAATACAAAAGGAGGAAATGGAGAGATTGGTAGCCGACATGTTGGAGGCGGGTATCATTCAACCATCGTGTAGCCCGTTTTCTAGCCCGGTATTACTTGTAAAGAAGAAGGATGGCTCATGGCGCTTTTGCGTCGATTATCGCGCCTTGAACAAGGAGACGGTGGCGGATAAGTACCCCATTCCGGTGATCGAGGAGATGTTGGATGAGTTGCACGGCGCTAAGGTATTTTCTAAACTTGACCTTAAAGCCGGTTACCATCAAATTAGAGTTCACAAGGATGATGTCCATAAGACCGCTTTTCGAACTCATGACGGACATTATGAGTTTTTAGTCATGCCTTTCGGCTTGACTAACGCCCCCGCTACATTCCAATCGGTTATGAATGAGGTTTTTAAGCCCTATCTTAGGCGTTTTGTGTTGGTGTTTTTTGACGATATTTTGATTTATAGTTCTTGTATGAAAGAGCATATTCAACATTTGTCTACTGTTTTTGAGGTCTTGTGTGCCCATCAATTATATGCTAATGCAAAGAAGTGTGAAATTGGAAGAACGGAGGTCGCATACCTTGGCCACATTATTTCGGGTGATGGAGTAGCTATGGATCCTAGCAAGGTCCAAGCGATTCTTGATTGGACCACACCCCGTAACATTAAAGAGTTGCGTGGATTCTTGGGTTTGGCCGGTTATTATCGGCGTTTTATTCGCCGGTTTGCACACCTTGCCGCCCCGCTCACCAAACAACTCAAGAAGGATAGTTTTCATTGGGATGAAGAGGCCACGCAAGCTTTCCAGACATTGAAAAATGCCATAGTAGCAGCCCCTGTTTTGGGTTTTCCAGATTTTTCCATGCCATTTATGGTGGAAACCGATGCCTCCGGCAAAGGGTTGGGTGCGGTCTTGTCTCAAAATCGGCATCCGTTGGCGTTTTTCAGCAAATCTTTGGGCCCCCGTGGGCAATCCAAGCCCATTTATGAGAAAGAATTAATGGCTATCGTCTTTGCCGTTCAAAAATGGCGCCATTATCTTATTGGCCGTCATTTCACGGTTTGGACTGACCAACGGAGCTTGAAATATATCTTGGAACAGCGGGAAGTTGGGCATGATTATCAAAGGTGGATTCAAAAATTGATGGGGTACCATTTTGACATCAAATTTCGGCCCGGAATATCGAATAAAGCTGCGGATGCTCTATCACGGCATCCGAATTTCTATGAGTTACAGGCCATGGCAGTAAGTACTGTGTCTTGGGTGCATTGGGAAAAATTATTGGAAGAAATTAAAGGCGATAAGTCGATTATGCAGCTTCGTGATGAAATTGCTTTAAATGGGGCACGCAATGGGTTTACTGTATTTCAGGGGCAATTGTATTTTAAGGGAAGGCTGGTTATTCCTTCCTCATCCACCGTCATTCCTCAACTCTTGACGGAATATCACAACTCCGCCGTAGGTGGTCACAATGGGGAACTAAAAACCTACTTACGCCTCGCCGAGTTTTGGTATTGGGAAGGGATGCGGAAGCAAGTAATTGAGTTCGTTCGTGAATGCGCCACTTGCCAACAAAACAAATCCTCGCATCAGCACCCAGCCGGTCTATTGCAGCCTTTGCCTATTCCCAATCAAATTTGGGAGGATATTTCACTGGATTTTATTGAGGGTTTGCCCAACTCCAATGGGTACAACTCAATTTTGGTCGTTGTGGATCGTTTGTCGAAATATGCGCATTTTATTGGGCTTCGTCATCCTTACACAGCTCAAACCGTGGCTAAGGTTTTTGTACGGGAGATCGTTCGCTTACATGGGTTCCCTTTGTCAATTGTTTCCGACCGTGATAAAATTTTCTTGAGTAGCTTTTGGAAAGAATTGTTCCGTTTGCAAGGCACTACTCTACTTCGAAGCTCCGCATATCACCCACAAACCGATGGGCAAACCGAGATTGTGAATCAAGCCCTTGAGACGTATTTACGTTGTTTCATCAATGGTAAACCGAAGAGTTGGGCAACTTGGCTTCCTTGGGCCGAATTTTGTTATAATACGTCTCCACACACGTCTACCAAGATGTCTCCATTTATGGCGGTTTATGGTCGGGCTCCTCCTACATTGGTTCGCTTTGGAAATAATGTCTCACCTATTGATAGTGTCGATTTGTGGCTCAAAGAACGGGATGCAATAGTCGATGAGCTCAAATTCATGCTTATGCGTGCTCAAAATCGCATGAAGCAATGGGCCGATAAGAAACGTCGTGAGTTAATCTTTGCGGTTGGCGATTTGGTTTACCTCAAACTACAACCATATCGTCAACAATCATTAGCACGCCGCCCTTGTGATAAATTGTCGCCCCGTTATTATGGGCCTTTTGCCATTGAAGCACGTGTTGGAGCTGTTGCATACAAGCTGGCCTTACCCTCCGATTGTCGTATCCACCCGGTTTTTCATGTCTCACAATTGAAGCCAGCTAAGGGGGCTTCCTTCAATCCAACTCCTATACCATCCCAGCTGTCTTCCACTCTCAAATTGGCTTGTGAACCTGAGCAAGTTTTGGCTGTTAGGCGTGGAGCTCAAGATGTGCCTACTGAAGTGCTTATTAAATGGCAGAATCTGCCTGCCCATGATGCCACTTGGGAGTTATATCACAATATTGCTTCTTTATTCCCAGCCTTTCACCTTGAGGACAAGGTGAATTTCATTGGGGCGGGTATTGTTATGAATGACGCACAATCCAAGCCCAAGCCCACAATTCATCAAGTTTATTCTAGAAAAGGGAGGAAGCAAAATTAATTGAGAATATTCAAGAAGCTGTTACAAGGCATCTTTTCTGTTATTAGCTAATGAGCTGTACTATTCTAGAAAGTAGTACTTGCCTATATATACAAAAAGGGAAATAGTATGATGTATGCTTGTAAGTACAATTTTGGAGTGTTATACACTATAGGAGTTATTGAGCCACTCAAAGAGCTCAAGGGAGTACACTACTCTCTATATAATAATACAAGCTCATATTTCCCCATTCTCTTTCTTATTTTTCTGCTGCCATACTCTGTTTTCTTTCTCTTTCTTTAATTCTTCTTGTCTCTTTCTTTTTCTGTCTTGAGTAAATTGATACCAGGTTCAAGAAGCCTGACACCCCACTTTTCCAATTCTCAATGCTCCACTACCACCTTTACAATTAATTTAATCAATTAAAATACCCAACTACCACCTTTTCCAATGGACCCCACTACTACCTTAAAATCCATGTTTGGTCAAATGGGACTAGTAAACTGGAACGGCGGGAGTATATTGTTACTGCATTCTGCAATGTAAGCAGAGAATAGATCAAATATAAGCAAGGGTAGGTAGGAAGATAATATTCCCTCATCAAATTAAGGCCTCTTATGCATTACTATTGCACATTCAAGGTTCACCACCAAAACAACTATGCCAAAGCCTAAATAAAATATAAGGGGTTGGCTATGCACCATCCGTCAAGAATGACTTGTCTAGATGTTCGGGCTTTCAGTGGAATATATTTTTGTGAGGAATACTCAACTCTAATTATTATAGACTGGTGCACTGTATAAGCACAGTTATAAAGTTCTATGCAATCTCCCGGGTGATAAACTAAGTCACAATCTTACAAGATAGCAAAGGTTTAACAAACACACAATTTAATGATGGAAATCAAATTCTTGATTAATAACAAAACTCTGACTTTGTAAAGACAATATAGCATTCATTTATAGTAATTGAACAAACAAATTGAAAGAGATTAAAACTTTCCAAGAACAACTAATTCTACAACAAACATAAATGCTTGACTCTAAGAGCTCTAGGTAGAATATAATTGCAAAACAATTAAAAATAAGTAATTTAGCTTAAAAATTTATTTGACAAAGTTTAAAGTGATGTTTGTTATACTCTTACCTTTTCTAGGAAAATTAGGGGAAAAAATGTTTAAGAATTATTTGGGATTGACGGAGCAAATTTGATCTAAATAAACACTACAAATCATTCTCATTAACACTTCTTAATAACATTAAACAAACGAAAATAAAGGAAAGCTACCAAGCACCTAGAAACAGGTATAGAATTTTCCAGACTTAGTTTTCCAACCAATTCTTCCATACTTAGACTATTCTCTTTTGCAACTTGTAAGCGATCTTTTTGGTGAAGAAACATATCCAATTCATTTCTTAATCCAAAAAAGCAATACAATTACAAATGCAAAATAAACAGCATTCTTAAACCCCATTAAAACCGAAGTCAATTCCAAATCCAATAAAAAGAGCATATAGCAATTGATAACAGCAAATCAAACACATCAACAACAATGAACAACCAAAAGTCAATTGGATATCTAATCAACAAACTCCATAAAAAAAGAGGAAAAGAACAAACCCTAGTTTCAGGACGAGAGTTATTGCGAAGATGGGACTCGAGCTTCTCATTACGAGAGTTGGTGACTTGCATAACACCATAGCCGACAATACCAGGAATAACACCACAAACCATAGCAAAAGTGAAGAAGAATGGTTTTGAATCCCGAGTTTTTGTTACGATCCATCGCCATGATTCGCTCTTCCACAGTATATTCATCTCTTACTTTCTCTTCGATTTATCGAGTGTGTTCGTTTCTAGGATTACCTCAATGCTTAAAGTCCTCGAAGAAATTTCTCGAATTCGGACTCCAATTTACCAAATTGGATATCCGGGTTTACTTTTTCGGGTTTAAAATGGGAAAAGTTAGGGTGAAACATATTCGGATTAAAATCGCAAATCGAACCAGATCAAATCGAATAACAAATATGGTTTGAAAATTAAAAAATCGAGATATTAAGATTTGGAATTTTAAAAAACTGCAAACCGAAATATTTAAGAAATTACATATAGCCTACTAACATTAATGTATTAGCTCAGGCCCAATACATTCTAAACCCACAAAATTGAAAACCCTAACCCTTGATAATACACGTACTGCCGTCGTCCCACTCCCACACTTGACTCTTGAGTAGTTTCCCTCTCTTTGGCAAGACTTTGTTTAATTATTTTGTAAGACTTTGTTTAATAGTTTGCAAAACTTTGTTTAGTATTTTGCAAGATTTGTTATTTTGAATGACTTTGTAAGACATTATGTCTATTATTATTAATCTTGTATGATTTTCTATTGTCTTAATTAATGTAATTGTAGTTTAAATTGTTATTCGGCCCAAAAAGAAAAAATTCGGACTAGGAAATTAAGTCTAGGCGGTTTGGTTTGGTCTACAAATAAAAAATGCGGTTCGATTTGGTTCGTTCCAGAAACTAATTTGGTTCGGTGTTGGTTTGAAAATATGGAGACCGAATAAAATATGGTTCGATTTGATTTCGATGAAAGTCCAAACCGTAGAGTCGTAGACCGAACTTTCACCCCTAGAAAAATTTGAATGAGTTAAACAAAACAATATGAAAAAATCTTAAAATAAGCAATGTATAAATTTAATTCCCAAAGTAATTTATTTTTTTCCATGCATGCTGAGGTTTGGGTTGTTCATTGTTACTAATTGAGAATAAAGAGGACTGGTAAAATACAGTCAAGTTTTTTATTCGCTATTAGGAACAATAAACAAAGGCCTTGTAAACAAACCTCAAAGTTTTTTGTTCGTTGTTACTAACACAAAGAAGTTGACTTTTTTTACCAACCCTTTTGTTCGCTGCTAATAAAAGCAAACAACTCAAATCTGGGGAAAAAAAATGCTTACTTTGAGAATCAAGTTTATACATTTTTTTATGAATTTTTTATATTTTTTGCTTGATTCATTCAACTTTTCTTAATTAAAATGGGTAGTGGTAGATTTAGGTGTCAAAAAATGATTAAGATTAAAGTAATTCGTACAAACATTTAAGTTTAAAGTTTTTGCGTATTACAACTTTAAAATTTTGCTTTTGTCAATTATTGTCACTAGAGTACCAAAGTCTACAAGTCTACATCATTTAGACCAAGTGATCGTTGATCAGCCCAAATGACCTTTAACCATATGATTTTCACAATTACTAATCACATTTGACTTTTTTTTTATCATCCCTGATTACCTTTGAATCTCCTATTACCAATGGTATCCTTATGTTTTAGCATCTTAATGTCATTTTTACACATAATAACAATAGTTATTCAAAAAACAGATGTTGAGATTAACCTTATGGGGTAACTCTTTCGGAAATTCGGTCGAAACAAGAACTTATGTGCATGTTTCTCGACACGTAGTTAGAAAAAGATATTTAACGTTATTTTTTACCTAATATGACGGTATTTGTTCGAAACGACGTTTAATATCTTTTTCTGCCTACGTGCCAGAAAATAGGGAAATTAGTATTTGTTTTTACCGGATTTTCAAAAGCGTAATCCCATATAAGGATAATGGTGATTTCCTTTTTTTTTTGAAAAATATCCTTTTTATGGGTAAAAACAACGTAAAATATCTTTCTCGATCTATGTGTTGGAAAATAGACGAATAAGCATAATTGCGACATCCGTTTTTTAAATCTTAATGACTCACAATTCTAAATTGAAAAAAAAAGACCGAGATAATATATTATATATTTAAGTAATTGATTATGAATCTTAATGTATTACTATTATAAGATTAACTTGAAAGTCGGTATACAATTTAATGTCTATCGATAGAATTTCGTTAACACGAAATTGATAACTATTTTTAAATCAATTTTTATATATTTTCGATTTTCTTAACTTAATTTCTCGAATTTTTGAATTGATCATATCGAATCGTAAGTCGGAATCGAGAGTGAAAGTGTTAGATCAATGCCACCTTCTTCAACCTTTCCATTAAAAAGAGTTTGATGTTGAGAAGCATCATTATCACCACTTGAGATTTGCGTCACCTTTTCACTGTTAACCCCTCCATTAATTTCTGTCACAACTTTCTAATTATAAACAAAAAAATAAAAATGAAACATCATTAGATAATCACTAAAAAAATTCTTCATGATCATACATATATATTTGGTATATCCCGCTAAAAAACAATGAACGTATTCTTAAAAGGATTGAATGACGATAGATCATACCCACAAGTGATAAGGAATTTGGTCTAATGAAACCCTTGTTCAAGAAAGTGATTTTTCTAAACTCCAGTGTATCAGACAATAAATTTGATAATTATTTTAAATTCAATAGAAGATATTTTATAAAATAAATAAATGTAATAATATTTTAGAGAATATTCAAATGAAATTTCAAATAGTTACGAGTTTTATTGCATAAATCTATGCATGGATGCACATCAATACTTGATGCATAGTTTAGATAACCCAAGGCCAACCCTATAAGCTATAAGGGGTAAGTAGGGCATGTGCCCCGAGCCCATCCATAAAATTAGAAAATAACGCTCTAATATTTAATAGTTAGAGACCCATAATAGTATATTTACTAATTAGGGCCATAATTAATGTTTCACCCCAAGCTTCTCAAATCTTACAAAAAATAACCAATCTCAAAAACGATCAAAATATCTTGTATAAAACCGTCTCACTATGAGACTAATCAACGCACAAGACCCATTAGCGAAAAAACATTAATAAACACAAAAACCGAATTCCCTCTTATACGAAAAGCGCTGATCCAATTAAAGTCATCTCACGGTAAAATAACCTCAATAAAAAAATCAACACAAATTCCTACTATAGACCGTCTATAGCATAAACGGGTAAATATGAGTCAACCCATGTGTTAAATGAGTAACTGAATAGTCATATCAGCCATTGAGCTGTGCTATTAAGAGAGTCGTCTATGCCATAAACAGTCTCTCAGGAGACCTTCTACAAAAATCAATGAAAAATAATAGTAGTAGACTAGTAGTTAGTAATAAGTAATATATAGAACCTTTCTAAAAATAGTACCATCCTCTTCAACATGCCAACCAGCCTCAAAACAAAGAGCCTTCAAAAGATCATTATTATCAGCATGTTTAGGCAAATTATAATTTCCATGAAGTCTCAATCCATTATATATTCGCCGACTAATTTCCCGACGGCGTTTTTCTCGCTCCACATTATTTTGTCGTTCACGTTCGGTCGGAAATCGAAGGGATTTTACCACACCTTTTTTAGTAGTCCTTTGAACTACCCATGGTCCTCTACTTGTTTTTATACACCCTCTTGTTTTGTTATTTCTCTCCATGCTTTCCATTTTTAGAAACTTTTTTTTTTGGGATTTTTTTTGACAGAAAAAGGGAAAGCTAAGATTCAGATAAAAATAAAACGAAATTCAAAGCATGCATCTAACAATTTTCTATCTTGGGTTTTACTTGTTAGGGTATTATATTATGAAGTATACTTCTATATATATAGTCACCCTTTGTATTGACAATTGGGGACCATGAAAAAGTGATAAAAAGATATACTTTCTGTGTTCTGAATGATTTGCTTCAAAGAGAAAAAAGTTATTTTTGTAAAAAAAAGTAGATAATGATAATGATTAAAGAGAGAGGATGAATTGTGGGCTATAGTCAAAAATAGAATTAACGCAAATTAAGTGGGACGGACCAAAATGGAAAATAATGCAAAAGAAATGGGACGGAGGTAGTATTTATTTTTACTAATTCTTTACTGAGGTCGTCTCACCGTGAGATGTTAGTTCAAATTATTTGAAAAAATTTTGATTTCATTGTTTTTTATATTTTTTTAATTGATGGATTGCATGTATGGTTTGTCTCACGGTGAGACGGTCTCGTAAAAGACTTGCTGATTTATTTTTAAAAAATAAGGGAAGTGAATGGATGAGATGAAAGTAAAGAGTGTTAGGATTTGAATAAAAAATAAAAATATAACAAATTTGGGAGAATTAAAATGAAAAAGTTAGTTATTTTAATGGGACAGAAGGTGTACATGCTAGTGGATAAGACTCCACTATAAATAATAAATATATATATTAATTTTCTTGCAAAAATTTTAAAATAAATGTTGAATATTTAGGTTAAGGCTCATCTAATTATTTTTGTTTTTGTTTAATCATGATAATGCTGAGAATCTCCTAGTTGAAGAGTTTATTCAGATTATCGGATTGATTTCGGATCATGTCTTTTCAGTCAAATCAAAATTGAGTCTTGTGTTCACATTAATTTTTACATACTCCCTCCGAATCAGTTTAGATGTCTCATTTCTTTATTTGGAAAACCATACCAATTGTCCTACTTCCTTTTTTGTCTATCTATTTTTTACCTAAATACCCCCACTTTTCCAATTCCCAATACCTAACTACCACCTTTACAATTAATTAAATCAATTAAAATGCTTAACTACCACCTTTTTAATGGACACCATTCAACCCTTAAAATCCGTAAAATCCCAAATGGGACATCTAAACTAATTCGGAGGGAGTATTTTTTAAATTTATTTTGATATCGGGGCAAATCGTGTTTAATTATAAGATCGGATAAATATCATCTCGTTAAGTCTGTTTTAACCCCTTTACAATTGTTAAAATCATGAGCTTAACACTAATTTTAATGATTTTTGAGTTTGATTAAATAGGATTAGGATTAGTGGCAAGTTATAGTACATTAGGAGGAATAATCCAATGGTTGTTTTAAGTGTGGGGTAGTACTAAATTGTACTAAAGAACACAAATATGGTTAAAGCTGCAAATTCAACAGAGAATGTTTTTTTAAAGATGTAATAGGAATATAATAGTACTTACTTCATGATGAACATACATTTTGTAATGAAATCCTTGTTAGGAATTAAAAATTGGTCAAGAAAATTTTGATTTTGTGATGACATTCATGATTTTGGAATCAAAATTAAATTAACTATTTGAATTAGGTTCAGAGTCGTCTTCGACATTTTAAAGGCCCTGAGCAAAGCATAAATTATGGGCCCTTAAAAATTAAAATTTGTTCTATTATATTTTAGTATTTGTAAATTTGTTTAATAATATATAAAAATATTTCTAAATTTTATAATTATATGGAACCAATATCTCTTTCTAATATTTATTGCTTCATTTTTAATATGTTCGTCAATTAATAAGAAATAATAATCATCATCATCTTGTTAAATTAGTTTTTCTATTTTCAATTCTCTTGAATACTTGGTATTACTTTAACTAATATTTTATGGAAAAAATATGAGGCCCACTATAAATCGGGGCCCTGAGCAATAGCTCATGGTGCTCCCCCTATTGAGCCGGCCCTGATTAGGTTAATATAATGCAATTTTTGGGGATTTTTGATCGCACTCTCCGTTATGGGTATGAGCTGTCGTCATTCTTCCCTCCCGAGACCATGATCATAGTTTGATTAGGTTAAGGTGCAAATTTTGTAATCAAAAATTTGAGAAATTAAAGGTTAATATAATGCAAATTCCTCGAGCCGGGGATTCTTTGATCGTACTCTCCGTTATGGGTATGAGTTGTCGTCGTTTTTCCCTCTCCAGACCCTGATCATAGTTTGCTATGAGCAGGATACACTGGATATGATGATGATAATATAATGCAAATATGCCTTGCTCGATCCAAACATATGACGGATTGTATTTTAGCTTGATAATCTTCTTACTAATTTTTGATATATACGATATAAAGCAAGTGTTCGAAGCAATAGAATTTTAAACTTAATGTAATGACAAATTACAAATTAATAATATTTTGTAATATTTTAATTAAAACTAAATAATTATAGAGAACATATATTTATCTTCAAAAGATACTTAATTATTACTCTCCTAAATCAAGAAGAACTGATTAAAAAGTTTGCAATTAAAGAAAATTTTTTTAAAAAAAACAACGATAAATCTTACAGGTTGATATAGCGTAAACTTTTCACCTTATCTTAAATTGTTTATTTGCAATTTAGCAACTACATCAAGGTCATGTTGTACATTTTTTAAATGAACACTCTTGAATGTGAAGAACAATGTGATGCACATAAAAAGAAAGTTAAAGTTTAAAATTTTCAATTAAAGGTAGGAAAAAGGAGGAAAAATGTGAAATTATTCAAAAATAATTTATATGTAGTTTATTTAGGGTGGATTAGCATTATCATCATCCTACCTAGTGTAATCCGGTCATAAAAAACTATGAACATGGTCTGAAAAGAGAATAATGGCGGCAACTCATACCCATAAAGGAGAGCGCGACCAAATAGGGTCCCCCGACTCGAGAAAGATTAAGAGAAATTCCTGCATCGAGGGATTTGGGTGGATTAGCAATAAATTAAATTATTAAAGTCAATTTTCAAAAAAAATTAGGTTCTATTCGGAATTTGCATTGTTTTATTTTTTAAACTTTCTATCAAAATCATCGTACTTACTCCGTTCCACTATACTTGCTACATTTGATCATTTACGCAGTTCATCGCGTTAATTCGATCATTTATATATTAAACTATATATATTGGAATATATACATCTAAAAATTATAAAAATTTAATGTTTTGAAAGTATCGATTAAGCGATTCAAACAAGATCTCACTTGATTTATTTTGCGTTAATTCGATCATTTATATATTAAACTATATATATTGAAATATATACATTTAAAAATTATAAAAATTTAATGTTTTGAAAGTATCGATTAAGCGATTCAAACAAGATCCCAGTTGATTTATTTTTTCTTACACATTAGCTGTAACATATTCAGCGATGAATATTGTCGGAAACTGTTGCATAGCGAGCATTTTAGAACAGAGGAAGTAACCATAGTTTCATATTGAAATTTGTCGGTGCATCAACTAGAAAAGTGACATTGTGCCAAACAAAAACCTGTTTCCGTTCATTTCCAGTTCAAATTTCCAGATCTACGCTTTTTTGTTTAATTTTTTGTTCAATTTTTTCCCCAATTCTCAAGAACCCTAAATTCTCCAACATCCATCAATGGCTTCCACAGCACCACCAATCCTCCCAATCTCCACCCCACAATCAACTCCCGCCACTATCCCCATCACATCTCAGTCCTCCGATCCACCAATCGCCACCCCTGCATTCCGGGTCTTCATTACCCGTATCCACGACCAAATCAAAGACGGTTTAGCCCAACGTCGTCCATGGCTTGAACTCGTAGATCGATCCGCTTTCTCTAAACCCGAATCCATCACCGACGCTACTACCCGGATTCGGAAAAACTACTCCTACTTTCGTGTCAATTACCTTGCCTTCATGGCTGTTGTTCTACTATTTTCCCTCTTTTCCCACCCATTTTCTCTCCTAACCCTAGCCGCACTCTTTGCCGCTTGGTCTTTCTTATACCTCTTTAAACCCGCTGATCGACCCGTTGTAATGTTTGGTCGAACATTTTCGGAGCGTGAAACTCTTGGAATCTTGGTTATTATGAGCGTATTCGTTGTTTTTCTCACCAGTGTTGGATCTGTAATTATGTCGGCTCTTGTTGTCGGCGCTGCCATTGTTTGTGCTCATGGTGCATTTAGGGCTCCTGAAGATTTGTTCCTTGATGATCAAGATTCTGCTACTCAATCTACTGGTTTGCTTTCCTTCCTTGGTGCCGCTGCTACTTCTGCTCGCGTTTGATGAGGAGAAATTGGTGTTTGTTATTAGATTTGGGTAATTTCCTATTGTTTCTTTACTGGTTTTTTTTGTTTCAAGTAGAGTTTTATGATTTGTGGTGAAAATTCAAGATTTTGTTGGGATAATTGTTTCGAGTACATATGAAATGCAAATGATGTTCTTCTATTGAGTATCATTAGTAACATGTTCGGTAGAATCGTACCATTTTAGTTACGATTCTACAATTCTATGCTATTCTAACGATCATACTTGCGATTCTAACTGATTTCGTTTTTAGGCATGATTTTAAGTCGTTAGTGTGTATTTGGATGGTATAAATGTATAATCGTACAATTCTACGATTTAAATGGCTTCGGTAATTTGTAGGTTGCTTACATCCGACCCTTGAAACTCTAAACTTTACCTAATGGCGTTGTGGTAATGAAATGTTGCATATCGACCATAGATTCTATGGGTTTCCGTTGATTCTTTACCATAACATTTGTTTAAGAGTAGACTTATCAAAGCAATCGGGTCGCTTTTGGCTCGGCTTATTGATAGCATAAGACGAGTCAAACAAACGAAAATGAAAACTCCAAACAAGTATTAAATTTGTTCCAATGCGGGATTAAAATGTACTTCCTCCGTTCCATAATTCTTGCTACAGAGTGTGACATGTTGTGTGGGTGTGGGAAGCCACTATCAGTAGCAAGTATTGTGAAACGGAGGAAGTACATTCAACAATTCCTCCCTCGAAACAAGACTCTCGATACAAACCAAACGGGGAAAAACGATGGAAATCCTACACATTAGGAATTAAGCAACAAGGGAGTCTTAAGGAACTTGACAAATGTTGTTAGACACCTAAAAATGTGTGTTCAACAAAAGTTGAATATGTTAGCAACACATAGCTATCAAAATGGATATCAACAAAAATGATTCAACACTAAATTGGTTGATGTTTACAAGATTCATTCAACCTAGTATAAAAAAGGAGGCAACATTGTCCTAAAGTACTACTCTCTTCGTCCCTTTAAATTTGCCCAGTTCGAGAAAAACTGACAGTCCGACACAAAATTATCAAAGAGAGCAAACTCAAAGAGATAGAGCAGTATACGTCAAATGGTAAATACTAGTTTTGCTTGGTGCAATGGTGCTATACCCTTGATAATTGATATACCAAGAGTAGGATCAAATGTGTAGGAAAAAACTCTTGTTCTAGAGGTAAAACCTACACTTCAAATCCAAAGCCATCATCAAGCCTTATTATCAAAAAACCATACCGATCCTCGAAAAAAACCCTAACCCTAACTACCTCTAAAAGTTCGACTTTTAACAAAGTCCTTCTACGAGAATCATGAATTAACCTTGTAATTAAAGACTATTCCTTTCTTGATTTCATCCTTACAAGAATTTTATTCTCACCCTAAATCTCCTTACTTGTAGGGATTCTCTAACCTTGGCCTCCTGACCATACGACTTGCACGTATAGGCTAATTATAACAAATTGTGTGGAAAAATATCACTATCAGTTACAAGTATAATGGAACGGATGTAGTAACTTCCTGTTTCCGCTAGTTCAAAGCATCAAGACTAGTCTTATTACTAATATGTGCCCTTAAAAAATCATCATTAGTGAAATCAAACCCTAATGAACCACTTAAAGTGGGTTGTAACTTGTAAGTACTCATCATACCATCACAAGATTTATCATTAAACCAACAATCACTATAAAACAAACCATTATTCCCATCCACAAACTCATAATTATCTTCCTCTTGTTTTAACCCAAAATTACCATCCATTCCCCATTCTTGGGTATAATCAAACCCTAGATTCAAACTATTACCACCATCCAAATGCATTGATCCATCCTTCATATACCCCCCTTGTGAACCCTCGATTCCCTCTCGATTCATCGATTCTAACCCTCGATCTTCAGGGTCTTTTCGATGAGGAAAATTGAGGATTGCGGAAGAACCATACATCGCTTTGGCTGCTTCATCGTAAGCTAAAGCTGCTTCAATGGCGGTAGAGAATGTACCGAGCCATAATCTTCTACTTCGTTTGGTTTGTTGATTAGTATTGTTGATGGGTTCACGAATTTCCGCTACCCATTTGCCCCAAGTTCTTTGCCGGACTCCTCGGAAGGTGCAGTCGAGGTTTTGAGGACCGCCTTTACCAGGCATACACCCTTTTCTAGAACCTCTTGATGGACGCTTACGGAGTGTTTTTCGAGGTTCGTTAATGGCGGAATTAGCAAGTTGTTGATTGTGAATCTTCCATTTTTGTAAAATATCTGCTACTGAGTTATATCCGTTGTTTCTTCGCCTTCTTGCATTCATATATGCTCTGTATAAAACCATTCTTATTATTATTGGTTTATGTTAAGGAAGAATAAATAAACATTTCCTAGTCACCTGTTCGAGGTATTCATTCGAGTCATTGAACAGATTTAAGATTAAATCTTATGTGTATTATGATTGTAATTTTATTATAAATGTCGGTTTAAGATATAAAGTTTTGTTATAAGGTTGGATAATTATCTATGTAGGTTTTGTGCACTATAACCTAATTCGCTAGAAAATTCGTTTTTCAGAATTTGAGATTCGCTAAAAATGGTTAAACGTAGCTTTAAACAAAATTCATTTTTTTAGAAAATTAGCGAAAATTAGCGAATCATACAATACTGCAATATATGATACATTGACAAAATTTTGTGGATTTATTTGAGTCTTATTGTGTACTCTAGTGTGAAGTGTCATTGTATTATGCATAGCGAAGTAAGAGCCTTTTGGTATTCAGAAGGTCTTCTTAGAGACCGTCTATGTCAAAGACGGCTCTCTCAACAGCTCAGCATAAGACTGATGACTAATCAGTTACTTATTGTGCAAAATGGGTTGATTCATATTTATCCGTCTATACTATAGACGGTCTATAACAAGAATTTGTGTTTGGTATTATGCATAGCAAATTAGGTATAAGAGTCATAACGTGTCACATGATTCGCAATCATGAATTGAAAATAGCGAATTATGACCGCTTTTGGACAAATTAGAGCGACTCATGAATTTCAAGAAGCGAATTAACTAGCGAATTACGTTACACTGCTCTTGAGCTGAAATGTAGCAATTTCAATGTGCATACTATATTCGATCATTATTTTTAATTTAAAAAAACAAAAATTAGGCATATAAAATTAATAGAAAAATAGACTAACCTCTCTGAAGTCTGGGACTCCATTTTTGTTGATGAAAAATAAAAATGATTGCAACCTACTAATATTTTCCTTTATTTAAAGAGTCACTTATAAAAAAAAATAAAAAATAAAAAAAGGTTAGGAAGGTCGTCTTTGAATAAGAAGCAAAAGCCAGAAATAAAAAGTGGCTGAAAAACGGTATTTATAGAAATTGTGGGGGCAACACGTTTAAGAATATTATAAACAATGGTGTCTATTTAGATCATCTGCAGTGGCAGATTGAGCGTGATGTCATTGAGGTCAGATAATATTACTAAATTTGAAATTTTGACTTTTTCACGTGGAAGATATTAAGTTCATGTGATTACCTTGAGCTTTCAACTTTTCTATGTGGTGGAAAAAATGTTAAATATTTGATTAAGTTAAGATGATCGTCTATTTTCTAAAAAAAAATCATTATGCTCAGGAACAAAAATACTTGACTTGGATATACCATGTGGAAAAGTTGAAAGTTTAAGGTCACCACGTGGATTAAAATAAAAAGTTTGTCTATCATGTGGAAAAGTCGATAATTCAGTGTTATCACGTGGAATTTCTCAAAAATAAAATCAAATATTACATGTAAATATACATTAAATGATTTTATTAGTGTATTGTCTTTTGCATATGTGATCAAGGAACAAAACCTAGTAGGCACTTTTTACTTGAAGTAATGTCACTTTTTTTTTTTTTTTTTTTTTTTTCTGAATCCACCACGGATGTTCAAGTGAATATAAGACGTAATATGTTAACTCAATTTAACTTCAATTCTTAAATATATATTTTTTAACAATTTAATTATATTTTTATATGCAATTCGAATAAATTGTATTTAATTTCGAATAATCGAGTCAATTTTAGAAAAACAAATATTATAAGGAAATTTAGTTAGTAGTAATAATAATAATACTATGATAAAGTTTCGTGGCGGTTATTGTGGGGTTTCGCAGGACACTGTAGTCTCTTCATAAATGGACACCTCATCCTGCTCACGTGTTTTGAAAGAATCCTTGGTTTAATTCTTCTATTGAAGCCTTGAAGAGACAAGGACAACTATTCTCTTTTGTTAAAACACACATTCATAAAATGATTAAGACTTCATTCGAATTATCGAGTTGATTTAGGATTATATGTTTCAGGTTGGTTTGATAAATTTAAATTCATTTTGAGTTCGGGTCAAGTCGGATTCGATTACAAGGTCGGGTAAATATCGGATCATCTGATCTGTTTTGAACACCTATGACTATGAGTGACTCTGTCTCAAAAAATTTTGGTCCTAATCCATCATAATAATATTATGAAAAAATTGATACTAATAATTTAATTTTTTACTTATCCGCTGGGAATAATCTCATCTTTAGATTATTTTTTAATATTCCAACCTTTACCCTTAGTTTGCTAGCAGTATAACTTTTTATTTTATAATAATTCAACCTTTGTCTCTAGTTTTCTATCAGCATACCCTATTAGTATGTTAATAGCAAACTAAATGTAAAGGTTTGATTATCAAAAAATAATTTAAAGGTGCAAACACAGCGATGAGTAAAAGATTAAATAATTAATATCAATTTTTCTTAATTTATCTTATTTATAGTTTTACATATTTAACTCTTTTTATCTCATCTGTATATTTCTTTTACTTTTTCATAAAGGATCAATTTACTAAAGTTTTTTTTTTTTTTTTTGCTAAATAGACAAATTTATTGGGACATATTATGTATATCTTCTATGGCTACCAAATTGAGTCATATGTTATGGATTGGACTCTTTAGGCTTCTTTGAGTCGTTCTTAACTCATATCATCTTTCAAAGCTGACGACCTTCTTCGCGCGTCACTATCTCTATTTTTGCGTATTTATGCTCTCAAATTTTCATTTAACACCTTTTTTTTGGTAAGAATTGTAAAAAGAGTTTTTAATAAATTAAATTAATTAAATATTTATCATTAAATGATCAATAATTATTACTCCCTCCTATTCACACAAAAGGGAACATTTGAGTTGGGCACGGTTTTTAAGAGTGGAATGGTGGAGTATTTTAATTGATTAAATTAATTGTAAAGGTAGCAGTTGGGTATTGAAAGTAGTACAAGTGGGGGTAGTTGGATATTTTAATTAATTAAATTAATTATAAAGATGAGAGTAAAAATAGAAATGGAACATTTTGTGTGAATTGGCCTAAAATAGAAATGTCCCCTTTTGTGTGAATAGGAGGGAGTATTTAATAATATATCACTTTGATATTATAATTGTATCTTATTATACATTAAAAAATAATTTTCGTTGAGTTTGTATGCTTTATATAGATTTGTGTCATCATGAGACAATTTTATATAAGAGTTCCTTATTTATATTTCATGTTCCGGCTGTAAGAGAACAATCAGCAATCTCCACAAAGATGAAGAGAATGCTTTTTAAGGTTAACAACGGGTATGAAATGGGGAGGTCTGAGTTGCGTTTCCGGCTATTTTACTGTGTTTTCCTGCACAAGGTAACAAGGTACTGAGGTGGTTGTTGTTCAAGCTTGTAAGAAAATAGAGTTATCTTGCTAAGAGAATATTTAGTATGAGTTTCAGTATAAAGAGATACGTTACCTGAACTTGGTGATGCATACCATCGTGTATTTATAGTGGTGGGCCTTAGAAGAGGTTCCCAAAACCCCAATGGCCGTTTTGGCTTTTACCTTGAATGAAATCTTTTAGAGATCAGTAGAGAGAGAAATAGAGTATCTCATAAGCTTTTCGTGGTATTTGTTGATTTCCTGATATTTGTACCACGGTCCCCACTCTCTGTCTTTTAGTACATTTACCTAGGTAGGGTATAAGGTAGATGTGCTCCCTTGCCCTTTATAAGTGTTGACAACTTTGCAGAGTACAACTGCAGTCGTCTCATGTCACGTCATTGTATCAGTTGCTATCATTTTGCAGAATTGACCATCCTACAGGCATTTGCGTTCCTCTGTTATTTTGCAGGGTTAACCATCCTGCAGACTGCAGGTATTTATGTTCTTTTATCATTTTACAAAGTTAATCATCTTACAGGTATTTAAATTATTTCTCTTTTAAAATCTTGGGATTAGGATTATATGTTCCAATACATACATTTCATATATCATACTATAAAATTTAAAAGAGTTAACATTACATTAATTGAACTTGGACAATCGAGATGTTTCCTTAAGAAAATCTAGAAGCTCACACAATATATTTTATATGACTTGGGCCAAGTCACTTGGCCACCAAAAATATCTTGTAATAAAGTATTTTAATATTCCATTATTTTATTTAAGGTATTTAATTTAGAACATAATTATCAATTATTAGTATAGAAACTCGTACAATGCACGATTTATGAGTATAAAATATATAAACATATAATTTCAAAAAATAATGCAAGCATATATTATCGTGATTAAATTTATCGAATACATGATTTTTTAAAGCAAAAATTATATATTGATTTTTTTAAAACTTATTTATCGAATATATCACTTTTTATTCAATCAAATATATCAAATTCTAGGTTAGATATATAAAATAGCTTTAATAAATTAATTAAATACTGAACCTAATTTAGTCTCAATGTTAACAAAATCAGATTCTAAATTAGGTAAATATTGTCATGTAAACAACTATCATTCTCTATAATAAATTCATATTTATCAAGGTTTCCTAATGATGACACTTGTCATTTTCCAACACTTTTATTAATATGTATAATTTGAACGAGAAACAATACATAAAACTTGAAAGTAAAGAGAAATAACTCATATAATTTTTTTATTTCCATTATTACAACATCTTACATTAGACAATAACCAAGGGGTGGGTAAAAATGCACCAAAATTTATACCAAATCTCAGCATACGCAAGGAAGAAAATAAGCTCCGTATGAATTACTAAACAAGGAGATCCCAAATATACACCCACCAAGATCTTAAAATGGTGCTACTTCTAAAAATACATCATCTAAGATCGATAACTGAATCGAGCCATCCAAATTTGACGGTAAACCCATTCGTTTGCCTGAAATCCTTTACATTTGTGCCCTGCTCGGTTTTTTCCCGGGCACACAACATACTCTAGTTTCGTAGATTTGGAGTACCTTAGCCAAACAAATCCTTGAACAAATTCGGATTTTGACTAGTAGGGGTAACACCCATCTGCCTAACCAAGGCATCCTTTTGCAATGCATCCTTCAGATTAAAGCCCTTGCTTCCTTGTGATTGTAGGGCATCACCATTTTTATTGGTGGACCCAAATAGAAGCTCACTATCTTTACTAGTATCTACAAAGCCAGGTTGCGTGTTCATCGAAACATCTCCATAGAGTGACATAAGATCGGACTCTTTGGTAGAACTGACGAAGCTAGAATTATATGTAGTTGTAGATGACGCACCGGGATTTTGCTCTAGAAGGCCTTCCAACTGTGTAAAAGGATCAATTACTGCACTACTTGTGTTATCAGGCTCACCCAAATCGAGCAAATCAGGTGGAGGAGGCGCTCGTGGTGGCACCTCGGCCACAGCTTTTGTTTCTTGGGATTTCTCAGCACGACTGGATGCTTTCGTAGATTTATAGCTACTTGAAGACGGCTGTTTCTCTGCCTTTGAAGTACTACCAAATAGTGAAGCAGCAAGTTTCTGTTTCTCCGGATCGATTTCCACTTGCTGTTTTTTGTAGTTATAAGAAATATCCTGAGGTTTTGAGCTTACAGTACCCACATCACGTTGCGAAACACCATTAGCATTCTGAGAAGAGCTTGAAGTAGAAGGCGTTGAAGAATAATTCGGCCTTCCCCATTTCTTTTGGACCCCATCAAGCCGTAGCTTGATCTCATTTGATTCAGCATCAGAAGATGGTCTTACTGATGCAAAATGGTGATTTTCTCTAGAATAAGATGGCTCTGGCACAGAGACAAGTTCTGTTGAAGGCACATGTGAAACCGGATTAGGCTTTGGCTGCTCGACAGGCTTTGGATACTCGTAAGCCTCAAATCTAAGTCCATGAGTGGATGGCGCATTTTGAGTTTGGCTTAAAAAGTTGCTGATACTTGGTATTCCAGAACGTTGATTTTCAGACACGTAAGGTTGAGCCCCATTTTCTATAGCTTGTTGCACATAGCCATTAAGGAATGAGAGGTCTTTGTCAGCCTGCACGTATACTAACAAATGTTAAAATACATGGATAGACTGACGGAAGTACAAAGAAAAATTTTTTTCTAAGAGATCAAAGACGAAAAGGGAAGACCATATATAAACAACATTTAAAAGCGAGGAAAAAAAACCTGATAACAAAACCCCAGTAGATAAAGTCAAAACACAGCCGATCTTTTCTACCTTTTTCAATACAAAAGAGTGTTTCGCAAACGTAACTTGTAAACCCAGGTTGGCAGATTCAGCACCGGAATTAGTTTAATTACGCAGAATTTTAAAATATTATTTATATGATCCAGATATACATGTAATGATAAGCAGATTCCAGAATTTTATGCTTCATCATGTTCAACATGAGAATAAAGATTCTATCTTTGACCTGTAGTTCTTTAACTGATATACGGGGCACAAAAAAAAAAAAAAGTAATAAAAAATTGAGTGACTCAAAGACAGAGTTTGAAGCAAGCTAAGCATGGCACACTTAGTAGGATTCCATCTCGCACCAGGTCAAAAGTTCGAATCTCATCACGAGTTAGGCAGCCTAAAGTTTATTCAACTTTTTTGACAAACTACAAGTAAAGGAGCGGAGAGTTGGAGTAAATTACCTCAATGTCCTCACAGCTTGCATCAAAAGGCAGTATGCTTTCAGCAACTTGAGCATCCAAACCAATGACTGCCTGCAGTTCATATGCACGCTGCTGCAAATCTGTGGAATGCGATGCTGACAGCTCTTCAAGTAGTGACTGACACTGAAGGCAGGCCAAAAATTTTGCAAAGTAGAGTTAGCATTCTTTACTGTTATTATTAGTATAAAAAATGAATGAACAAACAATATTAATAGTTGAACTAGAATAGCAAAGTTTCTTTCTTCATAGAATAATCAACATATTGCCTCCAGAAGCTTTAATAGCACAAAACTCATAATTAGAAGCGATATGAGAATATATGAAGTTACTTCTTCGGTTCCTCCTTCAAGATCAAGCCTGAAAATCACTATTTCTGGACTGGACGTCCAAAGTTAAATTAACATCCTCTTTTCATTATAGTAAAAGTTAATAAGTCGATGCTCTCAACATTATTTCTCTTTTTCCTCTTCATGACTCCATCAAATGAGCTACTTTCTCTCTTCCAAAAGACTCGATTTTGTTTTCATTCAAAACTCACTTGCAATTAGTTCATACATATTTACAGTCAATTACTATTCTTAAGCCCGTGCCAAAGTAAACTTAATAGAGATGAAGGGTGTAGTGGTGTACAATTGTCATGGAACTTGACAGGTCGTACAGGAAGGATATTCTTTCCAAGGCTATAGAACTAAACTTTTGGGACATCAAAGTATTCATCTAAATTTAAAACCCAGCAACCTGTTAAAACTGAAAATATGAAACAATAGGATTACCTCAGGAAGCATGTCCACTTTTCTCCCTGCTGCTTTTTCAAATGCGTAGATCTTCATAATAGCTGTAAGTGCATAAGCCTTCAAAATGGAAACATGTTATTCAAGTAAAAATCACCAGTAGTAATTATAACCATTAGCTCCAATTTACAAATACATTAAATTTTGAGATGGCATCATAAACTATCGAAACATCACCTAGCAACTGGGGAAGGGGTGCTGCTATACATCTGGACAGTCCGATATGATATGAGCAGCAGCATCACACTTGTTCAAAATAGGTTCAAACGCATACAAGGAAACAGCTAAACTTAAAACTGCAATCCTAGTAAGATGCACTTACAGAAGGATTTTCTCAATCAAGAAATAGGTAATTCCAGTATTTAACTAACTAAAGCTCATAATTAATGAGTGGATGAGAAATAAGATCAAAGATCAAAATATCAACAAGCACCTTTTGAAACCCTAATTATATTTCTTTTTCTTTCTCTTTTTCATATCGCTCGTTCTTGGTATTTATTTGAAAATTTCAGTGTTACACAGAAAAGCAAAACTGAAGGTAACCTGCTTGGTCATAAAAGGCGTGAGGCACCCTAAGGCGTTAAGGCCTAAGGGTCCCAAGAGCATAGGCTCGAATTCGGGTGTGAGACTTTCAAATACCCTAGGGAAAATTATAAGAAAAGCTTATCTTAAATGGAACCCTGTTCAAGAGAAATTATGGGAAAATATATAGTTAGATGAATCAATTTAATAGTAAAGGATGTCAAAACCTACAATATCTGCACCATAGAAACCAACTACTCCATCCATGAAATCATTTAAACCTAGTGGAACTTGATAAACCCTCAAATCAGGTACTGATCCAGTGACCCAATGCACACAATCATTAAGAAACAATGAAGTGACAGTCGCATTCGTGGCACCCTAAAGCACTAAACCAGGCTAAAGTTTGGATTTTTGAATATATAGTATTACTTTCAGTCAAAACACATGATTCCAAAACAACCCTTGTGAGCTCAAAACTGAGGATTTCTAAATGAAATGCTATTAAGGCATGTGTTGCCATGACACGTCAATCTTCAAAATGTATCTAGCACTGCAGAAAGTCAGGTGAAAAACAAATCTGTTTTATAGAGAATGCATCTATTCATATTCAGTCAAAACAATCCATTTTCTTCATACAGATTCTGTTATGTATTAGATTAGATCACATTGTTTTAGATTTAAACAGATCTAAGTTCAACAGTCACAACCGTGATTCCAAAACACACTTGTGAACTAAAATATTTGGATTCCTAAACAAAATGGTTTTTAGGCATTGATGTGTTGTCATGAAACCTTAATCTCCATGCCAACATTGCAGAAAATCAAGACAAAAACAGTTCTTATATAAAGAGAATTCATGTATTCACCAAACACGGGGGAAAAAAGAGCCATAATCATGAAAGGTATTGGTAATGGAAGGAGACGAAAGAATTACAAAGCAAGCTTATTTAGTACCTTGACTGTGTCATCAGTTGAATAAGCTTCTGCTACATCACAAAGCTTGCCAGTAATGTATGAAGCAGAATATTTCCCATAAGCAGTTCCATACTCACCCAATACCCAACAAATAACCTGTTATAGAATAATACAATAAATTTAAAAAGAGAACCAAAGAAAAAAAAAAGGTCAGTAGGTGTGCAAGGAATAACATTGCACCTAAGTGTTTTTTGTCATTTAATTTTGCACCTTTTGAATACATCACAATCATTGTTCCTTTTTATCATTAAGATTAGAATCGGCTAAATAAAGTTTAGCACAGTGCAGTTTATTCCCTCAGGTGTAGCATATATACCAGGAGTCCAGGACTAGGCGTTAAGTAAATTTTACATAGCCACTTTTCATAGTGTCCCCTCTCTGGAATAACAAAGTACAAATTAAAAGGCACAGATTGCGTATGCAAAGCAGAAGCATTGACTAAAGCTTACTTGAAGGAATGTAGACGGCAACTTTGGCTCACCAATAATTTGCAAATATGACTCAACCTGAAAATCCAAAACACGCCAAAAATGTAAGTTATCCATTAGAAACCTGTATAATTCATAAAGCACGTGAAAAAAAATCCTATCAATACAAAATTTCACCAAAAGCAGAAGCAATTTTGTGAATCTATATAATCATCTTGAACCATTCAATGGATCTAACGTTTGAGCCAACAAACGTTGAAGTCTAGAATAAAACAACATGATAATTGTCATAATTTGTCATAATGTTATTTGGTTTCAACTCAGTTTTCAAGAAAGAATTTGGCTAAATGAACTATAAACTATTTATTTATATAGCATCTCTGATCCACATAAATGAACAAGACCCTAATACATCCAACAGAAATACACATGATATTGTCATATTTGTAAATCAGTATCTTAGAAGTACAACATACTACGGAGAACATAAATGTGAGAATGGTCTTCTGCTATTGAAAGAAAGAAGCAAAGGATCCCATCATACAAAAGAAGAAGCTTTAGCACTAGATATTGGTGATTGAGATAGATGAGAATAGAGTTTAAGAACAAGCATGTCAAAAAAAGGAAGAATAAAAAGCTAGGACAACAGAGCCAGAAAACCCTTTTTACAATTAGTGGTTCACATTTGGATTTTCAATACTACCCTTTGAACATAATCTATCCAGTATCCGACAAGTCCAACCATGTTAGTGATTCCTTCCAACTTATCCGAATCTAGCCTCAGTTATAAGTGAAAAAAATATAAAGCCTACAATACATGCTGCTTTAGTTTTTACTATTAATTTCCTCAATTAATTTCAAAAAATCCATTAACAAGCATAAAGCATAAATAGAGTCATAAAATTCAAGCATGCTTCTTTGCTAAATATTTAGGATAAATATCTGGTACATTAAATTAGAAATAGACCCAAACAGAAATAGGACTGTTGCGATCCATATTGAAAGTAGAATTTAAAAACCATAACCAAGTTTATCAAAGAAGTTACCACATCACTCTCGTCACTTTGATTGCGACCGTTACCGCATTTTTACACTATGGTCAAAGGGATTCAAAATCTACACTTGGATCAATATTTAATGTACCAAAAATAAAAAGAAACCTTTCAAATGGATGGACCTAGACTGGGGCTGATTAGTCCAGATATTTTTGAGTCTTTTCATAAGGAAAGACTTTTTTGATGAGGAAATACGTCATGCATCAATGGGATAAGGGATCCCAAGAAGCAAATATAGATAGCTACAATATTATATTTCCATTACTTCTACAGAAATCATCAAAAGAGCAATGGTTAAATCCATGTGCCTTAGCCCAAAGTGATGCTAAAAAGACCACCTTCTCGCATAGCACCTCTACCTATAGAAATCGTCATTGAAAATTCACCTACTCCTTTCTAACCAAATAGATCATAGAATGGTAATGGACTAATCACCTACATATTTTCAAGATTTTAACTTAAGCAAGTTGCTACAGAGATAACACGGTATCATTGCCTAGAAATTTTCTTAATACAAAACTTTGTGTGATGTGTATTGTGAATTCTTCTAATGAATTATGCAAAAGAAGGACAAGAACTAAAGGTAAAATCAGCAATACAGAGAATTGGTTGTAGAAACCTACAGCAGATAATCTCAGCTGACCATCTACAATATCATCTTCCTCTCCAAATCCCTCTGCAATCAAACGCATTAAGTTGTGCACCACCTTGATGTTTACTAAATCACCTGCATGCTCAAAAACTTTGTTCATCGTCTGGAGAGAAAAAACAACAGTGAGAATTATTAGGTGTTGAATAAGTTGAAGGCACAAACTATATGAACAAGTGTGTACCTGAATAAACCATTGATTACTTGGGGCATATTGCTCAGCAAGTTCAACACACCGTGATGCAATTTCAGTCTTATAATGACTATCATTGATGTTTATCATATAATCAATCATACGATCAACAATTACTTCAACATTAGAGGACTTGGTCATCTTGTACAGTAATTCAAATGTTTTTCGCTTGAGGGAATCATCTGGATCCTGTAATTTTAGTCCAACAGACATTGAAATTAGGTAAAACAGTCTAGAGAAGATGGTCCATTTGAAGTTTACGGTATCTTAAATGGCCTTAATGAAGTGTTGAAACATAAAACCCGCAATTGCCAACACACACTAATACATATAAATTTGTGTGGAAACATAGACGACACAGCAGCACCAAGGTAACATTTACACTAAGATGACTTCAGATAACAAAGTAATTCATAAACATCAGCGTGCTACAATTGAAGGTGCAGCACACAGGCAGCTTGAAGCACAGGCTGTAAGGAAACATGTCTTCACATGGCCCAGTGGTGACCTAGCTTAAAACCAGTGCAAAAAAAAGGTTTTAAAACATGTGGGCCACGAGTGAAGTTTGACGAGATCCTTAACAAGCATTTAATGCATAGAACCTTTTTCGTAAAGAAAATGACAAATGTAATGAGCTACAAATAATCTCAAGCAAATAATATTATTAAAAGAATGGAAAACAATTACTTTTATATTTAGCACTGAACAAATATCCCTGATTGATATAAATGCTAAAACCCCTTTTCTCTTTTTCGTTGTCACGGCCATATCGTGTCTTTTTCTTCCTTCAAATTCTGAATCACTTTGCTCCTCCTTCCCCCGAAAACTTACTTTGGTCAAAGGTTAGAGTTATGAGTTCAATTCTCCAAATAACTTCACGCACACTAGCCAATCATCGAGTTTCAACCTCCCCAAGAATTGTAATCATCTCCACGCTCCTATGCAAAACCCCCTATGAGCTTAGTGGAGACAACAATTAAACTGAACTATGTTCGTTTTTCAAGATAAGAGGCATTGGATACAGAGATGTAAATTATGCATAGGAAAGAAATGAAGTATGGAAGCTTTTAAATCTAGACAACTCCAACAACTGAGTAAATGAGAGTATGAGTCACATATAGGGATAATAAACATGGTACAATATCTGAGAAATGATCAAAGCAGCTCATCTGTCATCGACAAAGCCAGCCACAGCAGTGACCACTTGTCAACAAAGTAAGAAGACTAACTTTATTCTGGTATTCAGGGCTAATTGGGGAAGGATCTAAAGCCCATAGTTAGAAATGTGATATTGTATCCAATATTATTGGTGCATCCAGTTTTTACAAAGAAACCTCCCCCAATGGCTGTAATCTGGTATTCATTTCTCCTCACAGCCCACTCGTCAATAAAAAATCCTTTCTCTTCTTACATCCCACTCGTCAATATAAATACGTATCAGGTGGTATTCTATTATAATGTTTCCCGTCATTAAGCGTACAGAAACTGTACAGAGAAAGTAAGTTTCAACCTCAATTTGTTTATTGGGTATGGAAACGGGAAATGGAAAAAATTTATCCCCCTTTCTTTTCCTCATAAGGGTTCAAATAATGAACTGGACCAAATCAGCTTCAAGATGATCAATTCACACGTGTAATTAGTGAAGAAGATAGCATCAATAGAGGTAATCAAGCATCGATTCATATGACTAACTTTAAAGTTGAAATTTGAATCCAGTAAAGCAGAAACTTTGTCGCCTCTTATAAATAGGATTACAATTAGCTTATGTATCTTATTTTATATTATGCATCAATGAAAAAAAAGATTCTCTTTTTGGGTCACATTAGAGTTTCATTTATCTATAATGTGTAGTTAATAAGCTTAATCATTATCAGCCTGAGTGCCAAATTTCTTCTTAAGTAAATATCTTTATTTGCTTGATCATCATTCAAAACCCCACAAAAAACAGTCCTTTTATTCAATCCTGAGCTCTTGACATCATCAATTTAGTCTTCATCAAGACAGCTCCAATGATCTCCAGCAACTGCCTAGTAGACTACTTTTAGAGAAATAAATAGCTTTGTTCTAAACAACAAATTCAGGACCCGGTTTCTCACTGATTACATTCAATCAGTAAAAAAATGGCGGAAATAAAAAAATTTATTCGAAGATAAAGTGACCAGTCTTTGAAAAATGTTCTCACCTCCAAGCAATCTATCACTGCCAACTGATGTTGTTCTGCAACTTCTGGACTTAGCTTGATCAGTCGTCCAAGTGCATCAATGCCCATATATTTCAAATTATGACTATCACTCTGTTCAGTAAGTTAGAGAATTTGAAAAGATCATGAAATACAAAATGGTCATTAATATAAATTTCAATTAATATCATGTCAGACAATATACCTTCAGAAACTTTGATATTGCATCAGCTGCAGCTTCCAATAATTTTGCACTGGGATGTATGACAGATGCACAGCAGACACATTCATAGAGAACAGCATTTCCAATGTTGCTAGATGCGTCAGCCTTCCTAATTAAATCACCCAGAACAGTGTACATCTGTTCACTCGCGTGCTTATCACCACTACCCAGCAATGCCAGAATTTTTAACAATCTAATCTGTACAATTGAAGTAAAATAAATAAAGCCATCAGAAAGATTCCAATGGCTTTTTGCCAAAAATAGTCTGTTGATAAAAGTGACCACAAACTAGCTAAAAACTAAAAGCACCAAAAAAAATTGAAATGAAATAATTGAAATGTCACAATGAGCCAAGCAAACCAAGCCGGAACATTAACTAATAGGTAAGAAGGTAGCTCAAACTGGGCTGTTCAATACCTTACAGAAACCAAAGCTTAATTCAGTTTGTAACACTAAAGGAACCAACCATAGCACTCCATAACTGAATAGAAGAAGTTGACTTTGGCTTTATCAACATACCAATACCCCTTGACCACATGTTGATTTACTCATATAAAGACCAATGTCCTTACATGAGACAATTGAATTTGTCTAAGTGTATAATATCTAAAAATCGACAAGAGTGACTAATCTATAGATAAAATCATTTATGATCAAATCAAAGTGTAAAAACAAGGTTGCATCGCATCGCTCGTCTTGTCAAAGTTCTTCAAAAAACGAACCAATATTTTCCGCTTTGTAAAGATCTAAACCCCCCATTTCGGACCCTTTTAAGGGATATCTCATGCTTGCAGTTGATATTTGGTACTACGATAACCACATCACTCCCATTACCGCATCACCATGTTGTTACCATTATCACGATAGTTACCATACTTTTAAAACAGTTGCACTTGATCACATTCATGCATTACCATATTTTTGAACAGTTGTGACTTGTTACCGCATCACTATGAATAAACTTATTGACAATAAAGTTTGCCGATCACATAGCCACTCTTCTATCCTCTCGAGAGTAAACCAACCAACTTTTGATCTGGCTCTAACATTATGCTAATAAGGACCCTACCATCAGTCCTTAACCTTGGAGTTATGGAGTTGTATCACAGCTCCAAAAAAGCATTCAAAGTGAAATTATCAACATGCTGTGAAGCCCATAATTTTAAAAAGTGCACCTAAGGTGTACCTACACGCAACCAAACTCTAATCTAGCTTTGGAAATGCTGAGAATTTTTCCATCAGTTCAAATCCTTGGACATGTAACCCAGCTACATAAAAGCATTCAAAGTGAGATCATTAACAGGTATTAGTTTGAGATATCCTTAACTTAAAGAAGTGCACTCTCTAGATCCTGCATTTCTTAGCTTTATTGCGCCTTAAGCACTTTGCTTTTTGCACTTCTCACTTTTTAGGCTTTTTGCCGCTTATAGTAGAATAGTTCAAAAACTTGGATGATGGCGCAGTTGCAGTATCAGTCATGAAACAACTTTTAAGGTCATGCTAATGATTTCGCAGCCCATATCTTGGTCGCGCTAAAGTCAAAAACTTAGTAATACCGTTATGATGTGGTGATGAGGACAATATACCAAACAAATTATATATATGAAGGATACAATTATGAGCTAATTAGAAAACTTAGGAAACAATGAATCCAAACCCACTCAGTATTTAGATTCGGCAAATCATGCGATACAACAATAACTCCAAAGCTTTCCAACGTATGGAGTCGATTATATGAACTAAAACAAATGTAATGGCGACAATGAAGAAAAAAGAAAACCAACATGGTATTCATTGATTTGAAAAAAGCA
This sequence comes from Amaranthus palmeri, assembly GCA_019776075.1. NCBI lineage: Eukaryota > Viridiplantae > Streptophyta > Magnoliopsida > Caryophyllales > Amaranthaceae > Amaranthus > Amaranthus palmeri. The sequence continues at coordinate 367,511 of JAAKBH010000335.1, forward strand.
TACGACAAGTTACCTAGAGGGTTTGTCGAACGCCATTACACCTAACAATATAGATCTCAGTGTTGGGCTTTTAGACGAGATCATAGTAGGAAGATAAGAATATAGGATATACGAATGGTTCGATGGATGGGTAATCATACCTTGAGAGATACAATTCAAAACGATTATATAAAAAAGGGTTTATGACTAGTAAATATTGAGGAAAAGATGAAAGAGAATCATTTACGATGGTTTGGACAAGTGCAAAGTCAAGGTATTAGCGAATTGGTCAGGAAGATAGAAATTTGAAACCAAGAGGAGTTAAAAAGAGGGCAAGGAAAACCGAAAACGGCCTAGAGGCAATGGTGGAGCTTTAGTACAACCCTTTGCTGAAAATTTTTGGGTCATTTTATAAAACCAAAATATTGTCTAATATGCTCAATGAAAATATGTGGATTAGCGATTGACAACATAATTATTAAGCAAGAGTTTGAGAGTTTGAATCTTAACCCCTCCTCTAACTTTCGAGTCAACACCAAACTAAAATGAAATAGGATAGGATTAAGATTTAAAAGTTGAGATGGAAATAAATCGAAATAATTGGAGAAGATAGATCCATATGGACGTCTGGACGACCGCTAAAAATCATCTATTGGTTTACGTAACTGACCCAATTGTTTTAGGATTAAAGCTTTGTCATTCATGTCTTGTTGTATTAAGTAGCATACTTGATGAGTCTTGATATATGTTCATAGGATCAATATGATGATCCAAAATTGAATATCTTATGCTTTTAAGCAGCCGTTAAAGTCTAAATGCACATCAACAACATGCTGATATGAGCTCTAAGCGAAGCATACAGAACCTGTAAGTAAGCAAAACTGGACGAATAGAAGAAACAGCACAAATTACTGAACCTTGCCACCAAACTGCTCCAAAGAACTTTGTACTAGATGCTAAATGCGGAATGCCCAAATTAACTAAAGGGAAAAGTAGATTAACAGATAGAGGAACCCAATCTCATGAACTACTTAACTGACTCACCACTTTCTCAATCATTCAAATCAACTCATCAGGTAATCAATCTTCTCCCTCCCTCTTATATATCTTATTCTGTCAAGACTCCCACTTCTGTACTAAACCCGGTTAAACTTTAATCCCTAGAATCTCCTCACTCCTTCACTACATTATCACTTCTCATTTACTTCTACATTCCTTTTTTACTAGATGGAAGAGACTAGATAGCTGGAGGATTGTCAAATATCTTAAATCTTACGTTTCAAATCCATAAACATTGACCATCAAACAAGTTCACCAAGTTGTCCAGCATATCCTGGTACAAATAGTAGTTTCTAAAATAGCACAAGGGCTTCATCAGTCATCACCTACTCCTATGAGGCTATGACCTTTGGCATCTCACTTAAAATTTGTGGCCACACAGGGTTTTCTAAAGTCATGTTTAAGAGTTGGCCAATGCTAAACAAAACAAAAGTAATACAGTTACAGCTCTTTCCTCATAGAAGAACATTAATCAGAATTAAAAAGTACCTGAATAAATGGAGCGGGCATCTGATGATAATCATAGCTTTTGGGCAATCTCCTTTCCGCTACTTGTTTTAGGATACTCACAAAGCTTCCAACTAAATCCTTATAGGAATTTGCATCAATCTTAATCAGATCAAATAGAGGACAAAGTGCAGCACCCATGACGGAAGGATCATTATCAGAAAGCTTCTGCAGAAAATAAAACAAAACATTAAGGGACTTAATATTGCACAAAAAAGGTTACAAATAGCAAGAAAACAGCTGACAAACATCATGGAGGAGTGCAGTCATCTAAAGAGCACAAGCATCATCGGACACATGATTACCTCAATGAAGGCTATTCATCAAATTTACCAATACATCATTTCCAGAAATAAAATAATACCTACCAAAAACTGAAAATAAATTGAACATGAAACCAAAACCAGGAATCACATAGCATCCTTTAAACTACCTTCTCAACAATGTACATATCAAAAACCCACAATATAACATTAAATAATGCAAAAACTGTAACAGAGATAATTTAGCACCAACTAAAATCTTCATCAAGCATTGTAATTCAAAACCGAATTATTTACACAATGTAGGAATAGAGCTCAAATCAAATTTTTTTTTACAATTGTACCTTTCGGAAATTGGAGACGAGATGAGAAACAGATGAAGGAGACTGCTGAAAAAAGCGATGCAAAGCCATAACAGCCTTCTTCTTAACAGCCTCTTTAGGATGATTAAGCAAGTCAACAACTTGAGGCAAAACAGCAGGAATAGTCTCCTCATTAATCAATCGACAAACAGCATTCAAAGCAGCAGAAACAACAAGATAATTATCAGATTTCAAGTCTTTTTGGATAGTATTAACAATGAGGATGATAAGATCATGATCATCATTGAGAAAAAGAGTAACAGCTAAGTAACCAGTTCGTTTAAGGAGTATATTATCATCATGAGTCATTTTAACAGCATGAATGTATCCAAATGAAGCATCATGACCTAACATCTCTACATAAACAAGACGAATAATGAACTCTTTCATCTTCCTTTTAGGAATATCCGGTTCGATGATTCGACGTTTTAGGGTTTCGATCTCATGAAGAACGATGCGGTCTTCTTCAGACCTAGATCGAGCTTCACCGATTGATTTGACGAGATCTAGAAATTCTTTCGATTGTCCGAAACCTCCTTGTGAGCCCATTGCGAGCTCCCTTCCAATGGTCTTCAACTGCTCCATTTTTTCTGAGTAAAGCTATGGCTATGGCTATGGCTATGGCTATGGCTGTGAGGAAGATCTGGTGAAATTGGACTCTACAAGAGAGGGGTTGTACACTTGTACTATGTACAAATTCCAATTTGTGTAGAAATCTTTGATTGTGGTGTTTTTCATGTGTTATTATTTCGTCCGTTTTGAAATATTTGCTACATTTTTATTATGTATACTATTTATTGTTAAAACTTATTTTAGGTGTCTCATTTACTCTTAAGAAACTATTCATCTGTCACTCTTAAATTGCATTTTATTATTAATTTATAAGTTAAAACATAGTCATGTTGAATCTTATTTGATTCGTTTTGAGGTAAAGATTATAAATAATTTAATATCAACTTTTTATAATTTTTATAATATATAATTCGATATATTAAGGATCGAATAAGTGCATTGGATAGAGTGCATAAAGTAAATGGGACACTTAAGATGAATAGGAGGAAGTATTTTATATATTGCGACTAATGTATGTGTAAGTAAAAATATAGTCAAATAGAATCTTGTTTGAATCATCTAATCGCATAGTTTTACGGTATTAACTTCTTATAATTTTAAAATTTGTATAATTTAGGATATAAATAAACAAAATAACACATTAAAATGCGTAAAATAAGAAAAGTAGCAAGCATAATGGAACAAAATTCGTATTATTAGTGTGGAAGATGGAAACCAGTGGCTCATCCAGAACTTAAAATCATAAGTAGCACCAACGTTTTGAAGTAAAGAAAGTGTGATTCATGCTCTATTGTTGTCCTTCTCCTATTAGAAAAGGAACATAAGGGTCCCAATTGAAATGAAGAAGTTTTAATAAATAACGGTGGTTTGTGAAGTTAACAAATCACCCTTATGTAGTAGGATTTGATATGGTGGGAAGTTTGTGATTTTAATTTACCCTTTTGATTGTGTTTATTATTATTATTATTACTCCCTCCGTTCTTATATGTGTGTCCTATTTGAAGATTTCACACATATTAAGATAGTGGGAATCTTTGTTGATTGTGGGTATTATTTTATTATAATAGTGGTGTGAATTAATGATTGTATTGGTATTATGAGAGAGAAAATATAAATTAATTATTATAAATGGGATATTAGAAGAGAGAGGGGAATATTTTATTATAATAGTGGTGTGAATTAATGATTATATTGGTATTATGAGAGAGAAAATATAAATTAATTATTATAGATGAGATATTAGAAGAGAGAGGGGGTGAAAAGAGAGTATCAAAACTTTCCATTTTAGGAAATGGGACAAACATATGAAACTACCCGTTATAGTAATGTGGACAATCAAAAAAGAACGGAGGGAGTATTATTATTATTATTATTATTATTATTGTCTTTTTGTGGTGATTTACAAATCACGATTATTGATAAGGAATTATTGCAATTGAACCCTAATTAGCCATCTATCAATCATAGGGAGCTAATGTTGAATAGCAAAAGTTTTGATGATATACATTTTTTTTGTTTTTCATTATTCATTTGTTGGTTCGTTTGGTGACAAGTTGCGAGAATATTTAAATCATAGAATTATACGTTTTATGATCAGAGTATTATATGTTGAATCGCCATTAAAATCGTTCTTACATTGAATCAGTGGTAGAATCGTTAAAATCGCTTGAAATTGGTAGAATTGTTAATCCCATTATGATTCTACCGACCCTATTTTAAGTTAAAATGGGTCTATTTATCCTAGATTTTGAATTTATTTTCTTTGACCCAACCCCATTAAATTAAAAATCAGTAAGAAGGTGTTCTCTTCAACTTATTTTTTTGACTTATTACTTATTCTTATTGGAATCAGATCAGATCAGAACTATTCAGATCAGATCAGAAAGTTTCAGATCAGATCAGACCAGACCAGACCAGATCAGATCAGATCAGATTAGATCAGATCAGACCAGATCAAATCAGATCAGATCAGACCAGATCAGACCAGATCATATCAGACCATACCATTATTATTATTAATATTAATATTATTATTATTATTATTATTATTATTATTATTATTATTATTATTATTATTATTATTATTATTATTGTTGTTGTTGTTGTTGTTATTATTATTATTATTATTATTATTATTATTATTATTATTATTATTTTTATTTAAATTTATTATTATTATTATTACTCATTACTTATTATTATTAATTAATTAATTACTTAATTAATAAAACAATTATAAAATAAATATATAAATAATATTTTTAATAATATAAATAATGTAATAATAGTATATGTTAATTTATTTATTAATTAACAATATTTTTTAATTAATTAATGTTGATAATAATAATATAAATGGACTATTTAAATTATAAAATGTTAATGACATATTATTAATTTATGTTTTAATTAATTAATTAAAAAATTTATTAATTGAATTAATTCTGAATTAGATACTAATAGTAAGATAATATTATAAATGATAATATAATAATATAATAATAAAATAATAAAATAGATAATAATAATAAAAATAATAACAATAATACAAATAAAAATCATAATAAATAATAATAATAAAATAATAATAAGTAATAATAAAAAATAATAAATAATATAAAAACAATATAATAATATAATAATAATATAAATAATAATAATAAGAATATAAGAAATATAAAATACTAATAATAATAATAATAATAATAATAATATATTAATAATAATAATCATATAATACTAATAATAATTATTATTATTATTATTATTATTATTAGAATAATAATAATAATAATAATAATAATAATAATAATCATAATAATAATAATAATAATAATAATAATAATGATAATAATAATAATAATAATAATAATAATAATAATAATAATAATAATAATAATAATAACTTTATGAAATCAAATCAGACCAGATCAGATCAGACCAGATCAGACCAGATCAGATCAGACCAGATCAGACCAGATCAGAAAGATTCAGATCAGATCAGACTGAATCAGACCAGATCAGACCAGATCAGATCAGATCAGATCAGACCTTAGTAAATTCAGACCTTATCCAATCAGATCAGACGAAGAGAACATGCCCTAAGTCTCATGGGAGACGGCCTATTCTATAGACGGAATCTATGAAGGCCAGCCCAAAATATAACATAGTATATTTGGGGTTATAATAAATTATTTGAGGTTATAATAACTTATATTTGGGGTTATAGAATAGTATATTCGAGGTTATAATACCTTACATTTAAGATTATAACATAATATAATTGATATTATAATAAAAAAATCAGTTAAGGGAAATAGGCTGGCCCAATTTTATGGTCTATCCTATAGACCGTCTCTTGTGAGATTTTGTGATTAAAAATAACCTTTTCATTCTGAACATTTGCTCAAGAGCCCTATTTCCCTTCAAATTCAATCAATAGAATAAACTCTAACTCTAAGTGATCAAACTTCGCCCTATTTCCTTTTTTTTTTTTTGAGTAACTTCGCCCTATTTCCTTTGATACATCTCTAATTATGCTTGAGTAAAAAGTATATAAAAAGTTGATAATAATAAAATTTACAATAAGACAAATTAAATAAGATTCCATATGACTATGTTATAACTAATAGATTAAGAACAAATTACATAATAAGAGTGATCGATAAATATTGTTGAAAAACCAAATGGGACAAATAGAGCAAACTATATAGAACGCACGAATTTGTTAGCACAAAATATATAACAAAAATAGTTTCAAATAATAATGCAAGTATAAACTATCGTTATTAAATTTATCAAATACATGACTTTTTTAAATCAAAACATAATTACTAATGTTTTTTTAATTATTTACCCAATACAAAACTTTTTTCATTCAATTGAACATTTTTTTTAAAATGATTCAATTGAACATATTAACTCTTAAGTTAACTAAATAAAATTTAAACAAAAACTAAATAAAATTATTATAAGGAAATCATACAAATACGTTACCTAAATTTTGTCATCTAATCAAGTATTATCTACTTCATTTGATATAATCTTTTGATCTTATTTCCCATCCTAATATAAAACATGCATTAAGTTAAAATTTTTACCATATTTATTTTCTTACTTATTGACTATTGTTATATGTTTCTATTTATTCATTTACCATTTTTTAGTCATACTATTACTAAATAAAAATTAAAATCAGTATAAAATGTAATTATTTCATACCAATGATATATTATTTTCACTTGTCATGCCTCTTTAGAAGATTACACTTGAAATTTTCTAACACTTTTATCGTATTGTATGATTTAGTCATACTATTACTTCAGAAATATAATGAATTAACATAAAAAATATATTTTAAATACTTGCCTAATATTACTTTGAATTCATTTAGGAAAACAAAATTTCATGCATACGATCAATTATAGTCTTTTTATATTAATATTTTAATATTTAGAAAAATTTTGAGAAACTGTATTATTTCCAGTTTTTTTAATTAGTATTTAATGATATAATTATGATAAGAGGGAATATTTTAAAAGAAATTACAGCTGTATTACCTGTATTAAAGGAAAGTTGTAGCTGTAGATTTCAATTATTAAATTTTAATTTGTTTCCAAAAATTCTAATTAGCGAATCATTGCATAGAAACCACTAATAAAAATTTAGAGAAAAATGCTTGATGACAAATTTAAATTACAGTATGAGACGGTCTCGTAATAACATTCTTTTATATATGGGTTAAATAGCTGATTAGTACACAAATTCTTATCTTAATGTCATATTGAGAGACGGAATCGCATGAGAGTAACTCAATGACAAATTAAGAACTTAAGATGAGAATTAGTATTATCAAAGTTTTTTTTTTATATTTTAACAAAAAAATATAGTAAAACCAATTTTTACTTGAATTGGTGCAAGTCTTGTATGAGATCGTCTCACGATAAGACGGGCCCAGGCAAGCAACCTTAATCATTTATATTTAAAAAAATTCATTTAAAACTAAATCTACACAATTTTTTTTTTTCAATAAATTAAAATTGAGCCAGTTATATCAACCGATCTCACAGTTTTAATATACTCCATAATTTGTCTAAATTTAAACTAAATAATAAATCAAATCTTAAAAATTAAACTAAAAAATTAATTATCTCCAACCAAAACAAAATTCAATTTAAAAAAATCTTTTAAAATAATGTGAATCATCATATCCTGGAATTCGTGATATACCTAAAGACCTCCTAATAAGAGATGCATCTGATCCAATGGCTGCAATTGTTGATTGTATATATCCAGGAATTCGTGAAGGTTCAATTGATACTTCATACTTTCATGAAAGGGCGATTCTAGCACCAACAAATGAGATTGTTGATAATGTCAATGAACATGTATTGTCTCTTTTTCCCGGAGAAGAGAGGACGTACTTAAGTTCGGATTCAATAAGCAGAGCTGACAGTAACTATGATACCAACAATGATGCATTTTCTATTGAATTTCTCAATTCAATACGTGTTTCAGGTGTTCCAAACCATAGATTAGTGTTGAAGGTTGGGGCTCCGATAATGATGCTTTGAAATTTAGATCAGTCATCTGGATTATGCAATGGTACACGTTTATTGGTTGATCATCTAGGCGATCGTGTTATACAAGCACCTGTTATATCCGGATCTAACATTGGCTATAGGGTTTTCATCCCAAGAATTAAACTCACACCGTCAGATATCTCTAAAATCCCAGTTGCTCTTCAAAGAAGGCAAATTCCTGTGTCTTTATGTTTTGCAATGACGATCAATAAGAGTCAAGGACAATCACTATCTCAAGTTGGTTTATTCCTACCTAAACCCGTGTTCAGTCACGGCCAATTGTACGTTGCAGTTTCTAGAGTGACTAGCAGAAAAGGTCTTAAAATCATCATATGTGATAAGGATGGTAAAGTGTGTAGTCGCACTGATAATGTTGTATACAAGGAGGTGTTTCAAAACCTCTAGGTTGTTTTTTAGACTACAACTTTAAAATACACATCTTTGAAGTTTATTTATCTTTGGTTAACAATCATCGTTATATTTTGAGTAAATTAGAAAATGTCTTAGATATACTGCATAATATATATTTGACAATTTATAAAACTACAGAGTTCATTTATACATATAACTGTCAAAATTAACTTTTTATGCTGCGTAATATCCTTGACTTTTTTAATATCACATGTATTTAGTTATCGATGCTAATAGATACGTGCATTGCACGGGTTTCTACACTAGTACAATCTAATAAAAGAGCTGTAAAATTCTAAATGGCGGCCTCACAATATACGATGATTTGGCAAAAATCCATTGGCTACTTATTGCTTAAATGTATAAATGAATGTCAACTTATTTATGACTATATAATAAATTTGTTCTCTATAAATCTTCTCTTACAAGATTAATTAGTTCAGTTTATTATTACAATTTTTATGTATGTTTACATATTTACACATCCGTGCATTGCACGGGCATATCAACTAGTTAGTTAATATATCCCGTAAAACAAGGACTTTACACTCCAAATGTAGACTATTTGTCCATCTTAACTGCATTTTCATTTTGAATATTCCTCATAATTCCATATAAATATCAGTATTTATCAGTAATTAAGGTATTTCTGAAATCTAATTACTCTGCCTTCTCTAATCGCTCTCACATTTCACTCATTCTGCTTCACAGGTATTTTTGATTTCTCGTCCTCCTTTTTTTTTTCTTATTTTTATTGTTTTTTTTTTACTGTTATTATGCACTCAATATTATAAAAACGAATCGCTTAAAATAATTTTTCACAAAATTATTATAATTTTTATTCACAAAAAATTTATTATAATTTAATTTTTCGATTAGGGTTTAAGTTGACATTGCTTCACTCAATTTTTCATGTAATTCGCTTTTTAATTATCGATTCTTATTTTACCATAATTAAACCTTTTTTTTTTTACTATTTTTTCTCTGATTTTGACGAGAATTTGATTAATTGATTAATGATTAATGGATTTGTACTTGAATTGCTAAGTTTTGTTTTGAGAGGAGTATAGAAATTGTAGATAATAAGAATCGAACCTCGGTCTCGTAGAAGAAATCATCAATCATCGGACTAATATAAAATTCTCAATTTGAATCGATTCTCGAAAGTCTATTCGATTAAAAAAGAATTTGTTGGATCTTCAACACTTTATGACTGATTGAGTCATTGATTCAGAGTTTCAGACCAGTCAATCGTGCAGTTAATTTCTTTATTTGATTTCTGGTTTAGTAGAATTGAAATTTAGGTTTGTACAGTGACGTGAGTGAATAATTCTTACCTTTTTTAATCTAAAGAGTTGTTTTTGTTTATTTTCTAATTTAATTAGGTTTGCTTATTGGGTGTGTACTGTGTAATGATGTTTCAGTCATTAAGTTTAAATTATTTCAGTTTTGGAATTGATTTTTGTCAACTTTGTAATCATGGAAAGTGCGTTTCCTTATTTCTTACGTTATGATTTTTACTCTATTATTGGAGTGCTTCTATTTTGTTTGCTTTATACTTCTATCTATCTATTTTGTTTTTTTATTCATCCCTATGGGCAAACAGAAAGAGGGTATATTAAACTATTAATCCTCGCCTGTCACATGGGTTACTTTAAATTTGCGATTCACTTACATTTGTCCAAAAACGACCATAATTTGCTTTTTTTGATAATTTAATTTACAATTTGCTAGACGATTAGCTAACTATGTGATCCTGCTTCTACTTATTTTGTTTGTTTTTTTTGATTTTGGGTAGGCTAGAATATCCTTATGGGCTACGGAAAGAGGATAGTAAACTGTTAATCCTCTTTGTAGTCCTATCACAAGTGTGAAAGGGAAAACATTTGACTACTGTCATAAACCCATTAACGTTCATGTATTTGTTCCTTTGATACACATTGGTCGTTCACGCATTATATTCATAGAGTGACGGATTTTAGATGGGAGCCTATTATTGATGTTAGGATAATAAAATGATGTGTTAGTTTAATGACACTAATTGTTCTTTTAGGTCAACTTTAAGGTCTGCATGCTCCTCATCATCATATCCAATGTATACAATTGAAAGTATTTATACTCTTTGTTATCAAATATCAAATGAGTCAATGGTGTGCTATGTTGACTCTTATGTGAAAAAATATGTAAATAAGAGTCCAAATGCTACAATTTTTGCAATAATATTGATTATTTCAACATTGTCTGTGGTCTGTGGACCTTATATGGCACACAATTTTATTGTTTTGCTGACGGTATCATGAGGTGTATTTGCATTATATTGTAGCATCCAAGGTTATCTTTCTGAACAATATTAAATTCTAAAGTTATGACCAACCATTTGATACAGACTATGAGTAGTAATCATTCTTGATTTGTGAACATGCTTAGTGGACTAGTGGAGCATTCACACATGTATTATAAGATATATTTGCTGGACAGAATCAGCACCAAATATGATATGTTCATAATATTCTAAAATCCTTAAACCAAACTTGTTCTGGTCTCTAAAGTTGAAGACGCCGAGTACGTGCCCTAAACCATCGGTTGTTGTCTTTACTAGAATTTTTGTTTGCGTTTTTATGATTATTTTTTATCTTTCGTTGGTTTAGGTTATTAGTTATTTGTCTTGTCTATGACGTGTTATGGGTCTTCAACTTCAAGTCATTCTTGTTTCTGCCTTTGATAAGGTTTGGTTTGCCATCACCACATAGCTAATTTGAGCGGGATATACTGTATATGGTGATGATGATGCTATTTAAAGGGTTTTTGAAAAAATAGTTTATGCTTTTGTTTATCAGGCTACTTTATTTTTGTCAAGTGTGTATATCAATTAGTTACTCTTGACTGATTTTTGTACAACTGAAGCATTTTGTGTTTAACAGTTCACTAGCTCTACTGTAAAGGAAGAAGCTCTAGCAAGACAACATATAGTGTTTTAACGATGATCGAACACGGAGAGGATTGTTTAGTGAAGGATGGGACTCTTGATATCCATGGTAATCCAGCTGACAAGAAGAAAACTGGAAATTGGAAGGCCTGCATTTTTATCCTTGGTATGGCTTTCACACTACAAATTCTGTGTGATTTTTTTTTCTTGATCAATTACAAAAACCTGACATTATAAAGCTGTGTTGTAATTCTGTCAGGGAATGAATGCTGTGAAAGGCTGGCATACTATGGAATGAGTACTAATCTTGTCAACTATTTTATCGAACGTTTGCATCAAGGGAACGCAAGTGCTGCAGAGAATGTTAGTAATTGGTCAGGCACCTGCTACGTCCTGCCTCTCGTTGGAGCCTTTTTAGCTGATGCTTACTGGGGACGATATTGGGTTATTGCCATTTTTTCTATCATTTATGTTATTGTAAGTTTGCTTCAGCTTCCCATATTTTCTCCTTTCATATATATGACTTATGATTTATTTGCAATCAACCAGTAAATATCGGCCTATAATCTGGATTTAAACTTTATTGTTTGCACCAAGACTCATGAAATAAAGTTATAAAAAATTGTGTTTTATTGTAAATTGATTTAGAATGTTTATAACCTGTTTGGTTATCGGAATTAAATGTTGGGAATGGTAATGGAAAGTTGGTGTAATATTGGTTGGGAACTCTCTTGACAGGTTTAACAGTCATGGTTGTTTTACTTCAATTATCGCATTGTGTTCACATAATTCATTCGCGCAAAATGGCTCAAAAATCACCCAAAACCGACCATAATTCCTGTATTTTAATATGTGATTTGCGAGGAGATTTAGCGAATTATGTGATAATGCTTTGAAATATGAAGGATTGTTTGGCATGTTCAACTTGTTCGAGGTGTTGTGATGTGAAACACCTTTTTGACTTGAATTAAATTTGCTAAAGATGTTTTACGTGATGTAGGGAATGACTCTCTTGACTCTGTCTGCTTCTTTAACTGCGCTAAAGAGCTCGGCCGTCCCTGCATTTGTAGCTCTTTATTTAATTGCCCTTGGTACCGGAGGAATCAAGCCATGTGTTTCATCTTTCGGTGCTGATCAATTCGATGAAACTGATGACAAAGAAAGGGAAAAAAAAAGTTCATTTTTCAACTGGTTTTACTTCTCCATCAATGTGGGGGCACTAATTGCTTCCTCAGTTTTGGTTTGGATCCAAACTAATGTCGGTTGGGGATGGGGCTTTGGCATCCCGGCTGTTGCTATGGCTGTAGCAGTTATATCCTTTTTCTCAGGCTCCCGTCTCTATCGTTTTCAGAAGCCTGGAGGAAGTCCTCTGACTAGGATTGCCCAGGTTCTGGTTGCAACCTTCAGAAACTTTAATGTGAAAGTTCCCAATGATGAAACTATGCTATATGAGACAGCCGAGGAAGAATCTAATATCAAAGGAAGCCGTAAACTTGAACATACAAATAAATTTAGGTATGTTTATGTTGGACTTAGTTTGCTCAATACTTTGATTCATACTTTCTTGTTACGGAAAATGGTACTTTCATTCCTTTCAACGAGAAAAAACCCAAGTATAGCATATGACAGGAGAGTCGTTTAACATTAAGTACATCCGTGAGTCCAAACCATACTTTGTTTCATACCTCCTTATCTCCTTTGATAAGAGTACAATTTGCCTTTTTTTCTACTCTCTCCAGACCCTAATCATAGTTTTTATAGACGGGCTGTATATATGACGGTGATGATATTGTAACATTGTGATTTGTATGCATGTGGTTTCTTATGAGAAATTTTAATTTCAGGTGTTTTGACAAAGCGGCAGTAATAGCTGATAACGATGACATTAAGGGTACTCCGAACCCATGGAAGCTCTGCACCGTTACCCAAGTTGAAGAACTGAAAGCCATCATCAGAATACTTCCAATTTGGGCAACAGGGATTATTTTCTCCGCAGTATACAGTCAAATGAGCACCATGTTTGTACTACAAGGCAATACCATGGACCAACACATAGGCCCAACCTTCAAAATCCCAGCCGCATCACTCTCTATATTCGACACCTTGAGTGTCCTCTTCTGGGTACCAGTCTACGACAAACTCATCGTGCCATACGCTAGGAAACTCACAGGGAATGAACGCGGATTCACTCAACTTCAAAGAATGGGAATCGGACTTGTGATCTCCGTCTTCTCTATGGTTATTGCAGGGATATTAGAAGTCTACAGGCTCGATATGGTGAGAAAAAACAACTATTACGAAATGAAAACGCTTCCTATCTCAATCTTCTGGCAAATTCCGCAGTATTTCCTCATCGGCTGTGCAGAAGTTTTCACATTTATAGGTCAATTGGAGTTCTTCTATGCTCAGGCACCTGATGCAATGAGAAGTTTATGTTCTGCTCTTAGTCTTACAACCAATGCTTTGGGAAATTACCTTAGTACGTTGCTCGTTATAATCGTAACCCATGTTACTACAAGGCATGGAAAATTGGGTTGGATTCCGGATAATCTCAATAGAGGCCATCTTGATTACTTCTTTTGGGTTTTGGCCATACTTAGTGTTTTGAACTTCTTCGTTTATCTCTTGATCTCGAGGTGGTACACATACAAGAAGGCGACAGGAGTCGCAAAATAATTAATCTCCTCATAATTGCTTCTGTAAATACTAGAACATCATCATCATTATATCTAGTGTATCCTGCTCATAGATAAACTATGGTCAGGGTTATAGTTGCATAAGTTGCTTGTTTGCTACATATGGTTGACATTATTTAGTACTTAATTTTGGTATTTCATTTTAGCTCAATCAAAGTATTTTCTATAATACATGCATGGTGATTTTTAATGCTTAATACTAGAGCTATTTATGGGCGGGCTACCTGTCAGGCTTGATCCACCCGACTCGAAAAACGGGCAGGCTACCTATTAGGCTTGATCCACCCGACTCGAAAAACGGACGGACTTGAACAACATTTTTCAAAAAAAAAAAATTAAATTAGGGCGAGTGATACCCACCCACCAAGGTAAATGGGTGGGTAGCTACACCAAAGATATACCTGCGGGTATACTCACCCGCCCGCTAAGTTTAATTTATGAATTATTAAATAATTAATTTTATTGATTATTAAGCTAGTAGTCCACTGTCTAGTATTACTAGTTTACTACATACCCAACTAAACGGGCCGCTCAAATCTTATATTTGATTATAAGTCAAAAATTATGGACTGAACTAGAGATCGCACAGGTATGACAATCTTATTCAAGTAGTTGTGTACTCCACGAGATAATTTGCCATGCAACTGACCCATGTCCAATATCTTTTGTAAAATATTCTGACATTAATTTTAAGACTTTAAAGAACAAATATTCTGACATATCAACTTTAATGTTTAAGTCATACTATTTTAAAGTTGAAATGAAAATTTAATGTCCTGCAATTGGTCATTTAAGTCTTGCAATTAGTTTTTTAAGTATTAATATTGACATTTTAAGTCTTAAAATTGTCAAATTTTATGACTTAAAATGTTAATTTCAAATCCTTAAAATTGCTCTTTTAAGTCTTTAAATTGGTCTTTTATTTCTTTAAATTGACATTTTTAATTTGTAAAATTGGTAACAATTTATTTATAATTAGGCCGATCTAATAAAACGTGTCTTACAAGTGAAACAGTCTCACCCTAATATTTGTGTAATTTGCCCGCTTAGTTGATGAGCTTAAGCCCAAGTCCAAGCCCAAGCCCAAGCCCAAGCTAATCCGAAAACCCTAGTAAACTAATTCCTCCCCTAAAGCCCTAGATATATAAACCCTGCATTTTTTCCATTTCTAGTTTCCGCCATTCCACTCTAAATCTACAATTCCGTAAACCACCAGAGAACCAACCAAAACTCGCCGTTCAGCCATGGCAGAACAACTTCAGCTTCGAGGCACCATGAGAGCTCACACTGACATGGTAACAGCCATCGCAACTCCCATAGACAACAGCAACATGATTGTGACTGCCTCCAGGGACAAATCAATCATCGTCTGGGATCTTACCAAGGACGACAGGCTATTTGGAGTTCCTAAACGTCGCCTTACCGGTCACTCTCACTTTGTCCAAGATGTTGTTCTTTCATCGGATGGTCAGTTTGCTTTGTCTGGAAGTTGGGATGGTGAGTTGCGGCTTTGGGATCTTGCCGCTGGAACTACCGCTCGTCGATTTGTCGGTCATACTAAGGATGTTCTCAGCGTTGCATTTTCTATTGATAATCGTCAGATTGTTTCTGCATCTAGAGATAAGACGATTAAGCTCTGGAATACCCTCGGTGAGCGATCTTCTCTCTTATTGAATTTTTAATATTAAAATTTGAATTTTATGAATGTTTTATCTGTGCTTTGTGATGATTTGTAATGCTATTCGTGAGTTTTTTAGTTTTCCATCTTGCTATGTTTTGATATTGAATGGTAAACTAAGAGGCTTGTTTAATTGATGTGAAATTTGTTGATACTGCTCCTAGATGACTGAAAAGGTCCGTTCCATTGTATTCTCATTTCTCCATTTTCCAATCAAGGAAGCCTTTTGATTAACTGTAGTGTCTCTGTATCAAAAGAATAGCGTAGATCAGTATGAAATTCCTATAGGAGTATGTGTAATGATTATTCATCATTACTTTATGTTATTTGTTTGAGCTAGTATGGTCGATCACAATGAATTTGCTACAATTTTCATTTTTGTCTTAATTTGCTGCAACCTTCATTTTTGTCCGGCTCGTCAAATTTACACTGTCCATCCCATTGAATTGGCACTGCCTGTACCACTAAATTTGCACCCACACTCTTATTTTTAGTTTCATCCACTCATTTTGTTTCCCTTGTCACCAAATCCACATATTTCAATATTTTCTCATGTTCTATCTTAAACCAAACAACAAAATTTAGAAAGTAAGACCTTGCAAGTTTCATAGATACCATCATAGTGCAGATATATTGTAACGATCACTATGCGGTAACGGATACCTTAATGTGGTAACAAGGTTGATGCAGTTGCCGTACCACCAAATATCAGCCTAAACTCTGAATTCTCTCTTGGAACTGCCGAATTACAACTTTTAAAACACCTTTAATGCGGATAATACCATTTTGCTAAATTTGAAAACTTTACAATACAGCGGATACAATACGACGCTCTTGTTTTTGCGCTATGGATACAACATTCAGGGAATAATAATTTTGATTTTACCCAACTAAATCTTTGATTTTATCTTACATGTGTTTATATAGTATTTGGGTTAGCATCTTGATTATGATGTCTTCTTTTTAGTTTAATTTGAATGAGAAGTAATTTTTTTATGTTTCAATTTTTGATGTATAATTCTAGTAAATAAAATGTTGCAGGTGAGTGCAAGTACACCATCCAAGACACTGATGGTCACACCGATTGGGTTAGCTGTGTGAGGTTTAGCCCTAACACAATGCAGCCCACCATTGTGTCAGCATCTTGGGACAAGACTGTGAAGATCTGGAACTTGAGTAACTGCAAGTTGAGGGCAACCTTGGCTGGTCACAATGGCTATGTGAATACTGTAGCTGTTTCACCAGACGGTTCATTGTGTGCCAGTGGAGGCAAAGACGGTGTAATTCTTTTGTGGGATTTGGCCGAGGGCAAAAAGCTGTACTCTCTTGATGCTGGTTCCATCATACATGCTCTTTGTTTTAGTCCTAACAGGTACTGGCTCTGTGCTGCCACTGAAAGTGGTGTTAAGATTTGGGATTTGGAAAGCAAGAGCATTGTTGAGGATTTGAAGGTCGATCTCAAGACAGAGGCTGATCATGCTGAGGGAGCTGCCACCATGGCTTCAAAATCGAAGGTAAAAGTTGCTTCACCATGGCTGATTTTTCTATGTTTTTGAAACTTTCTGTCTTTTTATTTGGTTAGCTATTCATCATTTTGCAAGGTGGTTAAATTGGAATTAGCCATTGTCGTTGACAATATATTATGGGTTTTATGTTATGTTTGGATGAAGGATTTTGAGGGAAAAGTCGGGAGAAAAAATGAGTGATATTTCTTCATGTGGATGAAGGGGTAGGGCCGTAGGGGAGTGAAATGAAAGGAAACAGAGAACTCTTTTACAATTTGTACTAGATAATATATTTCATAGTAAAGTTTTGGCCTTTGGCGCGTTTTTGAACACTCGTACGATTATTTGTTCGGAGTTTTGCTGTATTTTGAATCCAATCAAGTTGCACTTCCTAGCTAATTTGCGTATGCTTTCCCAGGTGATCTACTGCACGAGCTTGAGCTGGAGTGCCGATGGCCAAACATTGTTCAGTGGATACACCGATGGTGTGATTAGAGTTTATGGTGTTGCACGTTACTAGGCAATAATTTTCTTGTCGCATAATCTTCATTATCTGAGGTTTGAATCGACATTTTTTCAGATTTTGATACATACTTATGGCTTCTAAGGCTGTTTTTTGGTTGAGGTTGATATTGATCTCTATTTTTTACTTTCGCAATTGTCGATTCTAAAACTCGGTTGCTCTACGATCTTCAACAATTGGGCTTCTTGCTCAATTCGGTGAAGGGAACATAATAGAGCTCTTATGTGCTTCGGTTAAATGGCTCAAAATTGATCCAGCTTGGACTTTGAAATGAAAATTAGGACTATGATTTGGAAGTAAACATACAATTATATAAAAGACTCGATCTGAGATGATGACCTTTCGGTTTTCTCTATAAAGATGTTTAAAATTGACCTGATGGTTAGACATTTACTCGACTTTGTAACCTAACTTCATATGAATATACTGTCTTAATAAAAGTCTTTAAAATAGATTTGATGATTTGTATTTACTCGAATGTTTAACCTAACTTTATATGACCTCACTTTGAAATAAATGTTAAAATTGACAGATGTATAAGCTAAAAATCAACATGGACATACAAATTCCAAATTCCAAATTCCTTGTCCTCGATTCAATTTGGTGATCCGAATGAACTCTTTTACTTCTTGAATACTCCTATTTAGATTTGTCAAGTCGTTCTAGTCAATCGGATTTGATTTAATGGGCAATAAATTTATTATTATATTATATTATATTATTGTTATAAAATTGTTAAAAAGTACCATGAAAATATATCTGTTAATTATTGCCAAAAAAGATATCTTCTAGTATTGGGTAAAAACCAACTTAATGTGACATAATTGTGGAATAATAACACAAATATTCTAAAAATAAAAATAATGTTATAACTTGTACAATATCAATGTACAATTATAAAGATAGATAAAATTATAGGAAAATTTGCCAAGAATAATCCCAATTATTACCCGTTGGCCAGAAATAATCCCAACTATTGATTATTTTTTAATAATCCCAACTATTGATGAAGTTTGCTGAAAACAGTTCCACTCTATTTTCAACCGGCTGTAGTAGGTTTTTTGAGTATTTTTTTACCCTTTTTTTTAACTTTAATATAGGTTTACCTAATTTGATGAAGGAAAGTTAAAAAAAAAGGTAAAAAAATACTAAAAAAAATCTGCTACAGCCGGTTGAAAATAGAGTGAGACTGTTTTCAGCAAACTTCATCAATAGTTGGGATTATTAAAAAATAATCAATAGTTGAGATTATTTCTAGCCAACGGGTGATAGTTGAGATTATTCTTGGCAAATTTTCCAAAATTATATACTAAAAAAGTTGATTTTTACTTGTAATGGATTTTCAAATTTAACATATATATATTTAATTATTTACTAATTACTTATATCACATCCTATAAATTTTCAAAGTTAACTTCACACTTGCCGAAACTCCCTCATTTTTTTAAGGTGTATATATTTGGTAACTTTTCCATTTCATAATACTCATCATACTCGATTGGCTACGACTTATTCGACTGGATTTTGGGACTTTTGCAAAACAGATGTCGAAAGTAGAGGAGTTCATTTGGGTTATCGAGTTTATTTTAATTTAGGTGTTTTGAGTCGGTTTGAAATTGGGTTTGTATTCATATGTTTGTTGCAGAATTGTAAATCATTTTCGAAATCGGGTCAAATCGGGTTTGTTAGTTGTGCAGCCTATCAGCAAGCAGTAAAGTATTGGAAAATAATTCACATGCGATCTTACATTTAAGAATAAGAGACAATTTGACTGATATATAACTTATAAGCTTGATAAATTACTCTCTTATTATCAGTTGATTTTAGGTTATAATCTCATCAAGTTTATATGCCATGAACTCTCTTGTTTTTATTTTGTTGTGTAGAATTGTATACAACTCTTTAAAATTCTTTTATTTTTTGTTAATTTCACGATGAATTATTGAAAAGGTACGAACAATGAGGTAGATGGGTAGGGTTTTTTTTTTTTGAATATCACCTGTCAATTAAACTAGATCAAGAGCCGCCAAGGAAGTAAAACCTTGGGGGAAAGGTTCCATACAAACACGTTCAAGGCTAACCCGCGTATCCCATTTAGCAACTTCATGGGCAAGGTAGATGGGTAGGGTTTGCATACAATATTTTGAGTCAGTTTGATTGCTCAATGGATAGAGCATCTGCATGTGGAGTAGAAGGTTTGGGGTTCGACTCCTACTAGCCGCAGGTATCAATTGGGGGTTTCTTGACCGCGCGCATCTCTCTTTACTCCCTCCTTGGGGGTACGGGTATGATTTGTCAGAATCTTTCAAGAAAAAAGAAAACCGCTACTCAGACCCTGCCTTGTGCGGGATACCGGGAAGGTCCTTTCCTTTCCTTTCCTATTTTGAGTCAGTTTGATTGCGGTTCTTGTGTGTACGTAAATATTATGAATATTGATTTGATTTTTATATTTACGTACATACAAAAACCAGAATCAAATTGACTCGAAATGATAAAATCAAACCCTACCCGTCTACTTCGTAGTTATTCGTACCTTTTCGGGTCAAGTTGAGTTATATTAGTATTGGTTAATTAGATCAAATTGTAGAACTCTAGTATGAGTTATATTAGATCAAATTGGAGAACTCTAGTGTAAATCAAATTATTAACTTCTAAAACAATATTTTAATTTCTATAATGAGTTAAATTATTAAAGATATTTTTGGTAAACTACTTATATAAGTATGTTAGTATTTAATAAGGGATACATACCAACCATATACTTTTACTTTGTATAGAAAAAAAGGAAGATAATGATGGTGATAACTGTGGCGCAAAAATAGAGCGGGAACTCCAGGTCGGTCAGACAAGAGAGGCGGTCGTTCAGAGTCTCATGTAAAAAAAAATAAAATTAATGGTTGTAGAAGTCTAGAAGATCTATTTAGGTTATAAATTACAAAGGAAAATGGTCCGAATATGCTATTTCGCCTAGGGCCCAAAAATATCTAAGGCTGATCCTAGAAACTCACGATTACAATCATAAGACTTTTTTTGAATGATTGAAAAAAATAAACTTCTCTAAAAATAATTTACCAAAGCGAAGGTCAGCTATGACAGCGAACAAAGATTCTAATCAAAAAAGTCAAAATTCTTTGTCACTATTGTTACTAATAGCGAGCAAACTAGTTTTACTTTTATTGTCCCTCCCTATGCTATGGCATTGTCTCCCTTTTGTTCGTTCATAGTAACGACGTATAAAGAATTTTGATTTTTTTGACCATTTTCTTTGTTTGCTGTTAGTAACAACTAATATACTTAAACTCAGTTTTGGCATGGAGACACTTATTTTGAAAATTAACATTTCCCGAAACTTTTTGAGAATTCTTTTTGATGATAAGCTTAGTTTTTTTTTTTTTTTCAACTTTTCATAATTTTCTTGAACGATTAGTTTGAAAAACACTTTTTTCCAATCTTAGTTTGAAATTTGATTATAAGTTTATAAGAAAAACCTTTTTTTTTAGAAGGTCTCCTGAGAGACCGTCTATGACAAAGACAAGTCTCTAAAACAGCCCAGCCTAATGTTTAAATGCAGTTTTTATTTTGTTATTTAAAATATTGGAAATTAAAAACTGATTTTATAATTGGGCTGATCCAAGATGAGTGGTCTATGGTAAAGACCGTCTACTGTAAAAATTTGTGTTTTATTTTTTCCAAATTTTCTCTTGCTATGGTTAGGGCTTGTAGTTTGTTCTTAGATTAGGTTAAATGTGGGCTTTGGATTTGTTTGTATTTTGAGCCTCTTTCATGGGCCTTTATTTTGTATTAGCCTCTTTTCTTCTATATGGACCTAGTGTTCTTCTTTTTAACGTAGGGACTAGCCAATTTTTTGAGCATGGTTAGGTTTGTCTTAAATTTTTGTATGCGATCACCTCACCCGTCCGACCATATAGACGGTCTAACTTACAAATAAAATTAACGCACTATATTTTATGTCTTAAAACACTCATTTACGACATGCACAACTTCAACATATAAAACCTCTTCTTAAGTTTTGATTTTCCTTCTTCAAAGACTTGTTTTATTACCAATTCTCAAATGAGACGGTCTCAATGTGAGAGCATTTCTATTGGGTTGGCTCAATATACACTTATAATCTTAAAGTGATTGCTTATATCTTTACAATGCTTATTTACAATCTTAAAGCGACTGATTATAACCTTAAAGTGATCACTTACAGTTTTAAACTGATCACTTATAATTATACTCTTAAGGCGACCAGTTATAATCTTAAAATATCACTCAAAACCTGAAAATCATAGTTAGAGAAATAGACTGTATGTATGGGCTGTCTCAATGATTAGATTGTCTCATACAAGATGGATTCAAATCTTTCTAATGCTATAGTGATAATGTTATATTCAAGTTTGAAAATCGAGTCTTCTTCCCATTGAAAAGCAAGTATCACTTTCTTGAAGATGTTTTAGATTCGATTCTCACCTAACTATATACCTTTCCTCAGCCTACTCTTTAAAGGTAAAGGACACTCCCAGTATCCTGCACAACGCAAGATCCGGGTGAGGGATTTTATTTTTCCTGAAAGATGCAGACAAATCATACTTGTTCCCCAATGAGGGAGTAAAGAGAAATGCGCGCTGTCAAGAAATCCCCTAACTGATACCTGCCCTTTGTAAGGATTGAACCCAAAACCTCTGCTACAAATACAAATGTTCTATCTAAACAGCCACAAGCACTTTTGGTCCTCGACCTACCTTCTAATAAAATAATATATTAAAATTTCTCTTACAATAGAATCCATCTTGACAATCACTTATTTTAGCCATGACCATTATGATTTTGATCTTTATCCTATAACTAGAGTGGGGCCATAAAACCATTGTCCACTAGTGTGGTGGGGAAAAACAATAGCTCTAAAGGGGAAAGTTGTCAAAAGAACCAAGTTATGTGAACCTAATTTTCCCTTGACAAATGTAGACACATTTAATTGTGGGACCATGTATATCACCATTGCTACTAGCATCATCATCCTATGCTATGCTCCTCCACTTAGACAATGACCAAGCTAAGTTTTGGATCATTTCTTTACTTTTCTAGTCCTCCATGGCTCCACACCTTTGAATTGTCTAACACTTAAATTATTTCTTTACATTATTAATCAAATGGGTTCAAAACAGAGCTGATGATTCGATATTAGTCTGATCTTGTAATCGAATCTCACTTAAATTCGACTTAGAAATGATTTACAATTCTATGCGGACCAATTTGGACACAAGATTAAAGTTTAAACCGACACAAATAATTATTTCGAAAATTACCCGATGATAATTAGACGATTCAAATAAAATTCTATTTATATATATTTTTACACATTAATATTACCAACAATATATAAAATAAGCTTAAAAAATGAATAATATCATTAATCATTTACCTTAGAGTAATACTACACTACATATATTTAAACTTTGGAGAAAGCCAAGTGGAACTTTTGAACATATCTATATTAGTGCACCACACCAAGAGTTTAATATAGATTTAGTGTCTAATATTATTATTGTGTATTTCTTTAATTGTCTTTTTATTATTGAATATTTTTTGATCTCTACTCCATTAATTTATATCCTTTAAATTATACTCTTTAAATTTAAAATTGATATATATTGCTATTTTAGTATATACTAAATTCACAGTAAACAAACTTCTAATTTTTCGGTTACGGTATTGACTAAGGAAAAGGGAGGATTACATGAGAATCAACCTAAAGTCTTATCTAGAAAATGTACTACTTGCGCTTCAATTGAGAACTTTTTTTTTTGAATAATACCGGATTTATTAATAAAGAGTCATACGACATGTACATCAGATAAAAAATTAGCAAGTATTAGCAAGTATGAGATCTGACAATTCTGAATATCATCTTCCGTACCGCTGTTTGATACAAATCTTTCAATCTGTTGCATCCTTAAGATAGAATTTCCAAACTCATACGACATGTACATCAGATAAAAATTAGCAATTATTAACAAGTATGAGATCTGACAATTCTGTATATCATCTTCCGCACCGCTATTTGATACAGCCTTTTACAAGAAAATCTTTCAATCTGTTAATTCTTGAGATATAATTTCCAAACTCTTACCATGAGAAAGATCAAATTCAGCCTCTATATTGAAAAACCAATAATTAACATAATTATTAAATAAATAAGAAAAAGATTGGAAGTAGAGGTATGAGGTATCCTTCTCTGACAAGCAATCTCTAAACAAATAAAATAATTCCTAATTCATTGACAAATGTGATCCAATTAGTTCAACTATCTATTATTTAAAAAAAATAAAAAAAAACAAATTATCCATTCTTTAAAGTAGATATTTTTGGTCTTTATCAATCATGAAACATGCACACTATATTTTAGGATTTCATGATACTGTTAATACTTTTCCGTTTCATTATACTTGTAACTTTAATTGACAATGACACATTTAAATATAAAATATTATTAATAATTGCAAAAATTTCAAAACAGAGATATATACACAAAAGTTTTATTTCACTTTGTTAGTCTGTTCTATTAAATTTATCATGTTTTATTTTAAATATAATTCATACTTTTTCTGTAAGTCTTATCCACGCATTTAACTTATATATTTATCTAATCCCTATATTTCTCATACTTTTTCATCAAAATATTATTTTATTTATTTTTCTTGATTTTTTATTAATTGCTAATGAGACAATTTTGATGGAATAGGTTGAGTAATAATGATAATAGTGTCCTAACTCCTAACCTGTTTTAACATTGTTTGGTGACGTCTACATTAGACTTGTCTTATGCTAAATTGGTAATTGACCTCATCATGTCATCATCATCGATCATCGATCATCGATCATCCTACGACTCATGCAGTGTGTTCTGCTTATAAAAAATTATGGACAGAGTCTGAAGAGAGAATGATGGCGAGTTGGCGACAACTCATACACATAAAGGAGAGTGCGGCTAAAAGAGTCCCCCAACTCGAGAATTGGACCTCATAATGTAATCATCAATATTTTTTTAATCTATTTATCCATTGTAATCAAATAACATCAAAAGAGGTCATTTTCATTGGTGTACTATTTTATCATAGAAATTTATTTTAATTTATTACTGCTTTCGTTCCAAAGTACTTACAATAAATGACTTTTAATATAGGAAAAATTATAAGAAATTACCTAATCTATACGTCGTTTTTTAAAAAACTATCTCATATAAATTTTTTTGCAAAAAACTACCTTATATAATACAATTCTTTGCAAAACACTACCTTTTACTGATTTTCGTCAGTTAACTGTTAACATTAACGTTGACATGCACAGAAATTAATTATATGAATCACATCATATTTAAAAAGGCACTTAAAATTGATCAGAATCACCAAATAGAATTTCTAAAATTTTATAGTAGTAAGGGTTTATTAGTTTTTGTTTGTATTATTGTAGAATTATAAAAATACTAATTAAAATATGGTTTTTGTTGGATTAAAATCATTAAATGGTAGGCGGCCGGGTGTTATCCTTAGTCTCGGATACGCACGGCACTGAGCCACCGACAATGTGTTTATATTGGGTTATCATAATTTAATTCTATGTCCTATAATAGAATCATTTAAGAAACTGATCAGAAATAGGGGCAGTTGACGATGTTTTATCTATGTCTTAGATTACTAAATTCGTCTTTGTACCTAACATTTGCTATTGTTCATTGGCTTTAATTATCGCTCTTTACATCCTTCTTTACTTTTGTCTTAATTTTTAGTTATTTGTAGGTATTCTTTTTATTCTATTTGTAAGTTGTAGATTTCTCACTCTTTGAAGACCTTTCTCGAGCCGAGAGACTCTTTGACCGCACTCTACTCTATGGATATGAGTTGTTGTCAATCTTCCTTCTACAGACTCTGATCATAGTTTTCTATGAGAATGTGCCCATTACACTGGGTATTGATGATGATGATGATATGTGAATGTGCCCATTACACTTGGTATTCTAGTAGTGGGAGCACATTTTATTAATTGGGTTTCAATCCATCTCATTTTACACCAGATATAAAATTTGTAAAATTAACGAAAAAAATAGATTGGGACATAATAAAAAAAACAATTGGAAAATGAAAAGAAGTGGTTAAGATGGGGAGACAATATATGTTTATGAATGAGATTAAAAGACGAATAGTGAGACCATTGTAAAAAAAGAAAAAAGCGTAAAATTAAAATAAGAAGTAATGCAAAATAAAAAAGATATAGAGAATATCAATATATGTCCTTCTACATAAAATATAACAATTAGCTACCATTAGTTTAACATTAACTTAAAAACATTTATCAAATAATTTTTTGACTGCAATCAAAGTGAAAAGTTAAAACACAAAATCAAGATAAAGTTATCTACAAACACTCTTTTTATTTGTAGCTATAAATTATTTTAGTTTTTATACATGAATTATTTTAAATCATATTCGATCATACTTTGTTTTGGTTAATCGAACTGGTTTTAATAACTCTAAACGACTCGTTTGGTTATTGGTACTAAATGGCGGTAATGGCCTAATGGAAATGATTTATAGTGCAGAATTTCATCAAAAGCTCCATATCATTCCCATGGTAATGAAACTTTAATTACAAAAGTTTTTTGTTTACAAATTTCCATTACCACCTAATACCACATCTCCCATTAGTAATGTAGTGGAATGAATTTTACGAAGAAAATGAGATGATTGAAGTTGGACAAGCATGACCATTATTGTAGTACTTCAACTAAAATTACACTAGTTTTTCATTCCTATTACCACCGTTTATTACCACCTATCAAACAGACCGTAAGCGTTGTACATCTTTCAATATCTACTTACATTTCCAATTCTTTTTTTTCCTTGACAATGCTTGTGTTGCTTTCACTAGAAATATGGGTTTGTGACAAATTTTGTAGCATAATTAGAAGTTATGAGTAAGAAACAATAATTTGTCAACATATTTGAGACAATGTGACCATTTTTAAAGAATTAAATAACTCTCATCACAAAAAACTGACCTAAATGAACTTTTTTAGGTCATTTTCAAAGGGAATCATAAACTATCACTTCACAAAGCTAGATACTCATAGTACTCAATTATGGATATATAATACTTTACTCTTCAATTAAAAAAAACCACCAACATTGTTATAATAATCTATATATTCTGCTTATAAAAGTTGTAATCAGGGTGTATAAAGGGTTAGAGGACGACATATCGTACACTTATCATTATCATTATACTATATCGCGCTTATAAAGGCTATAATTAGGGTCTATAAAGGATTGGAAGACGACATATGTATCATGCACGTATCATTATCATTATGTCTAATAATCGCGCTTATAAAATCAGTTACCAGGGTTTATGGAGGGTTGGAAGACAACATATCATACACTCATTATTATCATCATACCCAATATATTGGGCTTATAAAAGGTTGTAATCAGGGTCTATGGAGGGCTGAAAGACGACAAATTATGTACTTATCAATATCAATTATCAATTATCATCATACTCAACATATCACTCTTATAAAAGATGTAATAGGGTCTATAAAGGATCGAAAGGCGATAAAACATGCGCATATCATTATCATCATAACTAATATATCGCGCTTATAAAAATTGTAATCAGCGTCTATAGAGAATTGAAAGACGACAAATGATACACTTATTAGAGGAGATAAAAATATTAGGCAAATTACATCTTCAATAAAAAAATCACCATTCTTGCAAAATAAGCACAAAGCCATTCAAAGTTGTCTTATTCAAATGTAGTATGATAACATTCCATTCTATTTACTATCCATATACTACAATATAACATCAATATGCTACAAAATTAATATACATTCCCAAATCCCAATACCTTTATACTATTCTCAACATTTCAACTAGTTGAATTAAAGTATTTCTAACTTCTATTTTTAGTAGGTTTTTACTCCTATACATACTATATTACTCCGATTCTCCGAACCCTGATTATAGCTTCTATTAACGTGATACAGTAATACTGACTTAGGCCACAAAGTCTTGTAGCAACTGAGGTGCAAACCCTTTACGGTTTTGCATCTCAAGACACTCGAATGCACTTGCAGAAGAGTGTGAAGGAGGGCTATTCATCCCACCAAATTCATTAGTTCTTCGGAACTGAATATTTTGAGTAGACGATAAAAATGAGTGGTTTGTAGTCGAAAGATTATCGAGTACACCACCATGTGGATGGGTTTCACAAGAAGGAGGGAGTCCTAAGGAAAGGGAAATCCCATTCCCATTGAAAAACCTTGTTGGTGTAGAGAAATCATGTGTTTCAAACCTTCCTATATCTCCAATTGGGTATGATCCCAATTCCCCACCCCCTAAAAAGTTCATTCCCTCAGATATAATGGGATACCCACCTTCATTCCCACTTTCTTGCTTCTCATCCCCAAATTTGATCAAGATTTCCCCATTATTACCCCCATTTTCATACCCAAGAACATGATCATTCCTCTGTCTTTTAGGGTTCCTTTGGGGAACATTTAGGCTAAACCCATGATGGGTTTGAGTCATTGGATCATTCCCTTTAAAGGGTGTGATCGAATTCGTCGTAATGGGAATGAATGAAGTAGTAGAAGCTCCATTGTTTTGTTCCTTTTGTTCACCATTGTTCATATTCTCTTGAATGTTCTCCTCATTGGTGCTGTTTTCCTTGCTGCTTCCTAGTGCTTTTTCCTCTGATATTCCATCCTTTTGTTCTTGTTCCTTAAGCTCTTCTTTGTACATTTCTTCAATCATTGGCTTCCATAAACGAACACGGGCGTTTATGAACCAATTTGATACCTACATTCACCATTAATTGAATCAATACATTCATCCATCATCAAACACACCAAGTATTTACATATCCGAGAAACTCTTGTGTCGACTAATTAGTGCTCAGTGCTCATTGCCCACCAACCGAAACATGCTTGTGGGTTAGCGGAGTGAAGATTAAGGGGCGTGAGTTAATGGAGTGGAGGGACTCTTTGGCCGCGCTCTCCTTTATGGGTATGAGTTGCCACCATTTTCCCTCCCCAAACCCTGATCATAGTTTTTTATGGGCGAGATACACTGGGTATGAAGATGATGAGTTAATGGAGCGGAGAGTAAGGAGTGGTAAAATTTGTTTATTTTAGACTTATAATACATAACTTCCTCATATTTACCTGGCTTCTAGTAAGTCCTGCTTGTTTGGCAAGCATAACCTTATCCGAGTCCTTAGGATACCTGAAAGAAATCAAACACAAAATTCCGAATTCAATCAGTAAGACTATCTGATGCCAATGTTTGGTAAATTAGCTGGTTGAAACAATTTATTGTTAAGCTGCTAAAATCAGTTCAAACGATCAAAAATGACATTCTATCGGCCTTTTCCAACACCCCTTAAATCAGTTCGTTAAATCAATCACTATAACGCTCTGTTAGGAATCGACTATCAACTATCAGGCTATCAGCTATCAGCAATCAGATATCAGCAGTATTAACTTACGGGTGTAAAAAGTGCTCAAAAAGCCAAGCACGAAGAACAGAAACAGAACGCTCAGGCAGTCCTCTTTGAGGCCTCCAAGCAGTAGGATTCTGAATCATTCCTAGCTGCTGGAACGCGCGTTGCTGCCTAATCTGATGATCGATAAACTTCAATCTCGACCCTTCAATCTTCCCACCAGGCAATGTACCCGAACCCCCTTCTTGATCATCGCCTAAACTCTTGTTGGCTGTTCGTATTTGGTCTTGAATCGCGTCTTTTAGGCACCTAAACTGCTTCGAAATCGTCTTGAGTGCTAGTGCAGTGTATGTCTTGGCTGATCCAATTCCTGCTGCTTGCTCAAATGACTCAATTACTATTCTCATTTGCTGATTGTATTGCTTGTACCTTTGCTCTGCCTATAATTCAGAAAAACATATATTCCTATAAGCAATTACTCCAATTCTACCAAGAATAGTACATAAAGCAAGAAAAGGACAACAATTAAATTAATTGTACTATGCAAGAAATTTAACTGGGTGTTTGGCAAATAGCTGATAGCTGATTATATTAGCTGATTTGACCAGCTAATTCACTAAACACTAGCATTAGCTGGTTTGACCACCCAACCTTCTATTTATATCTAAATAAGCTAAAATTGCTCAATAAGCTAATTTGTCAAACACCCCAATGATATAAATCTTCGGAAACTAACAGGGTGTTTGGCAAAACAGCTTGTTAGACAAGTACAGATAGATAGTTGACTGGTCAAATCATCTGGTGCTAGCGTTTGTGAATTGGCTAGTTCAAACTGTTTCAACTGATTTACCACAAACTAGTCTAACAAGCATGTTCGACATCAGAAATCAACTATTTAGATTAGTTATCAGTCGTTTGTCAAACAACCCTGAAATCCCATTATATTAGTAGTACTAACTAGTATACTGTATACCCAAATGAAAAGAGACATTGAAAGGGATGAAAAAAGTGTGATGTGTTCTTGAACTTTACTCCATTAAAGACAAATCAAAAAGGAAAAATTTTTAAAAACCCTAATTGGGTATGATTGATAGTAACTCCTAACAGAAAGTTCTGACACATAGAACACAATTTGCTGTTAAAAGACAGATGAATCAAAGTTAGTGAAAAAGACCCTAATCCAAACCCGTCAGTCTTATCGAGATTGCAACATTTTACCCAAAATCCCTTACATAAATTTGCGTAATGTAACAATTTCGATCAAATCAAAGTTAGTGAAAAAGACCCTAATCCAAACCCGTCAATCTTATCGAGATTGCAACATTTTACCCAAAATCTCTTACATAAATTTGCGTAATGTAACAATTTCGATCAATCGAAAAAAGGACTATACACATATACCTCATCAAGCATGGCAACAAGCTTAGCCTTCTTCATCTGAATCTCTTGCCTTTCGGTCGTACTCAGCTCACCACCACCACCACCACCACCACCGCCACCACCGCCACCGCCATCGGAGATTTTTTCTTTCTCCTCCGATGGCGTCTCGACGACACCCTTATTGTTAAACCCACCATCATCACCCACATGAACAACTTCATCAAGCAACTCTTGAGCAGCTTTTAAGTACTTAGACCCCAAAACTAACCCCTCCCCACCTTGGTGGGACCCACACCCATTTATAGCTGAATTATGAGAAAATAAGCTCAATGATAACCCTTGAGTGGCGCGTGGAACCTCACGCGCCTCCTGAGATGGGTATCCGTACAACATAACGTTACTCGATTGGGGCGATGAATTCGGGAGAGTAACTAATGGGTGGTGGTGAGGGGAAAGCGAGGCGGCGACCGAGGCGGCCGAGTTTAAGAGAAGGATGTTTTGGGATGAACAAGGTGGAGATTGTGGTGGTTGTGGGTGGTTTTGTGGATTAGCTAAATTTGGGTTCATAAAAATTAGTGTATGAAAATTATTAGAATTATTTTCTTGGATTTCATTAATTTTACCAATATTATGATTATGAGTGTGATAGTATGCTTCCATTTTTTGTTTTTCTTTTTTTGGATCAAAATAAAAATATTTAGACTTTTATTATTATTATTATTATTATAAATAATAATAATTGAAAAGAAATATTTTTTATGAATGGGATGTATTAATTAAAAGAAATAATAATAGAGAAAAAAATAGAAGTATGGAGGATGAAGGGAAGGGAGGAGAGAGGAAGAGAAATGGACAGGTTTTGTTAAAGAAAGTGTGTGATTGAAAAAGAAGAGATAGAAATATTGATTGGGGTTGTCTCTTAATATGATTGGCCTATTTTTCTTTTTTTTTTTAAAAAAAAAAAAAGTTTTTTTTTTGACTTATTCTTGTGCGAGACGGTCTCTCGGTGGCTGATAATTGTATTATTGGACTATTCAGTTTATGTATGATTTATGAAGAGCGTTCTCGTACCAACTTTAATTGGTTATAAGTTTATAACACCAACTCCAAGTACCGACTTTAATAGGTTATAATAACAATTCTAATAATTATAACACCAACTTCGATAGGTTAATTATATTATAACACCTAATTCGAAATAGGCTCAACCGCGCGCGTCAATTTTTAGATTTTTTTTTCTTTTTCTTTATTATTGAGAATGTGAGTTGGGTTCTTTTGATAAACGTTTGTATTATAGACGGTCTCTTAAGAGAAAGCCTGATTTGGGTATTTTATTTTCTTTGTAAATGGTGTATTCATTGATAAATTTGACAATGTTGGTTGTTGTTCAGAGGTTTTACGTGGAATCTTTTTATTTTCATTTTATTTCCTTTATTTTAAGTTGTTTCCACAAATAATATTTACGACCATTAAGAAAAATATGATTTGTTTTAGATAGTGAATATATCATTTTATTGAATAGTAGATTTAATAGGTGAAAAGTGGGGATCATAAATATTTAAAAATATTAAAATAAATTTAGTGAAAAAATATATGAAAATCACAACAATTAAAAAAATACTCCCTTCTATTCTACCCATTTGTCCCATTTATCTTTTGTCACTCTTCACTTATCGCTCTTAATTTAATTTTATTCTTAATCTATAAGTTAAAACATAGTCATGTGGATTTCGTTTGATTAATTAGTCTCAAACTCTCAATACAAGAATTACTAATATCAACTTTTTATAATTTATATTTAAGAACGATTAGAGATATTAAAGATTAAATGTTGTCTCGACAAGTGTGTATTTGAATAACTCAAATTCTTATTTGAGACCGTCTTTTGTAAAGTCGACTCTCAAAAGCCCAGTCACATTCTAAATATATATTGTTACAACTCTAAATATAGATTTGGGGTGGACTTTTGAGAATCGTCTTTACAAAAGACGGTTTCTCAAGAGAGCACCTGAATAACCAAAGTTAGTGAGAAATATGTGGAAATCATAAGCAATATAAAAATGTTAAAATGAAGTTAGTGCAAAATATGAGGAGCACATGCATTGATCAAATATTTGTGATGTAGAAATATATTAAAAGAATTTTTTGGGAACAAGAAATAAAATAGCCCAAAATGATAAATGAGAACAAATGCCGAATTATATTAATTCGATTATTAGTCTTGTCTTACTCTTTTTACATGAAGTATATATATTGGACAGATTAATCTCACCTTTTTAAATTTTGATATTTTATTCTTGTAGTCCTCAAATGTTTCCTCATCTAAAATTAAAATTTAAAGTTAACTTATAAAATAGTATTCGTATAATCTACAAACAATCGAATTCATCTTATCTATTTTCTTTATTTTATCATTTTCTTCTCACATGTTCTTCGCTTATGATCAAAAAGGAATAAAATATATTCAATACTCTTTCTGTCATTTTATATTTGTCCACCTTATAATAACATGTAGTTTTAAATATTTGTCCATTTTAAAATACTTTTCATTTTTAAATTTTTTTTTCTTCCAAATATACCTTATAATCCCTCCCATTTTCCTCAAATACTCTCTGTATATTAATAACAATGATAATTTCATTTTTCTTTATTTTATCTTTAATTTAAATGTTTTTTCTTTTTCATAATACTAATACAATTATCACTTCACATTACTATTTAATTAAAAAAAATACCCGCTTACTACAAAGATTTTACGGCTCGTTTGGTAGGTGGTAATAAACCACGGTAATGAACATGAAAAACTAGTGTAGTTTTGGTTGAAAAATCTCATGGCTACCTTGATGACCATGCTTGACAATCTTCAATCATCTCATTTTGTTCATAAAATTCATTCCAATGCATTACTAATGGGAGAGTTGGTATTAGGTGGTAATAAAAATTTGTGAACAAAAAAACTTTTTTATG
The DNA here is from genome assembly GCA_019776075.1 of Amaranthus palmeri. Lineage (NCBI taxonomy): Eukaryota > Viridiplantae > Streptophyta > Magnoliopsida > Caryophyllales > Amaranthaceae > Amaranthus > Amaranthus palmeri. Next base: position 401,433 of record JAAKBH010000335.1, read on the forward strand.
ATCAAGAGAATGATATGATAGTTTTGATGAAATTTTACACTATAAATAATTTCTATTACCACTATTTAGTACCACTAACCAAACGGATCGTTAGTTTTTTTGATTTGTGTTATAAGAACACACGAAATATCTACTTATTATTATCCCGAATCCCAATGACATTAATTAATAAAATTTGAGGGTGCACGTGTTCCGCAATCATCTGCTGTTGATGCTGCAGATGTGGGGAATTTTTACTATGAAGGCGCCAATCCCATTGGAATTCTTTTCCTGTTTTCTTACTTCCACATAATTGTATTTTTCTTTTGTTATTAATTACTTTAACCCAATAATATTAATTTATTGGCTAATACTCCTATGTTTTTGAATTTGATATATAATAATACTGATTCAAATGAGAGCTTTTGTTAGAGTATATAACATATTCTAAGGCCCTAATCATCAGCTTAACCTTTTGGTTGAGTTGGTTCCTTAACATGGTATCAGAGGCCAACGTGACAAGAGGTCACAGGTTCGAATCTCAACCACCCTTCATTTAAGTGGAATATTTAGCACCAGGTATGAGGTGTATTGCATCCACACTTCTAGCCCAAAGGGCTCTCGTGTGAGGGGGCGTGTTAGAGTATATAGCATATTTTGAGGCTTCAACCATCAGTTTAAACTTTTGGTTGAGCTGGTTCCTTAACATCTTTTTACATATTGCAACAAATTTAAAGGGTAGAGGAAATCAGATGGTGAAACATCTAACAAATTAAAATTATACAGCTTGTGCTACTCATTGTTACATGGTACACCTACTTAAATAACTAATAGTTTTAAGAAGAGTTCACGTTATAACTTAAAGAGTAATGCAAACTATAACCAATTGGTTTACCCTTTGGGCTTATGAATGTGTTATCTCTTCTCCTTGTTTGGTTGTCCGATCTAAACTCATTTTCTAAATTCTATCATGGTATCAGAGCTCAATTTGTTGTTGAACCTTTATAACTAGACATTTACTCAAAATCACTAGCTATTGAGGAGGAGTGTTAAAGTGTCCATTTATTACTCATATATGAATTGTCTCATATTAAAGAACGAAAAAAATATACAACATTTTATAAACTTGAGGATTAACCTCTACTACTACCAACTAATTTTAGTTTTTAAATAAAATCCTCGTTCTCAAACATGGCATTAAATGCTTTTCTCATTTTGTAGATTTGGAGTACACGTATACAATTTCTACTTTCTAGTGTAGAAAAATATTCTCAATTTATTGGCCTTCTATGGAAAATCATGTTGGGCCAATCTTCGCAATTTCAAGGCTTTTCACGGGCTATTGAGTACCGATTTTGTCTTTTTTTTTAATAATACCTAATTTATTATTAAAGAGTCATACGACATCTACAACAAATATAAAAATCAGTAAGTACGTAACAAATTTAACCAAAGATAATTCAAAATTAACAAAACTACGATCGTTGTATATTTTCTTTCACATTGCTGTTTGACACAATCTTCTACGAGGGGGTCTTTCGATCTGTTGTAGTCTTAACATAAAATTGAATTTAATGTAGTTGATGGTAATTACAATTCTGGTGTATGCTGCATTATCGCATTAATATCTATAACAAATCAATTACAAACCAAACTTTATACCTCCAAACTTTCACGAAGAAAGAGATCAAAATCCAATATGTGGGTAGGATTGATTCAATGAATGGATAGAACTCTTTTGCAGGAAGAGAAGAAAAATTTATTCTAATCAATTAAAAATAAAAACTTAATTAACTACCAAAACATAAAATGACTAGATGGTCTCCTGATAGACCGTCTATAACATAGACGGGGCTCTCAATAGCTCAACCCAATGGCTGACATGACTATTCAGTTACTCATTTAACAAATGGGTTGACCCATATTTACCCGTCTATGCTATAAACGGTCTATAGCAAGAATTTGTGTAAAACGACCCATGACCAAGTTTTACTCAACTTGCACCTAGATGTTAAGCCCAACCAATAGAAACAGACTCAATCTAAGTTTATTCTAGTTCATTAACCATAAGTCCATGGCCCATTTTAATCAATTTTTGGACCCATATTCCACCATAACTTCAAGAACAGCTAGTCTCTTGAGAGACGGTCTTTCAGATAGACGTTTCTTAGGCTCAATTCATTAGAGCTTATTGCCTATATTTACTCTACATTTTTCCTAACGGGTCAATCTAAATAAAGATGATTTCTCAAAAAGACCGTCTCCCACAAGAATTTGTGCTTAAAGAATAGGTTCTTATCTTTTGATATCAAATAAGTTTCACTATTTATATATTAAAGGTTATCTCATCGTGAGATAATTTCAATTTAGTCAGTCCTAGTTATTTAAAAAAACTACTTACTGTGCAAGTGTAATTTTTAATATTTTTTACTAATACGTCTTTGTATGGACCCGTCTCACGATGAGATGGTCTCGTACTAGACCGACTGACTTAATTTTTATCAAGGGCTTAACCTAATAAAAGTAAATTTGATATGGATTTGAATTTTTAATTTATATTCGATCCATAAACTTGAGATCAATTTAGACTCGTACCCAAAACTTTGACCAAAAACTTGTACCTAACTCATGAGGCCATGACCTATCTTAGAAATACTACTCTCTTTTGAGACTCTTAAGTTATAAATGGATTAAAAATATTATTTTTGACTTTTGGCTCATCGTATATTGCGATTATAACACTGAGTTTAAAAAAAAAACAATGAGTTTAAAATTTTCAAATACAAGGAAACAAGTTTATCAACTAACTAAAAAAGTCCCCTTCTCTCTCTAGAGTAAGGGCTTCTCTCCCTATTCCATTAGGGTTTCCTCCTGTATTCCTTCTCATCGGCCGATTATGGCAGAGGCAATTACAGAGCAGTGTTCGCGACTCAACATTGACAGTGAATTGGTTGATGATGTGATTAATTTGGATGTTGGTGAAGAAGATGTCCTTGATGACAAGCTTTCCTTGCGTTTGGTGGGCAAATTATTGACTGAAAAACCTCTGAATTTTGAAGCTCTAAAACGTACTATGACTCTAGTTTGGAGTCTGCGTGAAGGAGTAGTAATTAGATCTATTGAATCTAACCTCTTTATCTTCCAATTCTTCCACTGGAGAGATAAAGAAAAGGTCTTGGAGGGAAGACCTTGGTGCTTTGAACAAAGACTGTTGATTATCAAAGAAATCGACAAAGATATACCGCCATCAGGTATGTTACTGAATTCATCCCCGTTCTGGATCCGATTGTACAATCTGCCTTTTAACTGTAGATCTGATGAGAGTATAAAGGCTATTACTAAAGGTTTTGGTGAGGTCATTGAAATTGAAGAGGACTTTTTGGATCTCCACCCTTTTCGCAGAATAAGAGTGTTGCTGGACTGTACTAAACCCTTAAAAAAATATCAGAATGTTAGGGTTAAAGGTGACAAACTGGTTAAAATAACTATAAAATATGAAAGACTTCCCCACTTTTGCTTTTTATGTGGTCGTATGAGTCACACGGAGAAAGACTGTGCTTATGTCAATGAAGAGGACAAAGAGAGGGGAAATGATTGGGGGATGAATATTCGTGCCTCACCTCGAAAAGGAATATCAAAATTTAATGAAGAAATAAGTAGTTTAAAAACCAAAAAATCCTTGTTCTGTACCAAACCTTCGAAGAAGGAGGGTCCCACAAAGATTCCTTGCATTGAAGATGAGGTTGGCCAAGGGCATTTACTGCATTTTGATGAGAGGAGAGAGAGGACAGCATGTAGCATACCCAAAGACTCTCTGGAACCGTATACTTTAGAAAATAGCAATCCAAGTACTGCTTTGAAATCAGGAAAAAATGGGGAAGTTGCTGAAACAGGGGAGGGCTGCTGTTCTGTGGTCTCGAAGGATTCTGGAATTCGCTGTGAGGAAGAAGGGCTGAAGGGGAATGGGGGAAAAGAAGGGCTGCTGGTTGGTGTTGGCACAGTAACGGTTTCTCATGGGGAAACTAATCTTTTAAAGGCGCCTGTTTTCAATGTAGGGGTGTGTTCTGGTGGTCAACGAAAGAAGGTGAATATTAGAAGGAGAATGAATGTTGGGGACCTTGGAAAACAGCTTGTGGGGAATGAGGAGGGTGGCATTATGAGTTCACAGATAAGCACTTCTCTACAAGGGACTCAATCCAAGAGGAAGTACTTTGATGAGGATGTAGACATGGAGGATTGTGAGGGTTCTCTAAAAAGATCATGTGCAGGCAGTGACTTTGACAGTGTTGGCAATGAGGAAGTAGCGGTGGTTGGTGATGACCAACCCCGCGAAAAGCAATGAAAATCTTCAGCTGGAACTGTCAGGGGCTCAATAACCCCTTGACAGTTCGTGCCCTCCACACATGGTGTTGGAGGGAGAGACCGAATATAGTTTTTGTTATGGAATCAATGATGCAAAAAGATAAGCTCGAGCGTATCAAGAACAGGTGTGGCTTTGTTGATGGTTTATGCATAGATAGTAATGGGCACTCTGGAGGTATTGGACTCTGGTGGAAAGATGTACAGGTTACTTTGATCTCTTTCTCGAATAGGCACATTCTAGTGGAAGTAAAAGAATATAGACAGGGGATTGATCCTTGGTTTGCTTGTGGTATATATGGTTGGCCAGATAGAGCCAACAAGCCGAGAACTTGGGAGCTCATCAGAGATATTCGTAGGTCGGTGAATGGTCCTCTTGTTCTTTTTGGGGATTTCAACGAGATCTTGAGTGTGGATGAAAAGGAGGGGGGTGCTATAAGGGGGGAACGTGAGATGGACGCTTTCCGTAGATGTCTTGATGAGTGTGAGCTTGGTGATTTGGGGTATAGGGGCAGCACTTTTACTTGGTGTAGGGGTACTCACTCTAGTAGATTGATAAGAGAAAGGCTTGACCGTTTTGTAGCGTGCAATAGATGGAAGGATATTGTTGAAACTTTCGACGTGCGTCATTTCCCAATTTACAAATCGGATCATGCTCCAATCATGTTATGTACTGAGAGGGCCCGAGGAGGAAATTATGATCAAAAGCTGTTCCGTTTCGAATCGATGTGGCTGTCGAAAGAGGAGTGCAAGGAGGTTGTTAAGGAGGCGTGGGATGAAGGGGCGGGTCATGGTATGGAATTCCGGATTGAAAACTGTGCTACACGACTGTCAGAGTGGGCGGAATCCTCCTTTGGTGCTATTAGAAAAAACATAAGGGAGTCGGAGAAAAAACTTCAAGCTGCTCAGAAATGTGTGCCGGATGCCAACATGATTGCAAACTGTAAAGCCTTGTCGGACCAATTAGATAATCTCCATCGTCTTGAGGAATCTTATTGGCACATGAGATCGAGAACTAATGAGTTGCGTGATGGTGATAAGAACACGAAATACTTTCACCACAAAGCAAACTCAAGAAGGCGACGCAACATGATCAAGGGCCTTAATGATGAGAATGGGGTATGGAAGACTAGTACGGTTGACTTGGAAAGGTTAATTTCGGCCTTCTATGATAATTTGTTTGCTACAAGCTCTCCCTCGGGATACATGGATGCGCTGAATGGGTTAGGAGAGGTAGTCACTCCTGAGATGAATGAGGCCTTGGAGGCCGAACCTTTGGAAGCTGAGATCCGAGCCGCTGTGTTCCAAATGCACCCGACAAAGTCCCCAGGTACGGATGGTTTTCACGCTCTTTTTTATCAGAAGTTCTGGGATATTGTTGGAGATGCTGTGGTTAGTCTTGTGCAGAGATGGTGGAGTGGTCACTTTGACCTCAAGCAGATAAATAAGACTTGTGTTTCTCTGATACCGAAATGCAATGACCCTCAGTCCTTGTCTGACTATAGGCCGATTAGCTGTTGTAACGTCATTTATAAGATCATCTCCAAAACTCTAGCAAATAGGTTGAAAGTTTTCTTGGGCAATATTGTGTCTATACAACAAAGTGCTTTTGTTCCGGGGAGGTTGATCACTGATAACGCCCTTTTGGCCTTTGAAGCTTTCCATGCAATGAAAAGGAGGGGAAATGGGAGACAAAACACCTTTGCGCTTAAGCTCGACATGAGCAAGGCGTATGATAGGGTTGAGTGGGGCTTCCTTGAACGTGTTATGCTTAAGTTGGGGTTCTGTGACAGTTGGGTGAGGAAGGTGCTTCATTGTGTCTCGAGTGTGTCCTTTTCCTTCAAAATTAATGGCAAGGTTCTTGGAAATGTCATACCCTCGAGAGGTCTTAGACAAGGAGACCCGATTTCGCCTTACTTATTCATTTTATGTGCAGATGCTTTCTCTACTTTGCTCACAAAAAGTCTATCGGACAGGCTCATTCATGGAATAACTATTTGCAGAGGTGCCCCGCCCATATCACATCTGTTCTTTGCTGATGATAGTATCTTATTTGCTAAAGTGTCTGTTAGTGAATGCTCGGAGGTAGCTAAGGTGATTAGCTTTTACGAAGGAGCTTCTGGTCAACGTGTCAATCTTGAGAAAACAGATATCTTCTTTAGCAAAGGGGTTCCGTCTGATGTTAGACAACAGATCATTAGTGCTTTGAACGTTCGAGAGGTTGAGAGGCATGCAAAATATCTAGGGCTCCCCACGATCATCGGAAAATCAAAGAAAGCTATCTTCTCATGTTTGAAAGAACGGGTGTGGAAAAAGATCCAGGGATGGAAAGAGAGGTTGCTATCCAGAGCGGGAAAAGAGGTTATTCTGAAAGCGGTAGTGCAAGCCATTCCGACATACATGATGAGCATCTTTCAAATACCGGAGGGTCTCTTGGATGAAATTCACTCTATGATGGCTAAATTTTGGTGGGGCTCAACGGCGGACAATAAGAAGGTTCATTGGCATAGTTGGTTGAATTTGTGCCAACCGAAAAGACATGGAGGAATGGGCTTTCGTGACTTGAAGGTCTTCAACCAAGCTCTATTAGCAAAACAAATGTGGAGACTACACACGGGTGCAAATCCTCTTCTTTGCGCGGTTTTGAAAGCTAGGTACTTTAAGAATGATGAGGTGCTCGAGGCTCGAAGGGGTTTTGATCCTAGCTTTACGTGGAGAAGTATGTGGGGGGCCAAGGCTCTCTTGCTCGAGGGACTTTGTTGGCGTATTGGTGATGGTTGGTCCGTGAACACTCTCTCGCACAAATGGATTCTTTTAGATGGTAAACTAACTCATCCCATACCTGTGAATGATGATGTTGAGGATTGCAAAGTAGGTGAGCTTATTCATCAGGATCATAAGTCGTGGAATCATGAATTAGTATATGGTATGTTCGAAAATGCATCAGCTAAGGCTATTCTAGCCATTCCTTTGTCTCGAAGGTGCAGTCTTGATACTCAGTTTTGGGGTCACAACAAGAATGGGGCATACACGGTTCGTTCGGGATATTGGATTGGAATGGAAGGAAACAATATGAGCACTAATCCACGCGATGCAGCAGGTTTGAACAGGAAAATGTGGGATAGTGTGTGGAACATAAAGGGGCCGCCTAAACTGAAGCACTTTATTTGGCGGGCATGCAAAAATTCCCTTCCCGTTAATGAAGTTCGTTGGCGAAGACATATGGCTCAATCATCGGTATGTCAGAGATGTAATGCAAATGATGAGACTATATGCCATGCTTTATTTGATTGTCCTCAATCTAGTATTATGTGGTTGAATCATCCTAGTTCAAGTGTGATAGTTGATGCTCCTCGAACATCTTTTTCTGACTGTTTCATGTGGCTTGTTGATAAACTAAACCAAGACTCTTTAGCTGTGGTGTGTGCTTCTTTGTGGGCTAGCTGGTTTGGTAGAAATAGAGTTATTATGGAAAACAAAGCTTGTGATGTTGTGCAGTTGTCTTCCTCTTTTGTTAGTATGCTCCATGATTACAACCTCTACAATGCTCAGGTTATTTCGGTCCATCACCCTCGTACTACTACTCTTCGGTGTTGGAGACCCCCTTGTGATGGCTTTGTGAAGGCCAATTTTGATGCATATATGGGAGGGGACTGTGTTAGAGGTTTGGGTGTGGTATGCAGGGACCATGAAGGCCGACCTTTAGTGGCAGCTGTCAGGAAAGTTTACTCAAATATGGGCGTGGAGGAGGCCGAGCTGTCAGCGGCCTGTTTTGCTCTGGAGGTAGCTGCTAGGATGGGCTATGACAACATCATTCTTGAAGGAGACTCTATCTCTGTCATCAACACTATCAAGAAGAAGGACACTGGGTTTTCTCCCATTTTTGCTTTATATGATTATGTACATTTTCTTAGTGATATTTTTGGTAGCTTTGATTGTAATTTTGTTAGAAGGAGCGGAAACACCGTTGCCCATTCCGTAGCTAGATGGGATTCGGGTATAGCTCTTGAAAAGATGTGTATGGAACCATTCCCCAATGGCTTTATGGCCTTGGTAGATCTCGATCTAATATAATTCACAGGTTTTATCTCAAAAAAAAAAAAATTTTCAAATACAAGAGTATATGTTTAGAAAAAATGTGTCTTTTATTTATTAAGAAATGAAAAAGATAACGAGAATTAGCTAAAAAGAACATAAAATTACAAATTTAATTTTATTCTTTTTTCATTCATCATGTCACTTTACATACATTTTAATCTCAAATACTACGTCTCTCCATGCTTCAAGACATTTTTTTTATGAATTTAGCTACTTACTTCTTCCGTTGCATTATACTTGTTATATTTTATTTTTTTACTCGTACAATACCAATGCGTTATTTTGTTTATTTATATGTTGAATTATTCAAATTTAAAAATACTACAAAGTTAATATTATGAAAGTATGCGATTAGACGATTCAAATAAGATCTTACTTGACTATATTTTTACTTATCACATTAGTCGTAATATATAAAATAAGCTTGAACGATGAATAGTGCACAAAATCGAAATGTGGCGAGTATTTCAGAACGGAGGAAGTATATGCCAATTCTCCAATTTTCTTAAAGTTCATTCACTCCAAAAAAACGAGATTTTTCGATCTTTTTCAAGTATTTATTTTTTTAAAGAAGACACTTTCTAATCTAAACCTTAAAATATCATTTACATTTTAAAACTTAATCAAATAACATCTAAACTTGCCGTTTATAAGAGATTGTCACATTTTTTAAGTCACTCCCATTTATTAATCTATGATTTTCCTTTTATAAAAATATATTCATCGCTTTCTTTAGCATCCAAGCATTATTTAACCTTCATACTTCTTCCGTTTTTATATCCAATTTAAAAGATCTTATAGCCATCATCATTACAGATTTAGCTTGTCAAATGTTAAACGGGACAAGGTGGGTCAAAGCTCATTTAAAGCTGACCCACTTTGACCCGATTTTTAAAAAGTTCATAAAATAGTTTTAATTATTATACTTTATGACCCATTGAATCGACCCATTTATGTATATAATAATATCATTTTAAAATATTTTAAAAAGGGGTAAATTTTTTTCGCAATTAATTCTTATAAGCATCCAACCCAGCCCGACCCTTTACACCAGCCCTCATTAATGACCCGCCCGTTATTGACGCGACCCGCTAATGACCCGTTAAAAATATAATCCAACTTTTAACCCGTTAAGTCGACCTGCTCGTTAAACACCTCTAATCAACATCATCATACTCGATGTAGTCCGTCAATATTAAATTTCAATTTTTTGGGAAAGGAGGGAATATAATGATTATATTATAATCCACCGTGTTATAATGTCAGAAAATTTCAATTGGCGTAAAAAAGTGACAAAACGAGTAAAGTATAACATAAGCCGGTTCCATAGCCATAACCATAACTTCCACCGCCACCATTATTTTACTCCATAGAAGTTTATCCTCAAACCTCCATTTTTCCTTACAGGTTAAGCAATTGTGCCAGATATCGAAGATTATGGGGCTGCTTTCCAACAGGTATTTTGGATTTAACTGTTTATTTAATTTGTTCCTTCTCTCCATGTTTCAATCCGATTGATTTTCTAATTCTGTTGAAGATTCATTCATTTCGTTTTTTAGGGTTGATCGAAATAGCCTTAAACCTGGGGATCACATCTACTCTTGGAGGACTGCTTATATCTACGCTCATCATGGTTTTTTCCTTTTTTTGGATATGAATTTCGATTTATATGATTTACTGCTTTGTTTTTTTTTTCCTGGGATTTCAGAATAGTGATGGATTAGGATTTTGCAATTTTTTCGGGTTTAGTTTGATTTCTATTTGATTCGTGATTGATTATGGATAATCATTAAATTTAGTAATAGGATGTAAACTTGATTTGAATCAAGGCATAATTGGTCAAATTGAAGAAGATTTGTATCAGGAAATAATTATTGGCAGTCAAGTTAGGGTTTGTGAGGGAATTATTGGAATTCACCCATTAAGATGTAGTCCATCATGGATTAGTAATTTCGATTTAAACTTGATTATTGTTATAGTCTACTCTACTGGAATTAAGGCTGCTCTAAGCTGTATAGATTATAGATATGATGACATTAAATTGGATTTTCTCTTGAGTAGTTTTTCGAATATAAATTATCATCTTTGCTTTTCAAATGGTGGAAGTTATAAAATTAATCATATAAGTTGAATTGTATAAATAAATGAGATTGGTTTTTACGCTGTGTATAAGGATTTAAGAGAGAGAACAAGGGGGAAGGAAAGGGAAGAGGAGAGAATGATGAGAAGTCCCCTTTATTTGCATTGGAGGGAAGGAAAAGAAAAAACGAGAAAACATCATCATCATCATACCCAATATCCCGCTCAAAGGCAGAGTCTGGGTGAGGGTAGGTGACAAACAATCCATACCCGTATTTTCTTTAAGGAAAGACTAGAGGAAATTGGTCTATTTTTACCCAAGAGGAAAAGAGTCATGCATTAAGAAAAAAAGAAAACATGATAAAAATATCATTTTCCTATAAATATTTCTACTTCTGAAGAGATGTGGTTATTGACAAAATTAATAGGCGTAATCTCTTCCTTTTAACACACTTCATTCCAAAATTGGTGGCAAGATTAAGGAAAATATCTCTCTAAATTACCCTTTCCATAGTTTTTCTATGAGCGGGATACACTGGGTAGGATGATGATGATGATATCTCTCTCTAAATTACTTCGTTTCAGGTCCCTCCAATTCCCTTATTCCAAACAAAGTGTTTAGATGTGAAAGTCTGAGACTTGCGCAATTGCTTGATTAATCATCCTAGAGTAAATTCTCATCTTACTTCTCTGATTACTTTTGTGTAGACTACTTGCGGAATTACTTGCGCAATTACTTTCCTTGCCTTTAAGACGTTACCGAAGAATAATTTATTTTTTTTTCCGGATGAGTAGCACGTAGCGCATAGGATATGTTTTTGTGTAGACTAGCGCAAACATTTTACTGTGCTAAGGTGGTGTTAAGCTCGGTGTTCCTAGTGTAGCATCATCATCATCATACCCAGCATATCTCGCTCATAGAAAACTATGGTTAGGGTCTGGGGAGGGAAGGACGATGGCAGCTCATATCCATAGAGGAGAGTGCGTTGTTCCTAGTGTAGCATTTCCTTTTATTATCTCATTTCGATTATAAAATTCAGCCTGTACCCCTTTTAGCTTGAGCTAGTTATTTAAGGTGGTGATAACTTGGGTGTGCCTGCTGTTGCATTTTCCGTCATTTGATGATAAGAGTTAGCCTGTAGTGATTCTAACTTGAAATGGATCGTATAATGTCTAAATATGTCAAAATAATGATCCTAGAAGAAAGATCTTTTTTTGAAAAATTGTTTTTCTTTTGTTTTTTTTTGTTGGTCCTAAGATGTATCTCTTATGCTATGGAATATGAATAAGCTTTCATAGTGTAAATGTTGCTCCATATTACTTCTTGGAAAGAATCATATCCCGCAGATGTCAGTGTGCTTGTTGTACCCGTAATCTGGTAAAAAGAGTGACAGAAGGTCCTTGTTAGTGTCCCTAAACCAACCAACTATTTTGTGTAGAAATTCCTTATTTCTTTTCCTTCATGTGAAACTTCTTTATACTATATGCAGTTAGGCATTTGAATATCTGGTGATATTCAAGAAAAAGGAAGAAAATTGATCAAGCAACTCTGTTCAGTTTTCTTCAGCCCATGCAGAACATTTTAAATTACTTGGCCCGTTTAAGGATTCAATCATAACTTGATACCTTGTAGAAGTATTCGAGAGGTGGCATTGGGTACTTGGGGTCGAGTTTTGGGTCAATAAGCTTGTCAATTCTGTTTCATTTTTATGTTTGAGTCTATTTTGTTCCAATTTCCCACCATAAAACATGTTCTCTGAAGTGGTTCTGTGCTATTTCAAAGTCCTAGCCTTTTTCGAGGGTAGTCCCAACTTTACAAAGAATAATTTAATCATTTTGAAAAGTGGGGCGAGGAAGTCCTTCATAGAAGGGTGGGCATCATTATCTCATCATCATCAACTCAATATTCCGCTCGAAAACAGGGTCTGGATGAGGGAAGGTGACGGACAATCTATACCCGTACTCCTTTGAGAGAGAATACTAAAGAAAAGCTGTCAATTTTACCCCCCAGTCAGGTCCTAGTCAGGTCCTCGGAGAGGTGCAGTTCACTCAAGTCGTCCTTAATCTGCTCAATCCACGTTTCCTTAGGTCTTCCTCGGCTCCTCTTATCCTCTAATATACAACATCGTTATCTATACTGATGCAATTAGGTTGGGAAGGTTTTCATGTTTTGGGCTGTATTGACCTTCATTCTAGTGAGTGAAAAATCTTATTTGCCAAAAAAAAAACAATTTAATCATTTTTAATGCCCTTTAATATCTTCTCTTCTCTCTTTTTCTGTTTAATTTCTCTACTTTTTGTATTTAATATAGGTATTTATGTTGGGGACAATAAAGTGATCCATTTCACTAGACATGGTCAAGAAGTAGGAACCGGAACGGCTTTGGATCTTCTTTTAGTAAGTTCTGGACCAAATCGACGCCATGTACCATGCCCTACTTGCATTCCACCCGAAGGCGGTCATGGTGTTATCTCGTCGTGTCTAGATTGCTTCCTTGCCGGTGGCATCTTGTACCGATTCGAATACAATGTTAATCCTTCTCTTTTTGTTGCAAAACTTCGAGGAGGGACATGCACTCTCGCATCATCGGATCCTGCTGAAATTGTTGTGCACCGCGCAAAATACCTGCTGAACAATGGCTTTGGCTTCTACAATGTCTTCAAGAATAACTGTGAGGATTTTACTATATACTGCAAAACAGGGCTTGTAGTTGTCGACCAAGTGACAATGGGTCAAAGCGGGCAAGCAGTATCGCTAATTGGGGGCCCACTCGCAGCAGCTCTTTCTACGCCTTTTCGTCTTTTGACTGCCAACCCGTATGGGATGGCAGCGATGGCCGTGGGTGTATACTGCACAAGCCGAGTTGCAGCCGATATTGGCATGAGGAAGGATGTGATAAAGTTGGAGGTCGAGGATTTAACTAGACGACTAGCCCTTTTAGGCACAATGCAGGGGCTCAACCCAGAACTTCCAGCCCCTTCTGTCAGCTAGCGGATCGCTTTTATTGGTTGTATCTGTAGCATCATCATCATCGTACCTGGTGTATCTCGTCTATATGATCAGGGTCTGGGGAGGGAAGGAAGGCGACAACCCATACCCATAAAGGAAGATGTGACCAATGAGTCTCTCGGCTCGAGAAAACATTTAATGTGTGTTTTAATAAATCACTTGTTCCCCTTGACTATCTTATTTTAAATTTACATGTAGATTTAATAGTTGTTAATTGTATCTCATAGCTTCAATCAGTGGGATGTACCGGTATGATGATGATGGCGACTACTTTGGTTAATTGTATCTGGTATATCACAAACATGTTTAGCTTGTTGTATGATTCAATTGTTATTGATGATGATAAAGATTAGTTATTTGTTTTTAGTTATTATTATTAGAGTCGAAAGTTCAACTTAAAATTATTATAAATTATTTGCCAATTGGTTGTTAGTTCTTTGTTGTTTGCTTTTTAGTTGACTCGTATAATCACATGAAAATATAAGGTGTTTTCATAATTTTTAGCTATCTGGATTGTTGTTTATTAAGGCAAACACATTTAAAAAGCTAAAAAATTAGCATTTTAATTTTGATTTAAATAGCCAACTTTTTATGGACTAAAAAAATTATTTATCATAGTATTTTTTTTAGCTTTTTATCCCCTACTTCCTCCGTTCTGAAATACTTGCAACACTATGATTGTTGACAACACTATTCATCGTTCAATTTAATTTTATATATTATAACTAATGTGTAAGAAAAAATATAGTTAAGTGAGATCTTTTCTGAACCCTCTATTCGAATAGTTTTAAAATATTAATTTATATAATTTTTAGATGTAATAGTGAAATGTAACAAGTATAACGAAACGAAAAAATTTCAAATAAAAAAAATAAAAATCAATAAAAATTTGAATCTACCATTAATATTAACACGAGAAGATCTTAGTAAATAACGATTATTTGTAAGGTTAATAAATCAATCTTATGTAGTAGGATGAAATTTTATTATTTTTATTTTATTTGTTTTAGTATTAACTTTTTTTTATTTTTATCGTAATTTATAAATCATAGTTATTGATTAGGAATTTTTGATGACGGTCCAAAGAAATGATGACAAATAGAGGAGCCAAAACTCAATTTCTCAAAAAAAAAAAAAAAAACTCAATTTCCAAGTAAGCAAATCACAAAGTAGCACCTACAAAATAAAAATGTTCCAAGGGCCCCATATATGTGATGAGTCAAGCATTCTACATTTGTCTTCCTTAAGCATATTTTAGCTTATTATAGAATATTCTATCACCATTATTTTATTTTTAAACACCCAAATCCTTTCATCCAATCATCTCATTTCATCCCTCCACATCCTCAACCTAACATATCTCTTTGCCTACGTGTCCAACTTAACATGACTCAGCTAACCTGTCTCACCAAATTTGCTACATTGACAATTGTGAATAATCAGTCTCCTGAGAGATTGTCTATTTGAGAGACGGCTTTCAGGTCTAGCCCGTTTAAGTTTAATTAAAATTAAAAAATGATAATGGGCTCACCAAATTAGGATGGTATCTCAAATAGACTGTCTCTCTCAAGAATAATAAACAAAATAAATGGGTTTAGTCATATTGTATTTTAATGAGAAAAATGTATAAATAAGAATAAACTCTGACCAAAAATAAAAGTAAGATAAATTTAATTGGATGAACTAAAAATGAAATAGAGGCAACTGTTGCGAGACAGATTGGGTTGTAACCAATAATATCTCCATTTTGAAATACTAGCAACTGATTGTGACGTATTATGCTAAAATATGTTCTATTAATTGCAAGTATAATAAAATGAAAAAATACGTTTGATTTTCTTTCCTTTTATCTTTATTCTTTAATGAACAGCTAGAATCAAATGTCCATGACATTTATTCGAGAACAAGAATGTCCACGAACCTTCTAATGTTTTTATAGTCACAATTATTAGTTATATTTATATTTATTATTTATTGTTTTGACATTATTTAATTTATTATTTTGACTCTCAATATTTCTTTATTAAACGCTCAAACCCCGGATGAAAGAACATTTACCAAGCAAATCGTAATCAACATTAGTTTACCTATGTTGCTTATATTTCCTTCGTTCTGAAATACTCGCTATATAAGGGCTTTTGACACTATTTATCATTCAAGTTTATTTTATATATTGCGCTAATGTGTAAGCAAAAATATAGTCGAGTGAGATCTTGTTTGAATCGTCTAATCGTATACTTTCAACAGAAGTGTTCATTCGGGTTATCGGGTTGATTTCGGGTCAGGTGTTTCGGATCAATTCGAAATCGGGTTTTGTGTTCACATTGATTTTTACATAATTGTAGATCCATTTTTAAGTCGGGTCAAATCGGGTTCGGTTATAAAATCGAGTGTCTATCGGATCATCAGGTCTGTTTTGAACACCTCTAACTTTCATAATATTAAGTCTTTGTGATTTTTAGATTTATTTAGTTAAATATATAAATAATTAAAATAATACATTAAATTGCGTAACAAGCCAAATATAACAAGTACTGCAGAACGGAGCAAATACCTCACATATAAAATGTGGGACCAAAACTCAAATAAAAAAAGAAAATGAAAAATAAAAAAAATAAAAAGAAAGCCGTTAAGATTTCCGCCATACTTCTGAGGCATCGTCCCATCACCCATTCAGCTTAGAATTCTATCTCATCTCAAAATCCTCCATTTACTGAAAAACCTTCACTGAAATTCAATCATCAAGAACCCTAGATTTCTCTTTCTGGGATAAGAGATAATCCAGGGAAAATCCTCCATGAATAATTTCATTCCACAAGCTGCAACATCATCTTCTACTACGGGTACTTCTCCGGCAACAATCGCCGGTGGATCACCTTCAAGTGCGTTTTCATTCATCTCCAAAGGTTGGAGAGAAGTTAAAGATTCAGCAGATGCTGATCTTCGATTGATGAAAGATAGGGCTAATTCTTTCAAAAATTTAGCGTCTTCCTTTGATAGGGAGCTTGAGAATTTCATCAATTCTGCTTCCCCCTTTTCAGTTCCAGCGATTAAATCAAATTCTACTGTTGAAATTGATTTTGTGAAGAAGTTACAGCCCAAATTGTCGGAGTTTCGAAGGGCGTATTCATCGCCGGATTTTAGTCGGAAGGTTTTAGAGAAATGGGGTGGACCGACAAGGCCGAGTATTCGAATTGATTTATCGGCGATTAAGAATGCTATTGTTGAGGAGGTGGAGATTGAGGGAGGTGAGAGAGTGAGGATTGACAATGGTGGAAGAGGACGGGTTAGGTTTAGGGATTTCAAATGGGATCGTAAAGGTGAAACAGAACAAGGGTATGAAGCTTTCAAGGATTGGGAACCAATTAGGGTTTTGAAGACTAAATTGAAAGATCTTGAAGTCAAAAAATCACCTGATGAACTTTTTGGTGCATGGAAGAATAGTGAGCTTTTGGAGAAATTGAAGTCTAGCTTGGTATATCTCTTATTTATATCTTATTATTTAAATTCATTCATAGTATTTTCATCCTGCTGTTTTAAATTGTCTTTTGCATATACTTCTAGTCTTCTACATAGATAAGGATAATATAGTAGCTTGTTGTAGGGGAAATATGATATATTTCCTCAATTGTCACAATTTCCATCTTAGTATGTTTTCAACTTTGCAATATTTGTGTTTTAGGTGGTGTCCCCATCACTTTGTCTAATTCTTATTCTCTGATCTTGTAATATTTGTGCTGATTGTTGGTGTAACAATCTCTTGGGATGGAGGGAGTTGTTAGTGTTAGACCATCCCCAATGGTGCCAAATTTAGCAATCTCTTGGGGATGGAGGTAATATTAGTATTAGACCATCCAAAATTGTATCTCATTATTTTGGTAAAAAATCATTTTTATTCCGCTCATGATTAATAGATTAATAAATTGTTTTAAATACACTTTTTTTGATTTGGGGTTAGGCTAGAAATCTCTTTAGGCGAGGGAAAATAGAAATTAATCTTTCATGTAGGTGGTAAGAATTAAACCTTTGTTACAAGCGTGAAAGGGAATGCCCTCAACCATTAGACTAACCATGATTCTCACTTTTAAAATGAAAAAAATGATTTTTTTTGTGACGAATATGCAAATCTTAAGAGAAAATATTATAAATTTTTATACGTTTGTTCTATTAAAATTTAAGCAAAATGTAAAGGAGCTTGGAAATTTCATGAGGTCTATTTGTTTATGTGGTTTGAGGCATCTTTCTATCAATGGGATTGTTCTTTCTCATTTACCCATGAGATGATCAAATATCACCCACCATTGGCAATTAAAATCAACAATTTTCTTTTTGGATTTTGATCATGAGATGGGCAATGTGAAAAGGTAGTTTCGTTTGTTTGATTTTTAAGTACTAGTTTGATTATTTTATATGCTGTACTAGTTGAGGAAATGTAAAAGACGATTTAAGAAGGGAAAGTAGGTTATGCTTTGAGTGTCATAGAGGTGTTTAATGGGGACGTCCACTTTTACATATTCGAGTTACTAGTATTGCTTAAGCCTTAAAGAATTCCGAGTTGAACTAAAGTCTGCGTTTCTTTAATGTGTTTTATCATCTGTAACTCTGACAAAAGCCATGTCATTTTGAAGAGAGGTTATTTGAGCTAGAAACTCAATAATGTAACAACTAGTTCATCGAGATCGGGTAAGTGGTCCTTTGCTGTTTAGGAGCAGGATCATTGACGGTGATACTGGCAGAAAAGTTGGAAACCTGTGGAACTAGTTGTCTACGAGCCCTGAGTTTGGTGGAAGCACAAAGTATTAGCTCTATTATTGAACTCCATGCATGAATTGTTGGGCCTCGTAAATCATATAAAGTTGGAAATCTGTGGAACTAGTTGTCTACGAGCCCTGAGTTTGGTGGAAGCACAAAGTATTAGCTCTATTATTGAACTCCATGCATGAATTGTTGGGCCTCGTAAATCATATAAACTTTAAGTACTGTATAATTTACATTGGCTGGGGAATATAATTTGTGATTGATTCAATTTTCTCTTTGCAGATTGTATCTTTGGTTACGTTTCTATTTTTCTGTTGGAGGGTTTTTTGGGGATGGAAAATGGAAAGTTATAATATGGAAGATAAATTAGCTTGAACTTTGTAGGAAATTGTTTTCGATTGGGCAACAATGATTGGTATCAAGTAATTGCCTGTTTGCTGCCTGGTAGAGTATTTAGAACATGAGTTTGTATAAGAAATGAATATATATCAACTTTCTTCTGTTATGTTTGCTATATTCAACATGCCACAACTGTACAACTAGATTTGGCATTAGAGCTTTTCTGCTTGGGAATATTTTTGAAATGATATGGTTATGTATGTTCCTATGCTGAATGTATTGAGTGAGTCAAATTCCTAGTGAAGTATTTCTGGTAGGAGATGCTTCCTTGTGATTTTAAATTCCTAGTGAAGTATTTCATGAAGGATTATTACATATTATCTGATAGGTAATGTATTTTCCAATGTTTATCTTGCAGAAAGCATTTCAGCGGGATTCCCAGGATTCCAAGGTTGGTATCTCTATATCTATTGATTTTCATCCCCCTTCTATTCTCTTAAATCTTCTCTTGTTGCTATAAAATTAAATATCTAAATAAACTGATCCTCCTGATTTCTATAAGGATCCTTAAAGGCATAGAGCCATAGAGGCTATGTTATGTTTTTTTTAAAACATACAATATTTTGTTTATAGTTTTATATTTTTATGTTATGTTATCTGTATAAAGTAAATGGTCCTTGAGAGATTTAAATATTAACACATGCAATAGGTTGCAAATAGCTGCTGCACTGATCACTTGCTATCAATTCTAAGCGGTATTGTTAGTCACCTTTTAGTGAATAAAATATAACTTGTAAACTTTGATTTGGTAGCATTTTGTTAGAATTTTCTGATATTTGTTTTCTATGAGCTCCTGGAGGAATCAAACAGTCTAAACATGTTATCGATTTAATTATGTTTAGCCTTTCCGTAGTTTTTACTAGTAAAGTAGTGAACACAGTTTGATCCTGTTGCTAGTGTTAGGATCAATACAAGCTCTCTTTCTTTAAGTTTGTACTATTTGTTACCCCTTACAATTCAATCACACTTCCTTATACTCATAGTTGTTGCATATGCATTGCAGGATGTACCCCCATTGGATGTACCTGAACTCTTGGCACATTTCGTTAGACAGTCTGAACCCTTTTTGGATCAACTTGGTGTTAGGAAAGGTTTAGAATTTCCTAGCTTTTATTTTGTTAAATTCATCGATCTCTGAATAATTCATTGAATTATTACTTGTGTGCATGTTGTGCATTGTCAATGCTTAGATTTTGTCTGCACTTTTCATTATCTGCACGATAATTTATGACATTGTATTGGATCGTGATTTTGCTATTTGGTGTGTACTACAAGTATGTTGTCATTTTAGGTAAAGAGCACTGATCTATGGTCGCGCTTTGACTCCATATTATAATGTCTTGCAAGGGGTTGTCAGGGTTATAAAATTCAACCAGTAACCTGTGATGTGTCACAACTCGCCCATATTATTATACCAGAGTTTGAAGCTAACTTTGCCTACAAGGAGTAATTATAGTTGACTTGCTAAAAAAGCACGCTGAAAAATGAAATCCCATGTCGTTGTGAAGTTACAGGATCATGTTCTACTTAATTTCTTTCTTAAAAATCACTACATTATTCATGTTAGAATTATCTTGCAATCCTGACATCTCCACCTGCAAATAGAAAGCATATGAGGCTCCAACATGAACTTTAAAGTGGGATGTCATGTAGGTGATCCGTCAGGGGTGCCAATTTTGTACCTTTTTCATGAATTTTCATTTGTGTGCTTTTCCAATGAACATCTTGATCTTCATTAGATGAAATTTGACTATAATTTTTTCGCACTTGCAGATATATGTGACAAGATAGTGGAAAGTTTGTGTAGTAAACGCAGGAATCAGCTTATGCACTCGATCTCAGGTGGAGAATCTGCTGTGATTGAGGGGGATAATATCAATGATGAACTCGATTTAAGGATAGCCAGTGTTCTTCAAAGTACTGGGCATAATTATGAAGGTGGGTTTTGGTCGGACTTAGCAAAGTATAACCCATCTGACAAGAAACGACATGTTGCCATTGTCACCACTGCTAGCCTTCCTTGGATGACGGGAACAGCAGTGAATCCTTTATTTCGTGCAGCATATCTAGCAAAATCTGCAAAGCAGAAGGTTACTCTATTGGTCCCATGGCTTTGCAAGTCTGACCAAGAACTAGTTTACCCGAACAAACTCACATTCAATTCGCCGCAAGACCAGGAGCTTTATATACGAAACTGGCTAGAGGAAAGAGTTGGTTTCAAAGCCGATTTCAAAATATCTTTTTACCCTGGAAAGGTATGTTTTCTGCTAACGCTACATTTTGGACTTCTTCAATAAGCATTTTATTCTATGAGTTGACATGCTGCTATCTTTGCAGTTTTCGAAATCAAGGCGGAGTATAATACCAACCGGCGATACTTCTCAGTTCATATCTTCAAAGGAAGCTGACATTGCTATCCTTGAAGAACCTGAGCATTTGAACTGGTATCATCATGGTAAGCGGTGGACCGATAAATTCAATCATGTTGTCGGTGTTGTACACACAAACTATTTGGAGTATATAAAAAGAGAGAAGAATGGGGCTATGCAAGCTTTCCTTGTGAAGCATATAAATAACCTTGTCGCTAGAGCGCATTGTCACAAGGTACCGTTTCAATTTCCTGTTTTCAGCCTATATTTCTGGTTAGCTGTAGTATATTCTGTTTGTGCTAAAAGACTAAAAGCTTGTTAGTGTGGCCCAGGTTCTAAGGCTTTCAGCGGCCACTCAAGACCTTCCCAAGTCTATTGTATGTAATGTCCATGGTGTTAATCCGAAATTCCTAGAAATCGGAGAGAAGTTGGCGTCTGAGAGGGCCTCTGGTCAACAAGCCTTTTCTAAGGGAGCATATTTCTTGGGTAAGATGGTTTGGGCGAAGGGATACCGTGAACTAATAGATTTGTTCGCAAAGCACAAGAATGAGCTTGATGCCCTTAAGTTGGATGTGTTCGGTAATGGAGAGGACGCTCATGAGGTCGAGAGTGCTGCGAAAAAACTGAATCTTAACCTCAGCTTCCAAAAGGGAAGAGATCATGCTGATGATTCTCTCCATGGGTATGGACTTCTTATTTCTTGTCATTACACTAATACTTCCTCCAGTTCACACGTAATGTCCCATATTGGTTTGGCACAAATATTAAGAAAGGGTAGGGACCACTTTAAATAGTACGTGACATGTGATTTTAAGGGTAAATTGGTAGAAAAAAGGTATTTTTATAAATTCAAGTAGAATTTTAAGGGTAAATTTTAATAAAATGGATATAAATAGAAATGGGACATTTGAGGTGAACTTACCCAAAAAGGAAACGGGACATTTCCTCTGAATTGTGGGGAATATTTTGTTCACATTGCTTTATAATACCATTTTTTTCAAACCCTGATTTCAATCTAATTGTCACAGATACAAGGTTTTCATAAACCCTAGTGTGAGTGATGTGCTTTGCACTGCCACTGCCGAAGCACTTGCGATGGGGAAGTTTGTAGTCTGTGCTGACCACCCGTCTAACGAGTTCTTTAGGTCATTTCCTAACTGTTTGACATACAAGACATCCGAAGACTTTGTTGCCAAGGTGAAGGAAGCACTAGAGAAGGAGCCGGAGCCACTTACCCCTGAGCAAAGATACAACCTTTCATGGGAAGCAGCCACCGAAAGGTTTATGGAATATTCTGATCTCGAAAAAGTGCTCAATACGGATCTAAACAGTCTCAAATCCAATAAAAACATGGTCACAAAATCAGTTTCATTGCCCAATTTGTCCGATATGGTTGACGGAGGATTGGCATTCGTTCACTATTGTTTTACAGGTAGCGAGCTCTTAAGGCTTGCAACAGGAGCAATACCAGGGTCTCGGAATTACAGCAAAGAGCACAGCAAAGACCTGAATCTATTGCCTCCACAGGTCGAGGACCCGATCTATGGTTGGTAATGTCAGCCGGGGAGAAGTTCGAATACGTTGTGGATACTGTGTATAGTAGGTTATCGATAAGTTCGTAGAGTTCCTCTATGGCTTGTGGTGGGTATTGTGTAGTTTCTGCATGTTGCCATCCATTAAAAATCTGGTTTGGTTTGGTGTCAGTATAGGAGATTCTCATCATCATCACTATACTCGGTGTATCCCGCTCATAGAGAACTATGATGGGTCTGGGGAGGGAAGAACGACGGCAACTCATACCCATAAAAGAGAGTGCGATCAAAGAGGTCCTCCGGCTCGAGAAGGGTCTTCCAAGAAAGACAAACGTGAAACATTCTCATATTAGTATATACATACACTAAACTGCCTACTACATGTATTTTTGACAGTACCTGTGAAATTTTTGGCTGTAAAGATATGCTGATAGTTGATAGTCTCTTTTGTTTGCTTTCCAATTTCTAGTGTTCATCATTGTTTTGCTCTAATATACCTGGAACGGAACATGTTTTTTTCGTTTGATCTGATTTAAAAAGGTCGGAATAAGGTTGAATTTGATTTGATCGGAAAAAATCAAAGCTTTATTGTTGGAGGGAGTGGCAAAATTGAAATTTTAAGAAAAAAATGATAATATAACTAAAAAGGTGGCGACAATGAAAAAGCCGTGATTTATATCTTTTAAATATTATTTAAATATTATTTTTTATTTGCACCATTTTTTTGTTTTTATAATTTTCTATTATATGTCAAAATATATAATAAAAGAGAAATGTCATGATGTTTTTGTTGATTTGTTGATAATTTTGTTTAAAAGATTGCATGATTAGGTTTTAATTTTCAAAAATTGATCATGGGGTATTTAGTAAATTTAGTTTTTTTAATTGACTTGTTTGACCAGCTGGAAAAGTTTTGTGGTTTTTGCTAAGGTGATGTTAAATGAATTAAGTATTCGATGTTGATCGTTTATTAGAGAAAATATAGATCAACATGCCATAAGCCATTGTAAAAAGCCAATCAAATTAGCTTATTTATTTTGTCTTAAAAAGTAGGTTTTTCTGTTGACCGAAAAGAACTAAAAAGTCATTTACCAAACATTATTTTTTGTTTTTTGATCAACCAACAAACTAAAAGTCAAAAGTCATCCAAAAAGTCAACCAAAATGCCTTTTACCAAATACCCTATTAATAAAATCTCATAGATTTATTGAACTTAATAATTGTAGAAAACTATGTGTTCAAATTGTTTGATAAACATGATAATCATTTGATAAACGAAATTAATCATAAATAAATTGGTTGTTAGATTTATTTTCGATTTATGTTGAAATCGATTTGGGTTTACAACATTTCGATTCGATTCCTAGCCGCATAGGAAAAATTCATAATTTCTCCACAAGATGCTCACATCCAGAAGTACGAAGGCAACTTTAATTCAGAGAAGGAAGTACAAATCACCCTTATGTGGTAGGATTTGATAGGGTGAGAGTTTTGTTATTTCAATTTATCTTTTTTGGTTTTGTTTATAATAAATTACATACATAAAAACATAAATAAAATAAAAATCCCATAAATATATTTTAGTTCAAATCAACTGTTGATGAAATACAGTTCAACATGCTACAATAGCAACACCTATAATTTTTTTGAATTACAGAATAGGCCGAGGAAAGGGAAGATAGGTGGGAATCCAACTGAAGACTTCTCCATAAAAATGTTACTTGCTCTTCAACTGAAACAAAACTCGATTTTCAGCAACGCCTATTATAAGAAAGCATTAAGGTAGAGAAGAAAGCTTTCCATTTTTAGCAATAATGCTAATAATATATTCAAGTTCTTCACTAACTTGTCTCATTGAAGGCCTATTTTTTCTTTGTTCATCCACACATGCAATAGCAAGAAGCCCAAATGCTTTCATAGTCTCTAACTCTAATTCATTAGCTTGTGTTTTAAGTCCTAAATCAACAACATCCAACAATCTATCTTGATTTGATACTTTACTTGCATATATTGCAAGATTGACATCATCTTCTCTATTAAAATCTATAGCTTTCATAGAAGTAAGTAACTCTAACAGAACTACCCCGAAACTATAAACATCACTTTTGTCTGTCAGTTGATAATTCTGATAGTAATCCGGATCAAGATACCCTAGTGTGCCTTGTGCACAAGTCGATATATGTGTAGCCTCGGGGTCAATAAGCCTCGAAAGGCCAAAATCGGAAACTTTAGCATCAAGATTTTCGTCTAATAGTATGTTGCTTGATTTTATATCGCGATGAAAAATAGGTGGAACAGCCGAGAAATGGAGATATGATAAACCTTGTGCTGTTTGTTTTGCGATTAAAAGTCTCCTTTGCCAAGTTAGAGTTCCATATTCGTTAGAGAAGCGTCCATGTAGGTGATCATAAAGTGTTCCATTAGGAATATATTCGTAAACCAATACGGGTTGATCAAGGTCGAGACAACATCCTAGTAGTCGGACTAAACTCCGATGGTTTACTTGGCATAGAATACAAACCTCATTTAAGACTTGATCCATTCCTAGCGCATTTCCATTCTTTGCCTTTTTTATCGCTGCTAAGGTTCCATCGTCTAAGTTACCTTTGTAGACTTCCCCAAATCCGCCAATACCAATAAGATTTTCCTTAGAGAAGTTGTTTGTTGCTTTCTTTATTTCTTTTCCGGAGAAGAGTTTAGCCGACTTTCCATGGTTGTTGGCGTTCAGTATGTCTTCGCGTTGCTTTACTAATTTTCGATGAGCTTCTCTTTTGATGTGTTGTTTGTGTTGATGCACAAGTGCAAAAAAGATTATAACAATCACCATGGCACATGTTGAGAATGTTAAGCCTAAGTACAACATGGTATTGAGCACACTAGTAAATGGAAGATACATAAAAGAGAGTGTATGTATTGTTAGGGCTTGAATGTGTACCTTGATAGAGTTTCTTATGGTCTATATGATGAGCACACTTTTTTCCTCCTTTACACTTTTTAACTGCAATAACAATGTGAGGGGGTAAAAGTTCATAATTTGTAAAGAATAATGAATTTAACAGCCCATTTGATAATCGGTACTAAACGATGAAAATGAGAATGATATGTAAATGCGTCATGTTATTCCATGCTAAATGAAAGTATGATCATACAAAACATTCTTTTTTCCACAATTTTTCAAATGGTAATGTGATTGTTGAATGAAAATAAGCATCACCATTAAACTTGTCAAAAGATATTCGTACTAAAAGTACACTAATTTTTCATTATCATTTCCAGCATTTAGTACCGATTCAGAACAGGGCGTAAAATGCATAATCAAGTGCACAAAGTATGTTGGTTTGAATTCTCTACCGAAAAAGGGGTGAAAGAGAAAACCTTCAACAACTATGTCGATACATGATTTTCAAGTATGAGCTAATACCTTATACTAAAACAATTAATCATAGTTCACAATACTCTATTATCCTAATGCTATTAAGAGGATCCTACCAGGCGGAGTTTAGGGGTCGAACGAACCCAATGCAACTCTTTTTTTATTTGTCATAACAATATATTGTTTTTGATTGAATATCATATGAACTTCACATAAATAAGACGTGTTCACACGATTTAATGGTCAATTCAATATACTCCATTGTAATCCAATACCAAAAAACTATATATCTTTACCTCCATCGAATTAATGGACAAATACTAAAACTATGAATAAAAACTGAAAAAATATATTTTGAGCGGATCGTTTTATATGAAACCATCTCACCATGAGACTAGCCCATATAATTAGCCCATTTATGTAATTAATCACTTAAAAATTATACACTAATTCTTTATTGAGGCTGTCTCATTGCTTTATTACAAGTGCGAATTCAAATTTCATTATTTTTTTATGTTTTTCTTTACTAATGGGCTGCTTGAATGAGCCCGTCTCACGGTGAGACAGGCTCATACAAGACTTGTTGAAAATTATAAGGTGTCACTTTAACACACTAAATATAACATGGGCCAGCCCAATAGAGACGATCTCACCATAAAACCATGAAATCGGTATATTTTGAGAAATTAAAATTAGGTGAAAAGACGATCTCTCAAAAGTCCTGACCAATCTATATTTGGAGTTGTAACAATACATATTTAGAATTGGACTGGGCTTTTGAGAGTCGTCTTTACAAAACACAGTTTCCAGTAAGAATTTGTGAATCAAAATGAGTAACTTACTATCACACATTCCATTGATTGGATCCCAAACAAATCCCTTATTGCAAAAACACCTCTTGTACCCTTTCTTAGCAGGATCAGGCAAGCATGTAGCATTCACCAAACCTTTGCAATCCAACGGAAACACGCACTTAGGCTCGCGAGGTTTCTCCCACTGAATCTCGATCCCAGCCTTAGGCCAATCTCGTACATTACTCGACAAACGATTCAACCCGACAAAACTCTCAAATGATGTACAACCACTCTCAGAAACATCAATTCTATAAGCTGTTTTAGACCCACCAGTTGTATAAGAGCAACAGTTTAGACCCTTGCACCGAGCACTTACCTCTACACTCCGATTCATATAACTATAACACGGACTAGTTTTCGTGCAGTCCATAGACGATAAGTTGACAGTAGAATCCGAGCAGTTAAACTTCAGGACAGTTATACTGTCAGTAATAGTAAAGGGTAAGGTTTGGTTAAGCCATATGCCACCCGATTGAAGATCTATGTTCGTGCAGCGAGTCTTGTAGAACCCTTGTGGGCGGAGGACTAGCCGTTGGGTGTTTGGTGCAATCGATGTGATAACATACGATGATTTGTTAAGGGTGTCGAACCATAGTGTGCCGGATGTGCACCGGACTTTATAGAGCTGATCACCACAGGTTTGTGATGTGCTTAATGGGTATGGGACAGGGATTTTGCCACATTTTGGGCATGTAATTGAAGATATGGTATTTCTTGTAAGGTAATGTAGTAGAAATAGTGCTATGAGTAGTATATGTTTGTGATTTTGCATTGTTTTAGTTAGACTAATTGTATTGGTAGTGCATTTGTGGAACAAGGATAGTGTTTTTGTTGGGCATGTTTTTGGTTGATTAGGATGAAGAAACTACATGTAGTAAAGTTTTAACCCCACACAATTACAGGTAGAGGTGTTCATTTGGGTCATCGGGTTGATTTCGAGTCAGGTGTTTCGGGTCGGTTTAAAATCGGGTTTTGTGTTCATATTGGTTTTTACGTAATTGTAGATGTATTTTTAAGTCGGGTTTAATCGGGTTTGGTTATAAAGTCGGGTGTCTATCTGGTCATTGGGTCTGTTTTGAACACTTCTAATTACTGGGGCAGAGCAAAAAACTGATAAGTTCTATGAAGACCCTCTGCAATTTTAAAAATTATGATGTTTTTCTAACAATTTTGTATCTTTAAATACCTAACATATACAAAGTAATTTAATATTCAGGGTCCTAATATTTCAGGGCCCTGTGAGGTCGAAACTCCTATGCACACCAATTGTTGTATGAGACAATTTTTCCGAGAGATGCGCTTCATACATGGGTTAAAAAGCCTATCTCATACATATTATGAGAATATATGCTCCTATGTGCGTGGGGTTTTGGAGATCGGATGTGAGCAACTATACACTAATTAGTGTTGACTATTGGTAATTGTCTTGTGCACTTTTTATTTGTGCGAAACCGCATATGATGTTTACCATTAATTGTTAATCGAAAATAACCTTTTTGTTAGTATTATTATCACTTACAAAAGTAAGATTTTGTACACTTGACCCCCCGTGCTCCTATTATGGTGGGAACCACTTAATGACATTTGGGTAACAAAATGTTGTGCTGTTGTAGTTGTATTGAAGACTATTTTGGCACATGTCAAATTACATGATATCAAAAGACAATGGGGGTGTTTGGCAATCGACTTTTCGCTTAGCTCTTTGGTTGACTTTTGGCTTTTGGCTTGTTGGTTGGTCAAACAGCCAAAAAAAGTGTTTGGTAAATGGCTTTTAAAGGAGCTGAAAAGCTGGCTTTTAAGCCAAAATGAAAAAGCTGCTCCAGCTAGCTTTTTGAGTTGGTTTTTGGCATGTTGGCCCGCTTTTTCTCTAATAGCCAACAGCCAACAGCCAACATTCAAATTTACTAAACATCTTCACAAACAGCTAGCTTAAAAGCCATAAAAACAGCCAACGTTTCCAGCTGGTCAAATAAGCCAACTAAAAAAGCCAACCGCCAACAGCCAACAACCAATTGCCAAACACCCTCATACGATTTAAACAGTTATATTAATATAGTCTATTATAATAGAAAACCAAAATTAAAAATACAAAAATTTTTTTGCCCATTCTAGACATAGAGATTTGCAAAATCATTCTAGACATGGGCATTATTAGATGTATCCTCAACATAATATATATTTGATGTTTAATTGATTTACATAACATTGGAACATTGTTATAAGTTATAACCCATGCCAGTTGTATATGTCTCCAACTCTTCATCAAATGCATTATTTATTATCCGAGGATTCCAAGTTGTAACTTTCTAAATGTTATCTCTTGCTTCTATGTGGTTATTTACATCAATATTGTACCATTAGTAAAAAAAAAAAAAAAAAAAAATCATCAACGTTTGCTTTAAGCTATCTCTTGTTAATTAGTTTATGATTCGTTTTGTACGTATTCTATTTGTTAAGTTTTCTTTAGTTAGTTGATTACTATGTATGGCTGACGTGGGCGAAAGTTGTAGGTTTTCGGATTATCGGATAGTTGCAGGAATTGTTCTTATTGTAGACCCTTTAGAGACGTGGGACTCTCTGACCGCACTCTTCTATATGGGTATGAGATATCGTTTATTTTTTCTTTTCAGACCCTGACCATAGTTTGTCTATGAGCGGAATACACTGAGTGTGATAATGATGATATTTTGAGTTATGTATTATGAGTTTAAAATGAATTAAAATAGTCAAGTTTATTTAGATTATGATTATTTTGAAAATTGATAATTAAAAAGTGAAAATTACTTTTTATTAGTTTCCTATTTTTAATTTTTAATTTAGAAAAAAAAAAAAACTACAATAGACAAGCTCTTTGGTTTGTGTATTGTCATTAGAACATTAATTAGTGTAGTTCTCTCTTAATCGGATTCACTAACTTCAACTTGAATAGTGATTTTTGTATTATTGTTTTTAATGTATACTTACCATATTCTTAATGCCTATTTATATTATTCTTAATGCTTATTTATCGTATTCTTAATGCTTACTTTTAATATTTTAATGTCTACTTACATTTTTAATGTTTATTTACAATATTTTAAAAAATATGTAATAGACCGGCTCAATTAGAGATAATCTCTTAAACAGACCGTCTCTCACAAGAATTTATGTTTGATTATACTTGCAATTTAAGGTGACATTTTTCTATATCACAAATTCTTACTCGAGACCGTCTTTTGTAAAGACGGCTCTTAAAAGCCCAGTTCATTTCTAAATATATATTGTTATTACAACTCTAAACATAGATTTTGGCTAAACTTTTAAAAGTCGTCTTTAAATAAAACGGTCTTTCAAGAGAGCACGTGTTTCTATATAATATGACACAAATTAGTAATATTTCATGTGACAAAAATGTAATGTTCAATGTTGCACATCAACGACAGTGGACCCACTTTACATTTGATATATTGTAGGATCGCTACAAAATTGCATGCATGTTATTGATCCAAAGCTTTTTAACTTTCCCATTAACTCAATATCAATATACCATTATTTCAAGTACATCTTTCTTGAGAGTAGAGATTATATCATTTTACTTTGATCTAAGTGGTTCTGGCTTAACAGATAGAGCATTTATAGAACAGAAGGTTTGGAGTTCGATTCCTACCGGACACAGATATCAATTGGGGCGTTTCTTGACTGAGCACATATCTCTTTACTCCCTCTTTGGAGGTACGGGTATAATTTTATCCGTATTTCTTAAGAAAAAGAAAATCCTCATTCAAACCCTGCCTTGTACGGGACATCGGAAAGCTTCTTTACCTTTGTCTATGAGATACAAGGGTCAAGGTCCTAAAGGAGCATCACAAGTACAATTCTCATGATTTCCTATTTTCCCTAGTTTATCTATAATTAAGAAATACATCAATCTTAATGCCCCAATTTACTTTATGTACTTTTTAGAATAAATTTTCACACTAAATATCTCAATTTATTTATAATCATATAATTTTTTAAAAAAAGTTATATTATAAGAAGTAAATGTAATAAGATTTCAATTGATTTGTTAATTTTATTTATATATAAGCAGGCCCTTTGAAATCAAATAAATTTTAAAAAGTTGAGAAGTCAAAAAGGTGCAAAACATCATTATGTTATTTTCAAGGAAATAATCTCTCTGGTAAAATTTCTTAAAAGCTGACTTTTTGATATACGAATTTCTAGTTACAAATTGACATAGGAATTGAAAATTGCACTTACAAGTCGTAGAAATAACTTTCCTTATAATTATAAATTCTATGTTAATCGCTCACCAAACACAATCAATTTTTTACATTTCCTACGAAATTCAAAGTACCGTACTAGTTAGTGTGACAATGTCGACCAGACAACCTTTAGTTAATACTTTTATAACACTAAGAATGCATAGAGAATCATGAATTGGTCGATGATTTTCCATTTCATACTCGTAACAAAGGTTCGATTCTTCAGCCTTACACCCAATAAAAAAACACCAAAGAATCTATATATAGTAAGAAAAAAACTACTATTCTATACATATAGATTTATAGAAGGTCTCCTAAGAGACCGTCTATAGACAGCTCTCTCAATAGCCCAGCCCAACGGATGCCATGACTATTCAGTTACTCATTTATCAAAAGGGCCGACTCATATTTACCCTTCTATGCTACAGACGGTCTATAACAAGAATTTGTGATAGATTTATGATTTAGGAGTCTTGTCTTCATTAAGGTGAATCATATACTCTAACTCCTCGGCAATTTCTTTCATGGAAGGACGATTATGCCTATTATCATCCAAACATGCAATAGCAAGATTTCCAATAGTTTTCATAGTTTCCAATTCCAATTTTGTAGCCCTTTCTTTTAGTAATGGATCAATTGCTTCAATCAAAACATGTTTTTTTGATGTTTTCCTCATGTATGTAGCAAGACTTACACACTCGACCTCTCGACTAAAATCTATAGCTTTCTTTCCGGTAAGCAACTCTAGCAGAACAACGCCAAAGCTGTAAACATCGCTCTTATCTGTTAGTTGCATGTCGCGGTAATATTGAGGATCAAGATATCCTAATGTTCCTTGAGCACAAGTTGTCATATGTGTTGCCTCAACATCTATTAGCCTTGATAGTCCAAAATCCGAGATCTTTACATCTAGATTCTCGTTGAGTAAGATGTTGCTTGTTTTAATGTCTCGATGTATAATAGGAGGAATGGCCGAAAAATGAAGGTATGCAAGGCCTTCAGCTATTTGATGTGCAATCACTAATCTTCGATGCCAAGTCATGGATCTATTGGTGGCATCATTAGAAATCGAGCCATGTAAGTGATCGTAAAGTGTACCATTTGGGATGTACTCGTACACTAGAACGGGATCTTCCATTTCGACACAACATCCAAGTAGCCTAACCAAACATCGATGATTCACTTGGCATAGAACTCGAACTTCATTTAAGACTTGATCGACACCTTTTGTGCTCCCGTATTTAGCCCTTTTTACAGCAATTAGAGTGCCATCGTGTAATTTTCCCATGTAAACCTCTCCAAATCCTCCCGAACCAAGGACAGTGTCTCTCGAGAAATTGTTGGTGGCTGCTTTAACTTCTTTTGCCGAGAAGAGCTTAGCCGATCTTCCACTTGAGTTGTTTGCATTTAAGATTTGCTGGCGCTCTTGAACTAATTGCTCGCGCGCATGTCTCTTGATTCGTTCGAGCTGCATGTATATTAGGACTGCTAAAGATGATATAAATGCGAATGTAGCTCCGGTGTATATTAAACCACGAACCATTTGTTTTCGTTTTCTTTCTTTGCGACATTTGTTGGTGACACACTTCGGCTCTGCAATACGCCAAGAATTTTTTAGAATCGTAATAATCAATTTTCGAATATGTGAGAATTGTTTGAGTCAAATAGTGCTTTCTCTGAGAAACCTAGGACATACAATCAATGTGATATGCTAAAGTAGATTATTCATTCTCTAGAAGATTTTTTTCATAGAAATGTTAAAAGGAAATATCTTGAGCTACACATACCAATCTTGTGGCACAAATACATCAATAAAGATATATTGAGTTGAGGGACTCTTTGATTAATTACATATCATAATTTAAGGTTTGAATTCTGTCTTTTATCCCTCTCCAAACCAGAATCATAGTTTTTATAAGCAAAATGCATTATGTAAAAGATGCTGATTATGACATCAATAACTAGTATTTTGAATTTTGCCTTGTGCACGGGGGTGGTTGGATGGCGCAATGAAGAACATATGTATGTTCAACTCGCTAGGAAATATTTTTTTTCATTCGAGGGTAGGCTAAGGAGAGGAAATTATTAAACTCTATTACAAAGATGAAAAAAAATCCTTAACCACTGAACTAATTCATAATTCTCATAATCATCAGAAATACAACAAATCTTATATAAGACCATCTCACCATAAGAAGAACCGTTATAAATAGTCATTTTCTCTACCTGGTCACTTTAAAAACTGTACTAATCACTTTAACGTTACATATAAGTGATCACTTTAAGACAATACGTTTATAATAGGTCTGTCCAATAGAGATAATCTTACCATAAAACCTTTTTGTGAAAGAAATATACTTCCTCCGTTCCGAAATACTTGTTACATTTCGATTTTGTGCACTATTCATCATTCAAGCTTATTTTACATATTGCGACTAATGTGTAACTAAAAATATAGTCAAGTGGGATCTTGTTTGAATTGTCTAATCGCATACTTTCATAATATTAAATTTTTTGTAGTTTTTAGATAAGTGTAGTTTAAGATATTAATGATTAAAATTATGCATTAGATTGCGTAAAAAAGTGAAATGTAGCAAGTATTATGAAACAGACAAAGTACTTACTTGCACAAACGCCATTAACTGGGTCCCACCGATAATGTCCAACACAAAGGCACCTCTTATGTCCACTAGAAACATCAAGTAAACAAGATGACTTAGGCAATTTCTTGCAATCCAAAGGTGAGGAACACGTTGGTTCCTGAGGTAGCACCCACTGGATTGCAACCCCAGGATGAGGCCATTTACTAACTGGCAATACATTATCCAACGGTAAATCTACGAAACTTGTAAAAGATGCACATTTCTCTGGTGTTAATTTAATATTGTGATCATTTTGAGATCCCCCACCGGTAAATGAGCAACATATTTGTGTTTTTTCCACATCTTGATCCTACTTCATGATTTTCTTTTATGTACCTGAATTAAAAGAATAAGAGTGAGACCATTACCGAAAAAAATGGTGCAAAATTAATGGAAGTGGGGTTCTGAGCATGTTTAACAAGTTTGACCGTACAATGCCCTGAAATGTTGGGGCCTTAATATTGAATTACTTGGTATCGATGACATAAAAAGAGAATCACAAAATCTCACAAGAGACGGTCTATAGGATAGACTACAAAATTGGGCCAGCCCATTTTCCTTAACTGATTTTTTTTATTATCATATCAATTATATTATGTTATAATCCTAAATATAAGGTATTATAACCTCGAATATACTATTCTATAACCCCAAATATAAGTTATTATAACCCCAAATAATTTATTATAACCCCAAATATACTATGTTATATTTTGGGCTGGGCTTCATGGATTCCGTCTATAGAATAGACCGTCTCCCATGAGACTTACTAAAAGAGAATTAAAGTATGGTAGAGATTAAGAGAAGATGATAAAATACATTTTCTAAAAAGAAAATAAGGTTGAATGAGCAGAACAATCTAAAATGAAAATTGATGCAAATTAAATAGTTAATGTATTTTTGTATCGGTAATTTTACTTTTGAAGTAATGATGTTACTCATATTTCTCTCTATATTGGGCTCTCACTTTTTAGAAAGACCGGCCCTAAGGGTGGGCAAGAGGCCCCTTGTCAAAAAAGCAAAATTAATAGTTGTAGAAGGTTCATATAAGTTATAAATTGCAAAGGAAAAGGGTCCCCAATGTGTTATTTCGCACAGGACCTCAATATATCAAGTGTCGACCCTGCTTTTTAGGGGTCAAATTCACCGGCTTTCTCTTTCAAGAGGGTGTACACGTATAAATTTGTTCGTTATCTTTTCTCATTAGATCTTATTTTCGAGCAGGATAATAGATTGACGACGATTATCATGATAGAATTTAAAAAAAAATGAAAAGAGAAGGGATGAAATACATGCCTGTAACAAATACTATTAGAAGAACAATTCATAGCCGAAATATAAGCAAGACTTGTACAATTAATTTTAATAACAGTATTTTTACTACTAATATTAAAAGGAAGATTTTCATCTAGCCAAATTCCCCCAGCATGAAAATCAGTATTAATACAAGTATTTTTCATAAAACTTTGGGGCCGAATAATGAGCTCTTGAATGTGCGGCATAATATTGGTGATCACGTAGGAGGAACTGTTCAGCGCATCAAACCATAATGTGCCGTGCGTGCACCGAATCTTGTAGGATTGGTGCCCGCAGTCGGGCGATGTGCTGAGCGGGAACGGGACTTTCATTGGGCCGCAGTCCGGGCACCCGAGGTTTGCGCTGACTAGGGATGGGGTAGTTAGAGATAGAAGGAGTGGGATGAAGTGGAAGAGTTGAGTGAGAGTGTGTTTGGTGGGGTGAGTCATTTTGGGATTGGAGGTAAGGAAAATGAGGGGTGATTGATGGGTAGTCTTGATGTGGACTATATTGTAGCAATTTCATTAAATAGGAGAATTTATTAATAATACCTTTAAAATTTTGCACTTTATCAATGGTACCCTTAAGTTTTTTCGATTATTATTGGTACTCTTGTAGTATTGAGCGTTTTACAAAAATAACATTTTCTAATTTTTTTCCGTCCAAAATCGTTAACGTTTTTTCTTTTTCTTTTATTTTTTCAATTCAAAACATTAGGAAAATTAAAGAAAAAGAAAAAAGTTAATGGTTTTGGACGAAAAAACTTAGAGTAGGTTACAGTTGTAAGATTGCTCAATAACACGAGGATACCATTGATGATCGAAAAAACTTAAGGCTACCATTGATAAAGTGCAAAAACTTTGGGGTACCATGGATAATTTCCCTTACAAAACCAATCTATTGTGTACTCCCTCCGTCCCTATGAATTTGCAGCATTTACTATTTTTGTCCTTTACCTTTACCTTTACTATTTTTGTCCGTCCCACTTAAATTGCAGCATTTCTATTTTTGGACTATGACCCACCACTTTCTTTTAATCTCATCCATATATTTTAACTCTCTTTAAATTTCACCACACAATTCATTCTCTCTTCTCATTTATTACTACTTTCTTAATTCTCACCATTTTTCTCTTTGCTACTATCTCATAGGGACGGAGGGAGTATATATATTTGCTTAAAATAAACTCACCTATTATTTATTCCTAATGAATCGACTTACAAAGATGGTTTGAAGAAGGTTATAAATTAACATATGTGTTTATTTTCAACAATACCCAAAAGGTTAACTTATTTAAAAATTAACAATAAATGTCTTTATTTTCAATGGATTAGAAAAATATTGATTTATAATTTTGTCTTTAATTTATATACCCCTGTCCCCTAAGATGATTTAGTATGGATCGATCATTTTCAAAAAAAGTAGCAAATAATATTTTGACAAAAATAAAAATGTCGTAAATTAACATAAAATACATGTTTATGACGTTGTCGATGTAGTTGTAGTAATAATTAAAGGAATTAAAGAAAGACGAAGGGCAACCAAGAAACCGACCTTCATTATTTGAGTTTAGAGGTATTAAAAACAGACCCGATGATTTGATAGGCACCCAATTTATAACCAATTTCGATTTGACTCGACTTAAAAATGGATCTACAATTATGTAAAAACCAATGTGAACACAAAACCCGATTTTGAACCAACCCGAAACATCTGAGCCGAAATCAACCCAATGACCTGAACGAACACCTTTATTTGAGTTACTATTGTAAAAGACCGTCTTTCAGTGAGATGAACGTAAAATAAAAACTTCATGTTAATAATTTGTATTAATTCGACTATTCAATTTCAAGTCAAAGGCACGTCTGACGATGAGACCGAGCGAATCTCCCAAACCATTGTCTTTGAATATACACATCCTTGCAAATGGCCCAGCTCCAGGCATTTAACAGAAGTAACAAAATCATGCATTGTTCTGTAGCTAGAATCCTATATCAAAATTAAACTACCACCATTTTTGAGAATACGAGCTTTACCTACCACCTTCTTCATCAATTTAGCTTCTTCTCCATAGAATTCAAGGCTGTGAAGTGAAATTGTGGATTCTAGGGTTAGCGGAATCAATGACGCAACCGTCAGGGAAATCAGGAGAGAGAGGACTAGGAGGAGGTAGATTTATTGGTGAATATCTGGTTGGGAAGGAAATTGGATCAGGATCTTTCTCTGTTGTTTGGCATGCTCGTCATAGAGTTCATGGCACTCAAGTTGCGATTAAGGAGATTTCCATGAGCCGATTGAATAAGAAATTGCAAGAGTCTCTTTTATCTGAAATTTTTATCCTCAAGCAGATCAATCATCCTAACATTATTCGATTACATGATATCATTGAGGTATAATCATAGCCAATTAATTCAATTTTTTAATGCGTTATTTAATTGAAGATTTGCAGTTTTTTAATTTTATACATATTAAAAAAATTGTTTAGGCTCCGGGAAAGATACATCTTGTATTAGAATTTTGTAGTGGAGGGGACCTTTCAAAGTATATACAACGTCATCGAAGAGTTCCAGAAGCTACTGCAAAGCACTTCATGCAACAGCTTGGTATGCCCTGTATTCTCCAATTTTTGTTCGCAAACTTAAATTAGTTTTATTTATTTTATTTTGAATGTATTTCATGGACTTACAGCGGCTGGTTTGAAGGTTCTCCGAGATAATAATATCATACATCGGGACTTGAAGCCGCAGGTGTGTTTTTATGATGCATAATTGAGTGCATTGAGGTTTGTGAGTAGTTTTGAATTTGCTACAATAAGAGAATTTAAATGACTGATTTTTGTATGAGCTTCTGTGAGTATTATTGTTTTTATAACAGCAAAAATATTAGGATTTGTGAAAGATTAAATGGAAAATTATTGGACCTTAATAATGACAACGTTGGATGTTAGTCTGTGCCACTACTTTAAAATTCTTATTTTCTTCGAATTGTGTGGTTTATCTGA
Organism: Amaranthus palmeri; assembly: GCA_019776075.1. Classification (NCBI taxonomy): domain Eukaryota; kingdom Viridiplantae; phylum Streptophyta; class Magnoliopsida; order Caryophyllales; family Amaranthaceae; genus Amaranthus; species Amaranthus palmeri. Next base: position 439,426 of record JAAKBH010000335.1, read on the forward strand.
TTTGATTTGGCTGTTCATAGGCTTGCAACGTTAGATTTCTGCTATTGGGTATTGTTGATGCATAATCATACTTCAAAAAATGTTCTGTCTTTGTACTCTCCTATTTTCCTCGAACTTGGGAATGTTTATATGATTTTGAGTTTATTTCATATAGATAATTAATTTGTCTTGATGGTTGGATAACAATTTGGTAGTATTAGCCTCTAATCTCAGTTTTAGAAAAATAGATTTTTCTCTCCTCTAAGTCTTGTCATCTTCCCCCCTTTTGCGTGGCCTCCATTCCTACACAAGAATCTCTTATAAATGGAGAAACCGTTACTGAATGATGTAAACCCGGCTACATGTACTCTGACTTTGTTCAACTGATGTTACGGAGATTGAAATTCTATCACTATGATGACCGGTGAGAACACTTTTATTGATGTTCTTTGTTTTAACACAAGTTTTATTCTAATCCAGTGGGATCGATTTCTAGAATTTTCAGACTTTGTTTTTGTGTGTTTTAATTCAGAAGGATAGTTGCATTTTGCTGGTAGGCGTTTTCATTACCATAAGGACATCATGAATATTTAGGATAAGTCTAGTATTGAGTTGTAAGTTGTAACTGTCTATTTTAGAAAAGTGTACTTCTTGATAGTGCAAACGAATGGAACGTAAAGAAAGAGGCCCAGAAAGACGATCAATACCATCAATATTAAAGAGAATTGAGATCAAGTCCAAAGATACGAGTCAAACACGGGAAACATATGAAAGTGGCGCTAATAAGATTTTGTTAGCCGATACGAGTAAAGATAGGTTTGAAATGTTGTTTTCAAATTCGAGATGAGCAACCATAGGTTGAACTTATTCAAATCAAGAGTAAGATAGAGTTTTGCGAAGATTGAATTTCATGCAAATGGTCAACATCAACAAGAACTTATCTTAAGAGATTGATGAGCTATAAAATATCAAAGTTGATAATGAAGTCTAAGATGGACATACAAGACTTAACTATACGTGTAAGCCATTTACTTGAGGGTCAAGCACATGTCTAATTAGTTATCCTAAACAGTATGACACTTTTCAACTACTGAGACTAAGTCACGGGAATCAGTTAATATCTTTTAGTTTTTGCATTTTTTAAATTAAAAAATTATCATCCAATTTACAATAGCTATTTTTTTATGGGAATGAAAAAGTAGTGATGATTCAAAAATCGTGAAAATTATGTGTTCAATGGTCGTAACTCTTTTTTGCGTTGGAAAGTGAAAAGTCGTCTATGCCTATCTTCCCTTGCAAAGTTGATTGTGTTCTCGAAGATATTGATTCTAATTTCGTGGTGTTTCTATATTGAAATTTGAGTTTTTTTTCTTAGTTTATCCGCCATGTTCTTAAAACACATCCATCATTTCATCATCAACAATCATTTGCAAGTTTGTCAACAAAACCACCTACATCATCTGCATTGATCATCCACATCCATTGCCAGTCATCATCAAACCCATGGATTTATTTCCAAATCTTGGATGTTAGACCAATTTTTGCAAGGCCAAACCCCTTTAAAGCTTTTACCCGTTCGACCTTAACTACGAAATTCCTTAATAATTTAATTTTAGAATCTTTACAAGAACCGAACTCACAACGAAAACCTAAACCATATTCGAAAACCTAACACCACAAATCATTTCCTATTTCACCCCTCATCACCAAACCTCACCTCTCATCCTTCACTCATAAGTCACAAAGCCTCGACCCTTACCCTTAAAGCGCCAAAGTAAAAAATTCCCTAGCCTCTCAAACCACTTTTAATTCTACTCAGATTAGGAGTCGCCTATCTAAATGTGTATAACCCAATTTGCACAACAGGTGCTACATTGCTTAAAATTCTAAGTTGAGGCGATGCCAAGAGAAAATTGATGAAGCTATTTTAGTCTTTTTGAAGAGGCTCAAATGTGGGCAAACCAACTAAAATCTCGTGCTTATTCTCAATTGCATGTTACGAACCGAAATATTTTGATTTGGCTAATTTGATTAGCTTTGCGAATTGCATGAAAAGTGATGGTGTGGAAGCTTATTTGCACTATTTTCTTACCCATTTTATCCAAGCCATTATGGCCTCCCTCTTCCTCTTTTGAAATCTCCGTAAACTTCTAAACTTGCACCATTTTCTTACCCATTCTATCGAACCCATTCTAACTTTTGTTTTGTACTAGTACTTCCTCGTAAACATTTGAACTTTGGTAATATTCTTATTTGGTATTCTATTCTTTTTCATAGTCTACCAAACTACTTCACTTGGTACCTTGTGATTGGTAAAATCTTTTGTCTAACCTATTTATTTAATACTAATTATTATGAGGTAGAGGAACTTACCAAACATCTAACTATCCTTTCATTCACAACCTCTCGAATCTCGAACTTCAACTTTGTTCAAGATCCCCAACATTGGAAGTTGTGTGAGCAGTGAGCCTATAAATCAGAAGACTATTTCTGTTCTTATACTGACTCATTTGATCAAGAAATCGATTAGGCAATTGTGTATCTACTTATTTGCATAAAATATGTGCCAAGTTCTTCGTATATATCTCTACTTTTAATGTTTTTGTTTGGAAATCTGAGATCCTTTTGAGTAGTGTGATGTTATATCTTATATGTCTAGTCTGCATATACTTATTGTCCGTTCAGCTATGAGGGCTGTGCTTGCCTAATATATTTTGATGTTTTAAGGAAATGGTAAACTAGGACTTTTAATGTATACCTTTGGTGTAGGATTTAGTGAACTTGTTTCTATTTCACTTGTTACTTTCCTTGGTTTCAAACCAGAGGAGGTATCCCTTTTAAGTGTTGAGGGTTCGGTGGCGCGCTTTAATGTCCAACCTATATGACATGAAGTCTAAGTTTATGATGTCTGCGTTTGCGTACGGAAGATTGAAGGAGAGAAAAAGAGAAATTATCGGGCATCAACGTATCATATGATTGTATTTTATTTTATTTCTCCTCTGGCGGCTCCTTTCTTTCTTTTTCTCTCTTATTAAACGTATAACCATTATACCTATTTTCTTTGTACTCTTAAGCGTTTTCTCTAATTCTTTTCTTTTCTAATTTCCATTTTGCTTTTCTAATTCTGATTTGTACCAGTAACTCTTGACACATACCTATATATGCATCACATATAATCGATGATGATAATTTGTTGTAGTACTTGAACGTCTGATTGGGTGTCTTTAGCACTTGTGTTATTGACATTGTGAAATTTTTTATGAGTTAATTAGTAATACATGATGCAACATTTTTATACGTACTGCTTATTTTACAGAATCTGCTTCTATCCACAAATGAAAATAATTCGGTTTTGAAGATTGCAGATTTTGGGTTCGCAAGGTAATTTGATATTTATATGTGTTATGTGTTCTGTTCTTATTTTACTCCAAGTATGGTCAGTGTTTCCTTAGAATATGTTTTTCTAATCGTTTGATGCTTGCAATCTTGACCATTGCTTTTTCCCTATATTGTACACAAGGTATATATAAAGAAGCATATTCTTATCGATGCAGGCGGCCGATCTTGAGTTTGCCTATGCGTCTTTGAAGTGTTTTTGGCCTAATTAACTATCATTCGACCAATCCAGGATATTCATGTTCCTCAGATATTTAGTTTCAAATATTTTTCTAGTTCCCACGTTTGCTTCCTTATTGATTACGAGCAAATTCCTCCTCCAAGAAACTCATACCATTTATGAAGTTATTTCTATAATATACTCCCTCCGAATCATTTTAGTTGTCCCATTTCCTTATTTGGCAAAATCATATCAATTGTCCCATTTCCTTTTTTGTCTATCATTTTTTTTACCTAAATACCCCCACTTTTCCAATTCCCAATACCCAACTACCACCTTTACAATTAATTTAATCAATTAAAATACCCAACTACCACCTTTTTAATGGACCTCACACCACCCTTAACAACCGTGAAAACCCAAATGGGACATCTAAAATGATTCGGAGGGAGTATAATATTATCAACTGTCATGGAATAAAAACTCCCCCGTTACGTTACGTAACGCCCGTTATATAACCTGTTTGAAAGTTGCCGCGACGTTAAATCCTGTTATATAATGGTCCACAAAATTTCACGGTCAAAACGCCGCGTTGACCGTTATATAACGTGTAACGCCCGTAATTTTACCGTTATAACGCTATTTCACCGTTACAACGTTATTTGTCTTCCCGTTAAAATTTTATAAATACCCATTAACTTTATTTATTATGATTACTAAATTTATAGTTATTCGTAATTTTAGTTTATAAACAAAATAATTAACTAATAACTAATAAGTTAACTAATTACACACTAATAAAAGAATCAAATATTGCAATTACAATAGCTAGTTGCATATTATTGCATAATAATAGTAGTTCAACAACAAAAATGCATTTATAAGTTCAAAACCCCTTATGTGATTTTTTTTTTCCAAAAATCACACCGCATTGGCCGCGATTCGCGTTATTTATCCGTTATAGCCGCTTTCCGCGACACTGCGACCGTTTCCGCAAACGCATCCACGTCCGTGATTGCCTCAAACGGTCGCAGTGTCTGATTTTCTTTCTTGTCTCAGGTCTCTTCAACCTAGAGGGCTTGCAGAGACCTTGTGTGGCTCTCCTCTTTACATGGCTCCTGAAATTATGCAACTTCAGAAATATGATGCAAAGGTGATTTCTTCTTAGTTTTTATATATCCCCTTTCTTATCTATCTGGAAACCATCACAAGCTCGACATCTACCAGTGTTTTATTCTGAGGTGATTGCACAGGCAGACCTTTGGAGTGTGGGTGCAATTTTGTATCAACTTGTGACCGGAAAGACTCCTTTCTCTGGAAGCAACCAAATTGAGGTGGTACTTGTTTATTAACTAAATGTTATGGTTTTATTGGTTTTATAATATCATTGTATACCAAGATTTTATGGTGCCCTTCCATCATTAATAAGAGCTTTTTTTGTCCAGTTGCTCCAGAACATAATCAAAGCCACAGAATTGCGTTTTCCTTCAGATATGGAAGGTCTGAGTTCACAGTTTGTAGATCTATGTCAGAAGTTGCTACGACGTAATCCTGGTAAAACCAAATCAAAGCAAATCATATCTTAAATTTCAATGGAGTGATAATCCAAAATGCTTTATCTTGAGATAAAAGTATTTTAAATGCTGGAAATAAGAAGTGATGTTCTAGCTTTGGTTTCAAATGTATGTAAACTTTTGATGCTTATATACGTAAGATTGCTTGGCCTTTCTCTCATGGTGCAACTAAGGGTCCCATCCTGACATAGCCACAAGATATAGGATATGAATCATACTTCTGAGTAAGGAAACAACACACTTGTGTCAACTATTATAATCAGACTTGCCCTTTCCTATCAGGAAACCATAGCAACATCCATCCTTCCATTGAGAATTTAGATAATAAAGAAATTCCATAGCCTGTGTTTTTTAAAATTTCAGCGAAAGTTTGTCAAAATTGGCATCATAATTTTGAACTTATTTTCTCTAAATCTATGACCTTTTTTCGTTTAAAAATCGTTTTAAATTCAAAAATGTACTAAAATTAAATTCTGAATTTCATAACCCAAAAATATCTTCAAATTTGGCTTGGTATATTGAACTTATTTTCTTTATTTCTAGGGAACTTTTTTTCGTTTAAAAAGTCAATTTAATTTAAAAATGTGTTAAAATTAGATTCTAAATTTCATAACTCAAAAAACAAAAAAAATAAAATGCAACTCCTAACCCTCCACCCCACCACAGACATCAACCCTTTCCTACACATCACTATACAGATGCTGATGCACCTAAGTAGAACTGAAAATATCTAATTTTTGCTTTTATCTGATTTCTTTTTTGTCCTTTTGTGAGCAGTTGAGCGACTGACATTTGATGAGTTCTTCAACCATCCCTTTCTTTTTCAGAAGGATCTGACTGAAATATCTGGGTAAATTTAAAAACAAAAACAAAAGGCTTGCATTTCTTCCTCTAATTCTGACGTGTCTGTTTTGCTTGTCAATAAATTTTACCATCGCCATTTAATGTAGGCGTCGCACACTATCCAACAGAGCCACCAGCTATTCTCTATCTGAGTTCAATCTTTTGAAGAACAAGGAGGATCATTCTTCAGATGATTGTTTGCCTTTTCTTTTGGATGATGATTCCAGTGGTTATGATGGGAGTCCTTCTTTTAATAGGAGGAGACCCTCCATTAAATCTAGTCATAACTTAAATTTTGATTCCAGAAAAGAAGCAGTTTCTAGCACTATGAGACATGTTGATCATTCTTCTAGACAATGCAATACAACACAAAGGTTGCTAAGTAGTGGTTTTAAAATAGATGATAGTACACCTAATATACACCTTGAACAGCCTTCTACTTGCATGGAGAAAAGATCGGTGAGCTATCATCCAAGAGGTACTATGGGTTCTCACAATGTTCAAAAGTCTCCCTCTACTCTGATAACGCTTTTAGGCCTTATTTAGTCACTCTAAGTAAACTTCTCGATGTTTTGCAGCCTTGGATTCATTGGAGTTTAATGATCAAGATTATGTCCTTGTGTCTGGACCCCCTTTGGATGTTAAATCCTCCTTTCCGAGTAAATCAAAACCAAGCCTCTCTTCAACCAAGTCTGAGCTCCCACTCCCTGTATCTTCTAGTATTAGCTCAAGATCTAGTACCCCAATGCCAATTCTTGGTCCATCAATTGCATACCCATGCTCCATTGAAACGGTTGATAACCAGTCCTCTGCTCCTCCTGGAACGTCACCAGGGTCCATGGACACTGTCGATGGCTTGGAGCAACCATCTAGTGACTCTTTAACAAGGCTTAAGTCACTGCAGGAGTGTGCAGCTAGTGTCAAGGAATTGGTTAATGAGATGGTAGTGTTTTTAAGTCTTCATCAAAGTTATTGAATCTTGGAAACTACTTCACTTGCTGTAATTATGTGCATGTTTTCTGTGGTTGTCTAGATTGAGGCTGATAGAGTTCTTGAAGCATTTTCTATCCAGCTTGTAGTTCTAGCAGTTTGGAAGCAAGCACTTCATATATGCCATACGCAAGCTGTCTCTTCCAGAGATGGATGTCCCTCTCCAGACATTGCAAAGTCTGGAGGAAGTGTTGGCAGGATAAAAAGTAGTCCAGAATTTCATGAATCTCTTGATGCTGTCTGCTCTCAAGTACTTGTTGATGTCTCTATGGTCATCAAGAGAGAGTTCTTTAATGAAGTTGAGCATGCTGAAGAATTATCAAAGTTTGTAAAGTCAGGTAACTGCTGACGCTTTAATATGAATAACTGCTTACATATTAGTTGTCGCACAGTTCTATTTTGTATGGATTAATGCATCCTTTTTAGGTTCTTTGGCATATGCACTATTTTTGTTGTTAGAACATCTAATAAATATATACAGGCTATTTGAGTTTTGAAGTGACCTGCTCCCACCCTTTTGTTTTCAGGGGAGTTAGCGCCATATAATTGAGGTTGTCAGGGAAACAATCATGACTGATGTAGAAACTTAGGCTTTGAAATACAATATCTGTTGCTTGATCTACATCATTGTTCTGTTGACGTTAAAGTTGCCTTATTTGTAATCTGACATCTGATACCTTTTGTTTATTTTATTTATTTTATTTTATTTATGCTTTTTTATGCATATATCACCATATCGTGGGCAATGAAGGGTATGATAAAATCTACAGCATGTTGGTTGAATAAATATGTCTATCACCAAAATTTGATCTGTTTGATTATAGAATGCCTCTAGGCTTGGATGTAGATGTAGTAGTCTACTTAGAGGTTTTACGAATCCAACTTAGGAAGGTACTGTGGATATCCCATCATTAGTTTGTAATATGTATCGCATAATAAAGTACACACAGGGATCTGTAAGAGAGAAATCATAGAACAGTTAACTTAATTGTCAAGTGTTTGTATTATGTAGCTTATTTAGAATGGGCAAGCCTCTTGAAAGCTTGAAATGTTGTATTCAGAAATATTTTTTTTGTCTTAGTTTATTCTTCTCTAATTCTAGTTTCGAGGCTTCGTGCAATAGATTGATAGAATTACCAAGATCCGGAGACGAAGATATAAGAAAGGGTTTAGGAGTCGTATGTTTTAAGATAGAATCGTTTAAGTTGGTTTGTACTGCAACAATGGGATATAGTGCACTGGTAAGAAGATAAAAAGTTAGAATTCCAGAGACTTAAATAGAGAAAGAGGAAGACCAAAGATCACCTGGACGGTAGTAGTGGAAAAGAATATGACTGATTTATGTTTACAAGCTGAGATGGTAGAAAATTAAAACGAAAAAACAAGGTTCATGTTACAGATGCTATTGTTTTGGGATTAAGGCTTAGCCATTGCGGTTAGTGCCTATTCAAGGAGACATTCAAGAAGTATCTTTTAATTTTGTCTTAAAACTGTTAGTCATTATCACTGCAGTTACAAAGTGAAGAAGTTAGACCATTCTTATATACAGTGCAAAAATACGGTTTTGGTCAAGGTCGCAAAATTGATCGCAAAACGATTATCACGGTCAATGTGGATGATTTCACAGTCAATATGACCTATATTTCGGTCACAGTAAACTCAAATACCATTACGATATAATATGGTGATGCGGCCTTATTTTTGCACTATAGGCATATATGTCAAAACGACTTCTAATGCTTGATTAGGACTAGTCAAGTTTAAGTAGGTTGACGTTGTTTGCCTTGCTCTAGTTTTCAACATAGATATTTCTTGTTATAAACTTGATTTGGGACTATTTTATTGTAGGAAGTGCTGAATTACCTGATGCAATGGAAACAATCTATCAATCTGCTCTTGCTCTTGGAAGACATGGCGCAGTAAGTTCTCTATCCTCCCCACCCAAAAAAAAATTTTCACGCGTAATTGCTTGACCTAAACACAGAAATATTTGTGGGAAAATCTGGGACTATTTTATTTTTACTTACGTATAACTAAAGAAATAAACTATTAATATGTGCATTGAAATGTGTGTTTCAAGAGGTGTTGCAAGTAACAAAACAGAGGCTAATACTTGTTAAGCTGCTTGCTGGGCCTGGGATAGTTGGTTGATGGCTTGTTGCCTCAATTAAGTATGTGGTTACCCTTGCTCCTCATTCTGCAGTTAGCAAACTAAGTTGAATGAGATCCTCCCAACTTACCTTTTCCCCTGTTGTCAACTAAATCAATCAACCCTTGGTTAAGTTGAACTTCCTGTGCATCATCAATACTAGAATTTGAGGTGTTATTGTGCAAACAGACGTAACGAACTTTTAACTAAAAACGTAAAGTGGTACATTATCTTGTGTTATGCTTTTCAGCTATATTTAGCGTACTTAGTATCAGTTTTGATTGTCTTATTTTTCTTTTTAATCCAATTATTGCAAAGGCTCAAAAGCTATCAATAGTTTACTTGATCTAAGTGAAATTTGTTAAATATTTTAAACAAGTTAAAACTTATCTTAAGTGAAAATCTTTTTCAGTTCTCAGTATTATTCTCAGACCCAAAATATCAAACATTACAACAAACTCTTCTATCCTACCTATTTTTCTACATTTTAAATTAAAAAGTTCTAAACGTATCAAATTGAGCACGACTGAGGAGTATGTTGAACAACATAGTCATAGTTTTTTTTTTTTTTTTCTTTGCATTGTGCTCTATAGGGCTTCATTACATTGCCTTAATGCCACTAAGTGGCTAGGTGGGATTAGAGATTAGACTTGTGCAACTTTACCTTTGTAATTATAAAGATCATGTTTTTGTTGGTTTTTGCTAGCAAACATTATGTGGAACTTTGTATATATATTTAAAAGTTGCATGCAATTCAGTGAGTCATATTACTATAGTAAATTCCGAAACTAAATCGTTAACTTCATTTAAAATAGCCAAGATGAGAATCAGGTCTTGTTTCAGTTTTATTGCACGTGGCACTTTCGCCAAAAGGTGATTCGGTTCGATTCTCGTTGCCCCCTCGCGTAGCCCTCCCCTTTCCTTAGCCTACACTGTAGATACAAAAACGAAAAAGAAAAAAAAAAAGAAGACAAGATACATGGTTCACACTAATCATTCCTCTCTTTCCCTCACTTCTTCGGCTCTTCCATCCCCTCCCCCTCCCTTCCTATCTATATTGTCTTTCAAAATTTGCCATCTGACATGTTAGAATGCTTGGCAGGTCGATGAGCTGATGGGAGATATGGAAAGTGCAACCTTATCGTATTCTAAGGCTGTGCGCTTGCTGATATTTCTTCTTGTGGAAGCACCCTGTTTAATATTGAATCCTCCATTCAATCTCACGAACTCAGACCGGTTTCGACTCCGCAATTACATTACAATTTTGAATGATCGGCAAGGCATTTCACGGTCTCAGCGAATGGCTCTTCTAAAGCCTGAAGGTGATGAATGTCCGCCTTGATTAACGAGCTGGTCTCTTTCGCCTTTTTGCAGTTTCTCCCTGTTTGTATATATCATTGTCTCCATCTACAACTTCATTCTTAAAACAACCACTTTTGTGGTTGCCTTGAAAACCAACCATTAATTGTTTAGTAGGGGGTGGTGCAAAATGTTGGTTTAGTTGTGGGTCTAATGGGATCCCATCACTTAAACGTATTTCAAGAATAAATCTTTGGTTATCTTTTGTAATTTGATTGAATGATTTTTATATTATATAGAAAATAGTGAAATTCATTTTTAAATCTTAGTATATTATACTTGCAACTGAAGGCTCACACATCTTGTAATCAGTTGCCTCTTATATAATAGAGGTAATGTAGAGATGAATTAAATATTATTAAAACATTTAAAATTTGTAAATTAAAGTGCAAGTGTAATATTAAAGTTATTGGGTATATGAAAAGTTTAATACATAAATAAAGGAACATTATAGGTGTAACAACCCGGCTTACCGTTGACTGAGTAAGACAGGTCGTCACGGGGTTCACTAACCCAAAGATCTCAAATCTCAAATTATGACTCGTGAGAAGGGTCACAATGTCTAACATAACCTCAACAGCCAATCTTAAAATCCGAATAGCTAAGCCAAAGTCTAGATTAATCATACAAAGGCACTATGAAAGTCTAACGTAATCAATATACAAAGACTATTACACACCTACTAAAATCCTATACAAACACTACCACTTCTATACAAACTTAAATCTAATGAATCTTCACGGTATACTCTAATCACCTCCGTTATCCCATCGTTCCCGACTGCTACCGATCTGTAAACAATCTAAAATATGGAAACAACAGGGGGTCAGATTAAACTGAATGAGAAGTAACAATCCAAAACACAAAACATATTAATTCAAAACATCAGTTTAAAAGCAACATCCTTTCCCTAGATCTATGTGCGCACAGGGAGTCTAGTTTGAGAGGTGCCCCATAGCTCTATGACTATGTCGCTCTCGGGTGAGGCTAGTCAATATTTGAATGACAATTCACCTCAAAAACAGGGAGTAGGGAACAATGTTCCTCAACTCCGTCAATGGAATGTTCCTCAACTCCGTCAATGGCCAGCTCGCAGCTCGCAGCTCGATCCATTAGCCATATCATAATCATTCATAATCAGTTCATCATCAATAAACATCAATTCAAATCAATTTGATATATAAAAATCATTTACAAAACAGTAGTCTGGCCAGACCCTTTAAGGGACTGCTACTACTCACCAATTCCAACGCTTCTGATAGCCGAGATCGATTCACCGCAGCTGACTAAAAGGGCTCGTCGCGTAGTCGTATCCTGAAGCATGACATTAAGCGTAATCACTAACGAGTGTTCGATATTACTATACTAACGTATAACTTATTACATCTCCTCCTACGACTATAGCTTAACCAAGACTCACATAACTAAATCAAGAACACTAATCATCCAATATTCCATTACTTTCAAATATTTCTCTACACGACCCATAAAATCAATATTTCTCAACAAGACTCACATTCTCCTAAGATTACCCAACAATCATCATTCTCTTTATATATATATGATTCGACACAATTGTTTATTTATACCCAAAATAATCCTCATTCGAGTATTTATTTTAAATTCCTTAATCCTAAAATATTAAATTTCTCAAATGTTACAATAGGGGTACTAATTTTATCATTTAGTTTGATCGGCTTATTTTAAACTCGTTAAAAACACAATTTGTTTAAAAATAGCTTACTCATAACAATAAGCTCTTTCAATCAACTAAATAAACAAACATTAGAATTAGATGATTTGACCTTCCTCCTCATATCGAAATATTTTCACCCGAACCTGACCTAAAGTTCTTACTCAGTCGCTGCCAACAAGAAGATCGACTAGTGTTGGTGTCCTATTAGATCTTCTGATCCAAAAATGTTTTCCTTTGTTTGAGCAAAAGAGCAAGAGAGTTTATACAGAAATTTCAATTTCATGCATTTTTCACTCTATTGCAACCAAAGAAGACACCTTTTAAGCATTTCTCAGGAATTCAACTGCCTATGGAAATTCTCAGCATTCAAACAAGTTCATAATTTACCCAATTGTCGGGACATGAATTTTGTTCTGTTTGTAAAAACAGGCCATATACACTAAATACAGCAAGAAAATTTCCCAACGTTTTATCTGCGATCAGCGAGGGATTAGTATAAAGAGTGTGCTCGGCCCCAAACTATAGAACTGTATCTTTCATGCAGCAAGACGATTTTATGGTTTACAGTATCAACTACAAAGAGAGTGTGAATCTCATATTGCAGAGGAAAATTTTGGGTCCTAAAGAGCTCTGCAAATCCGAGTGTCAACTACGAGCACTTTGGAAGATGATTCAGATGTATCGAGTGCTTCAGCAAGTGACATTCGACGATTTCTCCATGCAGCTTCTGCCCATTTCTTCATTCTTTCTCCTTCGCTATTTCTGTTTTGCTGGACACAAAGTACTTCACCGTACCCTCCTACATAAGATACCGAGTGATCAGATTAGACAGGCAAGTGAAACGGAAACAAGGTCAAAATTGGAACAAAAGGCTTCCCGATGCCTAACATATTTATCGTTCACTTGGAATCGAGTTATACCCTATTGAGCCCATCTCAGCTTTGATATAGAAGATAATAAGATTATATAGAAAGATCATTTAGACTGGATGCCTATAAAATATGCACAAGCATACCTCTGGCAAGGGCAACAATGTCCCTTTTATCTACATTTTCTCGAACATGCTCCAAACCAGCTTCCATATCTAACACATTGAAGAACCGACTCAAGGACTATCCAATTTACTAGTTTCTCAACAGTACATCTGATAGTGAAATAAGAACAAGCTGTATAGCGCATACCATCTGAGACCAATGAAGGAGCCTTTAGCAGGTCTATAGCCTTCCTATAAAGTCCCTGTAGACCACAAAATAAGGAAAACTGAAATCCAACTCTGAACAGCGTATCGAGTAGAAGGCTAAATGAAACCTTGACAAATAGACTTCCTGAGGAATACTCAAATATGGCGAGGCACTTGAGTTGAGAGTTAAGCCTGATATAATGATCAATCTTATTTCAAACAAACCTTACGCTTTTGGATATTTTTAGTTTTCATGACATTCATAGAAAATACATTTCTATCGCTTTTCTGCATGAGCTAATGATGTGAAGGCAATTATAGTTGAGGTGCATGTGATTAATTTGGAAGGTTGTAAGTATATTATAATGCTAATATGTCCAGCTTAATGCATTCTCATCAAACATATCCTCAAATATGTTTTTTCTGAAAAAATTTCCATTGCCAGATAAAAACACCTTCACAAGTGATAATGGGATGGTAATGGATTTTGTGTGCAAAAATCTATTAGATTATGACAAGCATAACACCAAACCTTGTCAAATAATTTTTCTGGTTAAATTACTTTATATATATATATATATATATATATATATATATATATATATATATATATATATATATACACACGCGCGCGCGCGCACACACACACATATATATAGGGTCAAGTTCCAGTGAGAACCAAGCTTATATGAGAACCGTGAGAACAATCTCTCCGATAAAAATTTGTTACTTTTTCACAGAAAAGATGTTACTTTTGGTTTTAAAAAATTTTGGTACTTATTAGCAAAAATGTGTTACTTTCAGAAAAAAAATATAAATACAAAGTAACATATTTTTTTTCGAAAAGTACACCTTTTTATGTTAAAATAACACCTTTTTGTGAGTTTTGTTTTAGAATTTTTTCTTAAAGTAACTCCTTTTTGCCTAAAATATCATCTTCTTTATTAAAAAAACATGTTTTTAGTAAAAAAGTAACACATTTTTGTCAGGCAGATTGGTTCTCACGGTTCTCATATAAAGATGGTTCTCACCGGAACTTCTCCATGTATAGCATTCCCACCATTACTATTATTCCACTAAAGGCATACCCGCATACCTATATTGAGGGTAAATATTTAAGGGGAAATAAAAGTCAAATTATACAAATAGAGGCAAGTAGAGGTGAATTCGAAAGAGGATGAAGGATAAAGAATATAATGGTATCGGGAACATGAAGAAAAAGGAAGATGAACAACCTTATTTTGGGGAAGGCAGTAAGTATTTCCCCTCCATACCACTAGAGTAAATATTTACCCCAAAATAAGGGGACTAATGCTTCTATTTCTTCTCTATCACTATACTTACCTTTGACAAAAATAATATTCTCTTAGATTTCTACTCTAAAAAACTTTTTTTCTTAGGTTGATTTTTATTTCCCCTATAAATATTTACTCCTAACACAAGCACGACCTAATTGTGTCCCCTAACTAATCAATGAATTGACAGCACATAAGGTAGGACAAAGACAAAGCTAACAATTTTGGTGATAGAAGAGTCTATATTAGTAATGAAATTATTATAAAATCACTTAAGCAACAATATTTCACCTCTTGTATCAATAGAGAACTTGAGTGTTCTGCAATTGCTTTCTGCTTGTACATCACAGCTATGCAGGTTAAGATAGTTCCCACTTTAGGATGGTGTGTACCTGCGGCAGATCAAGAAAGGGAAAATATTGTTGACTAAAAATCAGCAAAAACTCACGAGCAGCATTTCCACAGAAACAAAACAGGTACCGAAACACTCTTCTGCTTTCTGCAATGCTCTGGTCAGCAATACTTCTGCATCACCAAAATGCCTGACAAAGCATCAACTTAAATATGGTCAAGAATAGAACGGAGGATAAAAAACACAGCCATCAGAAATACAATCAAGCTCTGCCCTTACCCCAAATGGGACTCGAGCTGCCCCAAAGCACATGTGGCAGCCACCAAAACTTCTTCAGGTGACATATTACATGCCCCCAAGTCATAGGGATCACTCAAATCCTTCTTTTCTGATGATTCAGCAATCGCCTTTAGATATAATTCCTTCGCTCCAATAAAATCTCGCTTGGCATGCAAAAATTCTCCATAAGACAATGATGCATTGCCTACACAACATGACAACCTCATGATGACAAGCTGCAGTCGCCAGTTGAAATTTAATAAACACAAATGAAAGAAAACTCACCGATGCAGCTCTCATATTCACATCCTTCAAAGAAGACCTTGGCTGCAGCCAAAAACCCAGTAAGAAAAAGCATTGTAGTTGCAAGAAATTAAACTGATTGGCCCATTGATAATCTTTTACCTGATTCCATATCTCCTTGTACGAGCTCAACTAAGCCTTTGATGGCTTTAGATCGCGCACCAAAAACTTTGTAGCCATATTCATCACCAATCTCCAAGTCTTCATCCTCTAATAGTTTCAAACATTTATCTGCGAGCACTGATGAGGTATCATCCTATATAAGGAAGGATAATCTCAAATGAACTTACACCATTTCATATAGAAACTCATCCTTCTGAAGAAAGAGAGAAAGACACATGAGGCATATAGAGTTGACTTTATTAATTACGCAAAAGAATGAACTAAAGAATTGCAAGACCATGCAAACAAGAGCTCAGGCATACCCTCGGACACTTGATTAGTTCCCGACAATATTTCAAATACTAACAAAATGTTTCGAATGAAGGGTAAGTGAAAGTGCACATGAATCTTAAATATAGAAACTCACCAAACCAAGATCAAGATTGAGGCCAACTAGTCCTTCCATTGCAGCAACTACAGAAACAAGGAAAATGCATTATTAATCTCTGGTATGAGATGAAAAATTAATTAAAAAAGGGTACAGTATGATGACTAAGTTTACCTCTAACACCTAGAGAGGAGTTACTTAAATCTTGTATTAAAAGCAAAGCATGCTTAGCTTCATCAACATTCCCCCTATCAAAAAAAAAAAAGAAAAAAACTGTAGTTTCGAGGACAATTCTAGCAACTTAAGTAAGAAAGCTGACAGCTTCAAAGACTTCTCCACCAAACCTTTCGTTCAATAGGCTAGATATAGCAAGTAAAAGCATCCCTTTAGAATTCTCTGTGATGGGATCTT
This sequence comes from Amaranthus palmeri, assembly GCA_019776075.1. Classification (NCBI taxonomy): domain Eukaryota; kingdom Viridiplantae; phylum Streptophyta; class Magnoliopsida; order Caryophyllales; family Amaranthaceae; genus Amaranthus; species Amaranthus palmeri. The sequence continues at coordinate 455,882 of JAAKBH010000335.1, forward strand.
GTGATTGATAAGAAGATAGGCCCTGTTCCAGTACCAGCAAAGCTTCTGCATACGACTCATCTGCCAAATACCAATGCCAACCCAATTTTATAAACTATGAAGGCATCAAGATATATTATGAACAAACTAAGCAGGCATATGCCAGAGAAAATAACATTTTCTTCCCAATAACAGTCTATTTGGTTATTGCTATTAAACGGTGGGAATGGTAGAGAAAATCTGATGTAATACAGCCAAGGAAAATTACGCGGCAAGGTTTATAAGCATACTTTGTCTTATTCTAATCATTTCTTACAGAATTCATATTGATTCATACCACTAATAAATTTGCTATGGCAATAGAAACTTGTAAAGAACACGGGTTTGAGAACAAAAACTTCATTACCACAGCAATGGCGTAACACATCCTATGAACTTCAACACTAAAACTTATTCTATATACCACTATTTAAAACCAATAATCATACATACACTTTTAAAGTATAAACCAATAGATATTAAAAATTGATGTTAGGAACAAAATGCTCAATGTAGTATAGTCATAATTAAGTCACAAAAATACTGCAAAAACAACAAAAACCTAGATAAACCCCAATGAAATCGAGCAATAACACATATACATTCTCAAAATAAAAGAATAAAAAATCATTCAGACAAAAAATGGTGAAAACAAGAACTAAATAGAAAAAGGATAAAGAAAAACCAGTTTTCTGGGAGCGAGCAAGGTTTAAAGCATAATTGATCATCTGAACAGTAACATTGTTGACATTCGGAGGAGTATGATTTCCGCAATAAAATCGTGAAGCTGTAAATGATAAAGGCTGGTGAAGATGACAAGGAACGGCGCCATTGACGGCCGGAGCTCGAGCGTTAATGGCGATGAATCCAAGAGGTTTTGGTTTATGGAGGAGCTTGTGCAAAGCTGCTACACGGTGAAGCTGACGGAACATCTCTTTTCTATTGGTGTCTACTAAATTATGCTAAACCCTTATAAACTCTTAATATTCCAATTTTTTAAAATTAAATTAAAAAAATCAAATTTTTTCTCAGTTAGATTAATTATTTATATATGTATTTGTATATGTTAAGATGTTGAATCGACAAATGATATTATAATTGAATATTTTTGAGATATATAATTTTTGTTTAAAAATTATGATGATAAATATGTGATGTAATGAATGCTTAATTGTATAATTGTGTGTTTATCGGTTAATTATTAGTATATAATATACCAATTAGTTGAAGTGGGAGTCGAGGGAAATGTAGATGTTTTCATGATAGGTTTGTATACCAGTATTGAGCAGAAAAAAAATTAATCGCTCTTATAGATGGTGAGAATCGAATCTTTATCATTACAAAAAAAGAAAAAGATTTAAATTAGTCGATCGTCTTAACACTGAAGCTATAAATAATCTTGGGTACACATGTATAATTGTTAGTAATAGTGATATCTTTACATTATGTTAGTAAGAAATCATTGAATTTATTATTGTTTTGGTCTACATCTTTCATTTTCATTAAATTGTAATATGTAAAATTGCTTCCTAAACATAAATGATAAAAATATATTTTGATGACACATTGTTTGGTTTGAAGGTTTGACATGACATAGTAAAATTAAGTGCATTAGATATACACTTGATTCTTGACCACTCTTAAAATACTCTTTTGAGAGATTATCTCTGGTAAGATGATTTAAAAATAAGAAGTCTCTATACTAATATTTATATTAGTTAGATTATTCAATCCAAACATAAAGTACGACTCACAGTAAGACCACCTCACATAAAAATTTGTATAAAACAATTACAAACACACTTCTTACCAAATCACTATCGACTCGAGTTTGAAGGTTTCCTTTATACAATACACTCTTAAAAACGCTCACACGTAGCTAAAAATCTGTCATATATAGCTTAAAACTGAACGCATACAGTAATCAATCAAATATGGCTTAAAATCAATCACATAAAATTTAAAATTGACCATATAGTGCTTACTATTGACCTCTTTCCATGCTTCTTTAATTAAATTGAAAATAATAATTTATTAGTGGAAAGATTATATAGCAATATGACCACTTGCACTTTAATAACAATCGCATATGCCTTAAGAATGTACCGATAGATGATAAAATAAAACATATCTACAAAAACCAATCCCATATAAGTTAAAATCAATCACATATATATTAAAACCAGTTATATACAGCTTAAACTCGTCCAATTAATGGAATGGTCCTAAACATTCAATAACTTACAATTACAGCTCAAGTATTTCAATTTTCAACAAAAGAAGGTAGTTGCACTGTTCATCTGAGCAATTGTGAATAGTGTCAAAGGTTTGCTCACATTTTATAGATTATAGATAGATTCAAAGTTCAGTATTCTTTTACTTAAAACACGACAAAAAAATAATTATTTTAACATATGTACATTAACTACATAATACCAATAATCAGTGGCGGAGCCACATTGGAGCACCCGGGGTCACGTGCCCCTAGGCATTTTTTTTAAAAACATATTTAACATAGACTTTTTTATTGGTAGGAGTAAAAGTGTAAGATTAATACTGGAGTCTTTTGATGATAAATACTCCCTCATTTTAGTAATTTTGTCTTATTTATTTATTTTATCTCATTTTTAATAAGGTCAATTGATTTAATTTGCTTAATTTCCTTTTGTGGTATGTCGTATTTAAAATTTTAGCAAATAAGAGTAAAATTATTATTAATTTTATATATAAAACTCTTAGAAGACGATGTATATACTCTGATTTATCAAAGTCATATTTAACCTCAGCTAATTTATCAAAGTTAGAGTAACGATCTTTGGGACCCAGACTTCAGACTAACTTTATTCAATTTACCGAATATATACTCAATAAACGATATCAATGCTAAAAAAAGTCTTAGAAGACGATGTATCTGAGGATGATACAAATTTTGCTTGTTTTATTGATGGTTAAATTAAATAAATTTACATAAAACAACTCTGATTCTGAAAAGTTATTCAAAATAACAAAGAGATAATTAAAATAACAAAGTTATTCAAAAGTTATTCAAAAGTTATTCAACATAAAACAAAAAAAATATGATTCACCCAAAATTAAAATTCTTGATTGGAACCCGACATAATTCAAAAAAAGCAAAAAAAAATCAGGATAAAGGAAGAAACATGAGAAGAAGAAAAACCAACGGCCCGTTTGGTAGGTGGTATTAAATGGTGGTAATGGGAATGAATTATAGTGTAAATTTTCATGAAAAGTTTCATATTATACCCATGGTAATGAATTTTTTATCACAAAAAAGTTTTTTTATACAAATTTTCATTACCAACTAATACCACATCTCTCAATGGTAATGCATTTGAATGAATTTTATGAAGAAAATGAGATTATTAAAGTTGAAAAAACATGGGCATCAAAGTAGGTAAGAGATTTTCAACCAAAGTTACAGTAAATTTTCCATCATCATACATATACTAATTGAGAAACTACTCTGACACATGGCAGATGTAGAATGAGTGTTGAAGAATTCTAATTATTTGCCATGTGTCATTTTAAATCATATTCTTTTTTATTTGCTTATTATCAATTATATCAATTATCAATTACCCAAATGCAATGTAATAAGAAGTAAGAGTTTGTGCCAAGTGTCACTATACAATGCATTTTAAAAGCACTTTGTCAAGTGTTACTCTAATAAATAATAATGTTAGATAGTTGTTTTGGAACTTAGTATAAATTTGTTAATGCATAATTTACAATTATCATCATTATCATGCAACGGTGAACGATTCTATATGAGGACTTTGTCGAATTTGTAAAAAGTCCTACACGTTATTAACAAAATAATTTATAAAAGGAAAAATTGTCGGGAATAACCCGTACTTTTAACGTTTGCCTGTGAATAATCCCTACTTTTGATTATTCATAATTAATCCGAACTTTGAAGTCAGTTTGTTCACAGCACCCGCTCCTCATTTTTGACCGATTGTAGCAAGTTACCCCAACGAAATTACTTGTTCCTTCCCCTTTATTATGAGCTGCTGGTTGATTTTTCAATTCATCATCTTCAACCTCTTACTTTCCTCCATTGTTAAACCTTAAGCTTAGAGATAGAAAATTCAAACTTTCGATTCACTCTTTTTTTTTCTTTTTTTTTTTTACAAAAATGAATTCTCATTGTTCTTCAACATATAGTAGATTGAATGGAAAGTTTGAATTTTCTCTCTATAAGCTTAGGGTTTAACAATGGAGGAAAGTAAGAGGTTGAAAATGATGAATTGAAAAATCAACCAGTAACTCATAATAAAGGGGAAGGAACAAGTAATTTCGTTGGGTAAATTGCTACAACCGGTCAAAAATGAGGAGGGAGTGCTGTGAACAAACTTACTTCAAAGTTCGGATAATCAAAAGTAGGGATTATTCACAGGCAAACGCTAAAAGTACGAGTTATTCCCGACAATTTTTCCTTTATAAAAAACAAAAGTATACCTACACCGTGCATCGCACGGGTATAATCCTAGTTCCCATTAATATGTTTATTAACACTTACCAAAAGGGCCACAAAATCAACAAATCACAAAAACAACACTTCCCATAATCCATACACCAAAACTACCCATTGACACATAAATAAATTAAGCACTTAATCTCACAATTAAAAGCTTGATCATTCACTAAAAACCCAAAACTAAATTCTCTAATGCCATCTAAAGCACCTAGCAATGCACATTCAAGTAGTAACCAAAACATATTCATACCAACAGTTTCGTTTTCGGGTTTGTCAATAAACCCATGAATTTGTGCAGTGTCGAGCCTTCGTGTCTCGACTTTTTGCTGCTGCAAAGAACAGAAGACAATATACACGGTTCACACGAATATTTCCTCTCTAAGGCTGTGCGCTTGCTGATATTTCTTCTTGTGGAAGCACCCTGTTTAATATTGAATCCTCCTTTCAATCTCACGAATTCAGACCGGTTTCGACTCCGCAATTACATTACAATTTTGAGTGATCGGCAAGGCATTTCACGGTCTCAGTGAATGGCTCTTCTAAAGCCTGAAGGCGATGAATGTCCGCCTTGATTAACGAGCTGCATCTCTTTGGCCTTTTTGCAGGTTCTCCCTGTTTGTCTATATCGTTGTCTTCATCTACAACATTCTTAAAACAACCACTTTTTGTGGTTGCCTTGAATACCAACCATTAATTGTTGTGGGTCTAATGGGATCCCCCTCATATCGAAATATTTTCAGCCGAACCTAAACTAAAGTTCTAACTCCGTCTCTGCCAACAAGAAGATCGACTTGTGTTGGTGTCCTATTAGATCTTCTGATCCAAAAATGTTTTCCTTTGTTTGAGCAAAAGAGCAAGAGAGTTTATACAGAAATTTCAATTTCATGCATTTTTCACTCTATTGCAACCAAAGAAGACACCTTTTAAGCATTTCTCAGGAATTCTACTGCCTATGGAAATTCTCAGCATTCAAACAAGTTCATAATTTACCCAATCGTCTTCAAAGTTGGACATGAATTTTGTTCTGTTTGTAAAAACAGGCCATATACACTAAATACAGCAAGAAAACTTCCCAACGTTTTATCTGCGATCAGCGAGGGATTAGTATGAGTGTGCTCGGCCCCAAACTATAGAATTGTATCATTCATGCAGCAAGACGATTTTATCGGTTTACAGTATCAACTACAAAGAGAGTGTGAATCTCATATTGCAGAGGAAAATTTTGGGTCCTAAAGAGCTCTGCAAATCCGAGTATCAACTACGAGCACTTTGGAAGATGATTCAGATGTATTGAGTGCTTCAGCAAGTGACATTCGACGATTTCTCCAAGCAGCTTCTGCCCATTTCTTCATTCTTTCTCCTTCGCTATTTCTGTTTTGCTGGACACAAAGTACTTCACCGTACCCTCCTACATAAGATACCGAGTGATCAGATTAGACAGGCAAGTGAAACGGAAACAAGGTCAAAAGTAGAGCAAAAGGCTTCTCGATGCCCAACATATTTATCGTTCACTTGAAATCGAGTTATACCCTATTGAGCCCATCTCAGCTTTGACATAGAAGATAATAAGATTATATAGAAAGATTATTTGAGACTGGATGCCTATAAAATATATTGGCACAAGCATACCTCGGGCAAGGGCAACAATGTCCATTTTATCTACATTTTCTCGAACATGCTCCAAACCAGCTTCCATATCTGACACGTTGAAGAATCGACTCAAGGACTATCCAATTTACTAGTTTCTCAACAGTACATCTGATAGTAAAATAAGAACAAGCTGTATAGCGCATACCATCTGAGACTAATGAAGGAGCCTTTAGCAGGTCTATAGCCTTCCTATAAAGTCCCTGTAGACCACAAAAAAAAGGAAACTTGAAATACAACTCTGAATAAAAATATTAAGAAGTAACACGTTTTTTTCGAAAAGTAACACATTTTATGTAAATAGTAACACCTTTGTATGAGTTTTTTTCAGAATTTTTTTCTTAAAGTAACACTTTCTGCCCTATAGTATCATAAAATACAGTAACACCTTTTTGCCCAGAAGTAACACCTTTTTAGTAAAAAATAACATTTTTTTGTAAAGCTGATTGGTTCTCACGATTCTCATATAAGCTTGGTTCTCACTGGAACTTGACTCTATATACACATTTATATATATATATATATATATATATATATATATATATATATATATATATATATATATATATATATATATATATATATATATATATATATATATATATATATATAGGGTCAAGTTCCAGTGAGAACCAAGCTTATATGAGAACCGTGAGAACCAATCGCCTTGATAAAAATGTGTTACTTTTTTATAGAAAATGTGTTACTTTTGAACAAAAAAACGTTACTTTTGTTTCAAAAAAAAGCTGTTACTTTTTAGCATAAAATGTGTTACTTTTAGAAAAAAATATTTTTTTTTCAAAAAAATAAAGTAACACGTTTTTTGCGAAAAGTAACACATTTTTATGTAAAAAGTAACACCTTTTTCTGTGTTTTTTTTAGAATTTTTTTCTTAAAGTAACACATTTTTGCCCAATAGTATCATAAAATACAGTAACACCTTTTTACCCATAAGTAACACCTTTTTAGTAAAAAGTAACACTTTTTTGTAAGGCTGATTGGTTCTCACGGTTCTCATATAAGGATGGTTCTCACTGGAACTTCTCCCTATATATATATATATATATATATATATATATATATATATAGGGGTAGGATCAAGTGAAAACACTTAAAGTGGTGAAAACTGAAAACCAAACAGAGGTATACATATTGAAGCAAAAGAGATACATATCATCTTATAAGGTGTACATATTTTTTGTGAAGAAAAAAGTTCATGTTATTTACAAAAATGACATTAGAATATGTACCCCTTTTAAGCAGTTATGTACCATTTTTAACAAATGTCTAATTATTTACAAAACTGCCACCCAAATATGTACTCCATTGAGCTATTATATACCCTTGTTTTCAGTTTCCACCATTTTAATTGGTTTTCACACGATCCAAATCCTATATATATATATATATATATATATATATATATATATATATATATATATATATATATATATATATATATATATATATATATATATATATATATATATATATATATATATATATATATATATATATATATATATATATATATATATATAGATATATATATATATATATATATATATATATATATATCATTCCCACCATTACTATTATTTTTCTAAAGCATACCCGCAAACCTATATTGGGGGTAAATATTTAAGAGGAAGTAAAAGTCAAATTATACAAATAAAGGCAAGTAAGGTGAATTCGAAAGAGAATGAAGGATAAAGAGTTTAATGGTATGGGGAACATGAAGACAAAGGAAGATGAACAAACCTTATGTTGGGGAAGGAAGAAAGAATTTCCCCTCCATACCACTAGAGTAAATATTTACCCAAAATAAGGGGACTAATGCTTCTATTTCTTCTCTATCACTTTACAATCATTTCTTACCTTTGACAAAAATAATATTCTCTTAGATTTCTACTCTAATAAACTTGTTTTCTTAGATTGACTTTTATTTCCCCTACAAATATTTACTCCTAACACAAGCACGACGTAATTGTGTCCCTTAACTAATCAATGAATTGACAGCACATGAGGTAGGCCAAAGACAAAGCTAACAGCTTAGGTGAAAGAAGAGTCTATACTATACTAGTAATGAAATTATAATAAAATCACTTAAGCAGCAATTTTTCACCTCTTGTATGTGTATCAATAGAGAACTTGAGTGCTCTGCAATTGCTTTCTGCCTGTACATCACAGCTATGCAGGTTAAGATAGTTCCCACTTTAGGATGGTGTGTACCTGCGGCAGATCAAGAAAGGGAAAATATTGTTGACTAAAAACAGCAAAAATTCACGAGCAGCATTTCCACAGAAACAAAACAGCTACCGAAACACTCTTCTGCTTTCTGCAATGCTCTGGTCAGCGTTACTTCTGCATCACCAAAATGCCTAACAAACCATCAACTTAAATATGGTCAAGAATAGAACAATGGAGGTTAAAAAACACAGCCATCAGAAATACAATCAAGCTCTGCCCTTACCCCAAATGGGACTCGAGCTGCCCCAAAGCACATGTTGCAGCCACCAAAACTTCTTCAGGTGACATATTACATGCCCCCAAGTCATAGGGATCACTCGAATCCTTCTTTTCTGATGATTCAGCAATCGCCTTTTGATATAATTTCTTCGCTCCAATAAAATCTCGCTTGGCATGCAAAAATTCTCCATAAGACAATGATGCATTGCCTACACAATATGACAACCTCATGATGAAAAGCTGCACTAGCCAGTTGTTGAAGGAAAACTCACCGATGCAGCTCTCATATTCACATCCTTCAAAGAAGACCTTGGCTGGAGCCAAAAACCCAGTAAGAAAAAGCGTTGTAGTTGCAAGAAATTAAACTGATTGGCCCATCGATCATCTTTTACCTGATTCCATATCTCCTTGGACGAGCTCAACTAAGCCTTTGATGGCTTTAGATCGCGCACCAAAAACTTTGTAGCCATATTCATCACCAATCTCCAAGTCTTCATCCTCTAATAGTTTCAAACATTTATCTGCGAGCACTGATGAGGTATCATCCTATATAAGGAAGGATAATCTCAAATGAACTTACACCATTTCATATAGAAACTCATCCTTCTGAAGAAAGAGAGAAAGACACATGAGGCATATAGAGTTGACTTTATTAATTATGCAAAAGAATGAAGTAAAGAATTGCAAGACCATGCAAACAAGAAGAGCTCAGGCATACCCTCGGACACTTGATTAGTTCCCGACAATATTTCAAATGCTAACAAAATGTTTCGAATGAAGGGTAAGTGAAAGTGCACATGAATCTTAAATATAGAAACTCACCAAACCAAGATCAAGATTGAGGCCAACTAGTCCTTCCATTGCAGCAACTACAGAAACAAGGAAAATGCATTATTAATCTCTGGTATGAGACGAAAAATTAATTAAAAGAGGGTACAGTATGATGACTAAGTTTACCTCTAACACCTAGAGAGGAGTTACTTAAATCTTGAATTAAAAGCAAAGCATGCTTAGCTTCATCAACATTCCCCCTATCAAAAAAAAAAAAGAAAAAAACTGTAGTTTCGAGGACAATTCTAGCAACTGAAGTAAGAAAGCTGACAGCTTCAAAGACTTCTCCCCCAAACCTTTCGTTCAATAGGCTAGATATAGCAAGTAAAAGCATCCCTTTAGAATTCTCTGTGATGGGATCTTGTGATTGATAAGAAGATAGGCCCTGTTCCAGTACCAGCAAAGCTTCTGCATACGACTCATCTGCCAAATACCATTGCCAACCCAATTTTATAAACTATGAAGGCATCAAGATATATTATGAACAAACTAAGCAGGCATATGCTAGAGAAAATAACATTTTCTTCCCATTTACAGTCTATTTGGTTATTGCTATTACACGGTGGGAATAGTATAGAAAATCTGATGTAATACAGCCAAGGAAAATTACGCGGCAAGGTTTATAAGCATACTTTGTCTTATTCTAATTATTTCTTACAGAATTCATATTGATTCATACCACTAATAAATTTGCTATGACAGTAGAAACTTGTAAAGAACACGGGTTTGAGAACAAAAACTTCATTACCGCAGCTGTTAGGATTATGTGACTCATAATCTCACATGTGATTCATAATCTCACATGTGATTAGTTGATGTTGTGTGGATTATTATATGCTTGGATAAATGGGCAAGCAAGGTATTTGTGTTTGGTACAAGTCAGAATATTCACTGGCTGTTTGAGAAGTATTGGCTCGACCAGGAGGTAGCTCGACCCAGTCGAGCAATGTGGCTCGACCACATCAGAATGTGCTGCCCCCCCCGCTCGACCCTGTCGAGCCATTGTGCTCGACCAAAGCTGCCAGTCGAGCAAACAGCAGTAGGCACGCGCATAGTTTCTGTTGTGATTTAATGGTGTGACTTGAGTGCACCAAAATAAATCAAGTGTGACTCTTACGATGGAATCTATGAAGGGATTAAGATGGGTAATTAAAAGTGTGATTGATGATGGTGTTTAAGTGGATTAACTCATGAAGTTATGAGGAATTAAAATATAACTTAAACATGGGTGTTAATGAATTGATGAATGATGGAGTTAATATGGTATTGCAAGAGCCAAAAGATTCCACTAAATAATGCTTGAGCATGGAGTGAAGCAGCAAAACAGAAGACTCGGGATAGACCATGCTCGAACGAGCCTCGTGATGCTCGAACGAGCACTATTATGGTTCAAACGAGCATTTTGTCAGAGCTGCTCTTTGGATTCCTCAAGTGACGTTTCACTTTTATGATCACTTTCATAACTAATAAATCTCAGCAATTAGAACTTAGAAGTATTAAGTGTGCAATTGTATTTAATTTCTTTAAAACTCTTAGTACAAGCCAAACCTCATCTTTTCTCTAATTGTAATTCTCAAATTGTTATAATATAAAAGTTACTACACCAGAGGACGTAGCCGAAATTTGGTGAACCTCGTAAATATTTTGTGTCGTTTATTATTGCATTTTTATCTCTTACAAACATCAAGTTTATAGCTTGCGTAATTTGTTTCACAAGACTTCAGATATTTCGATCTTGGTGGTGCAAGTGGTTGAAACTCGTCGTTCGATCGCTAATACGTCATCGTTTTCAGTTTCTATTTTGGTTTGCGGTTTTGAATGGGACTTGGCTTTATTGTTCCCTTGGTTCCTAGCCTATAAATACTCCTTGTATACATCATTTTGGCAAAAAGATTGAAGCCTTTAACATTGTAATCAAGAGGGAGAAAAACACAAGTGAGATTGAATTAGATAGAGGGAGAACCATTAATTAGGGTTATTGAGTGAATTGAGGATTTTCAATTACTCTTGTAATCTCTATAGTTTTTCATCTCCATTTGTTAGAATTGATTAGCGTGTAATCTAAAACTAATCAATACAATTCTCTTCTTTCTATGGGTACTTTCTTGTTCATATTTTACTTAATCTCTTGGATTGAATTCTAACAACAGCAATGGCATAACACATCTTATGAACTTCAACACTAAAACTTATTCTATATACCACTATTTAATACTTCCTCCCTTCTTTTTTACTTGCTACATTATTGACTTCGGTACTATTCATTAAGCAAATTGACTTTTATATTGTTGGTAATCTAAAAGTTAAAACATAGTCATATGAGATCTTGTTTGAATCGTCTCAATTCAAAGTTTCTTAATTTTGAGTTTTTATAATTTTTCGATATGTATAATTAGAGATACTAATGATGTAATTCGTACATGGGAGTGTAAAAAAGCAAATGGTGCAACTAATATGGAACGGAGGAAGTACCAATAATCATACATACAGTTTAAAGTATAAACCAATAGATATTAAAAAATTGATGTTAGGAACAAAATGCTCAATGTAGTATAGTCATAATTAAGTCAAAAAAACTGCAAAAACAACAAAAACCTAGATAAACCCCAATGAAATCGAGCAATAACACAAATATTCACAAAATAAAAGAATAAAAAATCATTCAGACAAAAATGGTGAAAACAAGAACTAAATAGAAAAAGGATAAAGAAAAACCAGTTTTCTGGGAGCGAGCAAGGTTTAAAGCATGATTGATCATCTGAACAGTAACATTGTTGACATTCGGAGTATGATTGCCGCAATAAAATCGTGAAGCTGTAAATGATAAAGGCTGGTGAAGATGATGAGGAATGGCGCCATTGACGGCCGGAGCTCGAGCGTTAATGGTGATGAATCCAAGAGGTTTTGGTCTATGGAGGAGCTTGTGCAAAGCTTCTACACGGTGAAGCTGACGGAACATCGTGATGAAAAGCTTGGTTTTGGAGGTTTAATGGAGAAAGTTTAGTAGAAGAAGAAGAAGAGTATTCTCTGTATATTATTATGAAACAAGAAACCCATGCATGTGAAGAGAGAGAAAAGGAAAAATACTAAACTTGTGCACTAACAAACTAGCTATGACGTGGCCTATAATGCAACGAACTTTTTTTTTAAATTTATTTTTCAAAATATTTGGAAATATAAGAGTCGCCCCAAACTATTTTCGAAAATAAGCTTTTAGGGAAATCGCTGATAAGGGTAGCAATTTTGCACCCCATTGGGCTAGATATCGGGTTTTAGGCTGAAGAGAACTGGATTTACGTGATTGATTAGTAGATAAGATTATTTAGGCTAATTAGTAGATAAAATTAAACAAAAGCCGTAATAATCTAATTTTTTAAATTTCATATTATTAATATTCTTAATTTTAATTTATATTTTTTTAATATTCGTATTTTAATATTACAGAGAACTGCATTTATTTCTTTATTAATTTTTGTTTTTATCTTTTGTCCTTTTCCTCTTTTACTAGGACATCTCATTTCTTGATTGTAACAACCCATAGATGTCTTGTATATATAGTAGAAGTAATAATGACTTAAACATTGAACTGCATAACATATGTCGGGAAGAGTATGCGTAAGAATGACATAACCCGTAATAGACCGTCGTGTGTCAAGACAAGCGCCCCAATCGGAGTCGGAATATGCATGAAGATCAAGAGATGGAGCACCATGTAACAAGATGCCTTGATTAAGAGAGTGAGCGACGTAAGTAATAGTGTGAAGAAGAGCAGAATAATGGGCCTCTGTAGGATTCTGCATGTACTGACTTAAACATTGAACTGCATAACATATGTCTGGACGAGTATGCGTGAGAAAATTTAATTTGCCAACGAGACTACGATAATGCGTGGGATGCTGATAGAGCGGAGAATTGCTTGCTTGGAGTTTTATATTGGCAGGCAAAGGAGTAGCAACTGCATGAGAGGGTGTGATGCCAGATTCTTTGACCAAATCAGTAGCGAATTTGCGTTGGGATAATATAATGCCATTAGGAGTATAAGTCACCTCGAGCCCAAGAAAATAATGAAGCTTACCAAGATCTTTAATGCTGAACACCCTATGTAAATGAGCCTTTAATTGTTGAATACAAGCAGGATTATCACCGGTAAGAATGATATCATCGACATATACGGCAGCAACTGTAGCTAAAAACGCTCATGTAGCTAAAAATCTATCACATATAGCTTAAAACTGAACACATACTGTAATCAATCAAATATGGCTTAAAATCAATCACATAGAGATTAAAATCTATCACATATAGCTTAAAATTTACAAATATACCTGATATATTACAATTTTCTAGTATAACAATAAGGTGACAAATTTGTAGATGATTCGAATCACCCAAGTGCATAAAGCAAGACTTGAGCTGTGTTAAGAGCTCGAGTTGTGCAGCGTCTTACTTCTCTAAGCCAAGACTAGTTTTCCAAAGTGAGTCGTGACTCGACAACCTCGAGCTTTTTCACCATATCCTATCCGCAAGAAAAACCGTTTACCTTTGGAATATATTTGACTTATCTGCACTTTGGGACTTATAATTTGCATGTACATTGACACCAAAACCGTTTGAACACATTTGTCCACGACTGCACCAGTCCACAATGGCGAAGCACTCAAACTTGACGAACAAAACACTTTAGCACCGCCCTGAATCGACTGAATGCCTTCTTTCTAGCAAATTATTTAAGAAATTTCGTTTCATTCTGATAATGGTCCCGTAAGCTTGTCATATGTTGAAGGGAAGCGTAAACCTGAACCGATGTGGCCTGTGGTAGGGCATATCCAACTAAAGACATTTGGACCGAGAACCTATAGACGGAAATCAACCAAAACAGTGGTTAGTGAAGCACTATCATCAAAGAGAATACATGACAAAATCATAAAACAACAAGCTCCATTAGGGAAGGTGTACTTGTTAATTGTTATACCTACGTTTGTATGTATGTAACATTTACTTAAGGATCATGGAATGTCTGAAAAGAAAAGAGGAGAGAACAAGAACGGATTGGGTGAAGAATCCCAAAGGAGAGAATAAGAATGATTAGAAAAAAGTCAAAGCCTTAATTCCAACTAAATGGGTTCGGCTACATAAACCAAAATAAATTGCGTGAGCAATCTTCAAAAACATAGTTTTATGTGGTACTTATTTTTTATTTTAATTTACAACTTAGCTGATCAATTTGAATGATTGTCGACATATATTCTACTCTTCCTAACATTCCTATTTATTGACATGTTCTCGCAAATTCAATCTTCATGTTATTCTCACTCTAGTTCAACCAGCCTCTTCCCCTTTTAAGCTTCTCAAAATTTTTACACCTTCAATTTTTCCAGTTGTAATTTTTAGTCTTTTATACACATGAGAAAACCAATGTAAAACATTTTCTCTCATTTTATGTTCCACATCTGCGATTCCAAAATGCTTGCTTATATCTTTATTTCAATTTTTATTGTTTAAAGTATTGTCCACTCACCGTTTTTACTATGACAGTGAGGTAAAATTTCCTTTCAACTTTAATGGCATATTTCGGTCATAATATATCGGTCACTAACATCTTGATCGATATCTCGATTCTTTAAGCCAAGTTAGTACATTGATTTGAAAGGAGATTCTTTATACCTAATTTTTCCACAAATGTGCTATGGTCTCTCGTGCCAACACGACATTCCATATACTCTATCTTGCATCAACTTTAAACTTTAAACTCTAGAGATTCAAACACCAGCGTCCACATCCCAAGCTTAGCAAAATCCATCTTTACTTTCGTCCACTAATACAATGTCATCACCAAACAACATGGACCACTTTTCCCTTGATAACTTTTATTTATATCATCAACCGCTGCAAACAAAAAAGGACTCAAAGCGCAACCTTAATGTAGACCAATCGTGATTAAGAAATTTTAACCCGCTCCTCCGCATGTTAGACATTGGTTTGTACTTACTCATATATCTTGCATTGTAATGATGTACTTACATGGCATACTTGCTCATATATCTTGGATTGTAGTGATGTATTTACAAGGCATACCTTTGTTACCTTTAACCCACCAAAGTACTTCTGTTGACACTCACAAGACTTCTCTAATTCAATAAAAATACGTGTGAAAATCTTTTTTTCTTTATCTTGTAATACTTCGATGTATAGTCCATGGCAAAACGTCATGCACAAAACTAATTTGGTTTTTTGCATGACGAACTAGCATAAAAGCTATACTATTATCCTTCTCTTCTTTATGTAATAAATCAAATGAGTCGACTTGGGAACCCATTCAATGCTATTGGAAAAGAAACTATAGTTTGAGTTTCTAGTTTGGAGTTGCAATCAGAGCACTTGAAAATTGTAAGTAGTTTGGTAACTTCAAGTAATCAAATATGGTGCCATTTTATTCTTTTAGTTATTATTTTTATGTGATGAGTAGCACGGTGAAAATGGTCTAAGGACTATAATGGTTTGTGATGGCATGTTCAATAACTGGAGATGACTCATCTTGCAAGTATAGTACAAAGTGGATTCATGTGCTTATAATGTATGTAATGGTTGGGCATGGTAGCTACTTGCTAGTATGCGCAAGGAATTAAGGGTTAAAAGGCTGGTGAGTGGGTGCTGTAGATGCGTAAACATCTGCAGATGCATATATAGTTAGATACATTTATGGTGAGTGGGTTGAAGGCTTTATTATAATGACAAAGACCTAAAGCAACACTACAACCGCCTGTTTCGATGTAAACAAAAAAAAAACAAAGTTTTAAACATCTAGACTCGATCCTACTAGATTTACAACTAAGATTTAATGAAAGTCATGAACATTGTCCTCAGTGTTCATCATAGATGTAGTTCTTCTATATCTTAAACATCAGTTGAACAGAATCATATTTAGGGTAACCGAATCATTATCAACTTGATAAAAACTTTTTTGTGATCATTATTCGAGAAAATTGTGTGATGGCTCAACCCATTTCTAACGGTTATGAGTAATAACTTAGAAGTGTTCTAAGATCCTTCGTTAAGTGTGCCTTCTAAGGGTGCTTAAGAGTTAAGACCCTCCTAATTCTAGGTGTATCTGAATGATAGGAACCTTACCGAAGATAGGTTTTCAAAAGCACCTAGATCATAAGGATGTCTGTAAACCTCTCCTCCCTTCTCTGCCAGCCACATAGCTCTCACTCCTTCATAATGCTGCAATTTATATACAAGAAAGAAAGTAAGATTTTTCAGTAACATAATAATCGACAACACATTCCTTCTATATGTACAATACAAACCTCAATGGTAGTCTTATTTCGTAGGGTGAGGTAGATATGCCAAGCAAAAAGTACACAAAGTGCTATAGTCAAAGGGAAAATAAGAAGGCATGAGACCACCTGTGAAGGAAAAAATTAAACAAAGAAAATACCAAATGGGTCAAAACTAGACAAAAAAGCATCTACGAAAACCTAAGAATAATATTAATTTCAACCAATATCCCAAAAAATACAAGACGAGAGTGACTGAGTGAGTTTTACATAAATAGTTCTTGATGATCCTTCACTTTGTGATTCATCCTTTACAATGTTGCTAACTATACTACCCAAAAGCAATACCTGGAAAATGTAAAACAAGTAGTCAAAACTTTGATTATGAACATTGTATGTAGCTCCTTCCCTATCCACCACACTCAATCCCATGATTCAATAAGGTAAAAAGGAAACCCTGGAAGTAGAAAAGAAACAACACAAACTTACTGCAGAGTATATGCATGCTATCAAAGCATAAAGCACAAAGACAAAAAAGATCTTATAATTTGCATGGCCTACACAATTGTTAATCCAGATGCAGTGGTGATCCTGGGATTCAAAGAGCAAAATATCAATGCATAACCACCATAAATACATATTTAAAAGGGACAAATATCCACAATGCATACCATCCGCAAAATACATCTTTTGCAAACACGACAATGATGAGCACGTGGAGGCTTATAATGGGAGCACTTCTGGCAATATCTCAAGTCACCACTCTGCAGAAGAGTATACACACATGAATTAATATCAAATACAACCCCAAAATAAAAATATTTACTAATTACTAGTACTTCAAAGATATGACAAAGTTCACATCCACGAGCACCAGAACAAATTGCTTGTCTAGTTTCTAGACAACCTCAGATGTAATTTTCTCTGAAACCCGCGTTCAGCACAGAATCACTGCACATGCACTGAAGCATCTTCAACGCACCACACCAGTACAGGTTGATTGCATGACCCAAAAAAAACCTTGTCACTTGTGAACTTAAACAATAAATTTCTATTTCAACAATTTAAAATGATCAAATACAAAGGGGCAGAGCAAACATACACAATAAATTTTAGGCCCAATTTATTTTACATCTCTTTCGTAATCTTGGGGCCTAAAAACAACTACGTATAATGAAGCAAAAATAATGTAAACAGTATACATAAGCATTTAATGCCTCTTGAATTAGGGCCTAAAGACACCGTGCACATACCCAGAACCACACCTAATATCATACTCCCTTTGTCCCTTTGGTATTTGGAGATTGGGACATATTAAGGAAAAGAAAAGGTTAAATAGATGGAAGAAAATAGAAATGGTGGCAAATAAAAATGATGCAGACATGCTTGATTGGTAAGTACACCACAGCTTAACAAATCACTAACACGAAATCAAGCATAGAACATTCATGTGTAGCAAATGAAAATCAATGAAATTCCCCAGACCAATAGGAAGGCAACACGAGAAACAAGTTGATTGAGGAAGAAAACAAGTAACAATTAAACTTCTGCCAAAAAAACATGATTAACAAGGATCATACTCCATAGATCATTCACCTTAAAATTGGAAAAGGCAATTACCTAGAGCCGCCAAAAATTACACACAAAAAAAAAAACGCAAACCCAAAATTACACAAATCTGAAACAAAAAAACCCCGAAAAAGGGAAAAAGAATGAAAGGATGAATTAAAATACCTTGCGCTTAAGCTCCTGGACTGTATTATCAGAATCTTCAATATCAACCATGAAAGAAGAAGGAACTCGACCAGGATCCCTAAAAACTGCAAGAACATAGTTGAAAGTAGAAATGGCGGAAATAGCAGTGAAAACGAGGGCGTTGAAAATGCCAGGAGATGTGGACAGACTAAACCAGCGATCAATAAAGACGAAGATAGTAGTAAAGTAGATGTACAAGATTGCTGAAACCACCATTAGTATTGGAACTGTAATCTGGCATTTCTTCTCATTCTCGTTCTCGGTCTTGTTCTTGTTCTTGTTCCTGCCCATTCTTACCAAAGTGAGATTGTAGAAAGAAGTAGAATGGCGTAGGTAGAGATTTGGTAGAGTTTCCATGTTTGACAACTCACATAAAGCTCATTCGTTTGATCGGTTTAAAATAGGGTCTTGTGTTCACGTTAATCATAAAAAAAAATTTAATTGGGTTAAATTTCCGCTTTGACTACTTTTCAGAGTGGCCGAGTGAATAGTAATGTGGTTTAAAAAGGTATTGTATCGTAATTCATTTTAGCGAAAAACAATGTTAGAATTCCATTATGTTTTTATAATTAACGAACCTCTCTTAACATCTTTTTTTTAAATACATCACTAAATTGACGGTTATAGTTATCAATCTAGTATTAGGCACAAAGTAAAGACTTGGAGAGAGATACCAGATAAATCATACCTGCACCTACTCGAGAGAGCTAAATTGATTCCTATACTCAATTGTTGTTTCTTCTAAGCATCTTAACCCTAGAATCATTTTCTTTTATTTTTACCTATCAAGACAAATATACTTTTTTATTTGAATAGGTGATAGTGATTAATTTCATAAAAGGTGAATAAAGGCTATAATTTTTCATGAAGATATATTTCAATTAGGAAGGGATATAAAACATTTGAAGGATAAAATGGAAACACTAGAGATTTCCATCTTATATATATTATTGTGTGCTTTTTTATATTATATTTGTTATGAAAAAATGAACAAGAGTTATGTTTTACAACCGGTGAACTTAGAAAGTTAGGTTTTTTTTGTTCGAAATTGATGTAACAATGTAATTGCATGTGATATGTCATAGCATGAAGGTTGCAGCTTGTAAGCTTATTAATGCAATAAAAATTAAAAAGTACACAATTTGTTTTTTTTTTTATTTATAAGGAATGGGTAAAAAGGTGTCTATGGAAAAATGTAAAAAACTACTTTTTTAATAACAAGATAAAGTTTAATTTGTGAATCAAAATGTATTTAGCTACTAAAGGCGAAAGAATGCTAGACACGAATGTACCTACATAGCATCTCAATTCTCAAAACTTGTTTAATAACTATGCTCATGCTTTCCTTCCCATCCTTCTCATATATACATTACAAATCATGCTCAAAGATTGAAGCTTAACATAAAAGCTAAATTACATAAACCAATGGGGGAAAAAGGAACATGATGCTAAAACGAGTGGGGAAGCAATGTTTGTTACAAACATGATTCAAAAATCGGTCAGGCTGCCAAGCCCGAGGGGCGCCAAATCGACTGCTAGCTTCCTTGCTTTTCTGTTTTGGCACATGATTGGCGTTGTGTCTTGTGTATAACCAGGCTATCGATTCAGACATCCCGATAACAATCATTCGTCATAATATCATCATATATGTCAATAAGTCGTTTCGATTCTTCAACCTTCAACCTGCAACGATGAAGCTTTGTCTTACATTAGTTTCAAGGGAGGGATAAGAATAATTGTGCATTTCATATCAATATCCTGCTTTATCAGTCATCAATACACACTTTTTTCTTCCCCTTAAGCAGCCACCTTCTATACGTGCGGCGTGCCTCGAGAAATTAGGACTCCTTTGAGTATATATACTAAGATGTTCAACTATAAACTTCAATAAACATTTATTTCAAATAGAATCTAAAATGGTAACAAGTAACAACATATATAAGCTGAAAGGTCCTGAACTATTCAAACTTTGTTTTTCTTGTAGGAATAACTATTCAAACTATTTCAAATAGTGAAAATATATCATCAAAAACAGCCCATATCCAAGGTAATCTTACTTTTATCCCAATATAACAATAGGACATTAAAGAAACTCTAGATGTTAAGTAGTTAATCATAAAAACGATTAAACCAATCAAATAATATAATAATATAATATAATTAACAATAAAACACGAAAAATATTGATGTAGAATTCAAAAATTCACAAAATTTTAGAAAAAGTGGTCTCGGTCGGGTTAAAATTTGACACGAGTATACTCATTGCTCAACAATAGGAGAAGCAAATAATCCCAAGCATAGTCCTCGCACTGAACGTGAAACTCTACAAGAAAGGGGGCCTCGAGGTTTTCTACAAGATATGGTGCCATTAGCAGTTAGAAATCTATATAACCAAAACATATTTTATATTTCAACCATTTAATCTACTTTTTATCCTTCATATTATGATACTCTTTCTTATTTCTCATTACTTTGACACATTTAATGTCATCTCTAGTTTTACTATCACATACCTAATATATCAGTTTAAGTAAAATTCAAAAGGTCCAAATACAACTTTGGCATGTCAAAAATTATTCATCACAGGTTGATATTACCTTTTCTTTTCGATAGTCCTATGTTGATTACTCATACGTAAGGCGCTTTCTCCAAATCAGAAGACACATAAGAAATACAACTACTCTTCTTTCAAAATCACAGAAATAGAGAAATTGCATTTTTCTCACTAGTCAATTTCGGCTTCCAATTCATTACTCTCTATACTTTTTAAGTTATAAAATACTATGCTTTGAAATTTTATTAGTTTGGAGTCTTTACTCCTTTCCAATTTATATGTAATCAGTAATTGTACATCATGAAACTGAAAAAGAATACACATATCTTCTACAAGAACATCAATACACTGTCCAATCAATTATTGACTGTTTAGGGCCTAAAAAGAAAAGATTAGTCCATAAAAAAGTTGCTTAGGTTTTTACCTGTATGAGATAACCGAGAACACATTTTACTATAGACTTTTATATTGTTCTATCAAGCGCGAAGCATGAAGCTTCGATTCAGGGACGACTGTGCAGCCCAATTGATGCAGATACGCAATCTGGCAAAATATTTTTGGAAAAAGTACAGGCATAAGGAAAGGCATAGATGAACAAGTTCCATTATAAGAAACTAGAAGATTGAAATATAAGTATAACTAGAGTTCCATGATTCAGGATTAAAAATGGTAGGGACTTCTAAATTTAATCGGGACCTCTAATAAAAATGTTAGCAAACCATTTTATGCGTCTCTGCAGTTTTTTCTATAGGGAAATTAACATTAATAACGTCAAATATTTGCTCATTTGCTGAAAAAAAAATCAACCTTTCGATATCATCTGAAAATCTTAAGTACGGGGTGTATTTGTTATCAATGTACTAAGCTTACCTATAACCGGTCATAAAATAAGTTCTGGTAGACTTTTTGTGTGTCCAATAGAAACAGGAATATTAGTATGTAACTTACTAGATCACCCATCTCTTCACATGACAAATCAAAGATGAATCACAGGAGATAAAGAAACACAAGCAAGAAACACAGGAGATTTTAATTATTATTGGTCATAGCAACTACACATGTCATTACCCCAATGCCAAGGGGCTCTTACCTAGGCTCGATTTAAGAGGTGGGACGTACAAAATGTTACTCATAATAATGAAGACGTTTTTTCCGATTGGACTCAGCTAACTGGTGCATAAAAAAAACAGTAACTCTACCTGCTTTGAGGTTGGAGATGATGAACCCATTGCAGACTCGATTCGCAGTTTCTGGAAATGTTCCTGTACAAATATGCGTGATTTAATTTAAGAAAATAAGGGAAGAAAAGATATATGCACGACCAAGAAAATTTTGTATGCTATGTTTAGGTACTGCCTTCAGCCAAAATCAACCACATGGGGCTTTCACTTGAGTCTTGAATATGTGAAGAGTTTGTCAACAAAAAAATCTCCTCTACTTGGTTAAAAATAAAACAAAAATATATTCTTCGACATGAATTTTGATTTCAAGCCTTACTTGCAAAATTCAATAACTGATTTCTAAACTATCAGGTCGAACGATTCCAACTAATTAAATAGCTTCACAACCTCCTACCTTGCAAAGAACTGATGAATATGTGAAGAGTTGTTAATTATGCTGATAAAGCTAGTTGCACACTTTTAAATGCGATGAATTGACTCTAGGTCTACATTTGAATAAGTTGTGAACCAAAAATTAGATTAAAAATAAACAAGAAACTCTATTTTCACATTAAAAAGCATCAAAAGATCCTTCCACATGTTTAATTCAAATCACAAAGGCTCTACAATATTATCAAAGATATTACAAAGCTTTACCTGTTTTTCCCTCATCAAGTGCACACGTTTCTCAGATGGTATTTGCTCCCACTTTATAACCTAGTATCAAGCATCAACAGCAATAAGTTAAAGAACAATAGGGTATCCTCAAAAAAAATAGACAAATTCACAACCCCCACTCCCCAAAAAGGGGGGGGGGGGAATAAAACACTCATAGAGCTACGAAGTCCAAGCAAAAGAAAATATGGGTGATGTACATATTCAGCAAAACTAAATGCTTCATCACACTTCAGCAATGTCTTCAATGTAGCCAAAAGATCCTGCAAAACGTGATGAACTAGTCAAAGCCAAAAGGCTAACATTGGGAAAATTATCTTAGAAGCTTAATGGCACTTTTACAATATTTACAGCCATTGTGTTGAACAAAAATACATGAAAACCACATAAGTAATTTAGAAGTGACATGATTCGTTTACAATATTAATGAATACAAATTGCAAAAGAAATAGAAAAGGTGAAGGAGATTAACACTTTGTGAAAAGAATCAGGTCACCTCAAAAAACAAGAAAAGAAAAGAAATTTAAAAAACTAGGCCATGCAGATGCAAGAAGGAAATAAACAATGGATATACATGATCCTACAGTCAATGGCATCAAAGTATGAGCATATTCCACTATTGCATCGCTGAAGGATAATAAGGTACAGCCAATTGGCCATCAAATTTTAAGCATGCTTATGACTTATGATTGTAGATTGATGATTAGTGCAATCACTAATGATTAACCAATCATCATCTAAAGTTTGAAATCTAAAGGCAAAAAATGGCTATGTTTGTTGTCTTATTTCTTCTGTACAATTAAATGGGTGAGGGAGTATTATTTTCTCTTTCCTTACATGATGACTAGAAATAAACTATAACCAACCATAAATCCAAGGAAACATCGAAGAAGTTAAAATAGGATCTAAACTCTCACTACGCAAATAAACTATAACTAACCATTTTTACTGATCTAATATTAGTTACGCGGCCCTTAAACATTGGCAATTGCTAACATTTATCTCTAATAAAGAGAAATTTTAACGAAGAGGATTGAATGTCTATGAACTTGCGCCGTAATGGTATGTACCTTCTCACTCCCAAACCATTGAATTAAGTGACAACTAAAACACAATATAGACACAAAATAAAAGCCTTGCTCAAAATAGAAAGATCAAAAATAAAAACATACTCCACTGTACTTTTAGTTTTGCTACATTGTGAAAGTCAAAGAGAGGGATTTTTGTGCATTGTGTAGCAAGATCAAAGAGACGTAAGTAGCATATAAAAAGCTTCAAATAAACCATAGATCGACAAGAAGATTAGAAAAACCTTATTGCTGGTTTTCTTGGTTCTTAGACGTTCATCAATAACAAAGTGAACCTACAAAAAAATATAAAAACAAGAGAGTTAGTACTTATATATTAACCTTCGGAGAATGAATACATTGCAAGTATTGAATTCAAACAATGAGATGTTTAAATTGTTGCACAAAAAGAACATCTATTGAAAGACACACAAAACTGAAACACAAAAAGAACAACCACAGGAGATGGATCTTGATTTATGCACCAACTTCATTCAATTTAAAATTTGGCATTGTTATTTTATTTTTGTTTCTCTATAACTTCTCTCCATTGAATCTCTACAATTTGACATGGCTGAAAATGACATTGATGAAGTAAATTGCAAATTGAGAAGTATAGTGACTATAGACCTTTCTTCTTAAACAGTACCTTGTCTAGCAGCCTTTTGGGTTCTTGAAAGGCTTTTTTCTTTGCCCATTGATGAAATACACGTGAAACTAGCCCTCGATCATCCACATTAAACCTGCGATAAACTCGTGTACTATTATAATTTACAAAGAAAAAAGTTTATGTCATCCATTTCACTATAACTCATCAATGCATATTGAAGAAATAAATTGCCTAGAGGATATTACATTTTCAAAAAACTATCTCCACAAAATGAATCTATATTTCCCAAATGTTCTAATGCTTCGCCTATTTTGCAGCTTGGAGTCGGAATTCCCACTGGTGACTCAACGAGCTTCGTGACTGGTGGTACTTTGTTTTCAGAGACAATTAAGTCGGCCTGCATAGCAATTGTTTAAATGTTTCGCAATCCAAAATAGATTTGAATTGCTTATGGAAAAAATTATTTCAAGAAAATACTTCAGAAAACTTTTAGTGAGATTTATTTCCATTAAAATCAGAGAAAATTACACATTGAGCATGTGTTTCATTCTTAAGTTGTAACTTTAGTAAAGCAAATAGCTTTCCCTAAAATTTACTAATTAAACAAGTATGTGTTTCATTCTTAAGTTGAAAATTGCATATCACATTATGTCTCCCATTTTTCTTGGAACCAAAATAAACCAAATACCATTATTATCACAATTTTAATGCAGTGGGATCTCCCATTTATCTAGTAGCTAACGTAATCAAAACATATTATTATCGCATTCTGGTTGCAATTTGAAAACAAACCACAAAACATAAACAGAAAATAAAAACAATTTGATCTGTGGTTGAAATCGCACTCAATGCAACCTTACCAAGGATACATAGAATTCACACAAAAATTTGAGACTCTACTCAAGGCAACTTTCATTTATCATAGTGGTTCAATTGTGGTGCCACGTACAATCTAAAACAACATTAATGAGGTGAATATGGACTATGGATAGTTTATGAATTTGCACAAAAATTTGAGAGTACACAAAATTATGACGCCAAACATTCGCACAAAGTAAAACCAACATAGGTTCATGTCACAGGATTCAACGAACAAATGCAAGGCATACATTCTACGCAAACATACCCCAAAAGTAAATTTTTGTGTGTAACACTTTCTGTACAGTCAATCTATTACAAAAATATTTTCTGGCATTTAGTTATTCGTTTTATTTTTACTTTGCATTCTTGTTGTTTTGCATATAAATCTCTCCCATTCAAAATTCTTGTAATATGGAGGAGAGACTGAAAGACCAATGCAAATCAAAAAAGTGGAGAATTAAGAGGTTATTTGTGCAATATTAGATGATTTAAAAATTATTGTAAAGAGGAGAGAGAAGTTCATTGGAACTGCACAAGGTTGGTAATAAAGGGGTGCCAATGCGATTAAAATGGTTAAAAGTAAAAGTTTTCGTTTAAGGAAATGTTAAAAGTGTATTTGCACAGTCCCAACATGCAAAATTGTTGCAAGTATACATAAGTAGCTAATGAAAAGCTCAAGCATCATTGTTGTACCTTACATATACTAAACCATCCTATAAATATATTAAACTTTTAGAATAAATAACAGGTCAATATTACTCCAATAGCCTTTTGCTTATATATATGCAAAGAAAAACTCAAAATAGTAGAGTGGTCATAATAGTATTTTTCTCACTTTGTAGAAGATCAACTACTTCCAAGAACTTTAGAAAATTAGACTCAAAAAAAAAAAAGAACTTTAGAAAATTACTACATCCAAAGTTAGTTCACCTGTATTATTAGTTTCCTCTGATTAACATAGGACCTTTTTCCTTAGTAACATACCTTCGACCCAATGTTTAAGTAAGGTTTTGCTGGTAGCAATAGCAATATTGTTATGATTTCATAGTGCATCAAATGAGTCATTCTTTTGAGGGAACAAAGACGGTTAAGCAATTTGAGAAGTCTTGTACTATATAGCTAATTGAGTGAGGAGGTTTCTAATGGGATGGATAGAACATATAACTACAACAAATGAAAAACCGAAAATAAATATGGAGTTTCAGATTTCAAAAAATCCTGAAAATGTTTTACAACAGTCTCACAATAATGGAATAAAATCTTTCCATCCTCCACAGTCCACACACAAGCCTGCCAACACCTAAACGCATAACAAGATTACACTCATGTACTTCACAAAAATTCTTTCGAGTTCAGATGTATCACCAAGCAAGGAATCATTAACCAATTTACCTGAATCTCCAATAGATGTGCCGGAATTTCTTTAAGAAAACGAGAAGGATGAAGTACCTGAACTTATAAGTTTAGTGTCATCAAAATCTGAGTGCATGATATTGCAAAGAAAAATGTAGGTTTCCATGTACTAACCTGCCAGTTTGAATCCATTGTAACATACAAGATAAAAAGCTTTTTCCGTGCACGAGTCATCGCCACATAGAATAGACGACGTTCTTCCTGTGGTTAGCAAATAAAAACAGCACCTTAATTTATACATTAACCAAAATTCCTGCTCAGAAGCATAGCAAAACAGTTAAAGTTCAAATTAGCTGAATAATGGCTCCTACCTCAATAGAATTTCCACCGTCCCTAGTGGTACCATTGTGCTCATGTAGCAGAGGGATTTCAGAATCATTTACCTAGAATGAAGATAAATGTTCATTTGCTCATAAGTGTTACTCAAAGCAAAAACACTTCCATTCTAAACAAAACCAATTTCACATTTCAGAGTATAGAGACATTACAATTTAAAACATGTGAGCTAAACCATTGATGGCGAGGAAACTACATCAAGCCAAAATGGTAGTTGGAAATTTGATGAGCTCATTATAGCCATAACCTATGACAATCCAAGTTTCAAGCTCAAGAAAGAAACAAATTGCTTATCTGAGTCCATGTAATAGTAATAAAAATTCCATATTTCTGCTTTTGGTGAAATTGAGGTTTTAGAAACTTGAGGAAAAAGATTGTTTAATAGAGCATCACCTAAAAAAATAAGCGGTAACCGGTCACAGCTGAACTTCACGTAACCAACACATTTCTGTAATAGAGCTCATTGTCAAAATTATTAGAGCACCCTGGTTGTCTTGGTCTATTAGATCTGTATGCGCAAGTCTTTATCTTTTGTTTACATGTGTGTTTTTTCTTTGATGCAACCCCCTCACCTCCCAACCCCCAACAATATTTACATTGGTAACAATTTTATCGGAAGAACATTTAAGTCTGTAAAGTGAACCAACAGGCCAACAGGACAAGGCTTCAAATCCCTCTAAGCACTATCCACCAAAATATTTGATTGAAAATCCATACAGAAGCTAATTAGAAATTTGAGTTTCAAGTCCAGAGCATTTTGCTTGGCATGGAGTTTATATAATAAAGTGATAAACTTACCCAAAGATGGATTACACAATAACAAATTTACCAATGAAGTTCTGTCGGTAATACTTTGAAAGGTCTTTCATCAAACGAAATATGATTCTATTTCGGAACTTTTTTCCTAACCATTAAAAATATCATTCACTTGAATCTTGTTTGGGCTAGATTTCTCATTATCAAAAAGCATCTACTGCTGTACCCATTGTATTGTCAGCCAGTCTATTTTACACCTTCACATCCCCAAATACAACTAGATCCAAGATATAAAATCAGTATTTGTAGTCAAAATGGTGGTAATGGGCTGGTGGTGAAGAATACATTTGACTTCATTTTAATTTGGGTTTAGATTTTCATTGATTATCTTTGATTATTTATTTTAGAAGCCAAACAACTATTAGAATATACAATGAACTACAAGAGACCTACAAGCAAATTAATTCAAGACATGGATTGGTCACCATTCTCCCTAAAGGAACTTGCAATCTTGCACAAAACTTAACATATTCACTTACCTTTACTATGAAAACAATGTCCCATTCCAGACCTTTTGACTGCAAAATAAACAAGGACAAAACAATTAGTAAGAGGTTCTACTTTCCACAAGTAGAAAATCAGATTTGCAAAAACCAGATATAATTTAGTGGTTGCATCAACAGAACACAAAAATTCTTCTCATTTATTTTTATTTTCTTTTAAATATATTGGCTATTTAAGAATGAGCAGAACCTGGTGTATAGTAGTCAGTGTGACAGAATCTTGATTATCTTGTCTCCTACAGCGAAAATTTTCCTTCTCTCTTTCCGATATATAGTCAACAAAAGCTTGGAGTACATGAACGCAGCCTTTATTTGTCATGTTACTGTCAGCTTCTTCTTGTCTTGGAACATTTTGTGAAGATAAAAAATCAGTTACATCATCAAGTAAGTATTCAAGCACCTGTGAAATGATGGACATATAATTCACCAATAAATATTTGAAATCCAGCATCAAGAGCAAATATATTTTTTTCTCAAATCTGACAAGTTCCATGTAATCCTTATGAAGCTCAAACTTACAGATCTGAGATCATTGTCTTCATTCAGTAATGTACCACCATCAGCATTACTTACTGCACGTTTCTCAAGCAGGTATTTCTGTGAAAATAATATTAGCAGAGCAATACTCAATTGCTGAATATTTTTCAACTTCTTTTTCGTGAACGTACATTTTATTTAAACAAAAAAGAATCGAAAAAGTAAAGTATTCAACAAAATATTTAATATTTTATTCAGATGATGATAAGCTCATAATAAGCTACTTCTGGCAAGTTGGGAGCAAGCACTTTGGATTGAAGGGTTTGTAGGAATTAAGGCTTTAGCATTGTCGGCCTCATTATAGATCAATATAAGCTCATTTTGGAGAAAACACCCAGAATGCCCAAATTTTGGCAAATATTGTATCCTCTTCTTTAAATAAGCTAGTGTATGAGAGCTTTCAATAGATAAAGATCTTATTGTTTTCGAAGAGACCCCTAAGATACAACGATTTTTTTAAAATGAAACTATGACTTCCTCAAAAGATAATTGCTTGAAGAACGTGTCAAAATTGTTTTAGTGAATAACAAGGGGAGCTACCTTTATAGATGTGTGACGTGCCTACCCCTTTTCTAAATAAATAAATATTGAAGCTAATAATAATAAAATAGTATTAAGTCGTAAACATCATTCTTAGTATTTGTTGGTTGTGTTATTTGAATACATATTTGTGATACTATACATAATAATTTACAATAGGCCATGCGAAAGTTGACTTGACACGCTTATCTGGCCTGAACTAACCCGAAATAAGTGGGTTTGGGACTTTGAGTTGAGACTTCTAACCCAATTAAATAAATAAGTCAACCCAACCTCATATGTTAAATGGGTTAGGTTAAGGTCAAAGTTCTTGATCTGAAACAAACTTGTATAACCCATTTTATAAACAAGTTAATTTCGAGTTAAATTTTTTGGTATACTCTTGATTTTTATTTTTAAAGAAACATGGAATATAATGCTAAAAGTTCATTAAGTATTCCCACTTCTCACTATTTCAATAACAGGACAGACATTTAATCAAGAACCAGTCAATTTATAAACTTTGAACTTCAAACAATAACTATCAGCATTTCAAGCAACTTTAGCATACCATCACAACTACATAATCATGAATGCTAAGACAAGAAACTAAAAGTGTCCCACAACTAAACCTGGGGGAGGAGATTAGCAATAAATGTAATGACAGATGATATTGATTGTTCCTGCAAGCAATGGTAAAACAAAAAGAATTAAAATTAAAGACAACTTGTAGGTAAATTAGTTGTCATCAAAACATAAGCATAAATACAACTAATGTAAATAAAAATCCACATTAACAGTTTTGCAACTAAAAATACTTCTAAACAACATAACATAATACAAAGAATAGAATCGAATTTGATCAGATCCCATCATGAATTTATGATACAATATTGAAAGGCACAATTCTTCCCTTTACAAACAGTGTAAATAAATTTATCAACGTTCATTTTAGTCATTCAAGATGTTGACAATAACAATTACCCGATAGACAAGTTTTGATATCATCTCTAATGTTAGAAGCACTTTTCGTCCTTGGCTGAGTTGACTTCTGTAAATAGAGTTAGAATTTCGGCATCAGATAACAAATACCAAAATGAATGTCGATTTAGAAACATTCAATATGAAGGCCTGATAAAGTGTGTGCATAAAACCTCTTGAAGGTACCCGAAACTTTTGCATTGAATATATCTGATGCGGCTGCAATAAAGCTACACTTCCTAATAGTTGATATTTTATCAATGTGTTCAATAACCTGAAAAGATTTTCCAAAACAATCAAAAATAGAATCCATAAGAACATATTAGTCAATTAATGGCATTGAGGTAATGGAATGTTCTATATTAAACCCTAGCAGAATAATAGCAAATTACTATCAAAAATTTACAAGTCAACTACCTTTTTTTTCTCTTCTTTGTCATAAGGCAACAAAGTTTTGAATGATTGGCGAAATGAACCATCATCACACCTAGGCAAAGTTGTCTTAACCATAGCCAAGATTGCCTTGATTATCTATTTAAAAAATAAACAGTCAATTTTGAAAATCTTTACTTGCTAATTAGATAACAGCATTAGGAAATGGAAAGATAGACTCTTTGTTATTACATGCTACGGTTGCATATATTTGACGGATAATTAGAAAAAAAGAATTAAGAAATGAAAAGGTGGTCTCTTTATTTTTACAATTATAAGGTTGCATGATTCAACCTCCTCAACACTTATTTTCTTTACCATATTTTAAGTTCTAAAAAGTGCAAAATTTAGTTCAATTTGGTTCTTTCTAATCAGGTAATATACGCTGAGATTCCAACAATTCCAACATTACCTTTTTCGTATTTCAGATGAGTACACAAGACTATAAAAAATAGCAAGTAGTAAATAGTGAAACCACATTAAAGTCATTAAAGCTAATAACATCGTTAAGCACTTAAAAAGAGAAAAGGAAGCATAAAACTCTAATTCCTCACGAGATAAGGAAGGATTTTAATCATCACTTTGCTGCAGTAGATGAGCAAGAAGAGTTACAGGCATTGTTTCACATACAACATCAAGAGAATAGAATTTATAGACACTGACAGAGAAACTTAACTCACACCAGAAATACAAGCATAGACTCGGGCATTGGAGAGGACTTTGAAAAGGACGATGTAAGTACATGCAGAGTTCCTTAGCTGACAAAGTTGCAGGACTAATTGACCCTCTTCTAACTAGCTAATTATCTTTTTTAGATGTTCTGGTCTAGGTGTCCAATACTGATTGTAGAAGAAAATATTCCAGTACTTCGTAAAAGAACTATAGAAGTTAGAGAACTTTAGAACCTTTTTTCTGTAAAATGCGACACCATGGACATTAAAAGGAATTTTTCTGTCACGGAAGGTTGCTTGGAAAAGTCTCCCTGAGACCTGTAAGATTATGGCATTAGGCTTATCAATAGGTAAAAATAGAAAATGGAAAAGGTAAAGTTCATGAAAAGCATAAACTTAACCTGCCTCCTGTAAAGAACTGCAATATTGCCAAATGAACATTTAGTTTCTGACGAATTCAAAACAACTTCCAATATTTTATCTACAACATACGCACATTGTGCAGCTTCAGTGTAACACTCCTTCAAAGTTATCTAAAATGAAGACAAACCAGAAAGTTTTAAGCATACAAGAGAAAGATGGCCTCTAAGAAAAAGTAGCTTCACCTGTGCCCATGTCGAGAGTAAGAATGAATTACCTTAGAACCAGAAGAATTTTCCGTAAGTACTTGTTTCATGTGGCACCTTTTCACATTATGCTGAATTAAAAAGGCAGCAGCTTCAACAATACAGCGAGTAGACCGATAGTTTTTCTTCAGCCTTACCTGAACTCCAAACACCAAACTGTGTGAGTCATAAGATCTGTCCAATGAAAATCTACAACAAAGAATATTTGTAGTTAATAGCAAATGTGCTCCATAAGAGATATTTCCAGTTGCAGAACAAACCTCTTTGTGGTTGGGAAAATCTTTACGAAATGAGTCAAATCCAGAAATATCGGCCCCATTAAAACTGAAAATTGACTGCAGTAAACAATTTCACAATTGTCATTCAAGATAATTGGTAAACAAGTGGTGAACCATTGGTCTTGATCTTCACAGTATCAAATGCTTTATACACTACTCATGTTACCAAAGACACAAATAGATGCACGCATGTACATACACGCATGCAAAGAATCTACTTACAAAAGAAAATAGAAAGGAATAAGAGGAAAATAGTCTACAAAAAACAGAGAAATAACCTGATCATCATCACCAACAACAGTTATTTGTCCATGAGATACTAGAAGCCTCAAAAGGCCATATTGCATTGAACTTGTGTCCTGAAACTCATCTACGATGATGGCTTTCCATAATGCTTGACATTCCTCAAGGACTGAGAAGAATCAAAAAAGGTAAATCAAAATATTCTTGTCATGTTCTCTCAAGTTGGTAAAGATGAGAACCTTCAGGATAATCAGTGAGCAGCTTAACTGAGCAGCTTATCAAGTCGTGATAATCAAGAGCATTACAAGATCTTAGGATATCATTGTAAAATCTCAAAACTGTGGCCTGAGGCAAAAAAGGAACACAAGAACATCAAGACATAACATTTTTACTGAACAGGACTAAAAACAAACCTACAAAAGGAGAAAGAATCACAAGATATGTATTCAGGAAATATATTAGTTAACATACTCCGATTTGATTTCCCTTTTGCAGGCATTCCTCAGGTGTCTTCCCAGACGCTTTAGCCTGCAGCATATTTTTGAAAAAGTAATAAGTACGTCTAGGTGATTTTTTTCATCCCTTGATGAGCATTATAGTTTAAGTGCCTGTATTTCCGCTTCATTGTAGCAAACATCTTCCAACATAAATACTCCTAATTATATCTAGAACCCTTCAATATCATAAAATGAAGCTTAAGGGAAACATTGCTTATACACACATGGATGCAATCATGCAATTGTCAATAATGCTAGTCTTACAATATATCTTTACTATGTATTGTCCACAAGACTGGTATTAGCGAAGTAAAATTTAAAAAAAAAAAAAAAAAAAAAAAAAAAAAGATCAAGAGTTTTGCATACATTTTTAATAAACAATAGTAATTGCAAGACTCTTGAAAAAGAAGATGAAAGCAAACCTTTTAAGAGGGCATGTGCAAAGACTGGGCATTAGCGTACCAATAAGGAAGATACAATAAATCTTTTGAAGTTCTTTCAAGAATGCATGCAAAATTTTTAAAGTAGCTGATTGCTAACCTAACAGGCTAACACTAACCTGAGTCACAAATTTCTGCCATTTTTGGGACCGCTCTTTGCAATTTTGGATCTTTACATCATCAGAAGACTTGGTCATCTCATGAGCATCAAGTTTTTTTATGTCTCCTTCACTTTCATACAAACGTATTGCTTCAACAACAGCTTTCCTTTGTTGCCCATGCCCATAGATTAAGAAATCTGATGTACGGCCTAACCTACCATGATGATCAAACAAAATGAGAGGAAAAAATCTGATGAACACAAGCTAAAGAATGATTTTGGAAAGATTACAGGAGTATGATAACAAGGCAAAACAATTCTAGTTAACTCAGTCCAAAAAAGTTATCAGATGGGGTAAATGATTTAATAATTCGCAAACAAGTACCCACATATGGCACATTGACATAGAATATGTCACTTGAATTTGATTATTGACAAGATCATATAACAACACCAAAATAATATCAAAACTGAAGTTCTTGGTAATTACTCAAAATTGTTGTTTGTGTATTCAAATTTAGTAAGTGAAATAGTGAAAGAATACATATTTCTTGTGAATGAATCAAAAGGATTAGGATCTGTGAGTTGTTCGGATTGAAGAAAACAAACTATGTGTGACTTACCATAAAGTCCACCTTGAAGGTTTGATTGTAAGAGCACCCAATCTCAAGAATATTCATAAAGATCAAATTTTCAAGTTTAAATGTTTATAGAATACAGTGCAGAAGACGAATTCAATATACAGTTATACAATCCTAATACATAAATATTCGTGCTAATATAGAATATTGGGTTACCCGAGTGATTGAGGGCTTTTCCTTTCACCTGTATGCCAAGGGTTCTATTCTCACCATTACAGAAAGAATTGATTCTTCTCTCCCACTAGCTAGTATGAATGCTCTAGCCTAACCCTAAATCAAAATAAAAATCCTTACTCATTTGAGAGAGGAAAAACATAAATGTTTTGACGCATCTAAGACGGTTTAAATAATTAATAGAAAGCTATAATTCACTTTCCATAACAACTACATCTTACAACTCGAAAAACAGCAAACTATATCATAGTGCAAAAATGAGGTCGCATCACTGTATCAAGACTGTATTTTATGGTTTTTTGACCGCGAAATCATTTTTATTGGCCGTGAATTCCATTTTACGACCATTGCCGAATATGTAACTAAAATCGTATTTTTGCACTATGAACTATATCACTTTTATCCCTAGAATTCCACCATCAACAAGCTCCTTAATAAAATAGAAAGAAAAAAAAAGAAACAAGCCAACAAAATTTACAACCTTTCAAGAAAATCAAGTCCATCAACATTTAGATTTTGAACTTAAAAAAACGATTGCCATTTACAAAAGCTCAAAAAGAAAATTTTATTTTAAGTAGAATTCATAGATAACTGATTCTCTGAAAGTTGTGTATTTATATACTTTAACAAAAATATATTTAAAACAAAAATGTCATAACAGGTTCGAGAATCTAAGTCCCAGCAAAGTTGGAGGATATGAAACCAAGTACGAGTCGAAGGTGGAGGTGAAAAAAAATCTGTCTTTTATTCAGAACAAAGTTAAAGCATGAATCCGATCTGAATCAGACTCATTGCAATACCGTTAAAATTAACCAAAGCAACAAGTTGACAACTATAAATAATGTGGATTAGAAATACGAGGCCAAAATGCTCTTAAAACACTAAGACTTGATAGCATGTCTTCTTGACATGTTTATCTAGAAATAACTGAAACTAGCAATCAAACAACCAAGTTCTAACATTGGTAGTCCAAAAATTTAGATAAAACCAACATAAGCATTTCATATGGCACTTGGCCACTAATGTCTCTGGGAGCACAATCAACAGCTTTTTAACAATTACGGATAACTGAACTTGCATAAAGCCTGAATGAATTTTTTGCCAGTAAAACAACATAATACTCATAATGGAAATGTGAGATCAAGAGTACAAAAGTAACTGAACTTTCTTGGGAGAAGCAAGGATATTTTGAATGTTCAACTTCAAATTATTTCTATGTACTCGATAGCCTGTCAAATGGGCAAAATATACTCAAATCTGTTTAAATTTAAAGATGATACATTCTGAACTTACTTATCAGCATGAGCACGACAAAGATGCAAAGAAAATGAATGGAATGTGCTGATGGTTAGTTCTTTGGCTACATCTTTCCCAGCTACTGCTGCAATCCGATCCCTCATTTCAGAAGCAGCTGCTGTTGTGAAAGTCATTGCCAGAATGTGGGACGGACCGATGCCCTAAGCAAGTACTTCAAGAGATAAGCAAGATAATGAAAACTTATGTACAGCCTTAAAGTTAATTGACTCAGTTTTGTTATGAGTCAATTATTCAAATGAGGAGAAGACAGCAACACCTGATTCAGCAGCATCAAAACGCGTCCAACCATTGTCGAGGTCTGATACACAATAACAGCATTTATATTCTTAGCTACTACTAAACACAAAACATATAGATGATGTAGTTGCATAATTATGCTGGAATTTAATTCAAGAGAACATTACTATGTGTCAAGAAGGCACTAAGTTTGTTAAGAAAAAATTACTATGCGTCGATGACCTTCGTTGCACTTGTATTGTTAATACCAAATTGGATGAAGTAATCAAAACATGACATAGCAAATTATGTTGAGCAAAGAAATATGCACTAGGTGATTTTACACATTAAATTCTAAAGAAACTCAGCATAACCTTGTTTTCTCATTTCTCAATTTTTCATATAACATGAACCATCAGATAAAATTGGTTTGATGAGATTAGAGATTTCGCAAATTGGATTTCAGATTCAAAGCTTGGTGATGGAAAGTTTGGAGGTCTTAACAGTGGATAGCTGACAATTAACTTTCCACAAGATATCTTCATCAAGGATGCACCATGTCCAATTGCTATGAATGGTACATATTCACGTTTTGTATGAAACTTATGGGAGAGTAGTTATTTCAAGAGAGGGCTATATTAGTGCCTACAAATGAGGTTAGGTTATGACAAAGGTCAATGAATGTTTTTTTTGCTAAACAAAAACAATTGATTAGTTGGATGGAGTGTGCAATGGCGCACAATTGGTCATCGTTATCACAAATGCAATCGAAACTTTATTTTGCACTATGCCATTATTACTAATGAAAACAGCAATATTCAATAGCAAGGAAGAGAAAATATCTCAAAAACTTCATCCACAGAGATTAAACACATTTCATTAAAAAATAAAGGAAGAAGATTGAGAGGGACCTTTCCACTTCCTGGACCAGCTACAACTATCAGTGGCGTTGACACATCAGTAGAAGCAGCATCCAACTGATCCTCATTTAACGACTCCAAAAACTTTGAATACGATTCTGGCATACCAGATAATTTTTCGGTTTCTTTTGTGTTTACACTATCCATGAGATCTTGTAAGTTGTTACCATGAACACCCTGTAAATTTTCAAGCCTTGTAGTGGTTATATTACGAGAAGAGGACCGCAAAATGGAGTCATTCCCATCATTAGTTTCACTAATTTGTGTACCATCCTCACTGGTTTTAACTTCCTGCTGGAGTAGTTTGGCAGCACTCCCCTCACACAACAAATCAATTTCTTGGAAAATTGACGAGTCAAAATCATCATCAAGAATACTTGAAACTGGTGAGCACAAATTATTGCTCAGGAATGCAGAGTCTTGAAGCTGCTTATTAATTGGAGTAGAGAAGCTACTAGTGTCAGGCTTAGTCTCAATATCGGTCTTAGTCTTAGTATTAATCTTAGTTTCGTTATTACAATAGTTGTTGTTCCTTTTAGGTGAATTGTCAAAAAACGCATCATCAAAATTAGGCATTAACAAAGGAGTATTAACATGTTTATTGTCAGTTTTTGATAAGACAGATGCAGATTGAGAGACTGAATTTGTCTGCAAATCCATAAGTGGGATTCTGTCTCCTTTAGTAATCCAATTCGAGCAGGTGATACCAATCTCATTTGAAGTCCTGCAAATGAGTCAAATTCACAGAAATGATATGCTTATATAATGTAAACTTTCTCTTAACAATTTTCAAGGGAATAGCATACAAAAACAAGACATTTTGGAGCTTCAATGCCGCACCCACACATTAAGAGAGAGTGATTGGTAGCTGTTTTTGAAAGGAAGTAAATGGAATAAAATAAGCAAATTCATTACCAAATGTTTACATTACTTTGCCATTAGTGATTGCTTTACTTTGTTGCCACAAAAACGCCAGAGGTAACATTATACAAGCAAACACATCCTCTTCACCTCCTCTTTCACCATTCTCATACCCTCACCCTTCTTTATAACAGAAAATTGATAATAACAACAATCATAGTAATTAACACAGCCATAACCCCTCTTTAACAATTTTCTTTCCATTTTATTTCCACTTCTCATACCAAACACCTTCTAAGACAGAAAACCATACAATTCAATCATATGAGAACAAACAAAACCCTAATTTGGTAACCACTCCATTAAACTTTAAAACACACTAGCAGACGAAATAAAACAATGAGGCCAATTTGTTGATTAGGGCTTATAAAACTAAAATCTTGATTGAAGAAATTGACAACAAAACTTACTTGTGTGACATCGAGGATGCAGATGGAGAAGGAGTGGAAAAGCGGGGCTTTTTGCGAGCAAGAAGCGCTTTGGCTGCTCTGAATCTAAGAGAAATCCGAGCTCTTTGTTGAGGCGTAAGAAATTCATCTTCATTGTGCTCGTTTTCTTTGTTCATGGTGATGGTGATGGTGATGAAACCCTAGAGAGCAGGAGAAGGAAACTTCAGAGTATGCATCAGGATTGGTTATGGAGGATTTGAACTTGAGAGTTAGGAGGGAAAACCTTCATTCTTTATTCAAAAGCATTCTCTGCATTCTCTACTCTCCTTCAAGCAATGTACAGAGGTGTTGTTTCGAAACATCGGGTCAATTTCGGGTCATCGACAGAGGTGTTGTTTAGAACATCGGGTCAATTTCGGGTCCATTTCGGATCAATTTCGAAATATTGGGTTAATTTCGAGTCATCAAGTTAATTATTTTAAATTAGTTTAAAATCATATTTTGTATTAATAATTGTTAATCCATTTTTAATGTTGCGTCAAGATGCAGTTACTAGGTCGGGTAAATATTAAATTATCGGGTTTATTTTGAATACGTATATCATTGTACATTTAGCAATTTTTGTTCAAATTAATGCCTAAATAGTGTATTTAAAAATTTGTTAATATTTATCCTCTTTTGTAGAAATTATCTTTTTTTAAAAAAAAATTATCTAAAATAACCTAATACATGCAATAAACTACTAAACATGTTTTAGGAAAATACTACTAAATGTGTTTTAAAAAAATATTTACGGGAATTAAGAAAATATTATATTTAAGATAGTGGATATTTTATTATTTTTTCAATAATAATTTGATGGAGAAAAGGTGAGAATAATAAATATTAGAAAATATAATTAAAAAATTAAAATTAAAAGATAAAATAAAAAAAAAACTAACTTGATTCTCTTTCTTATTTTTCACTTTTTGATGATTTAATTTTATATTTACTTTTTATTTTTTTTATGTAAAATGACTTATTGTATATGTAAGAGGTTACCTTGATGCACTTTTGGCTAGCATCCATTATAGTTGGAATTATCTATATGTTAATCAAAAGTTTGGATTGTTATACGAAAATCAGTAAAAGATTAGATTGAACTGAATTTTTCTTCTTAATATTAGTTGATTCAAAATAATTAATATTGTTTAATTCAAATTATAAAAAAATCAATATTAGCAGGATAACATTCTCATAATAATTAAAATATGTATTTAAATAAAATAATTGAGATTATTTTCATAAGACAAATAAATTTTAAATTATAATCAGAAGGTCACTTCAATAATATATTGGATTTTTTTGAGTTAATAAATACTATAAATTGTTTTGAGTGGATGAGTCATGATTACAATTATTTTAATCAAATTTTCAAAACCAAATTTCAACTTTATTGTGAGACTAAACCAAATTATAATTTTCTTTTTCTTTTAAAATTATTTTTTAAAAGCATAATTTGCAAATTACAACCTTAAAGTTTAACACTTTCACGAAATACAACCTCAATGTTTTTGTTTTTGTGAATTACAACCACAAAAGTATCAAAGTTTGTAGGTGCAGGCCAAAACACAGGATTCCAACCATTTTGATGGTCGGAGTTTCAGGTTAAGTGGCCAG
Source organism: Amaranthus palmeri (assembly GCA_019776075.1). NCBI lineage: Eukaryota > Viridiplantae > Streptophyta > Magnoliopsida > Caryophyllales > Amaranthaceae > Amaranthus > Amaranthus palmeri. Next base: position 495,939 of record JAAKBH010000335.1, read on the forward strand.
AATTATGTGTGTTTTGACCGAACTTGTAAACTTTAATATTTTAGAAAGTCATCAAGGCTATAAATTTACAAAAAAGTACAAAATATTTTTGTAAAATAAACAATGGTTCTATTATAAAGATTTTTAGTTGTGTTATTCAAAATATGCTAACAATTAATCTTTTAAATAGAATCATAGACAACGGTTGAGGTTGTTTGCTAATTTTTTTTTTTTTTTGATTACAGGTTGTTTAGAAATAAGTATTTGTTAGCAATTACTCCTAGTTGTTATTGTTTGTATACACACGAAACCAAAGCTCTTGAGACGGCATCTAAAGCAATTAGAAAGCCCTAATGTGTTATGTGTATATTAAGTCAATTCGGCGTTTCAAGAGCAACAAGGAGGAGCTGAGTCGACTCTAAAGTATGACACGCCGATTTTATTTATTTTCAGAGCTAATAGATGTTTTTTGGATTTAAATTCCTAAGGCATAGTGGCGTAAAAAAAGAGTTTAACTGTATGATTCATCTTTATTATCTTAGTTTTAGCTTCCATGGTTTTTCCCTAATTGCCTCAAGACACAATTAAATTGAGTTGATACAAAATTAAATAAATATTCTTTCTATTCCTTTGAGTTTGCACTCCAGAACTCAAAAAGCTCTCACATAGTATATGAGTCTCAAGGTGCAAACTCAAAGGGACAGAGTGAGTACTCCGATAAAAATAAGAGCCCGAGTACAGAGACATATTCTGCTTTGAAGCAATAACTCAAAGGAACAAAGTGAGTACTCCGATAAAGTAAGAGCCGAATGCAGAGACATATTCTGCTTTGAAGCAATAACTCAAACAAACAGAGTGAGTACTCCGATAAAATAAGAGCCGAATACAGAGACATATTCTGCTTTGAAGCAATAATCATTCAACTGTAATGACAGTTTGTGAACATAGTCACAACATGGTTTGGAACTCCAAAATTGGGTGCTCAACTTATCATCCTAGAAAAAGACTAACCAAGTTTATTAAGATCCCAATTCCAAATAAAATTACAAATTCCAACTATTACTAGAAAACAATGCAATAGTTTTTGCTATAAATAAACCCGGATTCAACAACGAAGAGTAAGGCTTAGTCTTGGGTAGGTGCACCCTGGTTGAGCTCAGCAAAACGCAGACCCACACGCATGGAGTGCTTCAAGAATTTCTCAGCACACCTGCGCACACATGTCTCCTCCTGCTTGTCGAGAGTTTTCCGTCTAAAGCTATCAATGCAGTCTGTGAAGCATCTTTCAACCAGCGAATTGTACATCCTTAGACTGAAAACCAACATTCACGGGGTATAAGACAAAAGGACTAGGTAACAGTAGGGGAGACTGGAGAGTTTTGGGGAAAACATATATAAGGTCAAGGTAATTGAAACAACATGTGAACTAGTTTACAGACTAATGAGCAACAGAATTTATCAACTTATATGTTCAACAACACCATAGAATGTTGAAGAATGCAGTAGAGAAAAACCACTCGGATAAAGATTCAAGAGAGGATTGTCTTTAAATACTCTTACCATATGCTAAATAAAAACAAAGAATTACATGGCACATGAAATGCTTTGAACTAAATACCATTAGAGTAGGGCACGTCCAGACTGCAAACTATTGCAGTACGATAATCCTGTTTCACAAAAATAAGTGCAGAAAAGTGAGGGCTTCAGCACCTTAGACTCTAGGACCGGAGATAAATGGCAGGGAATAGGAGAATCGTTTAGCAACCAATTGCACTGAAATGCTAAAAAAGCATCTTGTGATTGAAGCCTAAAACAACCAGCAAATATGTTTGACCCTTGGTAGCGAGAAGGAACAAGCAAAAATCTCATCTCATTACAACTGAAGGGTACAAAATTGATCAACTTGAATATAGTTGTAATCAAAACAGAGATCGGGAAAGGGAATTTTTCATGCCCAAAATCAGAATCTTCTGGAAAAGCATTTTATTGTGGATAGAACTCTCATCCACCTATGAAAATTAACTTTCACCACTAATAGCTTTTTCAATCATATGTCACATTGCAAATAAGCTTTTGTTTTCAATATTGAAAAATCTGAAAAAGATGAACCTACAAGCCATAAGTTTTTCTCAAGGACCCAAACCAACGAACTAACTTCAATTTTTCCTCAAGATGACCCCCTTTCGCCAATATTATCATAAACCACCTTCGGAAAATAATCCCATAATGATAAGATATTGCAGTATTACAAAATAGAAACCCTTTTAATGCATGTAATGAAAAGCAAAAAAACTGTGCTCATCCCTTTTTTCGACTCTTCATATGCTTCGTTGTTGGTCACAAATAGAGAAGTACAAAATTGATCAACTTGAAAACAATGTGAAGTTGTGAACTATACAAAAATCAGGAAAGCATATTGAGCAAAGTTTTAATTCCCAAAACCAGAACTATTCTGAAAATACATTTTCTTGTAGGTAGACGGATCAGATCAAAGGACAATTCAATGAAATCTAAAAGGTAACCTAGGACTAAGGAGGCTGCAAAAAGAAATCTATTATAATCTTATTGTAAAAACTCTTTTTGTAACTTGGGGCATTTGATTTGCAATAACAATGTGGTTTAAAATGTTGGAATCTAATGGTATCGTAATCAGATTGGAAATTTATGTGTTTGATTTTATATAATTGGTTTGAAGAAGAACTCGTTCTATTCCATGTGTTTGGTTGCTTTAAGCACTGGTCTCTTAGCTTAAAACGCAACAAAGACAATCATATATTAATAATTTTAGTATCCCATTTCCTGTTAAATGTATTGGAAATGTCCAACTCCTCTCGTAGGGTACACTTATTTCAATGCAAGTAAGGTCCATTTATAGCTAGTGTTAACAATGGCTCTATTTTTGTGCTTTGGCAGTCACTGTCAGTCCCATCCTCGAGTATAGAAGGAGAATCACTTCCCGTACGTTTTAACTAATGTAAGAACATCATCAAAACTTATGACAAGCATAAAGCAGGATTCAATGTTGATATTATTTCAGAAAGTACTTAAAATTGGTACATGTTCATAAAAACATATTATTTACATTCTTTGCATGCAAGAAACAAGGTGGGTTGGTGGAGAGGCCAGACCATTCAGAAAAATGCAAATTGTGGTATTTATGGAGGGTGGGGGTGAGGGGATGAATTGTGGGCAAGATGTGAAAAGAAACATAGTTGGTATAATTACAAATAAATGGTTAGTTTATAGTGTGATATAAGCAAGTAGAATAAGTGATAAAAATATGAGAAGCTTGTATACAGAAGATAAATATAAAATTTATTTCGCAACAACAATGTTAGAGCCTTAGAATTATTTAAATAACCAAAATCTCCATTCCTAAGAAAATAAGAAGATTACACTAATAACTCATACTTAAACAAAAGAAACTACTTCAAAATAAAGGAAACTTTGAAGCCAACAATAACAATAGCTTTGCTTTTTACAATCAACAAGTAGCAAGAAAGATTGAACTAGACAACACCATGTGATTGGAAGACATCAAAACGTAAAATACTTTATGTAAAGCATGATAATTTCTAACAAAGTAAACAAATATCTTTTCCCCCTCGCCGCCCCTTTCTCGTCATCCCTTTTCTTCTTTAAACTTGTAAACGAATTAATGTAATACTTGAATTTGAATAAAGTAGGCGTTAAAGTCCTAACAACAATCAATTTTCGATTATGTCACCAGTTCATTAAAGTCATTCCCTAATTCCTACTATCATCAAACATCTGAAATCACTGCTAACCTAATGCATAAGGACAACAACAACGAAGATCTGAATTCTGTTTTGAACAAAAGAAATTATTATTATTATAGTAAAATGAATAAACAATCATATAATCCCAATCCTACAATATTAACCTTTGTAATTCACAAGCATATGATTAAAACTCAGAGACCTACTACAAAGCATCAATTGCCAGATTAACAAAATTAGATTACAACAATTCATAAAAAAACAAATGAATTCTATCAAACAAATACTTATACATCATTCAGTAAATCACTATTCAAATTAATAATCCAAAAAAGAAAAAGCAAATCAAAAAAAATGTAAAATCCGATGGTTCAATGGCAACGAAATAAAGAAAACCTGTCACGAATTTGAAGCTGGTCAATCATGGCAGCCATTTTCATCTTATCTGCTTCAGGAAGATTATCAAGGTCTCCAAGCATACTCTTATCCATCTTTGTGTATCGCCGGCTTTCCCCTACGTTGCGTCTTTGCTCTTACGCCAAAACCCCTCGTCTCTTTATTTTGGCGTAAAACCCTAAGCGCACTGTGCGACGTTCATTGCTCATATAGTTTTGTGGTGTGGTCGCTCACGATCTTAACTTAACCTAATTAACTGTCTGTCTGTCTCATTTTCTTATTTGACCTAAAATGGAATGTAAAATCGACTATGCAGTCGACTCGAAAATGACTCATATCGGAATTAACCATAATGTGGTTAACCGAATTCAAATTACTTTCGACTTGTTGATAATCTAAACTTGACTTTGACATGCTTGGCGTTCCGCACGATTTGACGCAATGTGTCCCAAACCCGCAAATTGACCTTAGCGTGAATCAACCTAACTCAATTGACCCGACTCATGATCATTCTATAAATTTTACTAAAATAAAACACTACTGACGTCATCACTTATCAAAATTACTTACGTGTCGTTCTCTCAATAAAAAATTTCAATGTCATTGGTATAATGACTACTATTAATATCTTTGACTTTACTAATTTATAAGTATAACTAGCTAATATTATTCGAATTGATTGATTTTTTACTTTTTATGTCACATCATTTAATGTATTATAAAGTCAATGAAGTAAATTTTATTTTATTTTTTTCAAGTTTTTATAAAATCTTTATAATGTTTTTTTATTAAATGAGTATAGGATATTTTGAGAAGATAAAAGCATAAAGCCGTATATTTTTTATTTTTTTTGCTTATACAAATATGTTAAAAAATTTATTAAATGAGTATAGGATATTTTGAGAAGATAAAAGCATAACGTCTATACAAATATGTTAAAATCTTTAATTGAGCTGACCCATTATATATTTCTTAAGATATTGTAATTAAGCATTAAAAATATGTAATTAGAAATTTAAGATATTGAGTAGGGATTAAGAATACAACAAGTAGGGATTAAAAATACGACAAACAACCATTAATCTTTAACGAGTTAGGCTTAAAATACGTCTCAAACAAAAACAATCTTTAATCACAAATTTTTACTTGAGACCGTCTTTTGTAGAGACGATTCTCGAAAGACGAATCTAATTCTAAATATATATTGTTACTATTTTAAATATAGATTTAAGCTGGACTTTTAAGAGTCGTCTTTACAGAAAAAGTCAATCAAAAGAGCACCCGTTAATAGACTAGCTGATTAGAGATTTGTGATCTCTAAATTTGTGATTTGTACTTTTACAATAGGGTCGGCCATTTCTTCCAAAACTGTGGGCGTTGAACATCTTTTGACCCCGAAGATCAAATTTAGCATTCCGATTTACTCGTCGGAATCTTTCTCTCTCTTCCACTCTCATTCAGTTGGCATGGCGACCGCAATCAAAGTTGTCTTTGGTCTCCTCACATTTGTCACAATCGGAATGATTATCGGTATTTTTTTCTTCTTTAAATTATTACTGATCGTAATCTTTTTATGAATGTTGTTGAAGATCTTCAGTTTTGTTGATACTAAGCTACAGTGACTATTTCAATTCTTATTGTTTGAGTGTAATTAGGATCATAAACTAGTATATTTTGCTCATTTTGTTTTTTCGATTGATGATGATCAATATAAAGTGAAATCAAAAGTTTACATTTAATATCAAATTGTTTTAGATATCTTCAAAATCTTATAAAATTCAACGAGTGACAAGAATTGGAAATCGATCAAATTAATCAAAATGAAATAAACATTCGCTTTCATGAATGATTCGCTTTACGTTTCTTATGAAATTTATGGTTACACATTGTGGGATGCATTAAGGCATTTTATTAGCGGGTTGAGCTATTTATGTTTTGCATTTTTTTGACCAGTTCATTGTAGAGACTGCACATTTTCTTATGTTCATAGGAGGATATGGTGGGAATTGGGAACTGAAGGAAAGATAAATTGATGGATCCTAGTTTCTTCACTGGAATAGATGAGATAAAAATGGGAGGAACTGAATTAGGGATTGTTTACATTCGTATGGAGCAGGAGTAGTGTAGAAACATTTGGAATGAAAACTCATTATACTTTCCTTGCCTCCTTCCTGTCAGTTCCCTTTTTTCCACTTCATTTACTTTCTTAAAAGTTAACCAAACATACTATACAATACTTTACTTTCCAATTTCTCTTTTATTTTTGAAATTGAAGTTAACAAAATAATCAAAATCAGATAACAATTATCATTCCATCTTGATAATATTATGGTGCCTGTTTAGGTAACAAAATCTATGAGTGTGTGGCTTAGTGGAAAAATTTTAAATCGTTTCATAGAACACATGAGATCTAGTTCAAATCTCATTGGTCTTAGCTCTTGACCTTTTTATTACAAGTGGAGATGACATAGTATGAAAGCCAGTCTTTATGGAGTATTGTAACTTGCTTTCATATTTTTATACCTGCTTAAACAAAGGACGTTTCATCATATAAAATTTGGGTGAATACTTAGTTTCAACTTTGATAATGCTTTTTCACTCCTAATTATCTTTTTTCCTCTTACAATTTCATTAGCATCAATACCAATTATAAAGTAGTTGGTTGGTAAATTGGAATAGAATATTATGAAAGAAAACATGTTATGTATAGAGTTGCATTACTTACCTTGGACATTAGATTGAGACATTCTTTACAAACTTACTAATGTACTCATGGTCCTTGCATGTTTTATAACTAAATACCCACATAGGCCTTTAGTTTTTTGTAAGCATCAGTCTGTTGCCTCACTTTCATTTGGACGCCTAATATATCAATTACTGCTAATTGACAGATGTATAGATGATTTTGATATACTTTATTCATCAACTTGTTTACAAGATTTGACCTTTGTCGCTTGTGCCAGGTGCTTTATTTCAGCTGGCTTTCATATACCGACTTGAAGATTCATCAGGTACTAATTCTTTTCTTTCATAGTTTCTTATTTTTTATATGCGTATTACTCTAAATTTTTTGGCTACTAGATGGTTAGTTTTTTGTTATAATTATCTTCCAAGTTTATTATTTTGAGGAAACAATGTCTTTGAATGCCATTTCTTTTTCCATTTCATTACAAACAACCTCTTTCTTTTTACGATGGCAAATATGCATAAATATGACCCCTTAAACTTTGCCATGGTGGTTGCCTAGATGGGATCTATTTGATGGCATTGGGATGATGGAGTGGAGTACTCACCAACATTTATTCTATTCAGTAGATTATATGAAATACTATTATCTTCTCATTAGTTGTTGCGTCACTTTACTAAATTACAGGCACAAGTCTTCCACTATCTAGAAAGATGCATCAACAAACTAAAAGCTATCTTCCATTGTCCACAGGTTTTGATCTCTTATCTTCCTCTAAATATCTAACATGCTAATATATGATCTTACTGCCTTGTATCCTTAGTATTAATGCTATACTTCATACGTTTCTCAGCAATAGATACTTTGAAGTTTGAACGCTTCAATTTTTTTTAATATACTGTATGTTGTTAAAAAATTGTGGGTCCTTTTACCCGAAACATTTTAAAGGCAATGTACTTTAAATTGAAATGTTCAATGCTCTTGTAAATGTGTGGGTTTCTATCCACTTGCTGGCTCAAAGAAAAGATGTTCAGCTTAATGCCAATTTTTTTGAATAACTAAATTGTGCCCAAATGTAATTTTTGAAGGCCTTGGGAGTTGGGCTAATGACAAGGAAGCTGCTCTTTTACGCCTTGGACATGTAAGTCATTTGTTTTGTTTGGATCTGGATAATTTGGAATTTATCTTCCAGGCTTCATAGGAAAGCATTTTGCTTGTACTATAATCCTTGCTTGTGGCACCTCAACGTTTTAGTAAGTTATTCACCTATGTTTTCTTTCTTGATCAATCGAGTGCCTGTTGTTCTGTGATACCTAAGCAGATTATGTTTCTGCATCTTAGATTTTTTACTGTGTGTCCCATTGGTCCATTAAATTACTTCCATTGAAAATTGGGAATTACAATTTTTTTTATAATTTTATGCGAGGGAGGCAGGAGGGTGAAGGGCTGGGTGTATGCAGCTTTGCACTTGTATTAATTAAGAGGCTGTTTCCCTTATATACGATGTTTGCTCTATGTGTACTTAAATTATGCTTCACTGGTTTGGTTCTGTGAAACTGACTTAAAAAAATATTATTGTGTTTCATCTAACAAGTAAACAAGAGTTTAGTATCTATGCATGTTGGACATCAACCCTATATGATGTCAGCTAAGTCAATTTAGAAACTGAAAATGTCTTTCTGAGGATGCATGTGTAAGGCGACTTGTATGTTTTAAAGTAGTATGCTAAGTCTTCATAAAGATTATAATTGATGACAGCTAAAATCCTATCTTGGTGTTAACTTTAATATACTTGTCTGGGGACATGGTTATTTTGACTTTGTTTACAATCTACTCCGTAGTTGAATATCTTGTGATTATAATTTATTACTTTGCATGCTTTGGGCTATGGTTGGTACTCATTCCTTGTTCTTTTATTTGTAGGTGAAACCGGAAGTCATAAGTTGGTCGCCCCGCATCATTGTACTCCATAATTTTTTGAGTATGGAGGTGAGTTCTCTTTATCCATTTCTCATAATGCCTTTTTCGTAATTTTAGATTGCGTACAGGCTTTATATTTATTCTCAATTTTATGTATCGGCATTACTTTGGTTTGATAATTGGTGTATATCTTGGACAATGAAAATGGAAGGTCAACAAAAAAGGTGTGAAAATATATTGTCTGTCGTATCACATGTTTCTTTCAGTTTTTTCAATAATTACTTTATTTGTTATAAACAAATGAATGAAAAATCAGTGATCTTTCGTACTTTTTTTGCTGATTTTATTTATTTTTGAGCTCCCTTATTTACTGGCGGGAGCAAAAATTGACAAATTTTTATAAAGAACCTATGCAATTTTAAAAATTATTATGATATTTTCTAACAATTTGTATCTTTTAACACCTAACATAGACGAAGTAATTTAATATTGAGGTCCCTAATTATTCTGGGGCCCTGTGCGGTTGAACATGTTGAACATGCTCAGAACCTCCCATGCTTATTTAAATTTGAACACTTAATATAGCCTTTGTTCATAGCTTAATAATAATGGAATATTTTTAGGTGCTGCAGAACTCTCTTGACGTAAGAATTTTTCTCAACTCTATTTTATTTCTTTGCTTCCAAACTTGTGTCCATCTTGGGTGCGACTAACCAAAACATGCAAGTCTACAAAAAAGGATGGAATTTAGGCTTCGGTTTTAAGTATTTTGTGATGGTGTGATGATATTCCAAAGTAAAGATGAAAGGAACAAGAAGAATGTCGTGTGATAAGTAGAATAATAAGGATTGGTATGTTATCAATTGATGAAGACACACCACAACTAATGCAAATATGCGTATCGAATAATAGTGTAGGAAAGATAGTTCAGCAAACTTTAATTCTAATGATTAAGACACCACATTAGATATCAAAGGTTAGATCAATATCCACATACCAGTGGTTAAGCAATGAGACCTTACTTCAAATTCTAACCTAAGAATAAAAAGTAAGACAATGTGTCGCAACAACAAAGCTTGATATCATAAATTTTTTAACTAAAAAACGCCTACACTAACTTCATGGAAATCATGTAACTTGTTGAATTAAATAATCTGGAGGGAATGAAAAATAGTCTTCTACTTTTAAGGCATGACTATGTTGTTTCCCTCTTCCAACAAACCTTTAAAATTTGAGTTCTTGCTGGGAAAATAGGAGTGGAAGTTATGCAACTTCTTTGTTGTTGAATAAAACTTTTGAGAGGGAATACATTTGCTAACTTTCGCTGAGTTTCACGTCCTTTTTGGTTTATGTAATTTCTACAGCTTCCTCCTTGCACACTTTGTTAACTCTTGGTTATTCGAATGGTTTTAGGAGGGGAACAAAATCCAGCTTTCCATATACTTGGAGATGAGGAGTTGAAGTAACTCCCTTTGCTTTTTGTTCCTTGTGCTCTTTTTCTAGATGACTTGAAGCTACCTTGAGTCCTTGACTCCTTCCTAGCTCGATCTTTACTTGTGATTACAAACTAACCAACTTTCACTAACTAACCTATTACTATACTATTGCATATATAAGCAAATCTTAACAACTTGAAAATTTAAACATTTTTATCTAATCACAGTAGCTAGTTGATGAACTTTGAAAATACACAAACACGACAGTAAACTTTATGGAGGAATGATGGACATGACATGACTATGTCATGCTCTCCTTAACGTTGTGTACGGATGGCCTTTCAATGATCCAGGGTGTGGTGGCCTTGCTAAATTTTGCAGCATAGCAGGCTGAGGAATGTGAAATTAGAGAAGCTTATCTGCAATTTCAAATAGAATGGGAGCATGTACTCGGTTTTTGGACAAGTAGTACAAGCAGAGAGACTTAATGAGATACATGAACTTTATTGATCATGAATATTATATTTTTTCTTACTGGACATGATTTATCAGGTTTGACAATTGTGGTTGAACTTCATAATTTGTATTCTTTTGTTACGCGGACTTAATCATTGTTTAATTATCCGGTGAATGTTGTGTATTCTACTAAAGGAGTCCGTGAAAGCTGTGTGCTCATTGAATTTGACCATTTCTTTCAGGAATGCGATTATTTGAGAGCTATAGCCTTGCCCCGCCTTCAAGTGTCTACTGTGGTTGACACCAAAACTGGAAAGGTTCAGCTATTTTCCTTTGCTTCCTCTCTGTTTAAAAGAAATTGGTAACGATTGACTTGGACAAGTATAGCACCCATTTGTTAGCCAATGAAAGGTTTCTTCTGCTTTGCTTTGCCAAATTTCTGCTACATGTTTATGCATGCCAACTCTTACTTTCTGTAATGTAGCTTGTTATTAGCAAAAGATTAATACCACTTGTTATTCCGTGGTGTACCTAGAAGTTTAGCATGTAGTTTCAAACTTAAGCTACCTCTTATGCTAGATTTTTTTTACCTTATATTTAGTGCACCTTTCTTTTCTCAAGATGAATTATTACTGTCTATAATGGGCAAATGAGTAAATCTAATTATTCACTTTTTTGACAAGTACATTAGCAAAATGCTGATTGTAGGTTAGTGTCAACTATGTATGATAAATGGAAGGGTTAAAAGATATGGAGGTGATATGCGTAAATTGCAACAATGAAAGGGTTAAGTTATAAAGAAATAATTCTTAACCATGCAAGATTTTTTGTATTAGTAAAGATAGACAAGGATAACTATGGTTTTGCTAAGAACTAGAATTTGCCCATGGACTCTGCAAAATTTAAACTTCATCTAACATCTATATGTAAATGAGCTAGAAATATTCTATTGTTATACGTAATCAACAAAATATTCTGGATTATTGTTTGTTGAGTTGAACCAAATGTTTGATTCAACACAAATTTGTTTGCTATAATCAATCGGTCACGTTGTTTTGCTTCTGCCATATAGTTTGTTCTGGAGATTCAAATCTTTCCTTATCTGTTTTAAAAGCATGATTTCGACAATGTGTTAAATGTTAAAATGCTCTGCTTCAGGAATCAATTTTTACTATCCATGATACCGTTAGCTCAATTAAGGAGGATATGTATACAGTTTCTTTGTTGTGTTTCTTTTGGCTCGATCTACTAAAACTCCTAATATATTGTTGATTTTGTTGAATGATGGTGATGCCAATCATTTTCATGTGTAATTTTGTGATATGCAAATTACCATACTTTTGATCATCACTTTTCTTAAATGTAGGGAGTTCGAAGTGAAGTTAGAACAAGTTCTGGAATGTTTTTGTATCCAAATGAGAGGAAGTATCCATTGATAGAGGTTGGTGATGTCTCTTCTATTTTCTTTTTCTGGTTGGGAAGTGAGGGTTGAACATGTGCATTGCATCATGCTTTATACAAATATTGGAGTGAATTTCCGTAGAGTTGTTTCTCCACAAGAAGTCAGGTTTAACAAGGAAGATTAATGTCAGTTTTCTGGGTCATACTCTTGCTTTGATTGATGGAATTTATTGAGCTCCTTGACTTGGATAGTTATTGTAGCTCTGGTAAATACTTGTGTATTATTGGTTTAGGATGAAGCTCTGAGATTTGTTTGAATGGCTCTTTTGATGTGTTCCCTGGATCTTCTCTTCCTCTGTTTTGGTCCTAGAAGGCGGGGGGAGAGGGAGGGGAGGAGGAGGAAGCTTTTGAAGGGAGTTGTGGGTGCTCGGATATCTTTTTACCTTATGGAAATTTTCAGATGTATAACTAGATAGTCTTCATTGTTCCCAAGTAAGGATAATGATAGATACATGTGGCCGAAGATAGTTGTGTTTGTTTATTCATGTGACCATTGAAGACTGAAGGTACAATCATTTTTGAGATTGATGATCATGGTGACAATTATTCATTTGAAGTGATTGTTTTTGTTTCTTTTATAGGCCTTATAAAACCAAAGATTTGTGATGTATGCGTCTAATACATGTGAGGTTGGATGGAGAATTGAAATAAAAAAAATCATAAATAAGTGAGTGGTAAATGTAGCTGAGTCCATTTTTAAGAAAGTATGGGTTTAAATTCAAAGTATCTTTTCTACCATAATTGCTTCTTCTGCTCTTCTAATGAATGAGAAATTTTAACAAACCATCAGTTTCATCATTAACAATCGTCTAGTTTTATATATTTATATATACAAAATAAATTTGGCTTTAATAAAATTACATTTGATTCAGAAAAAGAACTTCTCACCATATAAATTCGGAATCCCAATTTCATAAATTGCACAAGGCCCAATAAGAGTTTGCTTCACTCCTCATGTTATGCTTGACTAATTTACAGTGAATTCACACCTACAGAACTGCAATTTTTTTCTTTTTAAAGCCTTCTAAAAGATTTGCTTCTGCAATCACAGAACTGACTGTTGCATAGCCAAGAACAACCTTTGCAATGTATCAGATGGAGATCAGATACTTAATTTCTAAAATAGCATGTTTTGAAATTACTCTTTGATTAGTTAGAGGGAGAAGGTGGATTATTTGTACAACTCTGTACTCTACATCGGCAAATTTGTTATTGATTTGCTATTGTAAATTTATAGTTGATTTTCGATATCATGTATTTACCCCTGTGGTTGCTGTGGTTGAAGTTCTTATTTTTTTTTTTGAATCTTCAGGCAATAGAGAAACGAATTTCTGTTTTTTCTCAAGTCCCAGTGGAAAATGGGGAGCTCATTCAAGTTCTAAGGTGAATTGCTTAAGACTATATTTTGAGTTTCAACAATATCTTGATTTAGAGGATCAATAATAAACCTTTCTTAACATATTTTAACCTGGTATCTGGTGCACCTTAGGTATGAGAAGGATCAGTTCTACAAACCCCATCATGACTACTTTTCCGATGAAGTAAGTCCTCCCATAATCAGAACCTTATGCTGCTCCCTATAATGTTTTATATTTAGATGTTTTTAAATTTTATTCATAAATAACTGTTGTAATACTTCTGTTTAATATCAGTTCAATGTGAAGCGTGGTGGTCAAAGAGTTGCAACAATGCTTATGTACTTAAGTGACAATGTTGAAGGGGGTGAAACAATTTTCCCAATGGTAAGCCTAATTTGAAATTTACTCTCCATTCAGTGGTTTTGTTGTCTAGTAATGTTGAAAATGCTCATAGCTTTGTGATTCCAGTTTACTGCATGTTAGAGTTCTAGAGTAGCTTCTTTTTTTTTAAAAAAAAAAAAAACTTAGTGCTGACCGTCAAGATCTAAAGGAAGATAATATATAACTGTATGAGGCTTCTACCATGTTGATGCAATATAATAATCGTCCTCTATTGATTACAGTTACAAGTAGAAAATAAGTTGCACGTTCTATGCTACTTAGGAATACTCACTTTTTTGTGGTGATCTAACCTTTCATGAAGAGTTTCCCACACAGTTGAGTTTTTTCACAAATACATACTTAGATTTTGAGCTATCACGTATAAGATGCTTTCAAGAGGACCAAGGGTTTTGACTTTTCCCTTGAGGCTATCTTAACTTTGGCAGTCTCAATTGCATGGCTGCACCCCTTCGGTACATCTTTTTCTCTTCTATCCATGTGTGCTGGAGTTTCTGAGCCTTGGATTTATGAAGAGTTCTTATCATTGTAGTATTTTTTGTCCAGTTAAGTCAAATAGAAGTACGGCGAATAACCCTTTGGTAATTTGGCCATTTTAGTTACTTATCTTTAAGAAATAATTATAAAACTAATAATAAACAACCTCATAAAATTACTTTAAATATGTGTTTATGCTCAAATTACAGTCTTATCATCAGATAAGAAAAAACCTGATTGGTTCTCTATTATTAATCTGTTTGTTTATTGACTTCAAGTAATAGACAACAACTATATGTTTGACTGTTCATCTTGACAGGCTGGTTCAGGTGAATGTAGCTGTGGTGGGAAAACGGTATCGGGAATGTCCGTTAAACCACTCAAAGGAGATGCTGTCCTTTTTTGGAGTATGGTAAGTTTGGCATCTCAATTTTCCCAAGCTAAAAAGATGTTTGTGTTCATTCAGGTCATCGGGTTGATTTCGGGTTAGGTTTTTCGAGTTGGTTTTAAATTGGGTTTTGCGTCCATATTGTTTTTTACATAATTGTAAATCATATTTGAAGTCGGGTCAAATCGGTTTCGATTATAACGTCGGGTAAATTTTGGGTCATCGGGTTTGTTTTAAACACCTCTCGATGTACGGATACTATTTTGGTGAAAATTGTTGTGCTTATACTTGCTTGCAGGGTCTTGATGGACAGCCTGATCCGCGCAGTGTGCATGGTGGATGTGAAGTCCTTTCTGGTGAGAAATGGTCAGCTACCAAATGGATGAGGCAGAGAGCCATTTCCTAATACGCAACATTACTAAGTCAGACATAGATTATTTGTTCTCGTTTCTCGAGAGCAAGACCCTATCTGAATGGAGCTTACTACACACTACTTAATTTGTAGGTTACATCTCTTTTGATAAGGGTTGGTTTGCCGTCATTCAACCCTTCCAAAACTCTAATCATAACTTCTATGAGTTGGATATACCGGGTGTGATGATGATGATCTGCCGGATTTAGATATAGTAGAACTGATTTAGGTTAGTTAGAAGACATGTATAGAGAACCACAGAGAATTTTGATTTGTGAGTGTGCACATGGAGATCTACATATTTACATAATGGTAGAATTGGTACTATTTTTTTGTGATCTGCCTGTTATCTTTTACTTTGCTGCTGTGCGGTAATTAGATTGCTCTTATTGGCTTTTGTGCTTTTGTTGAATTTGTAATTTCTCTATGCCGTAGTTTGAAACATACAAGTACGAATGTCATGTTAGTTATTCTCCGTCCTTTTAAGTTTGCACCTTAATTTCAAATATGTGAGAGTTTTTTAGATGTTAACCTTTTAGAATGCAAATTTAAAGAGACAGATAGAAAACTTGTTAGCAAAAGGATGTTTTTAAAATGTAAACAATTCCAAGGTTGGCAATCGGCATGTTATACAAAACCTCATCAAGCTAAACGTTCACTTAAACTCAAATGAAAATTCATCCCCTATCTTTCTTAAACAAATATGGAATTCAATGAACAAAATGCCTTTATAGAGTATATGAGACATAAAGGCATAGAGATCTTTCTCTTAAGATGAGGCGTCTTATCCGTACGAGAAAAGTTTTAATCGTGGATAATTTGAGAAATAAGTTTTAGAGTAGCATATTTTGAGGGAAGGTAATTGAATTTAATATAAGTTGGAAAAAACTCATAAGTGGAGTCATTCGAGGCTAAATTTAGTTTTTTTTTTTACCGCAAGTTATTTTGTTTAATCGTGGATAATTTGAGAAATAAGTTTTAGAATAGCAATATTTTGAGGAAAGGTAATTGAATTCAATATAAGTTGCAAAGCTCAATAACTCATAAGTGGAGTCATTTGAGGCTAAACTTTTTTTTTTCTTATCGTTTTGTCCAACTTTTTTACTGCAAATTATTTTGTTCAAAACCGTAATGTTTTGAAACTATTGTTCATGTCCTTAGCGCGAAACCATAACCTTAACATTAGTTTTAAGCCCTTGAAACGAATTTTCAAAATTTCAATAATTGTCTAAAGAGGTTCTTCAATCTTACTGAATTTAAAAACATTATGTAGTGACTAATTTAAAACAATTACATCAAATTTAATTTTAATTTAATACATTAACTCAATTGTCAATTTAGTTAAAAAGAAAATGATAATATCATTGAAATTGACATCTCATTGAAACTATTGGCAATCCTCAAAGATTCACAAGAGCATAACTATTAACTAATAATAAGATTCAAGATATTTTTGAGGAGAAAAAGGTGGGATCCATCACCTAGATCTCACCTAGATACTTCATCCCTTTTATTTTAGTTGCAACACTTATCGTTTTTGAAAGTTTCATATTACTTACAACATTACTATATTTGGCAAAAATAATCTACTTATTTTATCCTCACTTTATTCTTATCACATATCCCCATCAATCATACACTATCCCATTAATTATTTAATATACCCACAAGTCACAACCACTATCTATTTATAATAATTCTTTTTTTTATTTCTACCCCACATATCACCATCAATCTTACACCATTCCTACTTTTACCACACTGATTTGATAGCCCTTAAATATTGCGTCAAACCCAATGGTGTAACTAACATGAAATGAAAAAAGTATATTTAATCATCTACATAAATCTCAATAATCTTAATCAAATTACTCTCCTTAAAATTTAAACATTCTAAACAGAAAAAATATTAAAAAACAAAAAAATATTAAAATGTCTCACGATGACATCGCCTCGTCCCAAAATTTACGCAAGGAAGGGCTGTCGGTGGAAGGGAGTTGGGTGGTCGTTTCGGAATTACAAGCATATGCAAATTTCTCAGCCAGCCTGTATTTTACTTTTTTATTTAAATTTAAATTATCATCATAAACCCACCAACTTTAATCTCCACCGTTGATCTCTCAAGAATCTTAAATCTGATTACCCCACACATTTCCCCTTTTCTCTCTCCTTCCTCGACAGCCATAGCCAAGTACCCAACCTCTACTCTCTCTCCTCACATTCATTCCTTCCCTTCCACTATACGTAAAGATCTTATTCCTCCATTTTCTCTCTCTAGAACCAGCTTGGTGAGTGGTGAGGTGAGGAGGGAAGGTAAGTAAAATGGGGAGTTCAAAGGTTTTAACAATGGTGGTTTGTGTGGTAGCAGTGATGTTAATGGTGGATTTAACAATGGCGGATATGTCGGAGGAAACTAAGGTGAAGAAAGTGAAAGGGAAGACGGTGTGTACTAGAGGATGGGAGTGTAGTCAATGGTCTAAGTTTTGTTGTAATGAGACGATTTCTGATTTCTTTCAAACGTATCAGTTTGAGAATTTGTTTGCTAAGAGAAATGCACCTGAAGCTCATGCGGTTGGGTTTTGGGATTATCAAGCATTTATTACTGCTTCTGCTCTTTTCCAACCTTTAGGGTTTTGTACTACTGGAGGTAAACTTATGGGTATGAAAGAGCTTGCCGCTTTCCTTGGTCATGTCGGTAGCAAGACTTCATGTAATTTTCTCTCTTTTTCTCTTGTTTTTTCAATATGCGTTTTGATTGAATGCTGCTTTGGATGAGTTTTCTTGATCAGTTGATCTAGAAGAATTATGGCTTTAAGCTGAATTTGGTTTTGAATTTTCAATTTTTGACTGTGTTTTATGCTATATCTGGAGAAACAGAATTGTCTGATCCCTTGTCCTCAATTTGGTATGCATATGCTTGGCATTACTAACAATTGGATTTCGGTTTTTGGAAATCGGATGGATGCAATATCTTCATTTGTTTTGGGGGGCGAGGAGTTCGGGTGATGTGAATTCTAATGTTGATTCCCATCGCCTAGGATTTTTAGTTTTTTGGTTTGAGGTTACGATGGACTATAAAAATTGACTTAGATAGACTATAGATGACATGGAGGGAATGAGTAGAAAAAGATAAGGATTTAACTTACACGATGAGATGGTAGAAAATCGAAATTAATGAGGTAGAATAATTTATGTGGACCGCCATTAGAAATCTATTGGATCTTGTAATCGACCTTAATCTTTTGAGATTAAGGCTTTGACAGTGTTGTTGATTTAATTATGTGCATTTCCTATTTATATTAAGTTGGAGATGATGTTTGCATTCTAGACAACTTTCTTGTTGTAAGGATAAGGTCGTAAGTATCGGATTCTTTTGAATCCGCGTAGGGGAAAGCCACTTAGTGGCATTGGAGTAATGAGTTTTTGGGTTGGTGTGAATTTTGGATATGTTGTGAGCTTAATTATAGTTCTTTGATATGTTATTCCACCACATTGGAAAAAAATAATTACATTGTTGGTGTGTCATTGCTATTTAAGCTTTTGATCTTTGCCGTTTGTATGTCGATGCTGGATGGAATTGTTCTTTTAGAGACCTGAATAACTCAATTTTATCCCTGTTTTTTAGTGTGGTATTTCTAGCGTGGGCATTGTGGCTGTCTCGAATTCTGATTTGATATTTATCCACTTGCAACAGAACTGTGTGTTTGATTGTATTCTGCTGTGCTGATTTTGTATTTTTATCCTTCTGTGTCAGGTGGTTATGGAGTTGCCACTGGCGGACCTTATGCCTGGGGACTTTGCTATAATAAAGAACTGAGTCCAAGCCAATCTTATTGTGACGATAGTTTTAAGTACACTTTCCCTTGCGCACCTGGAGCTGACTACTATGGCCGAGGAGCTATTCCTCTTTACTGGTATGCCTTCTTTGAGTTTTTTGCATATCTGTTTATCATGCTGGTGGCATTTAGTTTTGATAGATTTGTTGAACGTTGGATTGTTTGTGTTCATGTACATTCCTGTTTGATGCAACTGTGGCATAAATAACATAGATTTAGTAAACTCTGCTGTTACCACTGTTAGGTTTCTTCTGCTTATTATACTTCAGGTTTGAGTGGATGATTGTGATCTTAATATTCTAGTAAGTTAGATTTCTATTTAAAAAGAACAAGGATGCTCCGTGATTCAATTGTTGTGCAAAAGATGTTTACCAGCCTCATCATATGTACTCAACATAAAAGAACATTACCATAATTTGAATAAGCTCGTGTAAATCCATAGAAGCTGAAAAGTAGTTGGTTCTTTGGTCAAGATGGCTTTTGCGCATCGTTTTGTCATTCCATCATATGGGATGTACTCTAGCTATGGTTATGAACAAGTTTTAATTATGATCTAATGTTAGAAGCTAGTTAACATCAAATAAAATGGAATTTGTTGGTAATTACTAATAATATCCGTTCAGGAATTTCAACTATGGAGCCACTGGTGAGGCACTGAAGGTGGATTTATTGAATCATCCAGAGTACATTGAGCAGAATGCTACTCTTGCCTTCCAAGCTGCAATTTGGAGGTGGATGACTCCGATAAAGAAGGGACAACCTTCCGCCCATCAAGTTTTCGTTGGAGACTGGAAGCCCACCAAGAATGATACTTTGTCAAACCGTGTACCTGGATTCGGAACCACCATGAACGTCTTGTATGGAGATCTTGTTTGTGGAAAGGGTGAGATTGACGGCATGAATAACATCATCTCTCACTACCTTTACTACCTTGACTTGCTCGGTGTTAATCGTGAAAAAGGTGGAGAACATGATGTTCTTACATGTGCTGAACAAAAGGCTTTCAACCCATCCTATGTTGCCAGCTCCTCCTCTTAAGACTCAGTCAGACTTCTTATTCTTTTCGATATCGATCCTTTGCAGCTCAGTTCACTGTTATCAATAAGCCGAGGTATTTATTAATGTCGTTATTCTTGCAAAATGTTATACTTGCTCTTTCCCTGTTAAATATGTGAAGTAAACGTAGGCCGATGTTGCTTTGAAATGAGCTATTGGTTTTCTTATGTTAGTACTATAGTCATAAGAGTGATTGGATTTTATGTGTTTATGATGTAATTTTGTCATATTGTTAAATGGATATGTAAAACGATTTTGAAGAGTAATTGTTGATATTAAAAGTTTCTCTTCCTGAAATCTACCTTTGTTTAAGAGCTTATTACTATAATAAAGGAGCAATTTCGTTAGTCGTAGTTTTGCAGATCTGCCTTCGATTTTTCTTTGCTCAGTGCTGCGGTTATAGCACAGTCTAGCCTTTTCGGCTGCTGCTGACTTTCGTTCTCTTCTTTGCATTGGCATTCTGCATTCTATTGTTTTGCTTTTCCGACAAGTCGTCGTAGGAGCATTCGACTCGTCTCCAAAGAAGCAAAGAGACTTCATCTCAATTTGAAGATAAGAAGCAAAAAGGCGGAGCAAGACAATAGCCACCGCTGGCTAGTGGCATCTGCAGCGGCAGCGATTTCCTGCCTCTCCTTTGCCAATCAAAGCAGCAAGTTAAAAAGAAAATTTGTTGAATTGAGACAATCGAATCATTAATCTATCAATTATCAACTATTAGCCGTTAACTTTTTAGGGGTATATTAAGGGGTGCTTGACAAGGAGTAATTTTTTGGTTGACTTTGGACTTCGATTGGTCAAAAGATAAAAAAAGTGAAGTAAATAACTTTTAAGCTGACTTATTAATTCACTTTTAAGCTAAATCAAATAAACTATTAATAGTAGTTTTTTCATCGCATTCTGGCATTTGACCTACTTTTTTCTCCAATAAACAACTAATAATAATTAATTATTTTTTATCAGATATCTTTTTAATAATTGGTTTAAACACCTAATTTAAATAGCAATCTTATTAGCTTATATTTTCAATGTCTCAAAGTATTTAGTAGTTTGAATTAATTGCTTTTATTAATAATTATAGCTAATAATCATTTGCCAAACAACCTATAAAACAACAAAACACATAATTGAATGCGACGTCGCATCACAATCATCCAGCCTTGTGAATAGTTAAATGTGGAATGAACGTATCATCATCATTAAAATAAAAATCTAAATGAGCAACATTACTCCCTTAGTCACTTGTCTATTTAGAAAATTTTAAAAAATAAGCCATTTGAATAAAATAATCAAAATTCAAGCTTTGGGCAAATTTTAACCCAAAATAAGTGTCATTGTCGCCAAAGCCAAGTTTGATAAATACTCGCTGTTAATAACAACAAACAAAAGAAACAGTTAAGATTAAGTCAAGTGTTTAACAGCGAACAGAGACTTAAGTAAAAAAAAAGTCAACATATTTGTTCTCTGTTAGTACAAAAGCAAATTTGGTCAAAGCTGATCAAATCTTTACTCGCTGTTAGTAACAGAGAACAAATGTTTGACCTACTTTGACTAGGTCTTCTTTTGTTCGATGTTAGTAACAGAACAGAGACTTGACTATTTTTGTTGAACACTTATTATTTTGGGATTAAAGTTTGCTCAAAGTTTGGATTTTAACTACTTTTGTTCAAAAAATTTTTTTCAAATTTTCGTCTATATACATGTTTAAATTTCCTTCTAATACAGTAGATTTTCAATCGATTTTTTTTTTTACTAAACTTTCACTTTTATCAAACAACTAGAACTGCAGATAATGCAAAATCAAGGGGACAAAGTGGTATTTAATACATAATTTATTTTCAATATTTTCAATTAAATTTTAATAGTTGTAAATTTACACAATTAAAGATATTAGAAATTAAATTCTTTAAAAATTAAATTGGTGTATTGATAAATATGCAAAAGAAACATTTAAAGTGAATAGAAAGATTATATAATATGGTATCATCAATTGAAAATTATATGTGACTATAGTGGTTCATGACTTTTCTAAAAATTAGTTAGTTGAAAAGAGACCATACGCATTACTAAAATAATAAAAATAGATTTATTAGAAAATATATAGAGACCATAAACATTAAAAAATATTTAAATTAAGATGACCAAAACTAATTATATCCAACAAATGTGATATATTAGTAAATCGAAAGTTTTTTTTTAAGGAAACAACAAATAAAACTAATTAAAATAAAAAAATAGAACATCAAATAAGAACGGAAGTAACATTTCAAAATTTATTGTTCACTAATCAATCAAGATAAATATACAAGATAAATCGGTTCAAAATACAAGATCTAACTTAATATCGCCCGAAAACAATAATTCACAAAAGATTATAAATGACGGGTCAAAATAATTTTTTAATTTTTCAGGACTAGAATAAATTCACCTAATATTAAAAAAAAATAGAACTTATGAAGGTGAAAAAAGGATAATAAAAATGCAACACAAGAAATCGTAGCTCTTAAATCATGAATCATGATGTATAAAGGCGAGTCGGGACTCTTTGAGCATAGACTTGCAAGAAAACAACTCTCGGAGCCCTCGTTTTGCACCTTCGACTCGAATAAGAAGTAAGATAAATGTTGCAAACTCGTTATGCTAACCCCATCTCAAAATGGCCGATCCCCAAGTAAGACCAGCGCCAAATCCCGAAGCTGCAATGATATGTCCGGGTTTCACTTTTCCACTCCGAACGGCTTCATCTAACGCCAAGGGGATTGATGCAGCGCTAGTGTTGCCGTAATTTGCTAAATTTGAAAGAACGCGATCTGAAGGAACCTTTAGACGTGAAGCGGCTGAATCGATAATCTTCTGGTTTGCCTGCATTTACAGTTTTAAGGCATCAATATATGGCAAAATAAAGCACCCATCAACGAGAATTATTTTTGTGGCGAAGGGATCCTACAGGAAAGATTTCTTGAATAAGTCGGAACAAGGCGATGATTAGGGAGATGAACATAATAAGATTGTCGATGGAATAAGAATGAGGTCATTCCATTATGTAACAACCGCTTTATAACGATTTTAAGCTTACCGTTAAGCAAAACCCCATGACGTAATTTGAAATCACGAGTAACAACCATTTGAAATCACGAGTAACAACCATTTAAGTTGTTATTTTAAATTTTTAGCCATTATAATCTTTTGAAATCCAACATTCATAGAATGTAGTTTACGAATTACAAATGTTGGGTTGAACTTTAGGGGTCATTTTTTCACGAGTAATTTGTTGATCTCTATGTGGTGGACTACCTTGTGGCTCTGGTATATAGGTACGATTCGGTTGAAGATGGTCTATAATAAGCTTTAAATGAAATTTACGTTAGAGAAAAATGGAAATATTATGAGAAAATGAATATTTTTCAAGTTAACAGTTCAAATTATGATGTCAACAACACGAGTGTAACACCGCAAGGTGCCGCATCCACGACATAGCGTCTGTTACTCAATTCACAACAAAATCTGCAATTTCGTTCTATGGGACTGTCACAATCATTTACGAGGCAGCTAGAAATTCGAGAAATAAGATGATGTTTAACTTTATACATTCCGAATCGCGGAAACGCTAGAAAGAATGAAGTACAAACATATAGTGATATTCACTATGAAAATACCTGATGTAATAGTAACCAATCAACATCTGAACCACTTAGACCAGCCTTTTGAAGCGCAGCATCAATTGACTGTGGTACACATCGAACAGCGAATTTATATACCTCTTGTCCATTCATATTAATATGTGAATAAGATGTCGGCCTGGGAGGAAAACCATTCACAGCACCATTGCTACCCACTGCTGCATCAGTTTCATCATGCCTCATGGATGCGTTTAAGTGCCTACACGCACAAGAAGTACTCAAGGGTCAAGAGTAGCAAAACCATTACATATAATCCAATCATAGAACTCGGAATTATTTATGATTAAACCTAGATCTAATCCACTTAAGTTGTACAAGTGTACTTGTCTATTCATTATTATGATCTTGAAGTGAAGAAAATAATACATTTTATACGAATTGTGATACCCTAGATTTAGATTTAAAACGGATTGATAGACTACTCATATCAACAAGGTGCATCTTTCTTTCATGGGAGCTCATTTGCTAAGAACTCCACAGTTAAGCGTGCTTGGTGGGGGAGTAATCTTAGGATGGGTGACCTGGGAAGTTTTCCTAGGTGCGCACGAGTGAGGCCAAAGAGCGCTGGAAAGGCTTGTGTTGGTTTGTGGTGCCAGTCTAAAGTCTCCATGAGTAGTCACCAGCGGTCCGAGGGGTCGAGGTGTTACATGAATGGACCTTAATATTCAAGAGGTGAAGAGATAATCTGAATTAGCATCAATCTGATTTGTTAATCAATTTTAGATTTAAAAACATTTGGTTTTGATTATTAAAAAATATTGGAGTTTTGATTTAAGAGGGAAAAAATGAGGAGACTGGTGAGATTAAAGAGAGAATGAGGAGATTGTTGAAGTTTGAACATTGGAGAAAGAATAAACATGGGAAGGTGATAGAAAGAAGATGGGTTAACATGGGATAAGTGGGTTGGGCTAATTGTGTTGGTCAAAAGTAAATAAGAAGAGTCAAAGGTTAAAAATCAGTTTAGCTCATCTTTTCAAACATCGGTGACTAAAATCCGGTAATATGGTTACAATTGTTGCACATTTCGATTTATAGTGGTTATAACTCGTAAATATTACAATTTGAGGCTATATAAATAAATGACCTAAATTTTGCAGATATAATTTATAAATGACTCAAGACTAAAATGTAGATTCTAGTCAGGTACAACTACCATGTCCATAATACTAATTTGGTCACATTTCAGGAAGTGGGGCCCACAAAATGTTTTTATATTTAAACCCAAATGCTCATCCGTCCTTCAGCGACCCTATTCAACACACCGTCAACAACACCCCCATAGCACCCATCAACAACAATTTCACAACACCATTTTTCACCTTTATTTCTCCTCTCTAACACCCTTATTCAACACTCGACCACTTTAGTTGAATCCCATCAATTATGACAGCTAACCTCTCTATTTAGCTTCTAAAACTTTTCCTCACAAATTAGAAAGCAAGACCCCATAAAAAAACACTCTCAGTTCCCAAATTATGTCAAGAAAACCTTAAAATTCTCTTTGGTCTAGCATTCTAAATAAATATCGGAACATCTCATTGTCCATCACACTCTAGCTCAGCTTAGTATAACATAAAAACCAATCACAAACCGATTCCACTGTCGGAGATATGACAATTTTTTTACCGTTTTGAAATAGTACATACGACTATTTTTTCTCAAGATAATTAGAGGTCCTCTTCAAAGAGTCAGAAACCAATCAAGTGCAATAGAAATTTAGATACATACCTTCCACCCTCACCATCGCTATGCATGTCAAACGCAAACAGCCCATCATCTTCACTGTCACAAGCCTAGTTACATTCAAAAACCAAAAAAGAATTTGAGCACTTACAAAACTTGTTTAGAGAATAACTAGTATAAAAACTCAAGAGTCAATGCATGTGTAGAACTTATCCCTGTTTTTTACTTTTCTTTTAACTTTGGGAAACAAAACGTGATCAAAAGGAGAATACAAATAGGACGTAGCTCAAAGTGGATACAGGGTTTACTAAAAAGCTGATAGGCGAAGAGGATGAGATAGTTTTTACGTGAATAGGTACAGTTTAGTTTTCCGAAGTACAGTTAAGTAAAATAGATCATGATTATGGTATGTGGTTACAAGAATAACTTAATTAATCATAAGTCAAAACAACATTAGATGAGACTATGATCAAACATTTTGCGTTCTGAAAATTCCTAGATTTGACTCAATGATTACATTAAAGCCTTTTTCTTACATCATTTGGAGTTTCGAGGAATAAAACATTAAAAACACCCATCAAAAAGTCCAAAAAAAAAAAGATACTTCCTATGTTCCACTTTGATCTTTCAATTTCCAAAACAAGTGGTTCCAAACATTCTTCTCATACGAAATTTTTACTATTTATATCACATTAATTAGATTAAATTAACCTTGATCATTCTTATTTTAACATTTTTTGAATGCTTATGGTTCTCACATATTTCCCACCAACTTTATATTCACATTTTTTCATATTTATGGTCCCTGCTCCCCACATATTATCCACAAGGCCTCAAACTTAATATCACCATTTTTTTAATGTTTATGTCTTAATATTTTTCCCACTAACTTTATCATTCTATAAAATATTATCTCACTATTCGTTTCATTATTACTCATACAGACCAAATCTATAAATATAACAAACAAAAGACATTGAAATCAATTCTTTTAAAAATGCAGGGGTCATTTTGTCACAATTTTTTTCCCTTTAAATGGTCATAATGATGCCATCATCATTATTGTATAATTACTAATTTAATGAGTTCATTATTATCCATATTGGACGATTAATCAAAATTAAAGACAATTAGTACAGTGGGTTATGCAGTGTTAACAATATTATTTTTATATTTTCAAAAGTATTTTTGATAGAAATCATTGTCACCATGTGATCCATGGGTCCTAATCTGTTTTTCAATGATCTCGTTTCCTTAATTTCTCAAAAGATTTAATATGGGAAAACCAAACCAGAATGGAGGAAGTACAAATGAACTTAACGAAAGGGTAGGAAAAGACAAAAAAAAAACAAGAGGAAGGAGAAGATCAAAAAGCAGTGATAACTTACCTGCACTACTACAGCCCCAGCAGCATCACCAAAAAGAATGCAAGTCTTCCTATCAGTCCAGTCAACGAAACGAGATAGAGCATCTGCACCTATAACAAGTACATTCTTAAACCCGCCACCTGCAATTGATACATAAAGATTACTTTCTGAAACATTCAAGGATATGAAAACTTTACTCGAGCAAATGAATTCGAAGTCTCTACCCCTTACGTGACAAGCAGCAGACACCAAACCCAGCATAAATCCACTGCAAGCTGCAGTAATATCATAAGCCAGGGGATTCCGGCGGCATCCTAGTGCTTTTTGTATCTGATTATAAAATCATGAGATGAATCAAGGACACAGAAATTTTACGAGGCCTTAATTAGCTCTGTAAATATGCACCCTTATATGAGTTGACTACCACCACCCCCATTTTAAGCATTCATCTTCACTATATTCCACCACCTAAAAAATAATTCTTCGTGAAATTCAACTATCTCCTGTTTTAGCAATCTATAAACATGAAGAATCAGTATTATGCGTTGTTGGGTTACAAGGCAAATCAACAATTTAGCTTATAAGTTCATGCAAGGGTTTCTATAATCTAAAAGAAATATGAGCAATCCTTTTTTTCAATCATAATCATTCTTCATTTAAACAAAATTTTTCATGCCTTCCAACCTCTAGCCAGAAACAAATTTTAATATATTGCAAGGTCCATATCCAATACTATACAGGCATCCACACATGACAATATGTCATACCCCTTGCCAATAGAGGCACAAGCATACAGAGGCTGTTTCAAATATCAATACAAATACACAACCCAATTGACTCTGTTCCTGCTGACAAAGTTCAACTGTTCAAGACATTAAACTATCAGACTTCCATCTTATAAACCACCCCCCATAAAATCTCGCCTCAGAGAAAAGGAGGGGTGATTAAAAAGAAGCCACAAAACCCATTCATGAGTAAAATGACAAAACAGAAAAAAGCTACCTGAGGAGCACTGCCGAAGAGGTCCTCTGGAGTAGAAGTGCACATCAAAATAAGGTCAATATCATTAGGGTCAACATTGGCCATGTCCAGAGCGTTCCTTGCTGCTTCGGTGGCCAATCCAACCAAAGTATCTTCACCTGTGATAGAAAACTTAAAAATAAAACTGATGTTCACACAAGACAAAGGAATGCAGACAAATTCAACAAAGCCGTAGACAGAAAGAGACTTTAAATGTAGATCAGCATATCCAGGTTAGGAAAACTGTAAAAGCTACTAAAAATCAGTTCAGAAGCACATGTAGGGTCTGATTGCCATATAGATCAACCATTGATACAAGAAAATAAAAAATCAAAAGACAAGGGAAGGTGGTCCAAGTCCAACAGACTTAATTTACCACACTTACAAAGATTCTTATAATGTTTCAAAAGATCATGGATGCAAAAAGAAATAATAAATCAGCAAGCCTTTCTAAAAGTTTTATATACAGGCTGATAAACTGACCTGAAAGGACACGCCTCTTGCGAATCCCAGTGCGGTCAGATATCCATTCATCCGAGGTTTCAACCATTTTAGAGAGGTCATCATTTGAGATCTGTAGCTTTGGTACACTCGAACCACAGCCAACTAACTTACAACCCCTATTTGCTAGCCTACATAAATGACCACCATAAACACCAGATTCAATCAGAAGAACCAATAAGGATAAAAAGAGCAGGGAAACAAAGGAAAAGTGTAACAACAATGATGAGAAAAGAAGTTGAGGCGCCAGATAAAGGAAGGAAAGATGTATTGGACATTCTGGCATCTCAAATAGCTCAATTTATATAACAAACGCAAAAGAAATCAAACATTTAGGGAGTCCTAACTTAAAAAACTCGCTCGGTTGTTGCCATGTTGGTATTAAATGGTAGGCATATTGAATAAATATAATGAAATGTAGCTAGAAAAGTCCTTTGACAAGGTTTATGGTCATGCTTGTTCTACAACTTTCTTTTTTCTTAATATACGTCGTTATAATCCATCACCACTTAGAAAGCTAATATCAGGAGTTAATATAAAAAATGCAAAGAAATAACATATTTGAGAATGAGACCTTCATTACCATAGAAATGGCATAACACATCTCATCAAAATTAACACTAAAACTCATTCCTATTTATTGTCCACCATTTGATACAAATATACAATTAACCAAACGAGGCGTTAAGTTACGATGCTATAAGAAAGAGGAAAATATAAGTCAAGAAACTAAACATAGGAACCAATTTAACAAAACTAAAGTGGCTTGTCCCAATAACCCCATTGCCATGTAAGGTTCCATGATTCCATCCTTGAAGCCAAAACCGGCTGGCAGCATCAATGCTTAATGTAGTCAATATTTTTGATCAAACACACATCCCATTCCAGTTTTTGAACAAAGATGGTTAACATAACAGTTAAGATATGCTGCATATTATGACATATTATGATCAACCAAATAGAGAACACAAATTCTACTTGAGACCGTCTTTTGTAAAGACGACACTCACAATCCCAGTCCAATTCTAAATATATATTGTTACAACTTTAAATGTACATTTGGGCTGGACTTTTGAGAGTCGTCTTACAAAAGACGGTCTCTCAAGAGAGCACCAAAATAGAGAATTCTATTTATAGAAGCTTAATCTTAAGTCATCCTCATGTAATGATTCCTTAGTGGGGGGTTATTTTTAGCTTGGATATATAGCAATATAGTGTGCACTTGTAGTGATGAACCACATGAAGAAACTTTGCTACTCTTTCACAAAATCAAAGCCTCGGTTGAGTCTCTTTTGCTTTGTAGGCCTATCAAAGCTTAGCTGAAATTGGTTGCCAAATGCCAATCATTCTTAGTTCAACAACAACATTACCATACAGCATAGAGGTCTCAACTTTCCCCAACTAAACATTTTGAAGAAACACCCTTTAATCATAAGAACTACCATAGATTAAAAGACAAACATGCAACATTATATAACCCAAATTTTACAAACCAAATGACCAAAACCACATAGAAAAATGAATGCTGCCATTACATGAATCAAGCACTCAAATATAACAGAAATTTGAACTAATAGATAGAATCAATACCTAGAAACTCTCAATTCATCAGAAGAGACAGCAGCATGTTTATCCGTACGTTCAATGGAGGAACAAAAAACCCTATAACTAAAATTCACAAAAGAATAAGACCCAGATCCAATTAAGCCTGTAGACGGAGATACTGTGTTCTTGCAATTAGTAGGTAGTGAAAGTGAAAAGAAGCCAAATGAGCACGCCATTGTCGAGAACAAATTGAATTTGGAAAAAATACAATTAGATTGAAAAAGGAGAGAATCAAATTATCTCCGAAGGAGGTGAAAGATTGAAATTGAAGAAGAAATGGAAGCCATTAACAATGGAAGAAAGAAGAGTGGGTGGAATTTGGTCTCATTGTTAATATCGCCATTATCGGCGTGGGAATTAACAAGACAAGATTTGCCCAAACAATATGAACCTATGACTATCAAAAGATTAGTTGGTAAACTTAGTTATACATCTCAAACACAGATCATGTTGGGTCGGGTATGAATTCGGATAATATATAAATATGTTAGAAAATCCTTGACCTAAATCCAACGCATTTAGTTGATTGGGTCGAAAATCACAACCTTGACCCGACATGCAACAAATCAGGTTGACTTGATTTTGACCCACTTAACCTGTTTATAAAATTTATGTTTTCGTTTGAAGGTTTTTAACGTTGATTAAATCTTATTTTTTAGGCTTTAAATTTTAACTTTATATTTTTTTTTGTTGGTTATTTTGTATTTAGGGAAACTCACGTGGTAACTCTAAGGTATTGAGTTTTCCATGTGGTAACCAAAACTTTTAAAAAATCTACGCGATAACCCTGATGTTTATGTAATTGTTTCAATGTGATCTTTTTGCACATAAAAACTTTATCAGATGTTGATTTCGAATCTTTAAGGCTGTTGTACGCCTATTTATGCGACTCACCATTTCAAATAGCATTAGTTTCAACCTTTTTTCTCAAAACATTAACACCAACTCTACCATCTTTCATTCAAATCATACTTTCCCCCCCCTCCAAAATCCAAAGATGGTGGAGTTAGGACTTATGTTTTGTGGGAAAATGTTGAAACTGATGGCATTTGAAATGATGAGTCGCATAAATAGGCATACAATAGCCTTAAAACTTCGAAATTATATTTGTTAACATTTTGCTAAAGTTTTATACGCAAAAAACTTACAGTGGAACAATTTGATAAATTTTATGGTTACCTCGTGGATTTTGTAAAAATTGGTTACCACGTGAAATACTCAAAAGTCAAAACCTTAGGGTTATTATATGGAACTTCCCTTGTATTTACTATAAAAAATAAGAAATTATTAAATGAACTAAGTTTAGCTTATACTTATTGATTTAACTCGAAATTAACACATTTAATTAAATGAGCTATACACGTTTTTTCAAATTTAAATTTTTGACCTGAACCTAACCTTTTTAATAAACAAATTGTAACACCCCGGCCTCTCGGACCGCCGGTGACTACTCATGGAGACTGTAGACTAGCCCCACAGTGTGATACCCCAGATTTAGCTTGAAAAGAGATTGATAGACTACTCATATCAACAAGGTGCATCTTCTTTTTTAGGGAGCCCATTTGCTAAGAACTCCACAGTTAAGCGTGCTTGGTGGGGAGCAATCTTAGGATGGGTGACCTCCTGGGAAGTTTTCCGGGTGCGCACGAGTGAGGCCAAAGTGCGCTGGAAAGACTTGTGTTGGTCTGTGGGGCTAGTCTACAGTCTCCATGAGTAGTCACCGGTGGTCCGTTGGGCCGGGGTGTTACACAAATCAGGTCGGATCGACCCATTTAATTAATTGGGTCAAAAGTCTCAACCCGAACCTACTTATTTCGGGTTAGATTTAGGCTGGGTTAGCAGGTCGGGTCAACTTTTGCCAGCCCTAAACTTAGTTCCCAAAATAGAAGTAATTGTGTTTAAATATTTAAAGGGTAAATAATAATTAAATTAAATGTGTTATACTTATTGATTAAATGAGTAATATTAATGTCACGAAATAAACCATGTCATTTAAACGACCAATATTAATATCGCTAAATAGATCGTGTCATCTTTTAATGAAAACATAACTATTACAATATTTATGGGCGTTAATAAATTAAACAGTGAATTAATTGTTAAAATAAGGAATTAGACAAAAACTGAATGCTATGAAAAAACTTACAAAATGAAGAATTTAACGGAATTTAACAAAAACTTAACGAAAAATGTTATCTCAATTAATTAATTTGTACATAAACCGTATACTACCCAGTATATATATATAGTGTTGAATTGATTGTGGTATGTGTAATTTTTGCAGAACATGTCGAAGTGAATTGGGGAATTTCGTGTTGCATGATATCAATTGAATGCTAATTAAATCTTCAATCTGATCTCAATCCATGTCTTCCCGCGCTTAATTTTGTTTACTGAAAATCTTGTGTAGTTAGTGTGCGAGATCGAAGAACTCAGATCAGAAATTCTTGATCAGTTATCACTCAGATCCCTAATAATCAATGGAGGTTCCACAGACTGGATTGGAGAGGGAAAAATCGAGCTCATCCTCTTCTTCTCCAGTGTCTGTTATCGCCAATTTCTGGAAAGGTATAGTTTCCGTTCTTTATGCTGCATTTCAATTATTTCTTCGTTTTCTTGAGCAATTCCAGTGGTTATTTGTTAGTTTGATAACTTAATAAGGCTTCAAGGAATAAATGATTGATATGTATTGCAGAATTTGAGTTGGAGAAGGAAAAGAGTTTGTTGGATGAGCAAGGGCTTCGGATTGCCGAAAACCAGGAGAACAGCCAGAAGAATCGTCGCAAACTTGCAGAGAGTACTCGAGGTGTATACTTATTTTATTTGATGTATGATCTGCAGTTGTTTTTACATATCCATTGATTTTGCATTGGGAATAATCTTTCATTTTTTTTCGAATTAACTACTATCTTCCAATACATCCCAATACCCCAATGTTTGCTCCCATTTAGGCGGACTATAGTCGAATGTATACAACCTTGTCTTTTATCACTGTTAACAAAAGTATCAGTTCTGATTGACCTCACACAAATTAAAGCACACATGATTTTTTTTTGAAGGAATTATGGAATACTACTATACTAGTATTAAAGCACACATGATTTAGTATACTTATTATCATCTTAAATCAAAGACCTATAAATCTTTGACCTACGGAGGATGGAATATAGTAAATAATGTTCTGAATTGTGAAAGCATGGATATTCATAGTTGTTTGTGCTGTGTTTGGATAGACTTCAAAAAAGCTTCTCCAGAGGATAAATTGAATTTATTCAATTCTTTACTGAAGGGATATCAGGAAGAAGTCGATAACCTTACTAAGCGTGCGAAGTTTGGAGAAAATGCATTTCTTAATATTTACCAGAAACTTTACGAGGCTCCAGATCCTTTTCCAGCTCTTGCATCAATTGCAGTGAGTAACTTTCTCTTTGTTGGAAAATCTCGTTACTGAATGTATCATATGGATTACATCAAGTACTCCTTACTTTTATGCTTTAATCAGAGACGTTCTGGGGGTAATTCTCAATGCTGGGCATGCATTGTCAACTTGATGTTGCTGTCCTTCGTTTTCATCTTTTATGTTGATGATTTCGTGATTGGCGTTCTTCTTCATGATTTAGAGCTCAATTCTTGTAACTATGCATTATGCTAAATCCTATTCACAAACATAGATCTTGGCTGAACCTCTAGTAATTTGAATACGCACAACTGTAAACTAAATCTAGCTGGGGATGCCACCTGTAATCATCTTACTTTTTTTTTTTTTTTTGTAAATGCTATACAAAAATTTTCTTGGTTTCCAACTCCTTTATCTCCACTTTGTTGTATTTCATGTGCCCATTGGAGTTGTTTCTTTATGAGTCTCATTCTTGTCTATCATTTGGGTATTGGAAGCATCCTACTTTTAGTTATATATGTTGAAAATTGTAGTTACCTCATGCTTGGCAGCTCTGTAGAGCTGTCAGCATCCCCACAAAAGTTTATCCTCAGGATTTTACATTGGCTATAAAGTTAAATTCATGTAACATAACTCATTTATTTTATTAATTTTCATGATTTTTCTGTTTTTTATTGTTATGTATAGATATTTGCTAATTCTTTAGCCTCATGCAGGAACAAGATGTAAAAATATCTGAACTAGAATCTGATAACCGAAAAATGAAAGTTGAGCTTGAAGAATTCCGGGCTGAAGCGTCACATTTAAAAAATCAACAGTCAACAATAAGGAGACTTGAAGAACGCAATCGCCAATTGGAGCAACAGGTCTTTCTACAGTTTTTCTTGATTTATTGACACTATAATATTATATCTGCTTCAAATCTCAATGCTTAGACTTCGTTAAAGAGACTTTATTCTACCTTGCGTTTTGTCTCTTCGTTTCAATCATATTTGTAGACGAGTTCTGCACTTTGAAATGGGAAAATTCATGCCTTTCCTTAATATGTTTGTTGCTTACTGTTGTGTGTTTTTTTTAACCTTGCATAAATATCATCATCTAATAGAATATCGTTCTTTTATCTTTGATGAATCAAATATGGGAAGACATAAATTCTAAATACACAGTTACACACATCTGGTTGTGATGTAGGATGAAACTACAAATATTTGTGAATCTTTGATAATTACTGTTTTTAAGAACAGAACAGATGGAAAACATGTTCACTTCTAGACTCTAGTTATAGACTTGTAAGATAATTATGCGATCCTTTTTGTTCAAAATGTTTTTGGCTACACTTGTTTTTATGCAATGGTTGGAACTTGGAAGTGTTTTAGACTGATTGATCATTCTTTGGCTTCTCACTTAATTTTTTGTTTGACAACTGTGAAAATTAGAGAACTTTTCTACTCGACATTAATTGTTTCTAATTGATTTGTCCTTCCATGCCTTTCAGATGGAAGAAAAAGTAAAAGAAATCGTGGAAATGAAGCAGCGTAGTTTGGCGGAAGAGAATCAAAAGACTCTAGAAGTTCTGAAAGAACGGTATTTTATATTTCGGTGTCGTATTTTGTTTTAATGTGTAGTTTTCTATTCAACTAGAGCCATACATTGGTACATAGAGAACAAGGACTATCACTGGTTTGAGGAGGGTCCTAATCAAAATTTCTTTCTTTGTGTAACTAAAAAGTAAATCTATATAGAGTTTTGCAAGTAACTTTTTATGGTCTCTTTGTTTTGGTGGCAAGAGTATTTTTCATAATATGATTTAAAAAAACATTGGTCAAGAGGAAATGGACTGGAGGTGTGGAACCAAGCTCTACATTAATATGGGCATAATTTTTAGTGCAGGACTATGTTGTATGTATATGTAGTATTTTTTTGGCCGAAAGGATTTAATACATTTTAAAAGACTAAAACCTGCTTCACACTGCAAAGGTCACACATTTGTGACTCTTTGTAACCCAATTGTCGATTGGAAATAGCTTGAGCTATCCTGATTGGAAATCTTGCCCTACCATACACATGTTTCATTTGCAATTCTTACATATTACGTTATTTGAACCCTTTGGGAAATCATTGTTGGACAACTTTTGTAGAAGTAGGTAAATAGAAACAGTAACACATGACTGTATGGTGTATAGGCTGGGTGGTAATATACAAATGGCCTTACTGTTTCATGGCCAAATGGGCGGCCCGGTGCGGGTCCCTCTCCCTCTTCCCCATAGGCGCCTAATATTTTCTTGCTCACCACCTATCTATTTTGAATACTATTCCCACCCACCTTAGCCGCCTCATCCCCCCTCCACCTTACCCACCTCATACCCACTTTTTTTTTTTTTTTTTTTTTTGAAATGACCCACCTCATACCCACTTGCTTACACACCACATACCCAATTCCATCTGCCTCATACCCAATTGAGTTTTATTTAAAAATTTTATATAAAAATTATGCCAATGTAAATAGAATGATTTGTTAAAAATTATTTTTTTTATTAATTATATAAATATATGGGTATAAGGCAGGTTGGTATAGGACATAGTGGGTGCTATGGGGTGGGGATGGTGGCTATAATGTGATGCGGGGATATATAGGGCGGATAAGACTTCATACCTACAACCAACCCACTCCTAATGTGTGAACATTTTTCTTTTCATGTATTTATGATCACTACGAACTACTGCTGTTATTTGGCATGAGTTGTGACTTTATTATTGGGATGAAGGGTGAAAATTTAAGAAACGTTAAAGTAGAAAAATATCAGAAATAATGTCTGTTGAGTGCTGATTGATTTGTGTTACCAGCCGACAAGCTTTCAGCTTCGATTATGATTTGTCGAGATGTGTTGTTTTTATGTGTTGCAGTGAGCAGTCATTACAGGATCAACTACGTCAAGCTAAAGAAAGTGTGGTGACAATGCAAAAGTTGCACGAACTTGCCCAGAGCCAGTTGTTTGAGCTTCGTGCTCAGTCAGGTGCTTTCTTGTCTCTGGTTTGCAATAAGAGAGTGTTTGATCTAGAAGTATAGTTAGTGTATCTTTGATCTTACTTGATAAATATTGTTATAAAAATTTCTCAACGTATTGTAGAAGGTTAATCCCTTAAAAGTACTGGTGGAACAGGAGGCTTTGACTACTGGTCTAAAATATTGATTCTTCTTGAATTGTTCTTTGAATGACCTAATTCTGAGGTAACCAAAAAGCTGTATCAAAAATATTTTAAGAGCAGCCACATGGAATTTAGAAAATTGCTATGTTAAATAATATCTTGTGTTTCTTGGAATGTATGTTGACGGTTTCCGATGTTGGAAACTCTTGCCTTTCGAAGAAATTGGGAGTGGAAGGAGTAGTTCCCAAAAAGCTACAAATGACTTATAGACAGATTTGCATGAAGACGAAAATTTTTCTCTTACTAACTAGATCATTTGATTTAAAAGTTGAGTAAGTTGACATCGTCCTATTTCCGACATTGTTGTTTCTTATAAAAGGATATTTTCTAGGACAAACTTTACATTTGGAGTTGCAAAAGAAGGTCAATAGGGCCATGATGAGATGAGAAGATTGCAAGATTTTCATGAATCAATATATCTATTCTCAAAGCATGTCAATAATTATTTAAAAACAAACTGGATGTTAAAACAATCATATTTTGGGTTGAATCATTTTATGTTTGGGTTGACATAACAAGTGAAGGGTTTTGATAGGGAAAAGTTACCTTGAATAATCTAATTTTTTCATGATATTCCTACAAAATAATCCTACCTATTGATTAACCATGAATAACCCAACTTTATGGATTATCTGCCTAGAGTAAACTTAGTCACCCGATGATCAACATTAGTAGGTAATTCACCAAAAAAGTAAACTGAAAATTAATGTAATATTAGAGAAAAATTTTGATAATTTACATAAAAAAATATAACAAGTCATCCGGTTATCGGGTTTATTTTAGAAAAATACCATAAGGATGGCATAAATATGAGTGAAAATTAGGGTATAAAATGTACATAAATCTTGCGTATCACCGTCGCATACGCAAAATGTAAAAAAGTGGTAATGGTCGCTATCTTAGTAACATAATGATAATGTGGTAAGGGAGTGATGCAGTTATCTACTTGAGTTTAGTCGAAACCATAAGATATCTCTTGATACAACCCAAAACACGATTTTTTTACACCTTTACAATGTGCAAAATATCACCTCGTTTTTTTTAACACCTTTATGACGCGACGATGCAACTTCGCTTTTACACTATGCCGCATCGTAAAGGTTTTCAAAACCCGAATCGTTAATTCTGTATAAAAATCGAGTTTTGGTTCGTTTCGAGGGATATCTCACGTGCGTTACAATAAGTGTTTCACTCTCATTACTACATCAAAGTGTTCGTGATTGCGATCGCAAACGTTACCACGTTTCAGCACTATGATTTGAACTAGTTTATAAATATTGGCTGTTATTGAACCCATGTTTCTCGAAATATGTTTGAATTAGCCATATAGAACATTGCGTAAGTTTTTTCAAAACAATAGGTGAATTGTGCGAATTCTCTCCGCTATCTCAGTAAGAATATTAGGTGGGAATTGTTGTCAAGTCTTCTCCCTTTAATTGAAGGATTACATGGCTCAAATTCTTATTTTTGGGTCCACTATTGTGATACCCCAGATTTAGCTTGAAAAGAGATTGATAGACTACTCATATCAACAAGGTGCATCTTCTTTTCTAGGGAGCCCATTTGCTAAGAACTCCACAGTTAAGCGTGCTTGGTAGGGAGCAATCTTAGGATGGGTGACCTCCTGGGAAGTTTTCCTGGGTGCGCACGAGTGAGGCCAAAGTGCGCTGGAAAGACTTGTGTTGGTCTGTGGGGCTAGTCTACAGTCTCTATGAGTAGTCACCGGCGGTCCGAGGGGCCGGGGTGTTACAACTATATTATTACTTCCCTTTAGCTAACCACATATTGTTGGGATTAAGGTTTTCATATTGCATTAAGAAAAAAAAAGAAAGAGTTTGCTCATGCCGTTAACGAGTTAACCTCTTAATTTTGATTTCTTTCACACTTATTGTTCCTAGTTTCATTTGGAGTGCTTTGGTGCAATTTTATTGGAATTTATTATAAACATGTCTAAAGGTCTTTACCTCTCCACTTCACTTGATTTTTAGAGGAAGACACCGCCGCAAAGCAGTCAGAACTTAGTCTTTTGATGGACGAAGTTGAACGGGCTCAAAGCCGATTGATGAGTCTTGAGAGAGAAAAGGTTATTTTTCTCTTTTGTTTGTGAGAATTTGTGAATTTATTGAATATCCCAGATCCCTTTTTTGTGATTTTCTTTGGCGGATTTTCTTTATTTTTAGTGCCTACTAATATATTGGACCTTGTATGAGGATTCACCTAGGATCTTTCTATGTTAACTTTTGTCTCATCTTACTGTTTCAGGGACATCTACGTTCACAGCTACAGTCTGCAAATGACGAAAGTGAAAATAAGAAAAGGTGATCTGTTTTATACATGGTGCAAAATATGGTTACAATGATTCGGTAATGGGGTGATGTAGTTGTCGCATCATCATATATGATTTAATACACTTTTATGATGCGGCTAGTATCACTTTAATCTATTTGAAATTTTTTATAACTTAAACAAGGATGAGGCCATATTTTTGCACTTTGGCTGTAACTTAGAATGTGGGTTGTAATTTGGAATATTGTGAATTCCTACCATGAGCTATGTTACAATAGGCCCCTTCTAAAGTGGTGAAATAAATTCATCTTAGCATGGAAGAGTGTTTTTTTAACTTCAAATATATTTGACTTTCTATACTTCATTTGAGAATGATCAACATGATTGTTAAAAAAGTCTAATCATAATCACTTGTGTTCTGCAGCTGTTTAAGACTTTAAACTACTCATTTTGTATGTCTTCTATGTGTTTTTTTTTTATTATTGACTTTTAGGAGAAATATGGGAAATTATGCTCTTTATACTCATATTGCTTGCGGATCTTAGAGTTATGATGTCAAGAGAGGAATAACAGGAGTGTTGAGAAGCGACTTCCGGTAGTCTACTTGTGTTGAGTGAATTTACTTTCTTCTCTTTGGTTCTATCTGTTGGTGTTTTACCATGCCAGTTTGCTTTAGATGATGATTTACAGTGTGATTTCATCGTTATTTTCATTTCTTAGCTTTGAGAAAACTCCGTTTAGTCTCTTATTCTGATATTTGATTTTCTCTCAGAAGTGATTGAGTTTCTCCTCGTACAAAACATTCAATTCATTTTGCCTTCCTACTTTCCTAGCCTTTTGTCCTTCCATTTAATTGGAACGGAAGTAAAATGAGCATTGGTAGATGTTTCGGATTTGTTGGGCTTGTTTTAGTTGCACAATTTGAGTAAACTCCTTGTAGTTTTGTTTTCATTTTGGGGGTCATTTGTTCTTATTCTCCATGCTTTCTATGCAATTGCTGCAGTGATATTGTTGATCCAAATAGCAATCTTGAGAATTCTTTGAGCGCAAAGGAGAAGATTATATCTGAACTGAATATGGAACTTAATAAGGTGGAGACCACCTTATCAACTGAGAGGGAGCATCATATTTCCGAGATTAAGAAACTGAATGCGCTTCTTCATGAAAAGGTTTTTGCGGCTTTGCTTCTTATTTTTCATCTCATAACTTCAAAATTTTTAAAATAGTCTTCATATCTTTCGTTACTTCTTTTTGCAATCCGTGTCTATTCTTGATGGAGCCAAAAATTTGTATTGGACTATAATGGACTATACCCTACAGAAAAATGCACCATCAAATTATTTGCGTTTGATTATTGATCTGCAGTTGTAGATCACGTTTGTAATCAAGGGTCAAAAGGAAATAATTTCTTTGTTATTATGAGGGTTATGATGCGTACTACCCCCTAAAACGTCTAGGTGGGAGCCTCTTGGCTTTAGGGTAAGGAAATGTTTTATCTCTGTGAGGTTTGGAATGATGTGAGTTCATAATTTGATTTAAGGCAGTTTGGACTCTGGACAGTGCAGGATATAACTTACTGAATGTATTTTCATCTTGTCTGAAACTGATTTCAATATGAATGTGGAAAGCCGAAATTCTTTTGTGGAAGATACCGAGTGGGAAAGCCTATATGAGGAAGATTATAAAACGGCTGCAAAAGTGGTTTAAATTTATGTACTATCCTCAAGTTTCACTTCTTTCCTAGTTTCCAACTTGACACATGCTAGAAAACTTAAATAATTACTGTTTTATTTCTAATAATAATATTTGGTCATTCTGAGCATCACTATGACATTCTTGACTTGATCTTCATACTATTAAGTTTACAAAAATATAGTTGTGAGCTGCTTGTTGAGGGAGATATTAGAGAGCACCTTAGTGAATTTCATTACTGCGTTGATCAAATTAAATATATAAGGCTCTGAGAACTCTAGTCAGACCACTTCAGGGAGTTTCCTTTTCTTCCATCTATAATATAAATTGTGAAGGAGCTCACACGCTCTACTTAAATATCTCATACTACATTCGGTTTTTGTCTCCCGCTTTGTTACAAGGGTCAACCAAAGCAACCTCATTACAAGGGTAAGGTTGCATACATTTGACCTCCAAACCCCGTGAGGCTGGAGTTTGTTGTACATAAATTGCTATGATAGCTGGAACATGTTCTCTTTATGTAAGAAGGGTAAGGAGTTGGAAATTCAGGTTATACTTTAGCCCCTCACTCCGTATATGGTTAGACCCATGTGTTTCCAAGCAACAAATTGTTCTTTTTGCCAGATTTGTTAACGAAGCAATAACGGAAACAGTTACTAGGGCTGTTTTCACATGGCTTGTGTTCTTTATATGTGGGTGGCATCATATATGTTGGGAGTTAATAACCGGCTACAGACAACTTGGCCGGCTTTTCTCTTACGATCTGTTCTAGGGTCCACTTGTTTAGGAAGTTGTTGCTGGTAATTGTTATCTTTGTTCTTTTTGAGTGCATTATATTTCTTTTTGGGAATTCTCTAAGTCAATGCATTTTCCTTCTAAGGAAAGTATTTATGCCTGATTTTACAAATGTGCCACCATTTCCTCCCCAGAAGTGAGTCAACGCTACTTCCCTCATTATTAAATCCTCAATAAACATTGGTATTTCTGTACAATCGCCACTTTATTATTTTTCTTGCTAAACACAAATGATTCACTTATTTTAAAATGAGGGAATTGTTTGATTTAAGAAATCTTTTCTGTTATTGGTTTCTTCCATATCACCACACATATAATCTTCATCAATCAATTTTTTCTCCACCTTATATAGAGGCACTTGTGCCCTTCTGTTGTTACTTGATTTTCAAACTATTTCTGTTTTATATTACAGGACATTGCCCTAGAGGAGCTGAAGAAAGAGCTGCAGGCTCGGCCAACTGCAAAATTGGTTGAAGATTTGCGGAAAAAAGTCAAAATTTTGCAGGTTATCTCACTTCTATATAATTCTGAATTTCCGATGTTTCAATGCATGATAGTCTATTTTTAGTGTACAATCAATATTAATAAACTGCATGTTAAATGTCACCTCTTTTCAATGTTAAATTTGAACTATGTCTTGTAGTCACTCCAACCTGTAGGTCCCCACTCTGAAATTTCCATAGTATGTTGAAAATTAAGTGGATTGTTAATTGTTGTATGTACATGAAAGGTGCTTTTCTACTTATAGATTAGGATCAAAAATTATTCAAGGATAAGAAAACTTGCGAGATGGGAGTACCATCAGTTCTCCAATAATTTACTTCTATAAAGGAGAGTGCTTCTTCCATGTTAGCATCAAAAAAGGACATTTTAGGAAATGCTAATGAACATGAGCAAATAGGGAGGTTGGTACACTACTCTTTAACTTGAGGAAAATTTTATAGGCATCATATTACGCAAGATTTCAATTGCCCACCACATGGCAGAAGTGTGTTATAGAGTAGTACCATCATTTTAGTATAAGTTTTTATTTTCCATACATCTCATAAGTAAAGTCAAATAATGGATAAAATGAGCAACGCTTAAGAAAATAAAACCAACCAAAAATCTAATTCTAGTGGAAAAAAACTAATTTCAAACTGAAATTTCACATTAATATTTATAAACCATTTAACATCCATTTGTTTGAAGTAATTTCACTCGAAATATGTGTCAAACTGTCAACCCTAAAAAATTTGCTAATAACTACAAATAAGTTATCCAATTCCATAGTTCATAGATTCTGATATCACATAGAAGAATGATGAAATGATAGTATTGATTTAAATCTTTTTTAGTTCCATATGGCCAACTAATGTTTTTTTTTGAATTGTCTACCAAATGCTGGGGCTTGTTCTTAAGATTAGTGAAAATGAAAGACGAGTTTCTCTTTTGATGAACTCGAGGCTGTGAGCCTAAGTTAACATTTTGCGTCTTGCAAAATCTTAGTGTATGGAATGCTTCAACTGCCTGACTTAATTGATGAGGTCATAAAGTTAAGTAATGACAAAAATGCTTGAATCAATTTTGCGCAAGTTAGTCCATATCCAATGAAGAATTTTCTCCTTTCTTGATACTTTTTACTGTACCTCTTTCTCTCTCTTTCTCGCATTGCTTTTTTCATCTGAGACCGTTTTTTTTTTGGCTTCAAGTCAGTGTGATAAGTCTTTACTGTTCTTTGCTTATTGTGTAGGCAGTTGGTTACAATTCTATAGAGGCTGAAGATTGGGAAGTAGCCACAAGTGGTGAAGAAATGAGCAAATTGGAATCGTTGTTGCTGGACAAGAACAAAAAGATGGAACATGAGCTTACTCAATTGAAGGTATGCTTACTATGTAAGATCTTTGATTAGAGGTTGTGTGATTTCAATTGCTTCAATGATCAATCCAAGAAAACAACTTAAAATTTGATCATCTCTATGGTTGTTCTTTCATGTTATCCCCATTTTAGGTTAAGCTCTCAGAGAAAACATCACTTCTTGAAGCTGCAGAAGCAAAGTTATCAGAACTTTCTGCCAAGGTTGATGAGCAGCAAAAACTAATTCAGAAACTTGAAGATGATATATTGAAGGTAAAACCTTGCAGCTTTAGCCATTGGCTGTTGGTACACGTGGAGTTTCTATTACCTATTGATATTATTCCTTTTTTTTTGTTGGGTTGGGTGGGAGGGGTGGGGGGCTGTTTGAGGGAGAATCGTTTTACAGTAATAAAATTTGTAAATTTTTGTATATAAATAAATCATTGAAGTGTGTCATTCGTCACTTCATCTGAATTTTCTCCAGTTACGTCTTTCTGAGTGTGACTGGCTGTTGGTATATTTGGCATTGCTATTTGAGTTTGCATCTATTTGTCCCAGTAATGCTAACACTTCATGCCTTTTTTTATTGTGTCTAGAAGTAGGGGTCAATTGCTTTATATCAAGAAAGCTCATTGTTATTTTGAAACCAAATTATTGAAGTTCATCCGAATAATTGAAGTTTATCTTTAATTATCTTATTCAAATCCCCCAGTTCTTTCTGAGTTCTGCTCAGTATTGGTTTGAAAGCTGCTGGATCAATTTAGAGGATGAAATTCTAGTGTTCAACCTTCATCAACTTGTCTAAATTGTCTTTTCATCGTGTTCTGATTTCTGTCCATATATGAACTTATTTTTATTATGTAATGAACCTGTTTCCATTTTTTTTCCTAACTCAAGAGTTTATGTTCATACTACTTCAAAACCTTCCAATGCAGGGATATAGCTCCAAAGAACGGAGAGGATCATTTTTTAATGATTGGGATTTGTCAGAGTCTGTTTCAGCTGAGCCATCTGAGGTATGCTTATTTGAATCTTCTGTAAATGGATGAGAGGCTCTTAATTGATGCTTGCGAATGTCTGGAAGTTGGAAATATGTTCTTGGTCTTTTGATCACTCAGTCTAGAGATGATATAAGTGCATGTTCTTGGTCTTCTAATTACTCAATCTAGAGATGTGATAAA
Source organism: Amaranthus palmeri (assembly GCA_019776075.1). NCBI lineage: Eukaryota > Viridiplantae > Streptophyta > Magnoliopsida > Caryophyllales > Amaranthaceae > Amaranthus > Amaranthus palmeri. The sequence continues at coordinate 540,186 of JAAKBH010000335.1, forward strand.
TACATACCTGCTTATTTGATATTGACTATGGTTGATACATAATTTATGCTGGCACCTTAATTACTAAATCATTAAGTTAATATAGATTGTTAATATCTACAGATGGATGTTTGGAGGGCAAGTTAATATTTGTGAATCAGCTTTCAATGCGCTTGATTTTCTGAGGAAAATTACTGGGAAGTGTTGAAAAGAATTAAAATGCTCACCAGCTCCATACTATGATATTTGATTATTGTTGAGACACTTTTAATCAAGTTGTCTAAAAAATTACTTATCAGTGAGTTAAAATGTAAATAGAAAGTTGATTCTTCATTCCAACCTGGAGGAATAATCATAATCCAGTCCAACCTTTTAAAAATCAAATTTCCAGACCTCCTTGCTAATTCACGGTCACGAAAAGAATTATGAGGCTTTTAGGGGGGATTCAACTCCCTACAATTTGGACTTTTATGGGCTAAGCTGCTAAGGCCTATGTCAGTGTAAGAATTTGATTTTTTTTTTTGAAAGCATTTTGGAGTTGTGTCTTGTAGCTATAACTTACGCATAATCTTATTATGAATATGAAACCTTTTGGATTGGAACTGTTTGGACATATTTTCAAAGGAAATGTACTAGTGTAACAATAATTGTAGCAACAATTGTAACCTAGGAAAGTAAAACCAATTAAAACTGCATTGAGCCAGTTTTAGATTAAGCGTTACATCAATATTTTCTTAATGGTGAGTACAACGGTGAATTAATCTCTGATCAAATCTCGAATGCGTTGTATTACATCAACATTCAAAGTGTGTTGCATTTTAATATATTCATCTATCGTTTAATCTTACTTTCTTATTGCTGCATGTTGACCAGAGCACAGAACCGAAGCATAGTTCCAGTGATCAGGACCAAAGCTCAATGCTTAAGGTGATTTGCAATCAGAGAGATAGATTCCGAGCACGACTTCGCGAGACTGAAGAGGTAAGTTGCTCTGCCAGAGTATGATGGTCTTATTTTTAATATCTTATTCGATTTTTCTTGTATTTGTTTTTCTAACAAGATGGTAAAGTGATACAATACAAGTTTGAGCAGTTACCATGCCACGCCTTTGGGTCAAATGTTGCTCATTAGAAAGTTTGCAGCTAGGCCTTGCTAGTAAACTGCGCTAACTTGATGTCTTTCAGGAGGTAAGGCAAATGAAGGATAAGATTCGGGTTTTGACAGAAGAACTGGAGAAAACAAAGGCAGACAACGTAAAGCTTTATGGGAAAATTCGATACGTCCAAGACTACAATCATGAGAAAGTGATTTCTAGAGGGTCAAAGAAGGTGTTATACACCAGACATACGTGTTTATCTTTTAACTTTTTGATTTTTTTTTTCATTTGTAATTTCTCTTATCATGAGATTTAACTCTGTTGCATTCCAGCCTTCCGATGATCTAGAAAGTGGTTTGAGCACTGATGTTGAGTCCAAGTATAAGAAGATTTATGAAGACGATATTAATCCCTTTGCTGCTTTTTCCAAAAAGGTAGTAAGCTCAAGTATCATAAATTGCTTCCATTTTTATTTTCAGATGTAAGCAATCATAAAATTTCTACCAATATTGTAGTTGCCGAAATTTTAGATATAAACCCAAAATAAACTCACAACTAGTTTTCATTAGTTATGGAAATTAGTAATGGTTTATCAGATCTTATATCGACTTGGAAGTTGATTTTAGCTATCTGATTGAGGCTTACCCTTTTTCAAACCAATCATTTATCTCTTTAAGGGGAAGTAGGAAACGAGAGACGAGGATAGTGTAGGAGGGAAGAAAGAGAAAGAGCTTGATTATTGATTTTGCTACACTTCTGTTCCATCATTTCTTATTTCTCTGTGGCCTGTGCCCCTTCTCTAAGTCTAAATACATATTCATCGTCAAACTTATGCTTCATGTTTATGTACATATAATGTACAGGAGCGAGATCAAAGGTATAAGGAGCTGGGTCTCAGGGACAAAATAACCCTTACAAGTGGGCGTTTCCTTCTTGGCAACAAGTATGCTTTCTTATGCTATATTTCATCTGTTACATGCTGATGTGATAGTTACACATTGATGTGTACATGTAAATGTCATAGATTCTTATCTAACTTTCCATACATGTTGGATAATTTAATCCGTTCAAAATAAAACACTTGGGATTAATCACTTCTTTTTGACTAGTCTCTTCAAATTCTAATTTTTAGTTCCAAAGAAAAAGATTTTGATCTGTTTTCTTAGATATGTACGGAATTATATTGAGTAGAATCTGTCAGCACTTAGTAAATTAAATATGTAGTACTCTTCAAATTCTCAATCTCGTCACGCTTTCATTATGAGGAGGTTATAAGTGTGTGTGTGTGAAATTGCTTAATTAGTATATATATGTTGAATGTTTTAAAGGTTACTAAATTAAACAAAACTGACTAATTGCAGATATGCTCGAACATTTGCGTTCTTCTACACAATCGGGTTACATATTCTAGTATTCACTTGTCTATACAGGATGTCTGCTCTTAGTCATCTAAGGTACTAAGATTTCTTCGATCTTGTTCATGCTTTTGTTTTTTCATAACTAGTTCTAATTCTTGAAATGTGGTGCAGTCATGGGTCTGAAGGAATCGATGAGAAAACCATTCTGCCTAATGCTCTCTAAAGCTTGATTAAATTTGTCAAATAGCACATCAATATAAAGGAGGTTGATTGAAATGTTAGTATATACTAATAGTTACAAACTGATTATCAAGTTTTGTTCATTTTCCCGAGTTTTGGAAAGTGATAGTACTGATAGCGTATAGTTACACTTGTCGACTTTGTGTAAGCTGCAATATCTCAAAAAATTGGTATACTGTTTTACACCGGGAAGGATGATGATGATGTATTGTGCGGATTTGGAGACGAATGTATATCTGATAAAGCTGCTTCGGTGGTTTGCTTCACTATATTTTACGTAGGTGACGCGTGTACTATGATGTTTAAGAATTAAGCTGAGCTTTAGTTGAGAAGGATCAATATTTGAATGGATGCTTTTACTTCTACCTACTTGCTATTAAGAGAAGGGTAAGAGGGAGTTTGCTCTGGATCAAGACTAATAATCAGGCAAAATTAGAAAATAAATTTATTTATTATTTATTTTTAAATATGTTCACCTATTTTTATAACTTTACATAAATTCACCTAATAGGCATATTTGCTAATAATCATTCGGTTTATCGTTTATAACCTTTTTTTAAGCTTATTTGTGAATTAGAAATAAAAAATAGTTAAGTTTATTTAAGTGAGTTTATTTAAAAATAAATAATATTCGAGTTTTTTCAGCGAATCGAGCAAAGTTTGATTTATTTTTTATAGTATCATGTTCAAAGTCCAACATTTTAAGATTGTAACAATAAATGATCATTAATCGAAGTTTAAAAGTCAAATTCTAATCGTATGTGAGCTTTACGTTTATTTTATACATCGAATGTTATTTTTGTGAAAAATATCTATCAAGTACTAGTGAAGTGTTACCATGAATTGTGCATACAACTTTTTAAATTTCTCAAAAATTAATCCAACCTGGAAAAAATGTCAATAAAGACTTCAATATATTTACATGACTCTATCTAAAAGAAAAACATACAATCAGTGTCATATGCAACCCTAAGAGAAACCTTCATGTTATACCTTAGTGTATTTTTGTCCACCTGAATTTGCTAGATTTTCTCTTTATTAATTTGTCCCAATGAATTTGTTATATATTATTTTCAAAAAAATAAACCCACAATTTCTTATCAATTTCGTCCTCAATTTAATCATTCTCTTCACGTCATCTTCATATTATCGAATATCGACACATTTAATATTTTTGCCTTATCCTCTCCAAAACCGAACCAAATATTGAGAGTCCTAAAGCAATGCAAGTTTGGATTAGATGTTGATGGTGGCATCCCACAGTCTAAGTCGACCATCACGACCACCACTGCAAATCCTTTTACGATCAAGGTCTGAAGCCACACATCGAACCATAGTAGCGGAAAATTGTGGTGTCCTGTAAAGTTGCCACCCACTAGATCTATCCTGAGGCTGATGAAATAAAAACATGGAATTATCAGCTGCACCAATCCCTAACCAATTCAATCCAGCATTGATTGACAATATGGAACTATTGAAATTCAGATCTTTAGCACATTTGATGTCATAAGCAGAATTTTCCCAGAACTTAACCGACCCATCATCAGACCCGGTAATAATTCCTCCATCCAAAGCTGAATAATCAACGCTGAGTACAGAGCCACCATGGCTCGCCAAAACAGCATCACAAGCACCTCTTGAAACTGACCATACTCTAGCAGTCCAATCGTCACTTCCCGTTATCACAATATCTCCAACCATTCTTATGCTACGAACCCATTTCGTGTGGCCTATTAGTTTGTGAATATGCTTACCTGCACGGATGTCCCATATGTGCACAACAGAATCTCTACCAGCAGCAGCTAAGATTCCATTAGTATCATCGTATTCCATGCAAAGAACCGCGCCTGGGCATTGCGCAACTGTTGCTATACAACTACCGTTTCTGGCATCCCACATTTTGACAGTACCATCGTGGGCAGAACTAAGGATGCGATCACCCGAGAGCAAGCGAACAGAACTAATTTGTGCTTCATGTCCCTTCAGCTCTTCCAGAGGGATAAATTCGTGCTTATCCCAGATTACAATAGACGTATCATCAGACCCAGATACCACCTTCCACCGATCAGAGCTAATTGCACGAATAGTACTGGAAACGGAGCAAATTGTTAAAGCACGAAGAAAAATAAACATCTTGGGAAGAATCAAGAAATCCAAGAAAGATGAAGAATTATGCATAGCAATCATCGGAGTAATTAATGATCAATCAAGAATAGTAAGTTCAATATGCATCTGAAATATATTAATGTTATTTTGAACTATTTTTTTAAAGCAATATTAATGAGATAAACGAATTACTTTTGCAACAAAAGATTGATTCAGAAAATATTAAAATTATTGCTCAATTTTTAGAAACAAGGGTAGATTTTAATGAGAAAAGAAACCACACAAGTAATAATTATTCGGCTTTGGAAAGAGCGTATAGCCAAGTTTATAATGTTAAGTCAAGGTATTTTACACTTAAGACATATTCTAGTAAAGCATTTATCAGAAAAGAGATCATATTTTTTGACTATGCAAATACAAAGTTTAATTTGGCGGATAATTTTGCTAAGGCCATGTCAAGAAATCCATTGAATACACTTCAAAAGGAATTGGTTTATTTCCAATAAACTCCATAGAGCACCCAATCTAAGGCTAACGTCGGGTGTTATGATTCAATGAGGTTAGATATCTCATTTGATGATTGTTAGCATCAACATATCATGGAGGAAAAACGCGGTCGCGATCGCGTGTCACGGGAACGGAAAAAGACATGAAGAATAAAACAAGCAAATCATAGCATTGTGTTGTTACCCTGTGTGACCTTTCAAGGTTGCCCGAAGTTCAGAACCACGGCGACTAGGATCCCATATTCTAACCTGGATATCAAGATTTACCATGAATGTTAAATAGAGATATATCTGGAAATTAATTCATTACACTTTCTCTATTTTCAAATGGACCTTAATCAAGAAATTTATATTATCTTACTTTATGAATACTTTACATTTACACTTTCGTTTTCTTTTGTTTCTCCTGATTAAATTTTAATTAACTCAGTTTCAAAATGACAATCAATGTTCAATAAAAGCCACAAAGGGCTGCTGATTTTTTAGTTAGTAAGTATTTTTCAGAATATACGTAAGAGCTTTGGGCATTACTTCTAAAACAACCAAAGACTTTCTCCAATATAAAACATAAGTCTAAACTAAAAAGAAACAATAAATATGTGGCATACCGAGCAGTCTGTACTTCCACTAATAAAGAAGCCTGTATCTTCACGATCACCGGCCAGATCCCAGACCTCCCTTTGTGTGACACAATGTAAAGCAGTAACGGCACTATGATGGCCCCTAAGAACTCGAACATTTGTTTGAACTTTCTTTTGTCCTGTGTTTGTTAAATTTTGTTTGCGAGGTGTCCCAATCTCAGTTGGAGCTGACAGCAAAATGAAAAATGATTGTCAGGGAAACAACAAAGTAATTGTTATTTTATTGATAAGAGAAAGCAAGCATTGATAAGTGTCAAGCTGAAATACCCGCAGCTTCGGTTTCTATTGTCCAGCCACGACCATGGTTGAAAGAGTTTACTTTTAACACTGATTCCCTCCCAAACATGCTCCTAACCCAGTTTTTTGCAAGAGTAGATGCCTTTATAGGTTGTTGACCATCCACTATTGCATCTTGAAAATGTGTAGATTGTAGACCAGAAGAAGACAATGATTGAGCCTTTAAATCAGAGATTCCCCAATATACCATTTGTAGTTGATTAATATACGACAAGTATGCTCTGAGTTGTATCTGACACAAATTCAAACATAAACCTTTTTAAACAGCATATAATATACGACTATGTAAGCTACAGTTATAAGCCCGAAATGGGAAATCTGAAAGGAATTAGCATCAGACTTTTGCGAACGTCTGGTAGGTATCATAATGACTCTGCTTGAACTGATTTTTCTGTAAAAATTCACACTTGCATATGTGGGGAAGTCAATTTTAGATTTTGGGTTGGGATTTGGGCAAGCTGGGAAAAAAAGAAGTGACTTAGGGTTCTGGTAATGGAAGAAAGCTATCATGTTAGACATGTCACAGATAAATTATGGAAGTTTGCAAGCTTCCCCAGAATTTTCACCAGGCTTAAGCCTGGGGTGCCTCATGCTCACTCTCCAGGGTTGGAGTTGGGGGATCAAGGGTTACACAGCACAATATAGTGATGGATATGTAGGGAGGCTAATGCAGTGATCATACTCTCAAGTGAGGATAGATTGTTAGCATGAAATATGCTAATCAGGTGAAGCTACTGTAAATATCCCAATTAAAATAAATGAGGAAAGTGAAAGAATTCAGTAGTCAATTTAGCTTGAACAGAAAGAAAATTTATTTGAAAATATATTTGGAAATTATGTTTACTTGCAAGATAAAGGAAACTATGACGAAAAATTAACTCAATTTTGGAAAGCAAGGTAAGACATCACACAATATAGTGATTATATGTGTGGACAGAAACTCATAAAACTCTACGAAGTACAAAAGTAGAGAAATTTTACAGAAACTGAAAGTACTCACACAATGCTCATAACTGATGTTGTTTTTCTGGGCTATAGATTGTATGATTGGCCATGCATCTGTATCTGGCATTCCCAAGCCACCCTTCAGTTGAATGAAACAGTAAATGTTATTACTTACTCGTAAAGTCTGTTAAGTAAATGTAGCTTTAAGCTATAAGAAAATGTTCTGCAAGTACCATATGTGATGCAACTGCTAGTAGTTGTGAGAAAATGAGGTTGTTGTCACAAGAAGACCTGACCAAATAATTAGAGTAGTCAGTAATTGTGAAGTGTAAATAGATATACAAAACAACAAAAACGGAAAAAGCCTTCAAAAGGAGATGAGGAAGGTTCTATGAAGTACCATAGTTACATGGAACGTGGAACGTAGCCACGTTCCGTGATCCGGGAACATTCGTCCCCAATCACCACGAAACGCGACCCAAATCGCTAAAGGAGACGTCACAGTGTAGAAAACCTTTTTAAAAGGTATTTTGACCTTAATTCACAATTTTATTGAAAAAAAGGAGGAATAAACGAGATCAAACCTAAAGCTGCTTATGAAAGTCTTGCCACTAGGACACTAATTAGAAAATAATATGCTATAGAAAGATGCAGAATTTACTTTCTAGAAGACTGTTCCATCAGACTCTCAAAGAATGCTTCCCAGAACCTACAATATCATCACAAAAATTGCTCAAGTGAATACATTAACATAACAATGAGACATAGTTGTCAATTTGATTATCAGAGCTGGCCCTCTAGGTGTGGTTCATATCTACAACCTAGTGGCTTAAGCATGTTTTGAAAATCATTCCATTTACTCATCACGACACAAATATAGAATCTGATCACGATTGACAAATAAATGCAACAAATTTCGAATAATCAACACAAAACAATAATATCAAAGCCTTAATCCCAACAATATGACTTCAAACAAACATAAAATACCCTTGGCAGTGTTAAAGACATGTGGATTTGTTAAGAATTACTGGATTTTAAATTTAGATTTTATTTTTTATTTACTCATGAAAAAAAATCCTGGAATTTCAAAACTATTAATTCAATCAAGTTTAATGTCTTTGTAACTCTTGGAACTTCAATTGTGAGAATACAGAAAAGGGGTGTCTAACAGCAGATTTAGACTTCAGTATCAGCTAGACAGCACAATAGCCATCTCCAGCATTTATCCATATTTCCCTTCTCTCTCTATGCACAAACAATCCATGATATCTCATTAATTGACTGAATATTTATCTCATAGTCTTCCAGTTACATGTTAGTACCAGTTTATCTCTACTCAAAAGTCACTGCATTACTACTAAATCCAGCAGTCATTACATCCTGGTGGAGACATAATGCATCTGTAGCTATTTGCATTACAATTACATCCAGTAGTCATTACACCCACACCCAATGAAAAGAAGTTTGTAAGGAAAATGAAAGATACCCTGAATCCTCCCAGATGGATAGAGAAAGAAGATGGCGTTGAATATAATCTGAAACATTATTGAAATCCTTCTTGTACATTGCGGCTGAGAGTTCAAGCGCATCTTTCAAAGTAGCCATGTCATTTTGGTAGGTTGCACATGTGATTAGTCCTTTAACCTGAAGTTAACAGCTCACAAAGTAGTCAGCCACTTTGAGTAAAAACATTTAGAGGAAAAAAAAAAAGACACAGGGTAGTGCAAGGGCTTAACAACTAAAAAAAAAAAATTCCGGTCCCCAAAATCATACTACTAAATCTTCAGAAAAGTGAACATTACCAATTCCTTTACAGCAATAAAATGTTCCTCAGACAATTTACCTTTCCATCCCTAGAACACAATACAAAACAAAAAAAAAAAAGAAGTATGAGCACAGGATTTGGGCATTAAACTAAACATAGTAACTGCATAAGCACATACAGCACTAAAGTGTTCCCTTATACTCTCAATGACGGCTCTACCAACAATTCCTTTGGCATCCGTCTCAACAAGAGCTGCAAAGATGGTAAAAGATACTAATCAATTCTGGCTTTAGAAAGGTCGTCAACATCTTTTATCTACAGAATACTGTTTGAAGGAAACATACCAAGAATAGTCTCATACTCATCTGATGAAAGAATAACATCAGCATCATCAATTTTTAAAAGAGAGATCCACAATCCCTGAATAAAAAGCAACTGAATAGTTTAAACCTCAAAAAAGGAGATCATAAATTTGAGGATCATTTTAGCATTTAATAACCAGGGCTTGAATGATGTGGAAGCTGTTAAAACAAAGCAATTTTGTAAATTATAGTCACTCGTACATTAGTATGATATGAAGTGACGTAAACATTAACGAAAATAAAAAATTGTATTCATCATTTGACATTGGCACTATTACATATTAACAAGAGTTTATTGAAAAGTGAAAACAATATGTACACAGGAACTTTTGCAGGTTTTACGCAAGACTCTTGTTGACAGGATTTAATTTACCCATTAGAGTCTGAATAAATGATGTCAAACTAAATAAGAAATTCAAACACTTTCATTAAAAAAAGAAGATTGCATTATTTCCTTAATTACATGATAGGCTTTACAGTTAATTAGAATATCTCTCATGGATGTCTGATGTGTAAGAACAAGAATGCAATAGATTGCCTCAATCATTTGAAATAGCCTTCATTTTCTAAGTGAAATGTACAGGGTTGTGTCCAGGTGCAGTAGTATCCACGCAAACACTTCTTACCTTGTCTAGGTGGGAATCATTGCCTTGGCATTGGAGCGTACGATGAAATAGAAGGGTTCTTCAAGGGCTAATGTCAGAATAAATACTGTAATGAAGTAGTTAAGAATAAATAGGGTGTGGCCATAAGACATGTGTCGGTTTATTTCATAAAGGTTATTTCCAAATCAATTTGGTACATGAGAAAACTTCAGATCATATAACCTTGCTTAATGCGCATAGCACCCAGAATCCTTACAAAAAATTACTTGTGTAATACTTCTCGTCGTTGACACCATAGTGGCAAGATCCTTTCTTTTTTCAAATTTTGGAGCTATTTTAGGCTGATTGAAAAGGTCTACCTAGGATCAAGAATATGATGCATGCTATTTACAGATGTCATTGAATTAGTCAACACTCAACAAGACTAGAGTTAGCGCTAATGCATTGGGACCAAAGTTTGAATCCGGCTTGAAGGTTTTGAATTGAGTTGGAAGTTGGAACTAAAACTGAGTACATGGAGTGCCAAAGTCATAATCAAAAAAAACCAAATGAGAATGCACATATTATATGAAAGGAGATACCCCAAATGATCTAGATGGCTCATCTGGGGTTTTGTTAGTTTGATTGTAGACTGTAGTGCAACCCTTAAATTGAAATAACATTCTACAAGACAGCCATAGACCAGTGTGGTTATGTAAGTAAAAGTTTTGGACATTAAACAAATGTCCTAGCACAAAGATGAGAGTGGCTGAAATGCTGAATATTTTAAGATGAATGTGTAGGTGCACATCAAGGGAAACATTTTGTAATGAAAATATGGGAAAGAATCTCGGCGTGGCGTACATTTAGGATAAGATTGTTCATGTGTTGTTAAGGAGGTAGTTTGTGCAGTCAATTCTATCTTTTGGGATTAAAGTTGTGGCAGTGTTGTTGCATCGCAACCAAATGAATATCCATCATTGTGCTCTCACACCCCATTATGTTGACAACCATCATAACTGGACTAGGTGGCTATCTGATATCCATTTAGGAAATTTGTTTCAGGGACAACAATAATTACTTGTAAACATATTAACTCCACTTTTTAACACATTATGGCGAACATCATTCTTCTACTGTTCTTTGCTTGAGCAACTAATAGCTTGTTTCCAATCATGAAAACATCACATCTTGATGAAAATCGTGAACCTAATATGTTTCCTTCGTGTATCACAAGTCAAGGGTTAATCGGAAACAACCTCTATGTTTTTACACGGAAATAATTGCGTACATCCCCCCTCCCTCCTCTTACCCCACCTAAGTGGGTAACACTTATGTGATATTGATTAATGCATCAAACACAAAGAGAGAAATCACACAAAATAAGGCACTTGGGCAAAATTGAAAAGGTCCAATTGATCTTTGCTAGACCAGAAGTTCCAACAATTTTTCTCTACCTGCAGCTTCATTTTCATGTCCAAAATGATTCCTTTCTCCTCATCCTGTGAACAAAGGTAATTTATTAAAATAACAAAGTATTACTATTAAAAGACAATTATGTGAATTACAAAAACCGAAACCTACAACTACTTGCACAGTTCAACTTTTGATGAATCCTTCACAAAGGCCACCTTATAGACTCATTATTTAATTTTTTTTCAATTGAAAACATGACATCACCAGATGACCAGGTCCTAATTTTGAGAACAAAAGAAACCAAAGATTACATTATAACATACTATAGCCTTTCTCTTTCCTTTTTTTTTCAAGTGCAAGCCTATAGCTCTTTTAGTCAATATGAAAAGTGCAGGGTGGCAAATTGCTATCTAAGACAAATTATGGAGATCTCATGCTGAACTTAAAACATTCAACAGAAAAATACTTAAAAGTTGAAAAGCATAGAGCAAATGAACCCTCTTACATTCTTGTCTTTAATATATTTTAGAATTTGCTTCCTCTTCTTCTCTTCCTCAACTTCTCTGAAGTAAGCCGGAAACCTAGAGTATGTGTATCTATCATTAGAATCTGCACAATCAAGAGAAGTATATAAAGTTTTCAACAGCTTATGAAAGAACAAGTCACTCATTTATGACTTAGATTAGATAAATTACCTAAAACTCCATCAGTAAGATCTGGTATGTTTAAAATCACAGATTCTAAACCCGGAGATGGAATTACCGACATAGGACTGTCACCTTTCCGAATAGCATCTATCAACATATCTAGGACATTGTCATTGGTTTCACCAAATGAAACAGTTCTTCCAATGTAATTTGAAAAACCTTGAGAACCTAGAAATTGAGATAGCTGCCAAACATAGAAGTTTTCAAGCATTTAAAAAAGCCATATGATATTGATGTCTAACTCTTATTTTCTTGATTATGTTCCTAGATGATTATGAAGGTTGCCAAAAAGAGCTTTTATATTTGATTTGGTGAGACAATCTGAATGTATCATCACTAAGTTGAAAAAAGTCATGTCTAAACCTCTTATGCTACTATAGTCTAATAGGAGTAATATATACTAGAACTTGATAGGAAAGGCTACAGCCTACTATATATACTTATATAGGCACCAAAACACATGTTTTTACATTGGTGATAGAACAGAAAAAAAAAAAAAAAAAAAAAAAAAGGAAGATGTGCATAACTCTGAATAAAAGTTCAGAGAGAACTACAATTTTCATTTATTGATTAACTTGCTCGCTACATATAAACTTTCTACGTTATTACAAGTATTAGATGGTCTATACCACACTGCAAACTAAAAATATTGATACTGTTCTCTGGCAGTTGCATAAAATAAAATTTAGCACAGCTGGACGTTACAAAAAGGATAGAATGAAAGGTTAGCACTTAGCAGAATGAAAAAGTGTCATTTATAATAGGAGACTTCTAGAGAAAATTAACATACCATAGGATCTGGCACTTGATTATTTGAACGACAACGATGCGTTATAAATGCTTGAGCATCAAAGGAACCCTCCCCATTATTCACCTGAAAGGAAATAAAAACAATTTCTAAGTTATGAACATAAACCAGTCAAGGTTTTATAACAAACATGTTACGAAGTACAAAACATACAATGAAATTACGGTATCCAGAAAGAATCGTAGCAAAGAACTTCAGGAATATAAGCCTGCACAAGCCAATATACATCACATAACCAAGCATGTTGCAAATTGAAGTTTGATAAACGAAAATCTCTTTTGACCTTGCTGTACATAAACTTCTAAATTTTATCAGGCATATCTAAATTTAATAACAAAGAGAAAAAAAAAAGAAAAAAAAAGAAGCTACCAAGAGTTACCAAGAGTTGTCTGACATCCAGGATGAACAAATAATTACAATCAGACTTTTGTGTCATTTCTTAACTATGACAGATAATACAGAAGCAGAAATTTCGCTAAACTAATTATAACGTATGACTTTGAAAAAATGCGGTACTAAGTAAGAATAGCATATCGGTTCAAACTAAAAATTTAACCAAGTTAAAAATTAGCTTTCGGCTGTCCCGGGAAGAGGGGGAGACAGAAAGAGAGAGGAAAAGAGAGAATAAGAATTGGGAATCGACACTTCCCCCTAGGATACTCATCAACAAGCAATTAGTTAATACACTAACAGTTACCAAAAGTAAGAAATGCAAAGAGCCATCTTTTCATCCATGAAAAGGGCTTTCTAGTTCCAAGCAGTTGTTCTAGATAAATCTTACCCAAAAAAACATCTACAAGAGAACGGTAATGTCACCTTAATTGAAGGTCATGGTCCTTCCCCCAAGGCTTGGAAACAACTTTGGGGCATTTCATGTATAGTTCTTCAAAACCAGTATTTATCTCATCAATGTGCATCACATTAGGATACAATAGCTTCATTATATCATCATGCAGTATGCTCAACTCTGGTTCTGGTACAGAAGGTATCTCGTCAGATGTAGAGATGCAATTGTGATCAATGTCAACAAGTAGGACCTACACAAACAGCATAAATTCGGTTTTGTTTTTATGACCGGAAAACAAATTTGGCACAGAATAATACAATTGGCTAGAAATGAACATGAAGAAAAATGAAATCAGCTTACACCATCCATAGAAAGTTCAGATGTATCAACACTTGAATGAAGACCAATGATGTAAGGGGTTGGAGCATCAACGTAGTCCACTCCTTTTGAGAAAAGTAACGGAATGTATACATGCTATGGAGAAAGAGAAATCAGAACACACTAATAAGAACAATTTAATGAGAAAAGATGACTCAGGATATAAATAATAGAAGCAACAGAAGATACAAATAAATAGATAAAAAAAACTTCACAATAAGAGTTCTCACGTATCCAAAGGGAGCGGAAGATTTAGGTTTGAGCATAAGAAAACTTAAATCCTTTTTGATTTTTTTGTGATGACTATTTTATTTCAACTGAAAAGAAAAAGATGTGACTAAAGCACAAAAAATCAATAAAAGTGGGTTTTTATTGGTAGGAATACACAAGGAAGTTGTTTGCATGAAGTGTTCCCTACAAATGTTAGCAAAAGTTAGATTGCTAGAGAAATCTTAGTTGACCCTCTTTCAAAAGACAAACGAGATAGTGGGTTCCAACTATATGGAAATTCAAAATTTTATGTCTTTCAGCTTTAGGACCTCTAACCATGAGTTCGACTATAATTCCCACTTTCTTTAGTCTTTGTTGAAGTTTTTTGTTAATAAAAATAAAAAAAGTCCCTCAAATACATTCGCATTTTCATTGAACTTTTCGTTAACAGTTTTTAGAACTAAAAATCCATGCTCGAGGTGTTGAGCATTGGGAGGCGACCCATAAAACGCCTCATGAAGTCTTTGGTGAAGCGTATACTTTAAGGCATGCACCTTTTACGCCTTTGATGAACTTTTCTCGCTTTAGGCTTTAAACTTAGTTCTTAGAGGAAACTTCGAGAGAAAAAGAAATTTTCTTCCTCTAACTATATCTCCGCATTAATTCACCCAAAATCCCTAAACCAATTGCAAGATTTACTTTTGCGCCCATAATAAAAATCCACAGATTCATGAAACTCTATATCACAAATCTGGTTAAACTTGAACAAGTACATGGAGGCCCACATTGTCGATCATCTACTTATCCTCTGGTGGTGTGCTCCTGGTCTGCTCTGGTCTTGTTGGTCTTGGTCAAGGTTACTCCACCTACTATCCTCATAAACCTCCTTTGCCTTTTTGCTTTGATCCTCTTTTTCATTTTGGTACTAAGCTTGTCTCATATTTGACCTTAAACTGCACCCCCAACGTTTTTTCTGTTTTTATCTTCTCCTTCATGTGGAAGCCTACTCTACTTTTTTATGTTAAACATTTCTTCACTTAATAAAGAAAGTTCTAAAAACCATCATGAATTGTAATATGACATCTTGTTTTCAACAATTATGCTCCAAAAGGAGGTTTTAAGGTTTTTTGAGCTATTCAGATAAAAATAGGTCACCAAAACTGCAAAACCATTTACATTCACCGAAAAAGTGAGACCTATACTGCAACTAAAACCACATTTTTGCATTATGTTTCTCATTCACGTCCCCCGTCTCTCAATCATTTTGACTTTTCATGTTTTCCAATTTCTGACAAGACAAATGAATTCAATAATGAGAACTACTTGACACCCATGAATTAAAACTTCCCATTGTTTATTAGAACCCAAGTCAACTACACAGCCTCCAAGTTAGTTGATTACTTTTGCTTTGCTACTCCATACCAGTGTCACATGATTCGCTAGTTAATTCGCACGTCTCGATTCGAGATTCGCTCAAAATGGACCAAAAATGGCCCAAAACCGACCAAAATTCGCTTTTTTCGATTCGCGATTCGCAGAGAGATTTAGCGAATCATGTGACAGTGCTCCATACTAATCAACCATTTTGAAGTATAAATAATATCATACTTCAATTCTACAACAACTACAAACAAGCTAATTTTCGAATGAACAAAGCACTTGGTCCATTTAGTTATATTATTTTCAAAATTATTAATTTTTCCAATTTTGTAAGCGACAGGAGATACATAAAAATTTGATGATTTCTTCTCAAGGAATATTAAAAGATGCACCGCAAGGCATGCAAACATCAACATCTCCAACGAATTCTGAAGCATTGTAAAATTTACCTGCCACTGGAATGGATAAATTAGGTGACATATAGCCTCTGAGACAAGAGTCAACAGTGTATACCTGTTTTAAAAGTCAAAAGGTAAATATAAATGATGCCATACAATCAATGATCTTTTATATATTTCAATGCTAAGAAGCATGCTTTGAAGACTTTTTTTGTCCACAAGCAGCTGATGAACTCCTCGTGTCATTATTGTTTTATGTAATAAGATTTTGACAGAAAAATAGCACCACAAATAACATATGTAGAAGAAGAAACCCCATATCAAGTTTGTATAAATATTATGATATAGTTTATATTAAATTATTGCTTGTTTTGATTTATTATTTCTTGTTTAGTTTTACAAGGGGCAGGGAAGAGAAGGGTGTTAGAGGGCTATCGTTGTTAGACTCATTTGAATGGTGGCCATAGGAAAATGGGGGAAGACAAAGCAGAGCAAATAGCACATTTGATTAATTTGAATGATATAGTATCGAATTGAAGAAGAGCTTCCCCCGAAACAAATCAAGCTTCTCGTCAATCACATCACTCAAAATCATCCAAATGTTTAATCAATCTTCTCGCCTCTATTTCCCTAAGCCCATCATGTGAACAAAGTATAATCATACTTCTTTGTAACTTTCTCTTCCTTGTCCCTTGCTTAAACTGTAAGGGAAGGAAGGACTGCTGATAATCAGAGGCTTAAGAACCGCAAACATCGTGAGTGGTTTTGGCAGAACCATTGACATAAGCCTACGTGGACAGTAGTTTGAGAATTTTGGGGAAAAATGGCATTACATTAGGAATCAACCATAACTTCATGTTCAAGTTGTAGCAAGGTACATACTTATCTGATCGAAGCAGGATCCTTCTTTCAAGCAATACCGCTGTAAAAAGTATAATTATATTATGGGCATCCAAGCACTGCACCAACGGCTCAAAGGATATCTGCAAGCATTGAAAAGCAGTCAATGTGACTGCAGAATGACACCAACATTGCACTACCCCAATGCTACTGCAGAATATTGATTAATGAATCAGCTACAGAGATCTACAGTTTCTGCAGCATGTCTACTTAGGCAAAGAAATGGAGAAAAAGTTCTACAATGTCATACATCAGCATGCGGAAGCCCATATTCAGGGGGAGCCTCAGCAGATAATAAGCAATTGTCAATTGCAAAAATCACTCTATCAATTCCTGGAGTAGGTTGAGGAACCTTGGAAACT
Organism: Amaranthus palmeri; assembly: GCA_019776075.1. Lineage (NCBI taxonomy): Eukaryota > Viridiplantae > Streptophyta > Magnoliopsida > Caryophyllales > Amaranthaceae > Amaranthus > Amaranthus palmeri. Next base: position 557,414 of record JAAKBH010000335.1, read on the forward strand.
GTGGCTGCTATGACCTCCCAAAGTGGCTTGCTGCAGTAAAAATGCATTTCTCAAGTCAAAGCTTATAAAATATGAATGTGTAAAATCTGAACAGGCTGTGTAGATGAAGCTGTTTTACATTTTTCTTTAAATTAAATCCTACAAATTGTCATCTAAAATTTCATGAAATCATAGCTGCAATATAATGCTACCCCAAAACCACTCACCAACTTCCTCTTGTGGAAAAGCAAAGACCAAATATCTCCTCAAGCGCATCACGAAGTACAGAAAAACAAGGTAACCGCGAAACAAGGGAAATACACTTTACAGCAAAGGTATTGAGTGGTATACCATATGCTTCGCCAATATCATCATCAACAGGATCCCGGAAAGCAATACAGCTGACATAAATTTTAGACCCATCACCCGCTGAAAAGAGATGCAAAATTGGATTGATAAAGATACCATAGCAACATCCAATGGAAGATCATAAGTAAAACACATCAATCAAACAAATATCAGCAGCCCTCCTAGTTGTTGACATCGTGATGGAAAAAAGTTTTTCCATTAATTTTCATAAAACCTCCTATGTCATTCATATGATAAGGAAGCTCTTATGTCTTATCCTCAAACATGTTTATTTTTCCAATATAACCTAGTACCACCTTTCCAATTAGTAATTGAACAGAGCAGTTTTTTTTGAAGATAATATACTATTAGAGTAGCAAAGCATGATCACAAACCTTATCAAGAAACTTTCGTAGCTGAATCAACGTAAATTTTTCTAATTATTCTCATCATTTAATAGCAACAACTGAACTGGGCGCAATTACAATTTTATTGTTTCTTGAATAGTACACCCTCCATTTCAACAGCAACTCCCCATTTCTATTTTGGGTCAATTCATTTTACAAATTTTCTTTTAAGGTAAATGTTTTTTACCATTTTGGATCGATTTACCTCACGTGGATGATGAGGGCACTATTTATGTGGTCCCCGCAATTTCCTCCCATTAAACTCAGTCAAAAAGCACATAGAATCACTAATCAATTATTCATATGGTTCTCACACTTTCAAAAAAAAAACTGCAAAATCAATTGAGAAGATAAATGGTGAAATGGAGGGAGTATATTAGAGGCTCTGTTACAATAAACTCTCATTTGCTCATGCAAGTGAAGCAATAGGCCACTAACTAGTCCTCTCCTAAGTCCTAACACGAGAAGAATTATAACATCATACTTTAGCATTATAGTGCAAAAATACGGTAACGGTCACAGTAGCGGTAACGGATACGTTAACACGGTAACGGGGAGATGCGGTTATTGTATCGCCAAATTTCAGCCTAAACCATGAATTATCGCTTGAAACGACCTAAAATGCAGTTTTTTACACCTTTACTATACGGTATTACTGGTTCGATAAATATGAAAACCTTTACAATACGGCTTGATTCGATACAATATGACCTTATTTTTGCACAATTTTTAACATTTACTCCCTCCATCCCCTGATATTGGCTTGATTGTTGTGACATTCCCAATTTATCAACTAATCATTGATAATGCAACGACTATTATTCTGCTGCTATCAAGTAGAACTATTCAAGAAACTGGAAACAATCAAATGCAATCAAATTTAACTCAAATTTAAAAACACTAACCAGTTAAAACAATGGGATAGCTCCGAGGAAAAGTAGAAGGATCATTAGCATCAAACCCAGAGCTGTAAAACTCAACCCCAGCAGGCAGAACACACTGCAATTAATTTCAAATTCGAATTTCAATTTCAAGTTATAGTAAACAAAAACAATCCCTAGGTCTCGAAAACAGAAAGAACTAACCACCGGAAGTTCAGGCGGCAAAGGGGCATAAAGCGAATGCGTACTACGAGGGTACTGATCAATCAAAAAAGCCTCATAAACACAATTCATCCCATAATAACCATTACTTCCATCTAAAGTTCGAATTTCCGGCCCAATTCCACACACAACAAAGTAATCAAAAAGGGAACCCATTATTGAACATCAATGGAAAATCGAAGCAGAAAAAGAAGAATAGCGTTGACTTTTTCTTCTTGTTCTTCTTGCTGCTGTTGAATTGGAGGTCCACCAACTGCCAATGGATGATTCTTCTGGAATTGGAATAATCGAACATGGTGGTTTGGTGGGTGATGATACCATTGAATTTGTTTGTTTAGTCTAAGATTGAAAGTCTTTCCTTTTTCGACAGATAATGACTTCATCGTGCTAACCACCTACTACCTTCCTCTTTCATCAATCATCATTCATCAATCATCATCACTATGGTTTTCAAAAAAAAAAATCATCATCACTATGCTTTTTATACTTTTTTTCATGTTGGATGAGACTGTTTCATCACGAGACGAGTCGAAAAATTGAAATGATAAGCAAAAAAAATAAAAAGTTTTGAAAAATAGAAATATTTTAAAACCTTTTTTCAAGATGTAGTTTTGCTCCTGAGTTGAGATTTGGTATTGTTTGCTATTAATAACAGGCACGGCAAACAAAGGCATATGGTTTAGAAAAGACAAAGGGTTGTTCGCTGTTACTAACAGCGAACAACTACTTGAGTTAAAAAATAGTGTTGATGTTTGTTTGCTGTTAATAACAGCGAACTGACTCTTTGGCTATTTTTTACTTTAAGTCCTTGTTCGTTGTTAGTAACAACGAATATATCCAAATCTATGGTCAGGAGCAAAATTGCTTATCTTGAGAAAAAGTTTCAAAATGTTTCTATATTTTGAATTTTTTTATTTTTTTTCTTATTCATTTCAATTTTTCAGACGAGTAGATCATTATCTATTTTCTCCAATTAGTTATATTCTTGTGAGACGGTCTTAGTTGTGCAATTGGTCTTTAAGACTCAAAAAGACAATTACAAGACATAAAAATCCAATTTTAAGACTTATCAATTTTAAAGTTTTAAATATCAACTTTAATGTTTGAGAAATCATATTTTAAAGTTGAAATGAGAATTTAATGTCCTGCAATTGATTTTTATAATTAAAATTGGTTTTATAATTACATTACTTATAATGTCAATTTCAAACCGTTAAAATTGGTCTTTAAAGTCTTTAAATTGGTCTTCTAACTCTTAAAATTGACATTTTAATTTGTGAAATTGGTAAAAAAAAAATGTACAATTGGGTTAGTCCAATAAGATGTGTCTCAGAAAATTTGAAATGAATAAGATTATTTATCAATAAAAAGCATACAATAAGATCATAAACAGACTTATTCCAAAACTAAGCGTGTAATTTTCAAACTTGAAGTCACATGCTGTTAGCACTTACTAAGTGCTAACAAGTGCTAACAGTCTGTTTCAATTTTCCAACCTATTCGCAATTACTAAGTGTGAATAGACACTTGATTTTTTTTGACCAGCTTGCTTCTGTTCGCACTTAATAACTGCAAACTGACCCGAACTTGTACTTTGGGTATTAGGCGCTTATATTTGAAATAAGTTTGGTTATAATCATATTGTATGCTTTTCTTAGAAAAATAATCTTATTCATTTCAAATTTTTATGCGTCTTAAAAGTGAGGCAGTCTCACCCAAGTTTTTGTGTTCACTAATTGATTATTATAAGATTGTAAGTAATTGGCATGATGTTTACCAGACATACCCATTGTCGAGCCAAATTATTTCAATATCAACTTTCTCAGATCCAATAGTCGTACGCTAATAATGTATATTTAAGGCTTTTAAACGACTTTATAGTCCACGATTGTAAGCACAAATAGTCAACGGTTGTACGTAAGGTTGTAAGTAATTTGGTGAAAAACTGAACACCGAATCAAACCAAATAAGTAATTTGGTTTGACTATTTTAAAATTGAAAGGAAATGAAAGGGGAGGGAACAGAAAGGAGATGAAAAATCGTCGTGTTTTAGTCCTAAATCTTTTCAATGTCGAAAAAAAAATCTCTTTAACCCCATGTGTTCTTTAAATGAAAGAATTGTCATCTCTCTATTTTCCCCTTCCTTTTCCTCTATTTCCGCCTTTCCAAACATAAGTTCATTTTGTCGAAAGAAACAGAACTTGCTAAGCTGAATTGCGATTCGAAATATAATACAATGTGTTTTATACTACAAGGATAAAAGGTTGCCTGTCGGTTTTAGCAAGACGAGGCAACAAACTTACAAAGCGACATATGAAGATAATTATAAAGGGGAAAAACCAAAAAGAATGGCTATAACATAAACACTGATCTAGCTAAACACCTGGATTTCAAAAGAATGTTTAAAGAATGTAAAGAAAATCTAGCTAGACATGGCATTGGCAGCTTCATCTGTTAACTTGAGTGCTTGCGTAGCAAAATATCTGACATCGACGTCTGGGTCTTCACTCAGCTCAATCAAGCAAGGCCTGATCGTATTCGCCACAACCTGCCGGAACAAAAATAAGGATACTCGTAATCAGCCAGAATCATATGGGAGTCATTGGTGGTATGTATAGACATATTACGACGAGTAAAGAATCTAGTATCTGAAACAAATCGGGGTAATAAACTAATAATGTAACTAATATGTTATACTATAGACAGATTAGCCACAAGGCATATGCCTCACATGGCCACAACACAGCTCATATCAACGACATGCTTCAAGCAGTGCCCGTTATTCAAAACCTCGGCCCAGGCTCGATCAGCTACCCTGATCCTAGTGTCGAGCTGTTCAATCTACGAGCTAGACTTTATTTGGCATAATTTGCTATTTCACCACAATACCAATGACATTACGACAACCAAATATTCATATTGAAAGAAGTATTAGACATGCTAAATGACTTGGAAGAACCCTGCGCAAGTTTATTATCGGCTTATGTAATGGCGTCACAAGTTTCATGGTAGTTCAGGGGCAATCAGAGTAATAAGCAATTGATTATTATCTCTTTCAACACATTAGACCTCTCATAACACAATCCAAGTTACGTCATATTACTAATTTCTTGATCCAAAGCATGCCAACACACATAAAACGGATACAGACCAGAAAAACTACAGCATATATAGAAGTAAAAATTCAGACCAAAGCATACATGCATCATTATAGACAACTCTTCAAGCAACTACGAATCATCTGAGAAACCTCTTTTTTCGGTTATAAGTAGAAAGTATAAATACACGTCTTTTGACTTATTTTTTTAGTTATTAAGTTAACTCAAAAACACATGCTATAAATTACACATACACCAAAAAAAGAAAAAAAAAAAAAAAAAAAAAAAAGTGCTACTTACCGATTGGTCAACAATAGGAATAAGCGACTGCAACACTTTTGCAACATTAAATTTTATGTTTGGTACCCTGAGAAGTTTTAAAACTCAAAATCAGTAATCGAATTTACTAATCTCTTCAATGATTAGGCCACATTTGAAGTAAGATACCTGTCCTTTGCTGCATTAACAACCACTGGCAACAACTGGGAACTTGTAATTTCTGCACCCATGACAGGGCCAAGCAAGGAAATTGATTGTATGATAGTCATTCGATACAAATAATGTGGGTTAGTAGCCATGTCGAGAACCTGTTGGAAAGATCAGACATGTCACTTGCAGTCATGCGGAGATAATTATAATGGAAACAGGCTCACAGGCCACACATGCTGTTTTTAATAATGTAAACATTATTTTATCAAGGAATTTGATATTGTATGCCAGAATTATATGTTGAATCAATTTTACAATTTAATATTCACAGATTATATAAATATATGTCCCAACCATCCCACAATTTTTGACATTTTCTTCAAGGTCGTATCAAAAAGTTGTGTAAAAATACGTTTAAGGATTTAAAGTTTTTTCTTCTCTGTCCATCACATGCAACTTTTTTCCTCTCCCCCCGGTATTTTTTTGTAAAACTTCCATCCTTCTCTACAGTTCTAAAATATAAAATTGTGCATCTATTACAATCCTCAATCTCTGAGCTAAACACCCAAAGGAGAAGAGCACGAGCACTGGGTGTTGTTTTAAACATCAAGTTTGTTATACACTTCAGATTGTAATCTTAATGTTTTATTTCACAGTTTGTATTAGCAAGATTACAATGAACAAATATATAATACTAATTTGGCATGAACATTAATGAAGCTGTACAAAAGAACAGTCATCCTCTTCTACAACTACAGGAATTGTATCAATCAATTTCATAACACTGCATCCTTTAGAAGCAATCCTCGTCTACAACTACAGGAATTGCTAGAAGTGCATCATAAAAGGGACCCCTCACCAGCATACAAAGCATAAACAAAAAAACAGTTGATGCGATTTGATACAATTGATAAAACCAACTTATAACAAATAAATTACAAAATTTATTTATAAACATTATCGAAGTAGTTCTTGAATAATTGTAATAGATTTTATCACAAGACGCCTACAGTTCAATGTTATAACAACATCAAAACACTTTCTTCACATACCTGTGGAATAATGTGTTGCATTGCCCAATCTGGGCCAAATTCTTCAGCCAGGCGCTTCACATTACTTGCAGCGGCTTCGCGAATTGAGTAAACCTGGGATCAAGTACATGATGTTAGTAAAACAGTAAAGAAAGCAGAAAAGACACTTACAGGCACATGTACAACGCTGCAAGTATGATGACAAATTTTGTGGTCTGTCCACAGAGCTAGTTCTGTCCACAGAGCTAGTCATTGATGACAGTAGCAAGACACCAGTGGTTTTGCAACTAATAAAAAAAAGCATCAGAGAATCTCCATGATTTTTGCCTAGGCACCTCTGGAGGTGCCCTGAGGAAAAGAAGGAAGCCAAATCCTCCAACAGCAGCCAAGACAACACAAATGCTATAACCCAGTGCACATTTCAGTCATTTCAAACACTAGCCTGTCCATTACAGAACTCGTCTAGATGATTTTGCTTTCTACATCTCCTTTGCTATTCATTTAGCAGGGAGGAGGGATGCAGCATGTCAAAGCAGGAATATGTGCTACTTACCTTGTCATTCAACCACTGCATGCAGAGAGCACTAAGTTTGTCATCAAAAAACCCAACACCCAATTGACTGGCCAACAAGGGTATATACTCGATAATAGCCAATCGAACTCTCCAATGCCTATCCTCAGCAAGCTCAACAATAGCAGGAAGCAATGACTGCGATAACAAATCTATGCCAATGACCTGCACTATGAAGCATTTTGATATAAGGAATATGACAATCATCGCAAATAGCCAAAACAAGTGAGTTAAGGAAGGCAGTTGCATAGATTTTTTCTAAGTTCGAGGGACATCCACGCATCATGAATCTTCACTTTCTGTTTCGAACTTTCGATAAAACAAAATTTTCTTTGGAGGCAGTAAAAACTTGGTTTGCCTAGAGCCAATTATCATTAATTAAAGACAATGATAATATTTAACAAAAGACTGATAATAAGAATTAATTATAATTTTTAATAATTATCATAATAGTGCACATTAACAACACTTGCATAAAAGATTGGTAACGACTAACGACAAAGAACAATGTCAGTGCCTTAATCCCAAAAGATGGTTGTTTCAATGGTCCATACGGACTCTCTTTCTCCACACATTTCGGTTTTCTACCATTTCAAACTCTAAAACAAATACATTCATATCAAATCTCACTCTTGCCCTCCAGGTCATTCAACCTTTTAGGCTTTTACCCTAATACATGAGTCATTGTAATACACTATTAGTGTGTGCTATAATATTAATTTGACTAACCATTGCATCGCTTAACTTTTTTGTTTTATAGAGCAAAAAAATCATTCAAATCTTTTTGTTAGTTTCTTGCAGGCATCTATCCATTCAGATTTTCCCTCCAGGTCATCCACATAATTAGCAATAGCACCTAACCCAGAGCCATAAGCAATATCAAACCCAGTGTACAACAGAAAAAGTAAAAAGAATCTTGCTTGTACAAACCTCGTTCACTTGATCAAGCTTGCTGATAATGTTCAGACGAACATCAGGAAATTCATCTTTAAGTAGCGTAAGAAAGATGGGAAGAAGCTGCTCAAGTGTAGCATCCTGCAACAACAAAGAAGTGTCATGGTTCAATTGAGAGAAAAAGGAAGTACTAGCCCAACAATTCATTGGCCGTATTGTTAGTTTAATTCACAAACATGCTTTTTCTACAAAAAAGGTGTCCATGTGCAAGTGCATGGACAAATATGCTCCATATAACCATACTTACAGACAAACTTCAGATTTTGTCATAGTCATGGTATCCTAAATTGTTTACAGCATGCAACATCAAGCACTAGCTTAAGCACTCGTGTCCAGTTCAAAGAAAAAAAAAACATAGCCGTGCATTCATTTCAAAGTTAAAATTAAGCAGCCATTACAAGGTTTAAGCAATCACTACAAGAATTCAAAACAGTATTTGCAAAACTGCAATGTCATAAGTTTGGGCAAGCAAGCCAGGCAAATGTGTGTTTGCAGGCTTCATCGCAATATCAGCAGGAACTACTTTTATTAAAGAACTCCTGTACCATGACAGTACATGTCGTACACAAAACAATATCCATATAAAGCAGCATATCTGCATAAATAAGTATATAAGCTCATACCTTCCCCAGAATTGGTGCCATTCCCATTATAACTGAAGCCAAAGAAGAACGAACATGCTGAGAAGAATCAGATGACAATTCCTGAAAAGAGAAAAATAGCATATCATAAATAATCCGAGTAACCAATACAGCACAAAATAGCACATACTTCAATTGAAAATTCCAGCATTTACCTTTACACAAGGAAGAATATGTTGAACTGCAAGCTCAGGATTTAAAATATGACAAAATTTGGTCACTTTTCCGGCGGCTGCTATACGTACTTCAGCTTCATTGTCACGAAGCAGCCGTACATATGCAGGCACCAAATCTGACCTAAAACGACAACAATAAGTATAACCATCATGTATCAACCATAATATATATACCAAGGCGAAATATTTGCTCCAGCTATTATGAAATAGTGACTTTCAGCAAAATGTTGACGACTACCTTGTTGAATCCGAACCAACTGCTTCACACAGCTCATGCAGTTGATTGGCGACCATATAACGTACACGCCAGGACTTATCCTATCGAACATTTAAAAACATTTTTTCAGTTATAGACATGGTTGAATATACGGTTATCACAGTCACACAAACACACTTTATCCTCAGACGGAAATAATTCAAAAAATACCAAAGAGATTGATATAGAAAACATCAACAGGCTCATAAATCCTGTGCTTCATGCGACATTTGTGAATATAGAAAGATGAATGCTCAATCACGATGCTTATCCCTTAAAAATGAGTTTTTTTAGAGCCAGGAAAAATAAAGAACTTGCGAAAAACATGAAAATGCAATTGATGAAGCAAAAAAAGTAAAGCAAAGAAGAAATTCTCTAAAGACAGAATATGAGCAAAAATAATGTGTAACTCGTGCTTCACATCATCAAAAGAAACATCATAAAGTGCTAGCATCAAATGGAAAAAAGGCTTATCAATCCCATGAAACCTCGCAACATATAGTTGCAGGTCAAAAAATAGCCATTTTCCAACTAAAAATACCGAAATTGGCCAAGTAAACCACTCAGCAGAATTCAATCATTATACTATAGCGCATTTCTCACACAAGCCATAATCAGATGTTGCATAACAATAGCTAAGCAAACAGATGCTTCCAAAGAAGCCACCAAAAACCCTCCCCTTGCTACCAGACATGGACATCATGCAAAGCAAACATGACGAAAAAATGCATAGAAATACACTATCCAATTTCCTACTAAGTCTTAAACATGAAACTTCAGTCTCGACCAGATCATGGAATTATAAAACAAATCAGATGAATTTTCATAATTTAGAGTGAGAAGACAAAACAAAATTCCCTCAATAGTTAAGCTGAAACCAATATAAATCACACTACATTTTCCTACCAGGAAGGTGTTGTTTGATACAAATATGCCATATTATAAACAATAGGGGATCATTCCTAAACAGGACTTGATAAACAAAAGCATACACTAGTAAGGTCTGAAAACGTAAATGAGAATTTGAACATGCATTCTGCGTACCTGGGAGAAATTAACTATTACAGGAAGAATATTTGCAATGCAATCTTGTGGCTCCAAAAGCTTCCCAAGAGCTGCACAACCCTCAACAGCCAACAGACGAACAGAATCTTGATCTGAAACAAAGATTTCCATAATATCAATACTGTAAAATACATTTCTTTGATGCCAAACGCATGTAATAAGATGCATAAAAAAGATAAATGATGTCAAGTATAGTCAAATGCATAAAGCAACTCTGCAAGCAACCAGTACATAGAGAAGAGTTTAGCCTATTTCAATACCCAAACCCTAATATTCACAAAAAAGGCTCTCTTAGTTTCAACTAATTCAAACTGCGAACTTACTTGTTCTAAGATAAACAAGTTGAAATCAAAATCTCTTCTCATTATAAAAGCTATTTATGAAAAGTTGTTCTACCAAACATCAATAAAAGACACCTAGTCAAAAAGCTAAAATACGGTTGAAAAACCAATAAGACCTTCTGAAAAGCTAATAAAGCCCCTTAATAGTGTCATCCACAATTGGCATTAAGTAACCAAACAAACTCATTAGAAAACAAGCATCTATGATCGATCAGTCTATCGTACTCTTAGAATCTAGAGCAGCCACAAAAGCAATAAAACTTACCATCTTGTGTCAGATCTTCAAACATTGACATAACGTCCGTCTTTAAGAAGGCAGGTTCAATTGTAGCAGCAAATTTACCCAGATTACTGGCAGCAGATCTTCTCACCATAGGCATGTCATCCTGACACAGCTGGCTGTATATTTTTCTTAATTCGGCTTTTGTGTTCTCTGGAGCGCTTGGGTAAGCAATATAGAACAAGCCACATGAAGAAACACGAGCAGTGAACCACTCACCACCGGCTAACCTCTAAAGCATAATACATTAATGACCAATTTAGTGCAACGAAAAATAGTTCAATTCGCTTTATCAAATAGATGAACAAAAACAAAGGTATAACACTTTTTTTAGCTTCACTGCCAAAAAAATTAGATGCCAAACATTTCATTCAAAAACAATCCATTATCCCAATGTCATTAAGTCACTCCCAAGTTCCACCTTAGCGGAATTTGGGGGGAACCTTACCATTTGTGATAACAAAGAGGTTGTTTTCGATTAATCCTTGCAAGGAAACACTTACATTCAATATGTATTGAATTAACATCAACTAACAATTTTAAATATAACAAAAAAAAGAACTTAAGAACAATAAAATTTATATGATCACATGAACATATGGCCTTTAAATGATTTTTGTTTTAGACATGCAACCAAGAGTTTTTAACAAAAACACCACAGGAGCATAACTCATAAACCCACTTGCAAAAGAAGGGGTAAAGAAAAAAACATAGATGCCCTCTAGTTATCATCATCTATTATTGGTCTATAAAATATAAAAACATCAAGTGACAATCACAAGCTTGTACATTGCACCCGTTGGAGTTTGTGATTGGTATTAAAAAGTTATAACCTAATAAATTCTTTGGTTTCTTTCTTTGTCAGTGCTACACACCAACGGGGACATCTTCCACGTGCAGACAATGAACCTTTCTACTCCTTTTTCAAGCAACAAAATCCCAAACACGGCTTATAAGATGCCAACATTAAACAGCCCATGAAGAGAAGATGATCAAGAAATGTTTCCTCCTTAAGACATAAAAAGCAATTATTATTACCCAAGCAAGACTACACATAACAAAAGCTTTAGGAGACACTTTTACACTCCCAAGTATCAATGCCACAAGCACGAAAAAGCATGGGTATCAAAGAAAATGCAAAAGTTCTTACACTGAAAAAGAAGATTACCGCTCCATATCAGCTGTTAACTATTAAACACCTCAAGCAAACATCATACCAAAACAAAACTCTCCAGACTCCACCCATTCCCATGCAACCACTTACAACTTTACAAGTACATTTTTACTCCACCATCCTAGGTTGTCATAACCAGATTTATGTCTTGATTATGTTCATAAACAAAAACCGTCTTTTTCACAATCCTTGAGAGCCAACTCCCATTAAGAATTCAATTCATCAAATAAATGCACATATTGGCAAGACCTTGATCATGCTTTTGTGTTTTTTTAAAGCCACACTTATGGGGAAATTGTACATAAAAAAGTAAACATCATTTAAGCTCGAAAAAAAATATTCCTTAGCAATGTAAACCTCTGAATAGCCTAGATAAGCAACTAAGCTTAAAAGTACAAATTATAGTACCAAAACAGATACAAAAGTAACAAAACCCTATAGTAGTAGTTCATAAAAGTAGTTGAAAGTTCAAAATATCAAAGAGTAAAGACATGACATCGTTGGTAACATACTAATGACTACGTGTACTAAGCAACACATATATATTAAGAGAGCAACAGCCCTTACTTGAACATCAGTTTATGCTACTTTTGCTATACTTTAATTACTTGTTTTAGACCCAAAGTTTCAAAAACAACACTTGGGGTGTATGGCAAAAGTTTTATAGCTCATAATTCATAATAAGTTGTTTCAACAAGCTAATTTACCAAACAACGCCATTAGATAGTATTAGATAGTTTGACCACCCAACGTTGTATCTAAATATGGCCACCCAACAATGTAACTAAATAAGCTTATATTGTCACAAAAACAAAAACAAAAAAAAAAAATATTTTTCCAAGCACCCCCATGATTAAGGACTAGGGAGGCTAAAATAATACTGCTACAGTGTATTTTTGTTCTTCGCCTAGATAAATATATAGTTCACAAAATCGAATAAGGAACAATGAGCAGGAATCTAACCTTAACCATGGGAATAAAACAATCGACAAGATCAGATTCCTTCATCTGGGAAGCAATTTTGCAGAGTGATTCGACGGCTTTATCCCTAATACAAGACTCTTCAAGAATGCACAGAGCTTCCAAAGGAGTAAGCAAAACAGGAGCATGGTCGACACCACCTACATAAGGAACAAAAACACCCAACTCTTGTGCCATAGCAAGAAGCACCTCATCATCATCATCATTATTCTCACTCAAAAATGGAATCAATTCCTTACGAGTACGCTCTTCTCCTAAAGCTTTGGCAATGGACGAAAGACGTCGAATGGAATTCAAACGAAGCTGAACATCGTCATTCTTGAGCTCATCAATTAACACAGCAATCGGGTAGAGTGGTTCCTCTACCATGGCCATTCTATTGCGTTAAGATTTCGAAAAAAAAAACCCTAATCCATTAAACAAAAAAGAACCCAAATCAATTAGGATTAAAATCAATAAAGGGAAATTATGTATATCAAATACGCAAGAATTTGATGGTAGATCTGAAGCTAATGGCGGAAATGAAGATCTGGGGGAAGAAATTGGTAAATGGGAAATGGGTAGATCTAATTAACGTAAAACAAAATATGAAAAAGAAAATGATGAAAAGAGAACGAATTAAGGACAGGAAATTGAAAATCAATGTGAAAATTAAAAGAGATCCATAGAAAGAAAGAGAGAATGGCTTACCAGAAGATGAACAGGAAGAATAAGCTGGTGCCCAGAAAATTGATAGAAATACTCTTTGCTTTGCTCCTTTAGAAAGGAGGATGACAAATTTTGTCCTATGAATTTGGAAAACTTTTTACCGCCCGTTTGGCATGTAGTAATAAATTTTTTGGGAAATTTCACGTGGTAATTCTGAGCTTTTGGATTTTCCACATGGTAATCAAAACTTTTAAAAAATCCATGCGGTAACTCTGAGGTTTACGTTAATGTTCCATCATGACCTTTTTGCACATAAAAAGGTTAGAAAATGTTAATTTTGAAGTTTTATGGTTGTTGTATGCATATTTATGCGACTCAACATTCGAAATGTCATCAATTTGAACCTTTTCCCCAAAATATAACACTCAAATCTATCATTTTTCATCCAAATCATATATTTTTCCCCAAATCCAAAGAAGGTAGAGTTTGGGTTTATATTTGGGGGAAAATGGTTGAGACTGATGGCATTTAAAATTAATGTTTTACTAACATTTTATGTGCAAAAAGGTCATGGTGGAACATTAATGTTTCTTAACGTTTTTCTAACATTTTATGTGCAAAAAGGTTATGGTGGAACAATTTGGTAAACCTCACTCAGGGTTACCATGTGGATTTTTTAAAAGTTTTGGTTACCGCGTGGAAAACCCAAAACCTCAGGGTTACCACATGAAATTTCCCTAAACTTTTTACCGCCTGTTTGGCTTGCAGTAAGAAATTGAAGATGAGGAAGAATAATTTTTGATTTTGATCAGTCAACTGTTATATTTGACGGTCAACTGAAGAAAAACTTACTTGACAATCTTTAGAAAAGAAAAAAAATTTATTAAGAATTTTTTGGCAAAATTTTTTTTATTAGATATTTTTGGAAAATGTTTTTTTTATTTTTTACTTTTTGACAATTTTTCCTAAATAAAAACTAAGTTTTAAATTATTCAACCATTGTTGGCTAATTCAACATGTTACATTCATTATCATAACCAACAGCGCTTGTCGTTTAGATGAGCATCAGCATGTGAAACAGAAGGTTAGGACTTAGGAGTTCGACCCTTACTATGCACAGGTGGGATTTTTTTACTGCGCGCATTTTTTTTAATGGTTAAGGGAACGAGTATGGTTTGTTTGTATCTTTCAACAAAAAAAACATCCTCAACTCGGATCATGCCTTGTGCGGGATATTGGAAGTGTCATTTTACATTAACTCTCATATATATTGTCATTCGTCAGAAAATTCGAAACATATAAGCAAAAAAATAAAAAAAAAAAAAAACAATCAAATTTTGAAACTATTTCCCAAACTAAGCATTTTTTGACGGAGTTAGAGTTTGTAACTATTCGCTGTTAATAACAGTGGGCAAATAGATTAGAAAATCAAAAGGCCGCTATTAGTATCAGCGGGCGATTAGTTTGGTCAAAATTCACAGTTAACAATCGAGCTAATGGGCAAGCCTTAACTCAAAATTCAGGCAACTAATGGGCCGCTGTTACTAACAGCGGACAATGATTAACTAATTTTCTAATTTATTTGTCCGCTGTTATTAACAGCGAACAGTTAACTCCGTCAAAAAAGTGCTTAATTTGAAAAATAGTTTCAAATTTTAATTTTTTTTTTGATTTTTTAATTTTTTATTTTTTTTGCTTATATATGTTTCAAATTTTCTAATTGTCACACTTATTTAAAAAACTTTATCCATTCTTGTCTTCCCCCTTCAACTTCACTACACTTAATTATGCAAATCCTCCATACCTCTAATTTCCTTCCCCTCTTTCCTCTCTCTAAAACCTCCATTAAACCCACCTTTTCCAAGCTTCAAAACCTCCATTTCCAACCCTTTTTCTCTATCCCTTTCTCTTCTTCTCTTTCAACCCCTCCAAAATGCTACGCTTCCGATGAATTCCCAGTTGACGAGACTTTCCTTGAGCAATTTGGACCTAAAGATGCAGAATCCGAGGAAGAAGCCCGTAAACGGAACTGGGTTGAAAGGGGTTGGGCTCCATGGGAAGAAATTCTTTCCCCAGAAGCTGATTTTGCTAGAAAATCTCTTAATGAAGGGGAAGAAGTTGCCCTGAAAAACCCAGAATCAATTGAGGCGTTTAAGATGCTAAAACCCAGTTATAGGAAGAAGAAAATGGAGGAAATGGGGTTAACTGAGGATGAGTATTATGCTAAGCAATTTGATATTAAAGGTGAAATATTGGAACCTTTACAGACTTCTTGGGATGGTCCTTTGGTTGTCCGCCATGTCCCGCCTCGAGATTGGCCGCCTCGAGGCTGGAAGGTTGATAGAAAGGAGTTAGAGTTTATTAGGGAAAGCCATAAGATGATGGCTGAGAGGGTTGATGTGAAGGAGCTTGATAATGTGTGTAAAGAGAAAGAAGGGATGTGTTTGGATAGGTATAAAGTGTTTCTTAAGCAATATCAAGAATGGGTTGAGCTCAATAAGGATAAATTGGAGGATGAATCTTATAAGGTTTGTTTTCCCTTTCCCTTTTTTTTTTTTTTTTATAATTATTATCTCTTCTTTGCATTGCTTATAGTTTGTAGAAATTATAGGAAAAATTGACATTCATTCAACATTTTGCTTGTTCGTTGTGAATAATCTTACTTTTAGTTTTTTGATAATCCAACATTTAGCCTTAGTTCGTTATGAATAATCCGACATTTGTTTTAGTTTGCTGGCAGCATTTTCTATTATTAATGTGGTATGTTGTGGACAAATGTGTGGCAAATGTTAGATTATTAGAAAATAATTCACATGTGGTATTATTCACAATAGCAGATGGTTGAAAGATTGGATTATTAATTTAAATTTAGCTAAATTATAATGATTTGTAAGCTAGAGCCCAAATTTCTTTCTCTTGTAAAGTTTTCAAATAGCTCTTTAATAATCAGTTAGTATGATTTTGATGGGTGCCAAAGATCTATATTTATTTGGTTTTCTGCCTTGGATCGTACACAATTAAGTTTACACAAATTTTCCTGTTGAGGCTTGTAGTTGCTATCATGCCCTTAAAAACTAACACTCAGTAGCTGGTCCAGAGGGTACTAGGTACCGCCTCCGATGCCTAAGTCATTAAGGATTGTGCAAAGAATGTCTAGATTATCAATACCAAGTGCACATTGGCCTTTAGCTTGGAACATTATTAGGGCTCATTTATGGCTTGTTGTAGTAGTGATTTTTAATTACTCTTTTATAATCCGTTTTCGGGTTCATTAGATTTTGATGTACTTTCTGTAGTTTGTCTTCTTATATGCTTCGCCATTCACGAAACTAAGGATAAGGTTGTGTATATTATTACCATTGCTTCATTGTTGTTTTGGCCTTTCGAATTCGGGATAATCTTGTGAGTGGCATCTTTTGAATAAAATTAGGTCAAGAAACCTAGTTGGCTATTAAATTTTGTGATTTAGGATGGAGCTTGTGCTCATATGTTGTTCTGTTATGATATTGGAATTGTATATGCCATGGTTTATTTAATTTGTTTTTACAATTAATAAGCTTGATTTGCTCGTTTATATCGCCTAAGTCTTGTAAATTTTAATATTGATGCAGTATGATCAAGATTATTATCCAGGAAGGAGGAAACGAGGCAAAGATTACGAGGAGGGAATGGTAAGACCTTATTAATGTGTTTACCTACTTTAATTTGTCAGATGTTGGTCTAATGTCTATTATGTATAGTCCTTAATTAATAATCTATTTCTTTGTTGCAGTATGAACTACCGTTCTATTATCCTGGACAAGTAAGCTCTTTGTGACCCTCTTCGCTATATCCTCTATATGATGTTAAGATATATGAAGTATAGCTGAATTTCAAACGTTTAAAGAAGTCCTTGCAATCCACTCTCTATGTTTTTACTGGTTGCTATGATCTAGGTGTCGTAACTCCTAGGTGTATGAATTGCTTTTACTATCAAAATTCTTAGTGTCGATGTATGCTACTTTCATACGTCTTTAATCAGGGATTTTTGTTTGATTTTTGAGTTAACGCACTCAATAATCCAATGTATTTCACTCTTGACTAAAGCTCTTAAATGCATGCAGATATGTGTTGGCAAGGTGACAACGTTGCACCTATATCAAGGAGCATTTGTGGATATTGGTGGAGTGCATGATGGGTAATCTATTGATCTTTTTAATTTATGTGATGTTTTTTTTTTTTTTTTTACTTCTCTTACATCGCTCCAAGACTTTTGACATTGGACTACTGGTGGCAATGAATAATGTTGAAGAATCGTTAGCAGGGATTTAGCTTTAAGTGTAAGACGGAAATTTTATGGGTTAATGTTTTGCTGCTTGTTCGCATCGGCAGAATTCATGAATTACCACTACACACTTTACTCACTTAAGCTGCCTAGTAAGACACTTGCAATCTGATTCCACAGTGTCATGATTATACCTTAATATCTATGGTTTTTTTGGCCAAATATGAGTTATGAACTTTTATATACGTGCACAATCAATTTGGATTTCACAAATTCTCATATGAGACGGTATCATGATGAGACTATCTCTATTGGCCTGCCCTGTCTTAAAATAATCACTTATAACCTTAAAGTGACCACTCACAATTTCAAAGTGATCACTTATAGCTTTAAAAGGACCATTTACAATCTTAGAGTGATCACTTAGAGACTTATCTTATTGTGAAATGGTCTCATACAAGATAAGTTGTTTTGATTTTGCTGTTTTTTTTTCCTAGACTACTATGTAGTATTATTAAAAGTTCTTTTAGATCGTCAAATTTTGTTTAACAAAGAAAATAGAAATGTAGAGAGTAAAGAGTAAAGACCAGCAATCTTTCTCAGACTTAGATAAAGAAATAAATGGATCAAGATACTGTTAGCGTATTTTGTTACTGCCTCGTGTCTATTTGAAATCATGTAAGAAACCTGCACAGGCTTTGAAAAGGTTGGGGATCAAACATTTTTTCCTGGCTAAGTTTACATACTCTATTCATTCCAGGTGGGTTCCTATTAAAGGCAATGATTGGTACTGGATCCGGCAACACATTAAAGTTGGAATGCATGTTATAGTCGAGATTGTGGTGAGTAACCAAATATTTTTTTTTTCTGTTAGTTCTTTTATGCTATCTCCTCGTTAACTAACAGAGGAGCAATTTATTTGGAGTGGTTGGCCAATTGTAGTTGGCCCTCATCTGTTCATTGAAATGGCATAATTTTCGTTATGTCTGGAATTTCGAGAGTTTTGAGTTTGCTACAGAATTTACCTAATGATCGTTTACTCTAGCTCTCCATTTATTTTTTTCCACAACTTCAAGCATCAAAAATTTGCTGCTACTCTTTGTCTTCTCTTTTTTGGAACAGGTTATTGTTTGGCCTTGAAACTTTAGGGGATGGGTGAAATGCTGAATTACAACTAGTACATTTGCTTGCTTTATGTATACTTACTGACTGGAAAGTGAGATTATAGGCTTCATATATGCAATTAGGAATTGTTTTTTATTTTTTTTTTTTTGAAAAATCAAAATCGGTCTTCAAAATTTGTTTATTTGCGGGCAACCAAATAAGGAAGAGAAGAGGTTACTAACTTATAAGCCCAGTAGGAGTTACTCCTAAAGTTATAAAGTGATGTATACTCTTCTCTTTTTCTGATATGGGACAACTCACATGTAGGTAACAAATGGGTATTTGTCTTTGACAATTTGCTAATATGGTTTTGTTTCTGACAGCTTACTCTGCATTTCAGGCTAAGAGAAATCCTTATCGGTTTAGATTTCCTCTTGAATTACGTTTTGTTGACCCAAACATTGATCATCTAATGTAAGTAGTTCCCTTTCTCGGTACTTTATGCTATATTTTTTCATAAATTGATAGCTTTGATGCTAATATGCAAATCAACTGAAAGAATTTATCCTCAATAATGCAGATTCAATAGATTTGACTACCCACCTATATTTCACCGTGATGATGATACTAATCTCGATGAATTACGTGTAAGTGATGACTTCTCCTTATGCCCTCTTCTGTATCATGAATTGTAATCATTGGAATTTGGAAATACTGATTGTCTTCACAAAATAAATTTCGTTTTGATGTTGCTCATGGTAACTTTTGGAGAGAATATCTTTGGTGATACTTTCATGTTATTTCTTGAGCAAATTGGACACATTGTTTCGCAAAAATGTACTAGTGCAAACGATGCCTTGCCTCTATGATTGGAGAGAAAATAGTTCAGGTAGAGCCCTGATCATAAATGTTATTTGTAAGCAATAGGAAAATTTTGCAAGACATTGCTTTCAAACTATGAAATCAAACAAAAACTCTTCGATGGAAACCTTTACAATGCGGGAAATGTGACATGGCCTTGCTTTTGCATTATGCCCCAAACTTCACTATTCTTTCCATTACAACAACATTCCAACATCCTAATGCGATAGATCGTTGCAGGGGCGGACTAAAAATAAACACTAAATATAGAGGCCATGTTTATTTTGTACTTTTCCATAATTATGGGCCTAAAAGCAAGTAAATAAACTAAGTCAAAAGGTAGAGTAAACCAACGTTGACTAATATTTGAGACACCTTAATTTTGGGGTTCCTGTGCTATTGGGTTCCTTACACATGCCCAGAACCACCTTTGGATCTTGGACATCTTTTCTGCATAATGCTTGCTGATTTTTAAAACTTGATTCCTTCATGTTTTTTAAAATAAATAAATAAATTACGATTGAACCTGGACATCTTTTTTGCTTAGTAGTTCATCTGGCTGCTCCCAAATAAGCAGGTAATCATTTCCATCGTTTTTATAAATTATTCAGACTTGTTATCCTGATACGAAGCTGCTTTGTTTTTCAGCGTGATTGCAGAAGACCTCCTCTTCCCAGGAAGGATCCTGGAGTCAAAGTAGAAGAAGAACCTCTGTTATCTAATCACCCTTATGTTGACAAGGTAATCCTACCGTTGATACTTGTCTTTCACAAATTTTTTTCATTATTTCTGTTTACTTACTAAACTTCTTGATATATATTAACGTAGCTTAGTCTTATGTTCCACAAAGTATTTCAGACTGCTTCCTACTATTTGGAAAAATAACCACATAGCCCACATGTGATCACACATCTAAGAATTAGAGAGATGTTACCAATTGGTTTTAGGATGTGATCTCATCAAGTTTGTGTGTAGTCAACTCTCCTTTTATGCGAGTCTTGTTGTTTAGAACTAATTAGAAGCGTGATAACAAATTAATCAGGGTATCAGAGCCAACAGACAGTGTCCGATCAACTGGAAACTAAAAGACGTCGGTGGAGTGTTGGGAAAAAATGACCACATAACCCACATGTAATCCCAATTATGCTAGAACTTGAACAAAGAGGTCTAATGTTATTCATTTGGGAGACCTAAAAAATTAACATCCTCCACTACACCAATTTGGTGAATTTTTTTTCCTTTTGTTGCGTAACGTTTAGGGAAGTTGACAAATATAAGCCCAACTAGCGCTGGTTTTATTAGAATAATCCCAACAATGGATTATTCTTCATTATTGCAACTTTGAGTATCTTCCCAATTGGATCTTGAATGCTCAAAAACATGTTTTATTGATTGATTTATGTTTGGTATTTTCTGTACTTTCTCTTCATTTTGTCTTTCTTACAGCACTAACTCCTGATTAAGCTAATGTTAGTTATTCTATTTGTTTGACTCCTTAAATTATTTGTTAGGAGGATATAAATCATTTGGTAAGAATTAAGATACTAAATTTCGATATCATTATTGAATAATCAGGATCATTTTAAAAAAACTGGTCATAGTTTTGATTATTCTTGACAAATTTACCTTAATAGTTTTTTTGGTAAAAATTTATAGATCGTATAAAAAAAGGTACCTTTTAACTTTTTAATCAATCAAAAGACAAAAACTATATTCTCAAGTAATTTTTATGCACAACTACTTATATATATACAAGTATATATTTTTGTGTATTACATGGATGCATTGGTTGGTTAATTGTTGCTCTTTCATTTTCGCCTATACATTTAAGTCACATGGTGGTACCACCTAGAATGGACCTTCATCTGTAGGTACCATATTCCGCTTGCTACTCGTTCCACCAACTTCCCTCCCCTTGACACCTCCTTTCATTTGTCGATTAAAATTCTAACTTAAATTTTGGATCATGAAACATAGCTCAAATTTGCATTAGTGGTGCCTCTAAGTTTTAACTTTTCCACGTTGTGGACAACCGTTTTTTTTTTTTTTTTTTTTGTAATTTCCGTGGTGACCGTAAGCTTTTAATTTATCCACTTTGTAGACAAAAATTTTAAGATTTTTGTTTAATTTAGGTTATTATTATCCATCATAACGACTTTTTTACATAAAAGCAAATGCCCTGAAGCCCCCGACCCATAAGGGGCACTTTTTTGAAAATTTGTTTGAAATGAGTAATTAAATTAACAAAGAACTTAGTATTTTATTTACCACATGAAAAAGTTAAAAACTCGGGGTCACAGCAAGGAATTTCCCTAACTTTTATAATTGAAGGTTCTTGTGTTTTCCTTTTCGCTCTATTTATTTCTTTCTCCTTCATCCTATTAGCATCTGTGATAGAATTAGCTTTAATGTGGGTCTTTTTATTGTTGTGTATTATGCAGCTGTGGCAGATTCATGTTGCCGAGCAAATGATATTGGATGATATCGAAGCTAACCCAGAAAAATACAAAGGGAAGAAACTTTCCGAGCTGACCGATGAAGAAGAGTTTGATGAGCGCAATAGCGTGGAACACACCAAAGTTTATTACAAAAAATCATTGTTACCGAAAATAATAATCGTAAGCATACTCATCCTATTGTGACCCTTCTTTGCTTTATATCTAGTGTAACTTTGTTTTGGATTGTCACGAGTACTGATTTTTTTCATTTCTTCGACAGAAACAAAGTGTGAAGGAACTCGATCTAGAATCAGCTTTTGCTGAGCGCCAGGTTGATCATCTGCGTCCCTTTCTAAATGTGTCATTGCTCTCAAACACATCCCTCCGGGATTCTAATGCCAAAGAAAAAATTAGAGAGATTCAGGAAAGGATAAATGAGGCAAAATAATTTTTAATATAGAAAACACCGATTTTTGTTTAGCCAAGGGGCGAGGGTCTCACTAGCCGCAACCTTATCTCATTGCTAAGGGAATGGTCTGCCGTATTCCAATCCTTCCCAAATCTTAACATAGTTTCTATGAGCGGGATATACTGAGTATGATAATGATGAAAACACATATTTGAGAAATGAAATGAGCAGGAGTTTTGAGTACAACCAGTGTAACATAATTTGCTAACTAATTCGCCTTTTGAATTCGTGATTTGCTTAAGTTTGCCCAAGAATAGCTCTAAACCGACCATAATTCGCCTTTTACAATTCATGAGGAGATTAGCGAATCATGTTAAATTAAGTACAACGTTGCAAATCTGTACCTACCCACAAAAAGTTCTATTCTTTGCTTATACATGTTTCTTCCTTTTCAGATGCACAATAGGCTTCGAAAGGAAGCAGAAGAACGAGGGGAAGACTACAAAATTTCCAAACTTCAACGAAACATAGAGATGGATGAATATGATTTCATCCACTGGCGTCGATCATATGAGGAACGAGAAGCTCTATTGCGAGACATAAGCTGGTAAATGATTTCCTATACCCTTTTTTGGTGCCTAACGTCGCCGAAAATTGCTTTAAACTGAAATCACATTCCTATTGCAGCCGCCAAGCTCTTGGACTACCCCTCCAAGAACCCGGGAGATACGTGGATCCCAGTATTCTCGGGAAGGATCAATACGACCCTTCAAACCCCTTGTATCGGTATGATTACTGGGGAGAGCCAAAGAACTCGGAAAAGAGTAAGCAAGAACGAATGACCGATGCCCACAACAAATCTATCGTGGGAAAAGGGAATGTTTGGTACGAAATGTCGTACGAAGACGCAATCGAGCAAATGAAGCATAGAGAAGCCGATTCAAAACACACTACGGAAAGGGAGATCGATGAAGAAGCAAAATCAAATGAAGACGATGATGATAGCGATGATGACTTTGACTACAGCATTCTGAGCGATTCAAGTATCGAATTTGCTAGCCAACCTCATGTAAACGGGACAGAATCGTCAAGCATATCGGATGAAGGCATGTTTGAAGAATAGGGCGCACGAATTGAAACAAATATGCGTATGCTGTTTGTACAGTAAAGTCATATTTTAGGGAGGTAGATACAATTAGTTGATCATCTTCACGAAACCGAAACATATGATAAGCTAAGGATATTAACTATCAAGTATTTCCCGAAGGCAGAAGGTGATGATTTTGTAATGATCGAATCAACAATGGGTTTAGATTATCTCGAGCCAAGTTTTGTTAAGAGTGAATCCTCTTCTGGCAAAATGAGTTGAAGCTTGAATCAATGCTCAGTTTAGGACATGGTTAAATCTACTCGTGTATTTACATAACTCGGAATAATCTTAGGTTATGAAAGTAAAAAAGCGATACTTCCTTTGTCGTATGAGTTTGTCGACATTTTTATTTTATTGTAGTAATAATCTGATTGCATTATGATTGATAGTGTAGCAAATTCAAAGGAATGGAGGGAGTACAAATCGTAATTGTCAACGAATTGAACTTGGATCAAGTTTTGGACAATCTGACTTTGCTCCGAATAAAAGTCAAACGCTTATACACTCAAACTTGACTCGAATTTTAAACATGCAAATTCTCGGACCTCTGACGAGTCAAGTTGGGGTCAAGTTGATTGGTCAAACTATTTTTAGATTCAACTCCGACTCAAAATTGAACTATGGAATTAAATTTAAAGTCACATTTTTTTCTTCAAATTGAATATGGATTTTTTTGTCAGATTGAGTCGGTTATGATCTAAACCTAGTATTGCTCATTTGGGTCATCAAATTGATTTCGAATCAGGTATTTCGAGTTTAAAATCGAGTTTTGTGTCCACAATGATTTTTGCATAATTGTAAATCCATATTTCGGTCGGGTTAAATCGAATTCAACTAACAATGTCGGATAATATCATATTATCGAATCTATTTTGAACCACTCTGTATCACCAGAAAAAACCAACTCACAGAGACTCAGAAATGGCGGCCAACTTGGAAGATGTTCCCTCCATTGATCTCATGACCGAGCTTCTTCGCCGTATGAAATGCTCTTCCAAGCCCGATAAACGCCTCATTCTTGTTGGTATTCTTCCACTTTCTTCTTTATCTTTCCTCCTTTCTGTCTTAATTTCAGATCTATCTGCTTTAATTTTCTTCGGTTAAGCCTTTAATAAATCCTTCTATTTTTTCATGATTTTTCTGTGATGTGTTCTTAGTAATTTTTCATGATTTTTCTGTATAAAATTTGTTGACTAGGTTTTGCTTTGGAATATGAACTACTCTGAAATCTGAAATTGTGACTATACTTGTTAGAGCAAATGCTCTACAATGGAGATTCTAATTTACAAAGAATGATAAAGAATGCAAAAATGTAAAGAAACAATCAAACACACCAAGAATTGGAAGGTGGAAAATCCTAATATCAATTTGATATTAGACTATAAAACCACCCAAAGAATAAAGACAATTGTATTGATTAGTTCTTGATTACACACACTAATCAATTCTAACAATGGAGATGAAAAATTATAGAGATTACAAGAGTAATTGTAAAAACCCCAATTTACTCAAGAACCCTAATTTGTCGCTCTCTCTCTCTATTAATTCAATCTCACTTGTGTTTCCCTCTTGATTACAATGTAATTCTCACTTAATTACTATTCTAAATGATGAATTACATTGGGTATTTATAAGGCTAAAGATGTGATATACAATCAAGAAAGGCACGTGCAAAAACAGAACCAAGAATAACCCGCATACTTCGAGACTGCTGCTTGCTCGACTGAGAGCCCTGGTCGAGCCAATTTGCTCGACTGGTCGAGCATACCTTCTGATCTGGTCGAGTGCACCTGCTTGACTGGGTCGAGCTACCTACCCTTGGTCGAGCCACACTTCACAAACAGCTCGTGAACCATTCTGATCTTGTGCTCCTTGTAATCCTCACATGCTCATCCATACTCAACAAAATACATCAAGACACACATAATGAGATTATGAGTCACACACTTAGTTTTAAAAAGCGCGAGGCGCACCGAGGCGCTAAAGGCCCTTCGAGCCTAGGCGCAAAGCGTAGGGCGAAGGCGAGAGCTTTTTGTATACGAGGCGCACTTTTCGCTAAAGCTTAAAATTCAATTTTAAAACATATATAATACTTTAAATAACATGATGTTCATATTTTAGTATCAACAAACTTGAAACACGTTTATTGTTCTTGCGTCAAACTCCACTTTAGCACAAAACTATTATAATGAGAATACGAAGAATTCACAAAGTTATGTTCTTCTTTACATGCCTTTTGTTTTTCATAAAGAAGGAACGATTTTCGAACTTCATATTCAGTGAATTAGAGTTTTTAGTTTTATTTTATTTTTTCCGAACAAATAAGGATAAGTTAATTACCCAATCCAACAAGGAGGCGCATCGGGCACACGAGGCGTGAAGCGCGTCGAGGCGCCCAAGGCGCACGCCTTTTGAAGTGGGCTTCGCCTCACCCAACCGAGGCGTTTTCAGCTGAGCCTGAGCTCGAGGCGCAAAGCGAGGCGCGCTTTTTAAAACTAAAGTCACACAATCTAACAATACTGTAATCAAGTGAATTATTATGGGCAGTGTTTTAATGGGATGATTTCAACATCCAATTCTTCATTAATGCTCACTACTTATTCACCTCCGTTAATGGTTTAACTCAATATTTGAAATTAAACTTATTGACCGCATGAATTAACCCACTGAATTCAGTCAATTTTGACTAATATGTGAAATTATCTAAAATAGTTGCTTGACTTGTTTAATTTCAAATCTTCTTTGACACCATCATTATTTATCGATTACCAGGACCCCCTGGCTCAGGTAAGGGTACTCAGTCACCTCTTATTAAGGATGAGTATTGCTTGTGCCATCTAGCTACAGGGGACATGTTGAGGGCTGCAGTGGCTGCAAAAACTCCTCTTGGGATCAAGGCTAAAGAAGCAATGGACAAGGTAAAATGACGAGGATGTACATTGTTTTGATAATTTTAGGGAAATTCCACATGTTATCATCGAATTTTCATGTAACAATAGCGGTAGCACTTTTGTAAGATTTTTTCACATGGTACCATCCAGTGTATCCCTTATCTAACTGTCGTAGCATCTTCTGTTAAATTCTTGTCAATTTCTGTTTAGTTCATCATTTTGACGTTTTTACCTTATAAAGTGTTGGTTGTTATCTTTATGGTTTGTCCTAAACGTTTGAGAGCGTTGATGAATTAAACGGTGAATCAAACATTTATCATTCAAATGGTTTAAGGCAAATTACCGACAATATAAAAACGTCAAAATGGTTAATTAAACGGAAATTGACAAGAATTTTAATGGAAAATGCCACGACAGTTAGATAAGGCATAAACTAGATGCTACCATGTGGAAATATCTTACCAAAGTGCTACCACTGATATTTCATGAAAGTTCGATGCTACCATGTGAAATTTCCCAAAATTTTAACTTGTAGCTGATTTTTTATGTTTATTTTGAAAAAATGCCAAAAAATTAGACTAATATCTTTTAATATTCAGGGTGAACTTGTTTCTGATGACTTGGTGGTTGGGATCATTGATGAAGCCCTAAAGAAGCCTTCATGCCAAAAAGGTTTTATACTTGATGGATTCCCAAGGACAGTGATCCAAGCGCAAAAAGTAAATCCTGTTATTTTGTGTTCTAACTTCTACATATACAACCCTTATGACTGTAATCTAGCACTAAATGCATTCCTAATATTGTATTAATTTAGGGATTTATGAAAAAATCAGCGCAAGTTGGTGTTATTAGTGCTCGGTTAACTTTCATTATTTCAAATTTTAACTTCTTACATGCGGCCCTTATGGTTGTATATAACATTTGCCTGATTTTTGGCTGCGTGGATCATGTGTTACTATCTTGCAGCGTGTATGACGCAGAAAAAGGGAAAGTTAATTACACTCCTCTTTGTGCTGATGCAGCTTGATGAGATGCTTGAAACTCGAGGCACTAAGATTGATAAAGTGTTGAACTTTGCTATTGAT
This sequence comes from Amaranthus palmeri, assembly GCA_019776075.1. Taxonomy (NCBI): domain Eukaryota; kingdom Viridiplantae; phylum Streptophyta; class Magnoliopsida; order Caryophyllales; family Amaranthaceae; genus Amaranthus; species Amaranthus palmeri. The sequence continues at coordinate 585,098 of JAAKBH010000335.1, forward strand.
GATGCCATTTTGGAGGAGAGAATTACGGGTCGTTGGATTCATCCTTCTAGTGGTCGGACATACCACACCAAATTTGCACCTCCTAAAGTGCCTAAAGTAGATGATGTAAGAATTGATGATGTTAACTTTTAATTGTTAGAATTATATACTTTCTTGTATTTTCAATGCTTATTGGTTCTACCATATGATAAATCAGAAAATCATTGCTTATGTACATTTTTTTTGGCATGTGTAACTTCTACTTTTTGAAGTTGTTCATGTATAAGTTATCTATACCTCAATTCTCGAGTCATTTGTTTTGGAATCGTTTGCTTGCCTTGTGATTTTTCGCGCTATTTTCATGAAATGACTCAATGTTGTATTTCCATATGAAAACTTCCACAAATTATTTAGGCTGTAACTTTATGTTCACTTTTAAGAGATATTTTTCTTTTTCTGATCATACTCTTTTTTTGTGATTGTTTAAGGTTACGGGTGAACCTCTGATTCAGCGCAAGGATGATACAGCAGCTGTTCTGAAGTCTCGACTAGAAGCTTTCCATCGGCAGACTGAACCAGTATGTGCCTGTCTTTTTCTCATCATTTTCCACTATTGCTGAAAAAGAAAAAAAAATATAGGAAACTTGGGTTCCTATACATGATTTCTGGTAATATTTAATATCAAACTATTAACTGATAGGTTTATGTTCAATTAGAAAATTTAGGTGCCTTAAGTGTGCATGTAGTACTTGTTCCAATAATCTTTTTATAATATCTTTGTAGGCATGGTGATATAAGAATGTATGAAAAATGGGACTTAAAAAAACAAATTTTCATGGCAATAGGGATTATTCACTTAGATGTTTTACATGTGCAACTATTTTTTTAAACACGAAAGTAAACTAATTTTTCAAATCAATGACTTAATAAAATGTCGTTCCTAACTTATAATATTACAAACTATTAACGCTAGGAACGAGAAGAATAAACATTCGGTAGTTGTGACAAATATTTCAAACAAATCATTCTCATTACCACCATTTAGTACTAACAACCAAATGGGCCGTTAGGGTTATATATCAATAAGTTGTATCAATGGTTCAATGCTGATTTGATTCTATTCTTTGAAAGTACACTGAAGTGACCAATATTGCAGTCGTTTCCCCATCGAATCGCTGAATATGTTCCGACAACTCAACCTCACACGCGTCCGCAAATTGATTGATATTGGATGTGTTTTTTGTTTAACAGGTTATCGATTACTATGCCAAGAAAAATGCCGTGACGAATATCCAAGCTGAGAAACCACCAAAGGAAGTCAGTGAACAAGTTCAGAAGACATTGTCTTCCTGATCTTATTGAAGATATTGGAATGTTTTCAAGATTTTGATGTGAACACTTACAATTTTGTCTATGATATAGACTATAGAGTTTATTTTCCCAAAATCGTTTAATTTCCCAAAATCGTTTAATTTCCAACCGAAAAAAATTGTTTCTCTTTGCATAATCTATGTACAAGTTTGCATATCAAAACACTACTTCTATCACTCAACACTAATCTCAATTTTTATGAGAGGTAATGTCATAAAATTTGTCATAAAAATCAAATTGAAACCACAAATATAGTCACCCTTAAATAAGCAAAAATTTAATATTTCTTCATTCGGAAAACATAATTAATTTTTTATATATATTATTGTAGTTGTCATTGAAGACGTCGTAAGTTTTACCGCCTCTAATATACTCGAACAATTCATTAAAAATTAAAAAATTCCAGACCCAAACTCAGACCCTTCAAAAAGTACTCGGAAAAACAATAGCCGGAAACTTGAAAAGAAACAAGATTAAAAGGTTCCAAGAATAAAGTCCCGATGTTATATTAAGCAACCCCCTGATTCTGGAGCAGTGCCATGGTTCAAGTTACAAATGAATCTGTTTTTTTTTACAGGAAAAAAATAAAAAAGCGCAAAAAAAAAGCCGGATTAATCGGCTAACTTCACCCACAGCATTGCTTAGACCAAAAACGAAAACCGAACCCGAAGCTCGACCGATAACATCAAGGGCACTTTACTTGCCAAGCGAAACTCCACTCCGTTTTGAGTACTTGCGAAAAGGTTCAAAACAGAAATATACGACTGCACGAACCAAGTCCCAGCATTGCCAGTAGGCACCAGCACGTACATGATGCAGCGAGACATACTCTAGGAAAGTAGTTCTTCATTACCTTAAACTATATTTGCACATCCGGAGAATACTAGAGTTTGATCAATCAATTTCTCCCTCCTCGACATCCGGTGCAGAATCTGGAGGATTAAGTGGGGCCTCAACTTCGTCTTCGTCTTCATCGTCGTTTTTCATGTATAAACCAAGTTGTTCCAAGGGGTTGCTATTTCCTCGGAATCTGAAACTACCCATGCCGCCATTTTGAGAGTTATCTGGGCTTGTAGTAAAAGTCGTCAGATTATCAGCAGGAGCGCTACTGAGCAGCTCAAGATCCGCCATGAACCGACAATTCTCGTTGATATCAACTGTTTTCTCCATCTGTATGATCGAAAGTTGATCAAGTTATTCAACCAAGAATGTTAGATCAAGACTTCCATTATTTATTCACACTTGTCATATGCTATAATGCACGTAAAGTAATTTCTTCTCGAGTTCAGGCAAAACAATATAATTTTTCGGGTTCGAGTCCAGCAGGCTTTTAACAAGCTGCACAAATTTTTTCAAGTTACCAGATTCTGAAATTATATGTATTTATAGCGGGTTAGGTCTGATCAGTCAAATGGAAAATACTGGGATTATAGTGCAATATTATAGGGACAATCAGATTTTCGAGTCAGCTCTCGTCAAATTATTCGCAATTTGGTTTTTAATAGACGTAGACAGTGGACACAAACAAGTAGTTCGTTAACAGTCTGGAATTATTTAGGTCAAAGTATGGTTTGAGCTCAGTTTGTCTGTCGATGAGCCAAGCTGAATATAACAAGAAAACTTTAGCATTTGGGTTGTAAGCCCATGACCATTTCAAATGAAGACAACTTTACATACTTTTATTAGACTATCACCCATCCTCTAGGTCAAGGTTTAATTTCTCAATTTAAAGACATAAAAGATTTTCCAAACACGACTTGCCTAAGCCAAATGTTTGCTTTTATTGTTGGAACAATTTCATCGAGCGAAGCTTAAGTTCTACTCTAACTCATAAGTAGTTTTATCAAGCCAAGTTTAGTTAGTATTTTTGAGCTCAAGGCAAGTTTGAGTTTGATTTGAGTTCAAGTTTACGTTTGAAACCAGTAAAATTTACTGAAACCTATGTTACTCTTCATTTTGCTTCAAGTAACCGTGTCCGTTCCTTGATGACAGATATTGATATGTCACTTAGACAATTCATTTAGGGCGTAACATTGAATATTTAGACGTATCGGACACTTGGACACGTACCAATATCCAACATCAATACCCGAGTTCAAGTAACATAGACTGAAAGCAAGTCTAGCCATGATAAAGTCTGGCTTGGCTCAGCTCAGCTCGTAGCCAGTCCTAGTGTTCAAATGAGCCAATTTTTGACACTTAACTGCAGGAAATAAGGTAAAAGACGAGCAACTTCTGGGAATACTTCAAAAAGATTGAAGTAGAACGCAAGGACCCTAATGAATTTAGTTTCTTAAATCCACACCAGAGAGACCAAATTTTGACCTAAAAGAAAACACCCAGAAAGTCTTTACCAAACCTAACACAAGGGCATTACAACTAGATACTCATACTCCCAAAGTTCATATACTTTACTGTCCTTGGTGGGAACTGGCAAAGTTCTCAAATGTTGGGACACATAATTTTGGCTTAACCCCATTAAACAACATCCTTACCCTTATTACAATAAAATACCCCTCAACTAACATAACCCAATTAGCCTACTGATATCAAGGCGTATTTTAAAGAACTTTCTCTGCTTGTTTTGCATGCAAAGTTAAAGTGACACATCTAGAGGAAGAATATGCCAGAGGAAAGGAACGAGCATGAAGCATCTAATAGGCTTCAACCTGCATATTCATCACTAACGTGTTGGTTGCATAAGACAAAGAACAAAATACTATGCGCTCATTTTACCTGCTGCAGTGCAAGACGTGCAGCCTCCCTCTCCAACTCCCTTTTCCTTTTGGCTTCAGCGGCAGCTTCAGCTGCAGCTTTCCTTTGTGCCTCTTCTGCAGCCTTGGCTTCTGCTTGTAGTCTAGCCTTTTCTGGTTGAAAGGAATGAAAGAGTTACACATCATATGCTCAGCCGTCTAATAAACACAGCATAGCTAGACCTAAACATTTAGACATAAATTTCATGAAAATAAAACCTTCTCGTTGCCTTCTCTCAAGCTCTTCCCTTTCCAGCCGTAATTTTTCTGGATCTCGTGTTTCAACCTGGACAAAGTAGCATATTAAATTTGACAACATGAGGTTGAACTACGAAAAGAACCGAGGCAAAGCATTCACTGCACCTTTTCAAAAGTCTTTTCCTGAGCTTTGAGAATTGTATCAGCAAATCGGCTCCGCAATAAAGCAGCACGGTATAGCTTATCTGGGGAGACTTGCTTCTCAGATGGAGCACTCTCCCCTAAAACGTTACAGCTCAAGGGGTAAGACAGCAACCCAAACTAACAGCACACTCTTCTTATCATGATTTATTTTCATGCTTACCATCTTTATGGCCATCCACCTCAATTAATAGAGGCTTAGTCTGAGAACTTTGATCAACTTGGCTCAAGCTACTTCGAAACGCTGCCACATAGCATCACAATTTCAGGATAAGACAAAAAATAAACATGACAAAGACATAAATCTGAAGAACTAACTAACGCATAAAGACCAACTGCTAATAGTATCATTTAATTCATTAACTTGTATTTTCTCTGTAATTTTTAGTGGCAACATTTCTCCCTAGATTGAGACCCTTTTGAAAGAAACAACGAACTAACAAAATAGGAAGCTAGTACATGATAAAAGTTCTGAAAATGCAATAATTGAAGTAACTCACTATTTCTGCCAACTTCCTGGCCAAGGTCATGTACCTGGTCCACGTTTGGTTTGCCATCCAAAGTTGACTATCAATGACAAAAACAACTATGAGTACAGAAAAGCATGAACTGTAGCATTATCATTCTACAAATATTCTACAAATATATTTTGTTGTTTTTGTATGAATGTTGGCTTTGTGAAACAAACATGCTTCACTGGTCAAAGATACAAGTTTAAGGACAAGGAGTCCCTTAAAAAAAAGCATACTAGCATTCCATTACCCCAATGCCATTAACTGGCTCCCACCTACGCGAAGTTTGGAGGGGTCATTTGTACGTGAACCCATCCTTTGTTAAAACAATAAATTGTTTCAATTGACCCTTGATAGAAAAAAATCATCTGCTAACAACATACTTCACTTTCAATGTTACGTTTCCACCAATTAAAATGAATTTTACCTGCAACTTGTTTGCTGGAGGCAAAGCTCTTGCACCTTCAGATTCACTACTAGAACTGCCAGAATCTGAATCTGAAAAGAAAAAGAAGCAAAGGCATTAACATGGGTAAGTACAACAAACAATTTAAACCCAAAACGCTAATGTGGTGCAGAGGTGGGAGAGGTTTAAGACACCTTGAGCAAGCAAGAACAAAATTGCTCAAAACAAGAAAGATCAACAGAAAGAAAATACTTGTGACCTATTCTACAGTAATAGCAACTGCAAATATACCTTGTACCGTAAATATATCATGTGCACTTCTTATATTTGAAGTCGCACGTGATGTTTGCTACCAAAGTCAATCGGAAACAATCCCTTTGTAAGTGTTATCACCTTATAAGTGACCCTGGTAGCAAACTCCACCTAGGGTGGAAGCCACTTTGCATTATGGTAATGAACTGATGATAATTAATATATCAGATCCCAAGAAAGCTTGTGCAAAGGGTAATCATGATGGTACTGTGATTCATGTATATACTCCCACCCTTTCAATTTTCTTTTGGGGGCAATGAGGCTTTTTAGAAAAATTGAACCTGGTTCAGCGGTTTGTTCATAAAAAACATAATAACTGCGAGAAATAACCCGATTCTCCGATTTAGAACTGAAGAGCCTTTCGTGTTCGAGAGGCTGAATCTCTTATAGACCACATTGACATAACCTCAAAAGGATCCCATGTGGGCCATTAGATGTCACAAACTCCCCACTTAGGTAAGTTCTCTTTAGTAAAAATTGCCGAAATAAACTTACTAAACAGAACTGAACTTTTATTTTATGGAATCCTGTTGTTTTTCTTCTTCACATTACTAAATTTTTACCAAATATTGTTTTAAAGTGATAAAAACCAGGCCTAACAAAAAATGAAGTTTTACTGTAGCTTTATAAATCCATACCAAGATGATGTGAACAACCAGATTAGAAAAATCACCCACTTTAGCAGAAAATCCCAAATAGCCCATAGAATTTACAATTTTCACCAAAAAGAGAAGTATGAATATCTTAGGGAGCGATCAAACATATTACCATTATATGACATTTAATGATGTCACGCATTCTCTCATGTAGTATTACTAAATTTAAAGCTAACTCTGATTATAAATACTCGGTCATAGATTCATAGTAGGAAAAAAGATGGACTTTGTACTTGGAAAAACAACATAAGCAAAAGCTGGAACATTCATTTCCGATCAAATTAATGAGAAAATGTAAACATTTATTTATATCTCTTAATACCCCACCACTTGTTCTTATTGTAATTATAAGCAATGGCAATTCCGGAACATGGAAGAATTATGTAACTTTATTCGTCAAAAAAAAACACAAAAACAATTCATATATAATTTAAGTTGTTGAGTTTATCTTACTTCCCAATAGTCCTAAGCACAATCACCCACAAAAACCATCACTACATCAGATGGAATATTGTTGTAATATTGCAACTCCAACCTTCCACTTAAAGGCCCTAAAACTTAAAGAAATTTACAAATGAGGATTCTTTCGTCGAGGATTCTTTTTACAAATGAGGTGTTATGATGAATTACTAAAGAAATTTAAGTCAATTTTAAAATGCATCTTTACAAAATGAGATTAGGCAATATGCTTAACATAGTGATTATGCAAATTGAGCCAGAGTACTTGAAACACATTTACTCGAACATAATTTATAACCCTTTACTAAGATCCTTCGTATCATAACAACATTACAAAGATTACATCTTACTTTGAGTTGCTTTAAACCAACGTCTACTCCCCATCTCTAGCTTAGCATTACATTTACACATCTCTAGGTTTATTTACTAGTATGATGTTATGCGAGAACAGCATGCATCATGAACATCTCCCTATATATGTCTAGTTATCACATCTAGGCATGTCAACAATAAGTATGCATTCAAAGCATAACCTTGATATGTAGGCCAATTATGATTGAAAATTTTAAAGTTACTCCTCCACATGTCCTAACATTGACTTGTGTTTCCTCATACATAACTTAAACTATACTATGTTAGTCATTCAGGAAAAACTCTTAGATGTCAATATTTGACTCTGTATCCTTGAATTTAATGCTTGTGCTAATTTGACAAGCATCTGAACGACTAAACATTCACCTAATATAACCTTACAGTTAAGGTAGCTTCTTCAATCGTTTGTTTTAGTCAAGAAGTAATTGATTCGCGTGGTATGTGCTCCGCTTCTATAGGTCACAAAATGGTTTTTACGCTTTCTATAGTGTTAGGAACTTAAAACATAAGCTTGTGCAAAATCCAAAACAACCTCTTCTTCTTTCCATAGTTCTTATTTCATATTTAAAGCCTCCATGACCACTTTGAAATCCACTTTGTGCCTACCAAGATGAACATTAAAATCACCATTATAAACAATTTCGAGATACTTCGCATCTAAGCATTAAAGTATCTAGCTCCTTCCAAAATTTTCTTTAAGAGCTTTGCTCCCAGTGAAGGTCTATATATACTAGTGATATTTCCGTAAAACAAACTTCAACGTCATAATTCTATCATTTATTCTACACACTTATTCAGATCAATGGCACCATTCATCCATCATGATACCAACTTCGTTTCTCTTCATATCTTGTCTTAAATGTCAAATTTGCATATCTTTTGCTATCCGACTTTTTACTAACTACTTTGTCTCCTAAACACAAGAATTGTTAAATCTTGTGTTTTTCATAACCTCATCAACTACAAATGCTTACACGAGAGAACTCAACTATTAGCTTGCATGTAATTCTTTCCTTTGGTCTATTATTCCTAAAACCTAGTAATATTTGCTTATTTGACACCATGTTCTCTTTTGGGCGATGACCTATTAACCTTTGCATATTTAGCACAACACCTAAAAGTGAAGACTAAAGCATGTGCCCATCACTCCAGCAATAGCACCGAAGATGAAATAGAGAGTCCCTATATCCTTGTGGTTAGTAGAGAAAAGCCACCGAACCAGATTATTTGTCATAATAAAAATGGAGATTGTATCCTTTACTGTTCGGACAGACACATCGGAAACTGGCCTATCCCGAAGAGACTTGGAAAGCGTCCCGGTGTCCTCTGAACTGAGTTTTCCTTTTTTGATGTGAGTGAGGTTTTGCCCCACAAAAGAAATTAGACTCCATTCCTCTGTTCTCTCCCGAAAAAACAACAACCCCTACATAAGGGAGTATACTCCAACCCCATTAAAAAAATGAATGAATTCACAGACCTGCCCATAAAGCAGGGCCCTCTCCCCGTTTAAAAACAAATCCAAGCTTAATTCATGTTCATATGACACAACATTGAGGTGATGTGGCACAGTGCTTATACGCAATGACTTAGTATTCCCGTACATAGTTATCACCACATTCGAGTTTTATTAAGTACAACGACAAGCTAAGTAAGGAACACCCTCGCGTCAATTTAAATTTGACTCACTAATTAAAAGAAATCTTGGGAGGAACTAGGTCATATGGTGCAAACCATACCATCAACTAAGAATTATATTTGAGAGATTTAAATGGGCACATAGGGATAAGTCGGAGTGGCTACAAAATTATTCATGGAGGTTTTGGCTATGAAACTAAAAATGCAGAAGGAGAGTTCGTTTTGGATTTTACACTTTTATATGATTTGTTAGTTGCTAACACTGCAGATTGTGTGGCCACCCAGCAAAAACTTCTTATTCTAGAAGCTAGATGTTCGCTTACAAGAATGAACGAAGAAAAAGAATGCCAAAATGGAATAAAATGCAAATTAAAAGGAGCAAGCAACAAGCATTATTAACTTTTCAGAAGAGTTCCATTCAAACACATTGAAATAGGAAGTCTCACTACACATTAAAATTTACAACGTATTATTAAAAGAAAGCTTTGAACCTAAAAGGAGTTTTAAAAGTAACCTAAATTAGTCCTCTTCCTAGATTACATATTAAAGACACGTGAAAATGATATGTAACAAAAAAGATCCCCGACTAAAAGTTAGTTGAAGTTGGTGCCAGGGAATATATTAGTTGTTACATATCAGCACAATACAACTTCAGATTCTAAATATACCATATCATTTTACAACATTCAAACACAACACAACCAATACAAAACAGTTGCATTAGCTATTATAACAAAAACAATCCATTACCAAAACAAGCACCTACTTACATGTTACATTTCATGTCTTAAACTTTCAATCAAATCTATTAACTGTTGAAGTCCTTGAGGGAGAGGCAACAATAGAGGAAAAAAAGAAGAGAATACAGAATGTGTGCACAGCACATTGTTCTAATACCAGCCTGCAAAAATCAAGATGGCCATGGCCTGCCTTGGCCCCTTAATAACATTTCCCCTCTCAATTACATCTAAAACCAGAAAACTAGGTGAAAGATTTCAAAATATAGTCATTATTCTAAAAAGTGGCATTGAAAATGATGTGGGCTGGCCTACCTTGGCCTTAATTGCTTCATACCTAGTCCAGTTCCATGTTTAAAAAACAGAGGAAAAATTAAAATGTAGATACATGTTGACCAAAGTCAACAATGCTGGATCAAGATGAATAAAAAGCAGATATAATATCCCATCTGATGAATACAATGCACTAACAAGCAAAATTTTATATGACCACTTCTTTGATATACTAGAGTAGAAAAGTGTAGGTAAGGAAATGTAGAAACTTGATAATTGATAGAATTCTTTAGCATAAAGCATAGTACTTTCATGCAGTGCCTATTAAATGAAACAGGTGCTGAAATTTTAAATAAAGGACCAACCACTAGATGATGAGCCGGAGTCACTGCTGGAACTGCTAGGACTACCACCTCTATTGCTTTTATTGACTGTATCCTTATCTATCTCTACTGGAGGGAAACTTGAAATGGGATGGTCATTACCCCCAATATCAACATCTTCATCAACTGCATCATTGCCTGATAAGTACATCATCCAAACAACACAAAAATAGGAAGTTAGACAGTTATATGGATGGATCCCTTCTATAAGAGTGATCTATCCTTCTACATGGATGAAGAACAACCTTTTGCAGCTTGAATTGATGAATTGCTAAACCCCGACTCGTTGTTTAGCTGTAATTAATAGAAGATTATGTAAGAAGCCATAAAAATATCAATACTCAAATGTTTACAAGTCAAAAACAAATCAAAGGTGAAAACAAACCTCCATTTCACATGGCTCGGCCTTCGTTTGGTTCTTTTTCTCCAACAGGAAATCATCTAACAACTTTCTAAGCTTAAATAATACATCATCACCAAGAGTAAAAATATCAATTTCAATTTCCTCCTCACCATTTTCCCCAACACCAGAACTGCTTTCTTTCAAAAACTCGATTATACAGTCTGGCAATTCACTAAGCAAAGCCTCCAATTCAGTGCTCAGTTTATGCTTCTCACTGTCTGTCATTATCCTCTTAATAGGTTCTGACTTCACTGTATGTCCCACAACAGGGGCAACCTTCTTTTTCTTGGAAGGAGGAATATGATTGGCGACTGTCACCGGTTCGTTTCGTACAGGAGGTTGCACTGGTGAAGGCAATACTTGAAAATCTGTACTTGTTGACATTTTCTTCTGAATCACTTTCCACCTCTGTTCAAAATGTTTACTTAAAGTTTGAGCCATAAAATGAACATCATTTCCAGGGGGATTGTATGTCATTGCATTTGAAAAGGTAAGCCTGACATCTGCAGCAAATCCCAATGGACTTGTGTATTCCCCTCTACTTAACTTGTTTTTTACAGTACTCAAATCCATGGGATGTTTGATTACATTAAAATAATCAGGAATATTCAACTTGACAACATCAACTGGTTCATTAAAAACCCAAGAATACTGATGTTCCATCAACCAATTCAAGAGGGTTTCACATCTTTTCATCAGCATTGGGTTTGAAGCATTAACCGAAGCAACTTGCTGCTTAGTATCGATCTGCCCAGGAAATTTCTTATTCATACGAGCCCCATTACGCCCTGCAGACCCAGGAGGCTGTTTCTTCCCTTTTACAGGATGTACAGGTGGTGGTCTTGGAGTGTTCTCAAGTGGAGGCCTCTTCTGCCCATCACTGCAACTACGAATATCACTTGCTGGTGATAAAACAACAGCACTAGTGCTAAACGACAAAACTTTCCTCTGTAAAAGCCGAATATCTTCAAGCTCCCTCTTTAACCTAATCGTTAAATCCTTCCTTTCCGACCTCGACATATTAGAAAATGAATGAACTTGCTTTGGATACCCAAACTGATCATGGTTATCCCCATTTAAACTGATACGTTTCCTCTTGGGAGAACAAGAATCCTCAGAGATAATCATCTCAGTGTCAACACGTCCTGAGCTCCCAAACCCCTCAGATTCTGCAGTTAGTTCAACAGCATGACGGTAATCAGAAACAAGACCCTTATGATTTCCCATGGAAAAACTTCTAGATTTTCCTATCATTTTGTGAGAAAAATTCTTGGATTCCTTTTGTCCAGTGTAAGCTGTTGGAACAACCGGTGCCATAGAAGAAACGCCTAGTATCAGCACATCTCAACGACGCCTCCAAATGAGTAAAATCACGACTTAAAACCCCCAATTATGTTGCACCCGAACAAGAAAAAACACAAATTTCAATTCTTTCGTCAATTAGGGTTTATGATAAAATGAAATGCAGCGTCTCGTCTGTTACGGAGAAGTGTAATTATCGATCAACAAACCATCAAAACAAGGAAAAGGAATGAAACCTGAAAATCAAATTAACGAAACAAAATCGACAAATACCCATCAAAAATCATCCATAACCCACCAAAGCTGACAAATAATTAAAAACCAAAATAGCAAAGGGGAAAACAAAAGGCCACGAATTGAAGGAAGAGTTCAAACATGTTTTCGAGGTGAAATTGAACGAAAAACTACAAAAACAAAGAAAAATTCTTACCTTTTGCATGAAACGATGAACATCAAATTGATCAAAGAATGAAGTAAACGAACCCGATAACAGTAATCAACAACGACAACCAGAACAAGAACAAGAACAAAAACAAAATTGAAACAAAAATGAGTGAGGATGAAGAGAGAATTAGGGCAGAAAATGGGGAAGAACACCAGATCAATCGAGGAGGAGAACGAAGAACAAGAAGAAGAGCAGCGCACACAAATCAGAATGGAAAGAGAGAAAGGGAGGAAACGCCCGGCGGAGGTCGCAACTTATGATTTTAATAAAGAGGGAAATATTTTTTTTTACCATAGGTAAGTCGAGGGACGGGGAGAGTTAGGTGAAAACCGAGAAAAGTTTTTTTTTACTGTTGACTAAATGACTATTGATTTTTACTCTGGTTCTGTTGTTGAGCGGGATATTAGGGTTGATAATGATGATAATTGACTATTGATTTTGTATGATACTTTATTTGCATGTTTTCATGAGTTGACGGTCTTATTTGCATGTTTTCATGAGTTGAGCGAGATATTAGGGTTAATAATGGTGATATATATATATATATATATATATATATATATATATATATATATATATATATATATATATATATATATATATATATATATATATATATATATATATATATATATATATATATATATATATATATATAATATACATACACACTATTATATACAAACTCGTGTAAAATACGAAGTTATTATTTCCTCCGTTCAAAAAAATAGTTATTATTTCCTCCGTTCAAAAAAAAATAGTTATTATTTCCTCTGTTTCTTGTTATTTGTCTACTTTAACTCATTTTACTCTATGAGGGAGAAATTTAAATTTGATTTTTAAAGTATATATTCAAGAAAAAATATATTTAAGTGGGATCATATTAGATTCGTCTTGATAAAAAAAAATTTAATATATATTTTTTATAATTTTTGATTATGCGTACTAGCTATGAGCGGGATACAATTATTATTATGGTGATGGTGATGATTACTTTGCAAATGTATTCAGATGGATTAACTATTGAAAGATTGGAGTCTATTTTTTTACCTTGTGAATAAATAAAGAAAGAAAGAAAATTTGAAATAATACAAATTTGAGAATTTGTGTTTCTTATATTATGCCCCGATAATCAAGAATTTCCTTATGTTCAAAAAAAAAAAAGATCAAGAATTTCCTTATATGCCTTTAATTATTATTCATGGAGATAAATATTGTTTATATATATAGATATAGATATAGTCATATAGATATAGATATTTAAAAGGAAAAATTACCCTAAATAATACGACCTTTCGCTGATTTACCAAAAATAATACGAACTTTCAATTAACCACGAATAATACGAACTTTAACCTGTATTTTCCACTGGCATAACTGACCGGTTTGTAACCGGTAGAAACAAGTCATTTATGACCGTTGCAAATCAACATTCATCTCCAACCTCTATTTCATTCTTCTTTTTCAGATTTCTCCCCTCATTTCTTACTTTATCTTTCATTTTTTTTCAATTACTTCCTCCAATCTTCCAATTTTCACCTCATTCATTTTAATTACCTCCTCCAATCTTCCCCTTCTTCGTTTAAATTACTTCTTCCATTTTCATTTAAACTAATTTGATGTTGAACATGTATTCCCCTTCTTCATCATCATCTCAAACTAAAACATCAATTTACAAATGAAATTTCTTTTTTGAATACCCCACTATATCAAAACTTCAAAGTAATTGAATCATTCACATTAGCCTAAAAACAGGCGAAAAATACTAAATTTCATTCAATTTCGAGTTAGAAACAAGTATTAATCGAATCACAGTGAAAATGAAAACTGAAAATTTTCGATTTTTATAACCCTAATTTTTGGGTGTTAGTAAAATTAGAGGACAAATAATTCAATTGAGAACAATAAATTAACCATTATATGCGTGTATGTAGTCTGAGTGTCTCGTCTTCTTCAATTCGTGCCTTCGAAGCTTTAGGAGGACATTAATGGAGAATTTGCACGCGGGAGAGAAGGAGAATTTTTGAGACTTGAGAGCTTCAATCATTAAAGAAGAGTGAACCTATGCTTTTTCACTCATAAATTACTTTTTCTTAAAAAAAAAAATAAAAAATTAGCTAAAACCTTATTTAACCGGTTTTAGGTAAAAAAATACTACCAGCGAAAAACACAGGTTAAACTTCGTATTATTCGTACTTAATTGAAAGTTCATATTACTCTTGGAAAATTAGTGAAAGGTCGTATTATTTATGGTAATTTTTCCTATTTAAAAAATTGATATAATTAGGCTTAGTGCTAAGCACAAGCATGGTGAATGTTATGTTCTGACTAGATCTGTTTAATGGGTCAGGTCGGGTCGGATCACAATTTAAATGGGTCGAGTCAGGGCGGGTCATGTCAAATATTAAACGGGTTGGCAGAGTCAAGCCCGTTTAAATACGACCCCTTAAATACGACCCATTTTGACCCATTTTTATAAAGTTCAAAAAATAATTTTTTATTATATTTTATGGCTCGTTAAGTCAATGCAACTATGATTATAACATAACAATATCATATAAAAATATATAAAAAAAGTGGTAAAATACTTTTTTACAACAAATTTCTATACTATTTCGACCTCGTTGATGGATTATACTGATGATTAGTTGAGGTTGTGTTGGTTTACACCTCGTAAATATTGGAAGTTAAGTTTAATAATGCGGGTTGTGTGCAAATTAGGGAGTAATCTGCCAGTTGTTTAGTTATTAAAAAAATTTTCAATCCAACCGCTACGTAGAGTGACGGTTTGTGTTACCATAAATAAAAAGCATGCACAGGTATAACCGCTACTTGAAGTGACGGTTTATATTTTAAGCATAGGTTCTCTTGCACACAGACACAGCAAACCGCTACATGGAGAAACGAGTTTATGACAGCAGCAAACCGCTACTCCATGTAGCGGTTCTCTTGAATTCTTTTTTTAAAGAAAAAAAATCTACTGACATGGACGGTATAGTGGGAATTATTTTCCCTCTTGATGCATACAGGGAATTATTTTCCCATTCAACTGTATTATGGGAAAAGATTCACTAATGAACCCTAAAATAGAATGTTAGATTTAACGGAAGAGAACTATAAATAATATAATCGGCTGAATTTGAGATACGTCCCTCGAATAGACTGTTTCTCAAGATACTTGCTGAATATTATTTTATTTTTTTTTATTTTTTTCGAAGATTGTAAAAAGTGTATTAAGCCCAAATCGTGTTAGGAAATAGTCCATCAAGTAATTTCAGCCCTTATATATAAAGCCCATTATCGGAATCAGTATTTTCCCCTTTACGCTCATTATATTCTCCCCAGAAACCCTAAACCCTAAATCATCCCCATTTTCCCACCTCCATTGTTGGCTGCTGTGGGATAGTAAGAGAGAGAAGGATGAGGACTTACTTGCTTTTCGAATCTTCATCTGGTTATGGTCTGTTTAATGCTGAAGGAATTGATGAAATTGGGCAAAATACTGAAGCTGTTCGTAACTCCATTACGGACATTGAACGTTTCGGTAAAGTTGTAAAGCTTGCTGCTTTTCAACCTTTTGAGTCCGCTCTTGATGCTCTTAATCAGTGCAATGCTGTTTCTGAAGGTTTATTTCTCTTCCATTTTCGTTCCATTTATTAGGTTCTTTTAATTGTTTCGATTTGATTCCATATCCTGTCTAGTGTCTACAGACAACTTGTCTTTGAGTTTGCATGTCATTAAAAAATGTTATGAATTAATGTTCCTGTATTAATTTTGATTAGGTTTGCTAGCTTTTAGATTTTCATGTTGATTTTCTGATTAGGTTTTTAAGCCATGGTTTATTTGCAAGGTTTTTCGACCGCTCATGGCGGCTATATTTGTACTTCAATATTAGTCTAGATAAGTTTTTCTTCAGTTTAATTGCTTGTATTAAGGACTCAAATTTCAACAAATTTTAAAATAATTAGGGCTTTATACTGTTGTGTATTTTTTTTTTCGTCTTCATTGTTTACTTGTTTTTTTGGTGGTTCAATATGATCATGTTTTGAGTTCTCAACTCAACACTTGGTTAAAATGCTATGATAAATGGTTTTTTATTTCTTTTTTGAAAATCATGATAAATGGTTAATATTGAGCTTTTACAGATCAGATGTTTCAAACCACAGGACGTGTTTTTTCTTTGACTAATATTGTGAAACAAGTTTTTGGTATTGGTTAACTTGTTTTGTTGTTGAGGAATCTGAGCAAATGAAATTGTTATACTGTATATGCATAACAGGTATTATGACTGATGAATTGAGGAACTTCTTGGAGCTTAGTTTCCAAAATTCAAAGGCCAAGGAGTTTTTTGTTGGAGTAGCAGACCCTAAACTTGGAGCTAGTATTTCTGAAGGGACTAAAATTGTGTGCAGAAGTAATGAATTTATTCAGGAACTTCTCCGTGGTGTGCGCTTTCATTTTGAGAGGTTCATAAAGGATCTTAAGGTTGTGATTTATTGTATTCTTGTTCATTGTGTTATTCTTTCTTTTGCTGGTTTTCATTATAACCTTTCTGTATAGCCTGGGGATTTGGAGAAAGCTCAATTGGGTCTAGGACACAGCTACAGCAGGGCCAAAGTCAAGTTCAATGTTAATCGAGTCGACAACATGGTCATACAAGCTATATTTATCCTTGACACTCTCGACAAAGACATAAACTCGTTTTCGATGAGAGTCAGGTTACCTTCTTTTTCTTCTTTTTTCACGTGTTAGAATTAGTTAAAGTTTATTTCAGGAACATTTAGTCAATACTCTTTTTTCTTGAATGCAGAGAGTGGTATTCATGGCACTTCCCTGAGCTAGTTAAGATTGTAAATGATAACTACCTCTATGCTAAACTAGCAAAATTCATCGAGAACAAATCGGAGTTGTCGGAGGAGAAAATTCCTGAATTGACTGAAGTTGTTGGTGATGAGGATAAAGCAAAGGAGATTGTTGAAGCTGCTAAAGCATCAATGGGTACTTTTCTCGCTGTTATGTTACATTGTGGATCAAAAATGATTTTTTTTAGCATAGTTTACCCATTTTACACTGTTTATTCCAGGTCAAGATTTGTCCCCGGTTGACTTGATTAATGTTAAGATGTTTGCTCAAAGAGTTATGGATCTTGCTGAATATAGGAAGAAGCTCTATGATTATTTGGTTACAAAAATGAATGACATTGCACCAAACTTGACCTCTTTAATCGGTGAGATTGTCGGAGCCAGACTAATTTCTCATGCTGGCAGTTTGACAAACCTGGCAAAGTGCCCTTCTTCTACACTCCAAATCCTGGGTGCTGAAAAAGCACTCTTTAGGTAATATATGTTGCTATTTTTGTAGTTTTGCGCTCTAGTTTTGCCTGGAAGTTATTTTAAAGAAACTGGTTGGAATTTTGTGTAGCAATTATTTCATATGTTGATTTGCTTGAAGAGTGATTATCTCGTATAACACTTGTCTTTTATCAGGGCCTTGAAAACACGCGGAAACACACCAAAGTATGGTTTGATATTCCATTCATCATTTATTGGCCGGGCATCTTCCAAGAACAAAGGTCGTATGGCACGCTACCTTGCAAACAAGTGCTCTATTGCCTCTCGTATCGACTGTTTTTCAGGTTTGTTGCAGAATATGTTGCTTCCTTGTAGGTTTTTCTTTCAATTTTTAGAATGAACAAATGGCTTATTTTTTGTTTCTGTGTTACAGAAAAGGGTTCTACTGTGTTTGGTGAGAAGCTACGTGAACAAGTAGAGGAGCGCCTTGATTTCTACGACAAGGGAGTTGCACCTCGTAAAAATATTGATGTCATGAAAGACGCAATCGAAGTTGCCCAAAAAATAGGTGAGACTATGTTTGATGTTTTATTTCAAATACTCTTGCATAAACTATCAACAACCATGTTGAGGATATCACTCTTGCGGTTGATGACTATGTCTAAGTCTAACGTAATCTATCAACGACGTTTTGATGTCATTCATGCATATTACAATCACTATCTTTATCTTCAAATTAACTTTGAATGTTTTATTAGATGATGAAATGGACGTGGATAATGAGCCGGATTCTGCTGTGAAAAAGAGCAAGAAAAAGAAATCCAAGGATGAAATCCCCGCCACAAACGGCAACACATCAGAAGACGTAAAATCCGAGAAGAAGAAAAAGAAAGACAAGAAGAAACACCAAGAAGCCGAACAAGAGCAAGAAACAGAAGAAGAACCCATCGATACCAAGTCCGAAAAGAAAAAGAAGAAAGACAAGCGCAGATTAGAACAAGCTGATGCAGAGAATGGTGCAAAGGAAGACGGAACTATCAAAAAGAAGAAGAAAAAGAGCAAAGACGAAGACGAGGATATATCAGCCGTCAGCGAGGGAAAGAAAAAGAAGAAGAAATCAAAAGAATGAGGTGAAATAAGATCCAAATTCTGTTTTGGCCTATGTTAGCCAAATTTTGTTTTGCTGCTTCATTTCAAGTTTGCAGCTGTGTTTTTATTATATTTTAGGTTGCCTTTTTATGTTTGTTTTTATTATTATGTAGTGTAGTTTATGATTTAGACACAAAACATGATATGGATTAATATCACTGCCAATCCATAGGCCAAGTTTCTATAAATTGTTTCAGTTGTGTATTTTTTTCAGCAATTTTAAGGTAAATGAATTTTGTGACCAGTCTATTACATTTGGGAGTTTTTCGAATGCGTGTATTTCTCCTTGCCCACTTTATGATAAGGCACGGGTATGTTTTGTCCGCTAATATTAGGTTGCTGACTTTAACGGGGCGCACTAGGGCATTTGTTTGTAAAGATAAAATTAATTTTGCATAGTAAATTATAATGTTCTTATCCTTTTAAGTATAAGAACATTAATTAAATTATCTTAGGTAGCATAAAATTAGGGATTTGTTACCAATTTGCATGTTCATACATTACAATATATATCTATCTTTTATTTTGATTCCAAATTATTCTTTCTAATAAAACTAGGGATTTATTAACGGGTTGGAGAGTATATTATTATTCTTGTTAACGAATGTCTCTAGGCGTTCATTGGCTTTTACTTTAGCATTATTTGATTAGAGAAATGATCGTAGCTTTCTAATAGTGGTTAGTTATCTTTCGAAAAACTGATAATTCGAATTGTTTGTTAGATTTTAATCTAGATATGATAAAGGGTTATATTGAATTTGGATATCTTGATTTTCGATTTATTTAATTTTGTTTTTTTATTTTTTTATTTTATTTTATGTTTGACTCATAAAATTCAAATTCCTAAACTAAAATTTTCAAAATTAGTGCATAGTGAGCCATATTATTAAAGAATGTTAGGTCTGTTAAAAAATTGGTCTTTTTAAAACTTAATTTCTGAAAACATAAAAAATTCATTTATTAGCTTCTGTTAATCTAGTCAAGTTTTCCTTGTCTTAATTGCAAACACCTATGCAATTTTAGAGCACAAATCAATTACTTTTACATGAAAATGAACATTTAAATAACATTGTGATTCTTTCCATTTAGCTTTAAAAAGTATTTATAGTCTACTCATATCAACAAGTTATATCTTCTTTTTTAGGGAGTTCATTTGCTAAAAACTCTACAGTTAAGCGAGTTTGGTGGGGAGCAATATTTGAATGAGTGAGCTCTTGAGAAGATTTTCGGGTGCGCATGAGTGAGGCCAAAAGGATTTTATTGTTTGTGGGGTAGGCTACAGTCTCTATGGGTAGACATCAGCAATATGAAGGACCAGGGTGTTACAAATATCGTGAATATCATAGATTAAACATAGAAATTGCAATATTGTCAATTACATAGAAATTGTTATAATTCATTTTATTTTTGAATTTATGATCATTGTGTGGCATGAGACCGACTCACTATAAACGAGCTTAACCTATTTTGTTAATTAAATACTTTAAAATTGTATATAATCACTTACTCTGAAACTATAAACACTATTATTCATAAACAATTCAAGATATATTAAATATACACCAGACCAGTATTATTTCAAAAAAAAAATATATATATATACACCAGACCAGTATAATAGAGACAGTCTCATCATTAAACCTTCTAATTTAAAATATTATAAAAGTGGAATCAACGGTTTCTCTCTCTTCGAAGGCTGTTCTCAAGTCGAGAGACTCTTTGATCGCACTTTCCTTTATGGGTATGAGTTGCCATCATTATTCCCTCCCAGAAAGAAAAGATATTTAACTTGAAACAGACCGGACCCGAAGAATATAACCCGTATCTTTAACAGGCTGGGAGCCCAAAACAAACACTAAAGCATTGCAAAACCTCCTATTTAAAGTTATTTCTCGGCAATCTGACTTTCTTCTCATAGCAGCAGCCGCTAAACCCTAGCCATTTCTCTCAGGTACTTCTCTTTCGGTCCTCTCCTTGCTTCCTCCATTTTTGTACCTCTATCTCGATCTATTTCATTTAATTTTGCTTCTTCGTTGTTTGTCGCTATTATTGTTCTTAGGTCGCCATTTTTGATCCGTTTCAAGCTGCATTCGTGAGGTAATACTTGGCATTTCATTCTCGATTTCTGTTGTATTGAAATTATCGATTATATTTGATATGCTCGAATCATTTCGTGCTATAATAATGTAATTGTTTTTCCAAGTGGATTAATTCGAATCGGTTATTAATTGTTGAAAGGATGTGTTTCTATTTTGGAGATCTTATTGTTACTCTCTCGGTTCGTATATTCACCAATGTTGCAATAGTATTTGTAGCTCAAAATATTCATTTGGTTTGCTAGGGTTTGATAATTTACTGGTTTAGTTAATGTTTTTAATGTTTTTAGGATTTTTTGGGCAACCTTATGAATCTAAAACTAAGAGCGTGATTCCTTCGTTACCGTAGTTTTTTTTTTTTAACTGCTGATCGATCGATTATTTTCAGATCTCATTCTTTGATTTGGTATTCGATGTATACTTTTGATCAATCATTGAAATAATTTGTTTTATGTAATTGACTTAATAATAGATCCAACTTTTGCTGCATCTGAAATGGCGGTCACATTCTTCAATTTGAGCTCTGATGCTGGTTTGAAAAAGCTCGATGAGTATCTCCTTAGCAGGAGTTACATCACTGGGTGAGTCTGACATTCTTATTGCTTCAAAATAAATCACACTTTAGTATATTCTTCTGAAACAACAGCAATTTGACATTTGCCATTTTCGCTTGAAATACCAGCTATCAAGCTTCCAAGGATGATCTCACTGTGTACTCTGCCATTCCCAATGTGAAGGAAGCATATGTCAACGTATGCAGATGGTACAAACATATCGATGCCCTTTTGAGGATCTCGTAAGATTTTGAATCTCTAAGCTTTGTGTTATATGTTTGCTCATTTTATGATTTGTGAAATGTGTATTTATGATTCATGTAGCCGACCTTAATTTTTTTGAGTCATGGTTTTGGCATTGTGGTTTTGTTGCTTAATGTCTAAACTTTATGTTGTTTGGTGTCTAGCGGCGTTTCCGGTGAGGGATCAGGTGTAACTGTTGAGGGAAATGCTCCTGCCCCTTCTGTTGCTACCCCACCCGTTGCAGATTCAAAGGTAATAGTTTATCAGATTCATTGAAATAATAATGTCGACAATTCTCCATGCCTGTCTATATTTTACTTTTTCTTATGCAATGTTCATATTGTGTATCAGGCATCAGCTGCTGACGAAGATGATGATGATGATGTTGATCTATTTGGGGAAGAGACTGAAGAGGAGAAAAAGGCTGCTGAAGAACGAGCTGCTGCTGTTAAGAAGTCCGCTTCAAAGAAAGAATGTGAGTATCGTATTCTAGTTTGTTCAACATGTACTTTGGTGGATGGATGTTTATGTAATCCCGTTACCTGTGAGGCTGTGAAGTCATTTCAACTTGGTTTTATTTAGTGTTAAGTTGCTTTCTTTTGCATTCGCAGCTGGTAAGTCCTCGGTCTTGTTGGATGTGAAGCCATGGGACGATGAAACCGACATGAAGAAGCTTGAAGAAGCTGTCAGAAGTGTTCAGATGGAGGGATTATTGTGGGGAGCATGTATGTCAACAATCGAGCTTCATTAGATCTTTATTTTGAGTTCCTTCTTGTCTTTTTATATTTATATTGCTCTCCTGATATTTTTTTCTCTCCTTGACAGCCAAACTTGTGCCAGTCGGTTATGGTATCAAGAAGATGACAATCATGATGACTATTGTGGATGACTTAGTCTCTGTCGACAACTTGATTGAAGATTACCTAACGGTTGAGCCGATCAATGAGTATGTTCAGAGTTGCGATATTGTCGCTTTCAACAAGATTTAAGGCCATCAATATGTTACGTCCTAAAATTTTGATCGTTTTAGTTTCGATCATATCTTTTTGAAATTTGTTGGAGAAAGATGGTATGTTTGGCATATTTGAGTTTTTATAACTAAATACTGTCTGGTACCTAGTTACTTATGGTGTATGGTTCTCTTGTTGCCTTTTATGAGTGCAAAAGCTTTATCTGTTTCTGCAGTACTTTTTTCAACAAAATTTACATGAGTGCTAAATCACTGCAGAATGTTCTTATTATCATCAAAACATAACATCTAACAAGTCGAGCATTGGCAATAACTTTTTAGGGTCAAATTTTGTACTTAACTTTAGTTTAAAAGGCTGTTATATACTTGTTGGTATGAGTCGTGGTCGTTATTTCCTTTTTAGACTTTTTTCATAGTTTTTTACGAGTGGGATATATTGGATATGGTGATGATGATGCTTGTTGGTGACTAGATGCTGTTGATGCGGTTGTATATGTTGTCATTGCTTTGATGGATGAACTCCCTACATTCCATTATTAATTTTTGTTTTCTTTAAATTTAATTATATTTAATTAATAAATTTAGTTAAATTTCATTAATTCAATTTTTAAATCATTTTTAAAAAGTTTTTATTTAATTAATTTAATATTGCAAAAATAAAAGCTCTACCCCTATTTTTTCGGTGGTGACATAGGAAAAAAAAGTACGTATCATCATTATGTAGATCATAGTTTGAAATTTTTGATCAAAATGAATACTTATTTGTCATGTTTCATGTCTTGCAAATTGTAAATTTACTTAATTTTATAATTTATTATAAACAGACAATTAAATTATATTTATTCATACTTTTTATTTAAAACAAAAAAGAATGGTAAAACTTATTTCTATAATTTGTTTGAAACAAACATTATAATAGAACTTTGTAGTTCGAGACAATCGATACAAATTATATTTTGTTTGTTTAGTAGTTTCCACACTACACAATATATCTCTTATAGACATAAACACCACCAACAACTACACATTCAACGTGCACCTTTAGAGGATAAAAAGTAAGCCGACAATGAGATAGTAACAGTTTGACAGATTAACATTATGACAGTTAGGGGCGGAGTAAAGATTTTGGATCCCTTATTTATTTTTATGATATGATCCCTTAATATAATACTATTAAAAGATATAATTTTTTCCACTTCAAATAAAATAATTCATAACAAAATGTATTTAACATTAATTATATTACTTCAATTATTTCAAAAAAAAATTATATTACTTCAAATGCAAAAAAGGGGTTACAAACAAATCACTTAAAGTGTGTTCCTTAGAAACGAATTTGAATGAAGCCATTGATACTCTTTATTTCTGGGGCTTAGACGATCAGCTACCTCAGATGTCAGAAGAATCGGCCATGATGATAGATCTCTCACTTCCACATGTTCCTAACATCTCTACTGTTATTGTTCATATCAGCCTACAAATTACGTAACTTAAGTCTTATACAATGTAACTAAAAACCATTTTTTTTTAATATCACCTATTATATAAAACTAGCTCAAATTAAGCATTTTGAGTCCTCAGGCACTCAGAAAATAGGGGCATACAAACTTTCTCGGTGTTAATATCCGAATGATAATATAAAAACCAAAACTTAAGCATTTATAAGCATTATCTAAGTCTAAATAACCAATATATCTTCAAAAAAAAAAAAAGTCTAAATAAGCAATATAAAACCCGAATAACAACACTGTTAAAACTCTAATTCTAATTCTAATTTATGTAGTTGATTACTCAAATAATCACAACAAATTGATGACAATCTATGAGAGATCGTCGGCAATAAAAATTACACAAAAACTTGGATGAGACGGTCTAATAATAAGATCGTCAATTTAGGTCATTCCAATTTTAATTTTCTGGGTATTTGTCAATGTTGATGTTAAATATATCAATTTTGAAAATTAACCTTTTAAGGTGAAAATTGATATTTTTAAGATCAAAATTGAAAAATGCCCATAAAATATAAAAAATGCCCAAGATGTTGCACGCGGAAATTGTACTGACCAAAATTTACGGTCTCATTATGAGGGCGTCTCTTCTAAGTCTGGCCATAAAAATTATGGTACAATATTGAATTCTAGTTATAATGCATTATCATGTATACCTAATTGAAAAAATAGCTTATAATGACCATTTACATATATATGATAAAAGAACAATAATAGAGGTTAAAAACAATTTGCTTACTTTTGTTCATGGCTGGTTGGACAATATGTTAGAGGAGTATAAACAAAAATAAAGAATCAAATGGTACGATGTTAAAATATAGCAATCTCTTTACAATAACAAATTCTTGTATGCGACGTCTAATATTGCAACCTATTTTATGTAGGAGTTGAATAATGCAACTAATATAAATTATCAGTATATATGGACTTTGTTATGAGATTGAACCACCAAGACAAGACTTACCTCTTATAATCATCATCATACACACATAGAATCTACTAATTGAACAACATTTTTGTCATTTGTCATTTCCTGAATCAATTGTGTCAAGTGTCATTACTTCATGAATCAATTGCAATTGTTTTGTCATTTGTCGTTAATTTGTCAATTTGTTTTGCCATTTGAGTTTATTAATTTTAGTATTTTTTTCTAAAATATAATTTTTTATGATGACTTTGCTAAATTTTGGTCAAAGGTCTTACATTCTGAACTCCTATAATATGTAATAAACAAAAGTATGAACCATGCTATGCACGGGTATAATCATAGTTATATAATACCTTATAAGCATGTTATTTAGGAAACCATCTTACTATAAGATGGAATCATATAATTAGTCCACTTTTGTAATTTATCACTTTAAACACGTAAGTGATTGCTTAAACACGCTAAATTTACATGGGACAACCTAATATAGAGATGGTCTCACCATAAAAACATCTCATTAAAAAAATTGTGATAATATATTAGTTTGATAATATGTATACTTAATGTGTTAAAATAATTATTTACAACTTTAAAATGATTAATTAAAAAATAAGTTAATTATATGGATCACCGTTTCACAATCTTATACTTCCTTTAGTCCTTGTTTAATTTCAATAAGGGAAATTTTACATGGTAAACACTAACTATAGAGAAAGACGAGTGGTAACAATTTTTAAATTTTTTTCCACAAAATACCATCATACCATGAATTTATAAACTGCCTTTTTTGAAATTCAAATAAGGGTATTTGTGTCATTTCACCATTTAACGACTAAATAACGTTTTTTGAATCAAATTGTTACGGTATTGATTTTCAAAGTGTTAACTGCTATTTTATGAAAAAAAATTAAAAACTGGCTAATCGCTACCACTAGTCTTTCCCTATATTTGATGTTTAATCCAAAAGAAATACAAAATGAAAGTTAAAACCCTAACCCGTAAAAAACCGAACCCGTGAAGTATAACCCGTATGGCCCGTATCTTTATAAGGATCCGAGCCCATAAGAAATAAAGCCTTAGCAAAACCTCCTATATTTAAAGTTAGTTCTTCCATTTCTTTCTTCTCTTAGCACCAGCCGCAGCAAAACCCTAGCCATTTCCTTCGGTACTTTCTCTTTCGATCCTCTCTTCTATCGGTTTTCTGTCTCAATCTTATCTCTCTCTATTTGATTTAACTTTGTTCTTCGATTTGTTGTTTGTATTATCATTCTCAGGTTTTCGTTTTTGCTCCATTTCAAGCCGCAATCATGAGGTAATAATGCGTTTTTCATTCTCGATTTCTGTTAAATGTGAATTTTCTATTGAAATATCTTTGATTTTTTGGATTGATTTCGTGTTATAAGTGTTGTGATTATGATTGCATCTAGGTGTTTATGTAATCGTTTTGTTGTTTGAATCCAAAAAGTGATTTCGTCCTTTCTGTATCTTGGTTTGTTGTGTTGGAAAATTTGAATTGTGTTTTGATTGTTGGGAGTGTGTGTTCGTATTTTTGGAGAACTTATTGTGGATTATGATTTTGGAATGAATGTGTGTTTGTAAAGTGTTGAACGATCATTTTTCAATGCATCTTATTTGTTTGAGAATCAGGCATAAAAGTTGGACTGTACTTGATTTACGAGCTTAATGTTTTTTGAAGACATTATAAAGCAATAACATTTTGAATAATGTATTAGCACAGTACTGAGGTTCATACCCAAAATGTTTGGCATCCCTATCTTTTGACATACGTACTGAGATTTATGTTGATTTCCTGACATTCTTGACCTCTCTAGCTCTCTGATTCTTGTGATGTTTATTTGTTATCGTGCCATTGTTTTTGCTTATGCACTATCTGTTTAATGTCAATGTTGTATGAAAGAAAACATCCTAATTATATGTTTCTTTTTCTTATTCAGTAAGCTTCAGAGTGAAGCTGTCAGAGAGGCTATTACTGGGATTAAAACAGACGCCACAGAGAAAGGTCGTAAGTTTACTGAGACAATTGAGCTCCAAATTGGGCTCAAAAACTATGACCCCCAAAAGGATAAGCGTTTCAGTGGTTCTGTTAAGTTGCCACACATCCCCCGTCCCAAGATGAAAGTTTGCATGCTGGGAGATGCACAGCATGTGGAAGAGGTACTTAGTTGTTAAATCTCTTTGTTTTTGTTTGTGGTTGGGTTTTGAAGCTGTAATACAAATCATATATAATTTCCTGCTGAATCCCAAATTGTCGAATATTTAGTACTTGTTTTGGATAATATATGATTTCCCACTGATACCCAAATTGTCTAAGATTTGGATTTCTATTTTCATATTGGATCATTTGATATTTTAGTTTTTACTGATGTGTTTTTTCATAGTTATACTTTGTTCTGGTATTTGTGAGATTTCATGGTTGTAAATTGACGTTGCTTGTCTGGTGCAATTTATCTCAGTCGTTATTAATGCAAGTTTATTATGGTAGGCTGAGAGAATAGGTTTGGAGTGGATGGATGTAGAGGCATTGAAGAAGCTGAACAAGAACAAAAAGTTGGTGAAGAAACTGGCAAAGAAATATCATGCTTTCCTTGCCTCAGAAGCAGTCATCAAGCAGATTCCTCGATTGCTTGGTCCTGGTCTTAACAAGGCAGGCAAGTATATTTGGCTGGTTGTTAACTTATAATAGGTGTATTATAACTCGTGTCTTTAGATTTTAGAATGCTAGAAAGTTGAATGGCATATGACCAAGTAAAGCATATTGTGAAGATTTTTCTTTCAGTTGATTGGTCTGACTGTTTTGTTTTTAATGCATCGCTCATGGTTGTTATTGTGTTGCATGTTCAGGTAAGTTCCCCACCCTTGTCACCCATCAAGAGCCCTTGGAGAACAAGGTGAATGAGATCAAGGCAACAGTTAAGTTCCAGCTGAAGAAGGTTCTCTGCATGGGTGTGGCTGTCGGTAACTGTAGTATGGAAGAGAAGCAGGTGTTCCAGAACGTGCAAATGAGCGTCAATTTCCTTGTTTCATTGTTGAAGAAAAATTGGCAAAATGTAAGCAGTTTTTGAATTGTTAAAATACAACTGTCCTGCTGAGCAGTTTTGCATTGTAAAAAGCAAGTAACTCAATATTGTGTATGTTGTGCAGGTCCGATGCTTGTACCTGAAGAGTACCATGGGCAAGCCATACCGCATCTTCTAAGTGTCGTTACGATTTTGCTTGCTTTCTAGGAGCTGAGGTTTTGTTGGTTTTGTAGAGTACTTTATTTAAGCGCTAGTATACTCAAATATCACTTTTGAATTTGAATTTAATGTCGGAGTATTTTCTGCGTAGTTTCATTGTTATTTGCAACTTGGATTCTATATTTGGAAGGTTTATTTGCTGTCAATGCTTGATTTTAAATTTTAATACAGCCTGAGCCTGTGTTGTGTTTTGGCAATCTAATGTGAAGCAAGTATACTCAAGCATCCTTGTTTGATGTTTAAGCCCAGGAATAAATATTGGATGATGAATTAGACAGACTTCTAGAAGTTTTACTAATTTTCGTACGGGTTAGGGACTTAGGGCTGCTTAATGGAACAGGTTGTAATTAGAGTTGTCCATTCCGGTGTTTTGAGGCGGATTTCAGGTATAACATTCGAGTTGAGTTACTTTTGGTTCTTGAATAATGTAGAGTTCTTTTCATTTTGATTTTTGATTAAGAACCTTAGTGTCGCTTTAATGATGTTTAGTCATTTCCTTATCAGACTTGAATTTAGAACTTAATCAACCAATCATTTAAAAACCAAAACATAAATCCATCACAATTGTATCGTCCTGTGGATACTGGATATGAAGTATGAACCCTTTGCTTCTTATTATGACTCATAATTGTACCCTCCATACCTCTTACATTGCACCTAGAGCAATATTAGTAGAAGGAAAATTGAGTTGGAGAAACAAGTAGTCGATAAAAACGAGTAATTGAGATTAAGAGTATAAGGTGGGGCTATTGCTAAAAAAAGGTGCAAATTTAATGGCGCAAACTTAAAAGGAAAGTGGTGTAAATTGAGTAGAAGAAAGATAGTATAAAATCTTAAACAATATCGGTATTTGCAAATAATTACAAATAGACAAAATAAACAATATAAAAATATACAAAATAAAAAAAAAGATAAAATATAAATCTCAAATACCTCCAATAAAAAGGGATGCATAAGAGTGACTTGTTTTCTTAAATAATTGTTAATTATTTACGTATATATTTCCATAAATCTTCTATCAACCCCATATATAATGTATTAGGGTCCTCTTTAATACTCATTAGGATTAAATATTAAAATCCCTTTTTCAAACTCTATCAAGCATTTATAGCCATTGTATTGAGTGAAATGATAGACCCTCAATTTGTTTTTTAAATAATGGAAAGGATCCTAACTCATATTCAACAACGACATCCTGAAAGCACATCAATCATACTTGAAAAGTTGTCTTGAGTTCATGGTTAAATAGGCTTGGTCCAATAAAGACTTGAATGATATGTAGAGAGAAAATTAGACTTGGTACAAGCGATAATCATGGAGTTTAAACAGCCAAATTGGTACGAAAAGAATTTTTTATCTTTTTATAAATTATATTTTATCCTATTTTTAGAATTATTTCTATTTCATCAGATACAATAACACTAAAAAGATCCACAAGATGGAGTAAGTTAGAGGACGAAATTGAAAGGCTTACAAGAAATCGCATCTTCAAACACATTGTAATTATTATTTTTTCAATCTATATTATAATTATTATTATTTTGCGTTATTGATTTCAATAACTACAAATTTTTGAGAAGTCATTTCAAATTAGAGGTACCTCTTTTCATCTTTTGTATTTTTTATTATGTATTATAATTACTTTTATATATATATATATATATATATATATATATATATATATATATATATATATATATATATATATATATATATATATATATATATATATATATATATATATATATATATATATATATATATATATATATATATATATATATTACATTTCTATTTTCAATATCTAAAAGGAGATACTACAAATTTCGATCAAGGAAGGTTTTGAAATCAATTTCTTGTAAATATCTTTATTTTTAGTTTTCATGTCTTTCTGTATGTGCAAAGAATTTGCGGATTATTATTCAAAACAAAATTTGCGGATTACGATAATAAAGTCTAATAAAGCTTATTAACACAATGTATTAGAGTTGTACATATAACAAAAAGGCTTTTCCTTCCCACAAAGTTTCTAGCTTTAGATATCCAAAAACATCAAATTCTCGCACTTCATTCAAAATTGCAAACAGTGACATTTTATCTCTGGCCGGGAGACTCTTTGGCCATGCTCTCCTTTATAGGTATGAGTTGTCGCCGTCTAATTAAACCCGTTGTTAAAGAGATACTTGACAAATGTATATTTACTGATTGTTAGATATTTATTTTAGAAAAGTAGACCAAAAAAACAAAAGCCAAAAAAAAGCACTCCTAGGATTAGATTTTTTATTTGAAGTTAGAAGTCATTTACAAATGTTTTTTTTTGTTTAACAAATTTTAAAGCCAAAAAACTAAGTTAAAAAAGTAATTGACAAACATCCTACACCACCCTTGACCAATTATAACACCCTTGATAGTGTTAAATAATCTAATGTTCATTCCAAGTTTGCTATTAATTTTTGTCATGTATCCAAAGACAACAAATCAACTACCAAACACAAATTGTTATATGAGACAGTCTTACCAAGAGATTCGTCTCAAACATGAGTTAAATAAACCATCTCACACATATGAGAATATAGACTCCTTATTTGAGGTCGTTTCACCGAAAGACCGCCTTTCACTGCCGTTTCACCAAATGACGATTTCTCACGAAAGTAGCTCACTCCCAAAATATGGAGTTACATACATAGAACTGTTAACTATCTGATCAAAAAACTTTCTCAAAAGCAAACATAAAGTATTTAAATTCGCCATTTACAAATTACAACCATCTAGCAAGGCAAAAACACGTCGTATGAATCAGTCTACGTAATTAGACCCCTTAAAAGAGAATGCAAAATGCCGAATAAGTGGTACATCAACGAGAGCTGTGCGATGTAGAATTTGCATTCTGATAGATGTAATACGTACCATAACTACAAAAAGTACGACAGATCATAAACACCATACAATAATATATCGAACCTTTCAAGATGAACTAATGAGCAAATTTGCACTGACAATGAACTTCCCTGGCACATACATATCCTACTTCCCTCTATAATCCAATATTTGATCATTAACTTGCATTACGCAGACGTTCAAGCAGCTCATCCTACAAAATGTGATAAATATCCATCATGTAAGAACAGTATACTCTCAGCACTCAACATGGTAAAAGAACGTAAACACCACGCAGGGGTGGTTATAGGCATGTAAGGTGCCCTACAGCACAAGGACCCCAAAATTAAGGGTTTCAAATATTAGTTTATGCTAGTTTGAGTTACTTCATCTTTAATTTAATTACTTGATTTTTAGGCCCCAAGTGAGCAAAAAATGAAAAACAAACAGGGGCTTAAATTTATTGTGAGTTTTTGCCCCACCCCCAAGTGCATTATGATTCATGCACAAGATAAAAGAACATTGTGGTTTCCGATGATGCAACTGGGCAGCTTTGATTTAAAGGTAAAGGTCAGCCAATATGAGCCAGTACATTATTAGAAAATTTATAGAACACGTTTAATGTAAGTAACAAATTCTAGCAAAAAGCCTTTCGGTCTAGGGTAACAGAGAAAAACAAGACACGACACAAAAGGATGAAATAGAATAACTGTGAGGAAGACAACTAAAAAAGAAGCAAAGTTCACTTGGATAGTTGTATAAAATACAATAAGCACTGATGCACTTGCCTTCTTTCCTTTGTGTGAAAGCCCTTTTTCCTTAAGAAGGGCCCGAAGCCTATCTACTGTCAAACCCTGAAAACTCTTATCTACACCACGACTACTCGATCCACCTGCAATTTGACGGTAAGAAATCAAATTACTTGCAATATATAAAAATGACAATTGCATGCCTCCAAAAATTTTAGTGTCTTCTTATTGTTGGTGCTTAGAACACCTTGTGTCTTCAGGCCCACTATCCAATTATCTCCATGCATAACATAACATCAATAAGAATTATAAAAGAGCATAACAGATAATCACAAGTCACAGGCAAAAGGTGTCACATTACTGATGATTTAAGAACTTTCAGGGATTTCAGGAGAAAAACCAGAGGGTTCTTTTGGGTCAGAAATACACGGTAAGCATGAAAAATCAAGGCAACAAATCATGTCAATAACCTAGCTAGGAGGACCAACTATAGTTGTGGAAGAGTTGAAGCCAAGGATACTCCAAATCTTAATCATCCTATTATTACTTTAAGCATAAGTTGGATCTTCAGTTTCTTGATAAATGTTAAATTTGTCAATATAAAGAGATGATTTGAATTATTAGACTGATGAAAGTCCATTGAGTAAATGTGTCTCATTTTATATGCTTCCACAGGAAGAAACTTCTGTGTTAACTTACCCCAAACTGTGAACCCTATATCACGTCTAAAATCATGCCATAATCAGTGCCCAATATACGAATTCAATCTATATCAATTCTTTAATTGTAGGAAATTGAAACAACACTAATATGAAAACCCTACAACAACAATACAACTCCAAAGACCTACTAACTGTCCACCAATAAAATATACTTTATTCGACCCTAACTAAAAGATAGGAAAATGGAGTGTGGAAATACCTTGGATAAATGTAGAGATATTAACCAATATGCGATATGTGTGGAAATGGAGTGTGATAACAAGGATATTATGTGATCGCGGTGTGCCCATAAAGCTAAGGTTAAGTTTTGTTGGGCATTCATCAGATCAGTGCTACTATATGTATGAGAATGTTGGGCTTTTAGGAAAGATAAGTAGCTGAAATGCAGATGCTTAGACTTCCAAGAATAGAATTCAAAACAAACAACGAAAAGATTTATGCGTCACAGATATTCAGGATAAGATTAAAGGGAATCAATTAAGGTGATTAGGTATGTAAAACAAGCATGTGTTGGTAAACCGGTAACGGAGACAGAATTTGAAACTTAGATTTAAAAAGAGGGGGAGGAAGAGACCCAAGATAACCTGGAAGGCAGAACTTGATAAAGATATGAAGAACCTAAATTAAGAGATTGAGATGGTAGATAATCGGAAGAAATGGAGAAGGAGAATACATACGGATGATTTATGGTTTGTGTCGGCGACCCCAAACTTTTGGGATAAAGGCTTTGCTGAGGTGGTTTCCACTAAACAACTCTTCTGTCATTACATCTAAATTTTATTTACTTCTATTAGCCCATTTCTGTCATTTTTTTTAACCACCATCATCCAAGTCATTTATACCCTCCCTTAATGAATCTTGTAGTTCATAAGTCCAATTTCTTGTGGTCACTAACATACATTCTCAGACCAATGTTTCCCATCATCCATCTAATCTGCAAACCAATCCAACACTAAATCAAATCTGTATGTGTTCCCATACATCTATCACATTCACAGCTAATTAATTTAGGCTTCACAATTTTTTATGACCTTTCTTGAAAGTGTTACTAATATCATAATGCCCGTATTAATGTCGTCTTATGAATTTCCCTTAAGCCTTAGAGGTGAGGTACTTTACAGTAGCACATTACCCATAGGCAGCACAATAAGAGGTAGAAGAGATTAGATCAAATTGGATGACATTGCCCAAAATACCCAAAGATAAGTAGCCAATTCTCCTCATAGGCAGCATAATAAGAGGTTTAAGAGTTTAGATCAGCTTGGGCATGGCGTTCATAACCACTTTTATATTCACCCAGCTAATAAGAAGTAATATTGGACTGCTTCCTGGAATCAGTTAACCAAAACACAATAAGGTCAAGAACATCAACGCTAGTAAATTCAAGCACGAATAAGGTTTGATAGAAACTTCATACAATAAAGGGAATCAATTAAGGTGATTAGGTATGTAAAACAAGCATGTGTTGGTAAACCGGTAACGGAGACAGAATTTGAAACTTAGATTTAAAAAGAGGGGGAGGAAGAGACCCAAGATAACCTGGAAGGCAGAACTTGATAAAGATATGAAGAACCTAAATTAAGAGATTGAGATGGTAGATAATCGGAAGAAATGGAGAAGGAGAATACATACGGATGATTTATGGTTTGTGTCGGCGACCCCAAACTTTTGGGATAAAGGCTTTGCTGAGGTGGTTTCCACTAAACAACTCTTCTGTCATTACATCTAAATTTTATTTACTTCTATTAGCCCATTTCTGTCATTTTTTTTAACCACCATCATCCAAGTCATTTATACCCTCCCTTAATGAATCTTGTAGTTCATAAGTCCAATTTCTTGTGGTCACTAACATACATTCTCAGACCAATGTTTCCCATCATCCATCTAATCTGCAAACCAATCCAACACTAAATCAAATCTGTATGTGTTCCCATACATCTATCACATTCACAGCTAATTAATTTAGGCTTCACAATTTTTTATGACCTTTCTTGAAAGTGTTACTAATATCATAATGCCCGTATTAATGTCGTCTTATGAATTTCCCTTAAGCCTTAGAGGTGAGGTACTTTACAGTAGCACATTACCCATAGGCAGCACAATAAGAGGTAGAAGAGATTAGATCAAATTGGATGACATTGCCCAAAATACCCAAAGATAAGTAGCCAATTCTCCTCATAGGCAGCATAATAAGAGGTTTAAGAGTTTAGATCAGCTTGGGCATGGCGTTCATAACCACTTTTATATTCACCCAGCTAATAAGAAGTAATATTGGACTGCTTCCTGGAATCAGTTAACCAAAACACAATAAGGTCAAGAACATCAACGCTAGTAAATTCAAGCACGAATAAGGTTTGATAGAAACTTCATACAATTCAAGGAGTACAAAGGTAAGCATGAGAAGCAAAACATTAGCATATCAAACCTCAACAGTGTCGATGCTTAGCATGCAAGTAATGCAGCTGATATGCATATGGTGGAAAAATTTTCGGTTGATATGCATTAGCTTCGGCGTAATGCAAACGCGGCTTGGAAAATAAAGTCCAATCTGAATAGAACCATATAAACACGCACGCAAAGAACAGAAAAGACACCACATCTAAATACTTCATCAAGCAAATCAGCTACAAAATGCAGCAAATGCTTCAACAAGAGTAAAAGATAAGAAATACATTAAGTTGCAAACTTGCAGATCAGGTCTGATTCACAAGATATGTGATCAAACTAACTACAAACTTACTCTGTCTAGCATTATATTGGTTGTTCGTCATTGTCCTCTTAGCTGGATTCCTTCCATCAGCAGCTCCAGATGCTCTGAAAATTTGATAGCAATGTAACTAAATACTTTGAACAATCCTCATAGAAGGAGATAAGATTTTGTATATTTAATAGATACATAGACATATTGGCGGAGCAAAACCTCAAAAAGAAATAAAACAAAAGTACAAAACATTTCAAACAATCACAACCCAGTTTAAAAATATCCCCAAGAAAATACAAAAGAAAATATCAAAGGTTAAGAACAAATGCAAACAGCGAAAAAAAGGAAAAAGATGGAACACCTCTTTCTTGAGCTTTCAGTTGCATCACCTTGTTGCTTTTTTAATGTGAGAGATCTAATCAATATATTCATCTGATCCGTCTTTATTACTTGATCATCTACATAAACAAAATGTGAAACCCACTTCTTTATAAAATAGTTGATAGTCCTACAAGCACTCATAAAGAACTAAGATAAGCTATATACAAGCTAAACAAGTAACTAGCAAAGCTTCTAAAGATAAAAAGAAGCCAACCAACTCTGAATAAATTTTGTGACAACAAAGCCCCTCCAAACCTTGTGTTAATGAGCCTATAAGTAAGGGCTATACTTAAAAAAAAAAAAAAAAAGAAAAGCAGATTGTTTCTAATTGACTGGAAAGGAAAGGTCGAAAGAGGGCAGGGGAGAGAGATGGAAAGGAAAGGGGAACGGGAAGGAAAGGTGTTTCCCTGCGGCCAGTTAGTCTTGACAACCATCAGACATCAGCAATCTCCCAACTCAATTGGAGGTGGAACTATTTATGGAGGATCAGTTCAGTGAGGGAAGCAGTGAGGCCACCCCACTGTGGTTCAAAAGAGAAGGGGACTGGATGACAAGTAACACATCACATATTTGTTATTCACGTGCTTATAAAATCTTTCTACTTTCTCAAAGTAAAAACAAATAAAAGTATTTTAAAATCCTCAGAATCTTTTCATCTCAAATACATCAACTCCACATCTTTGATGTTGAATGTTGATGGGTAGCACTCTCTTCAAAAGCCACAGATTCACATTGGGGGAAAGTCATAGAAACTTGAAGAGCATCAGAATTCAACACAAGGAGATAGAAAAACCAGAGAGAAAAATTGACCCCATGAATTTGACACGGGTCGAATAGAGAAGAAGAAAGTGAGAGAACGGAAAGAGAAGATGTGAGAACACGAGGGAAGGGAGAGGAAGTTGCTCAAGCCTCTTTCTTTAGACTAATGATAGCAAATAATTTAGACTAATGATGATCAATAAAGAATTATCCATGAGATCGACTCTTGCACATCTTACCACATTTTTAAGGGCTAGAATTGAGTTCAGTATTAATAGAGGTACAAACCTATTTCTTTCTGTCTACATGTTTCTATTTGAGGACAATCACAACAATGCCTAGTTGTGGAAAATCTTTCAATAATTTGAGGATAAATGCCATGTTTCAATTTGAAAATAGGGTTGATCATAAGAGCCTATGTTTGAACTCTTCCATCAATGTATCATTAGATTAAGTTTGCGTTATTTCATATTCTTCCATCTATAAATTAAAGATTGGAATCTTCCGCTAATGATATGAAACCAAGTTTGTTTTCCATAATTTTATGCGTCCTTTAGAAGTGACACTAAAATTATGAGATATTGGTTTGTTATTCCAATTTTAATATTATTCAAATTTTGTTCTAAAGGTTTTTTTCATATGTAAAGGGGTTTTCAAATTCTTATCATTTCTCAACTTTAATGAGAGAAAGGTATGATGAAGAAAAATCTCCAAACACTATAAAAACATCAACACAAACACACAATATGTGCAAGTTTTAAAATTTTAAAGACATGCCTGGGGGTGTTGTCTCATGATCACATACGTATATTCGCATCCCACCCTGCAAGATGTTTTCGGTATATGAGTAAGAATCATGGAAAATTATCTATAATCAACTTAGCCGTCAACCAGATCTTCGATCTAATAGAGGATTAAAACACTTGCCGTGTTGATAAATAAATGTTTTTTAAAGTAGAATAAAAAGTTTGGACAGTAAAAAGCATTTACATATAAATACTAAGCCCTAGGCCTCATTGGGAAATGTCCAAATTTATGGTAGTTACCAATAAAGGTGTTCATAACCGCGTAACCGGCATTTTGGGTACCCGGTTAGTCGGGTAGTTGTTTGAATGGCCCATTCTCCGACCCAGATTAATCGGGCACCCGATCATCGAGTATCTGAATGATTCAGGTTGGGACACCGAGTATCCGATAATCAAATTTAATTAGGAGGTTATAAACACTATGTACAAATACAATTAATTAAAATTAGTATATCGGATATATCAAAATTTTCTTCAAAAATTAAGTTGCTGGAAAGTTATTTTGTTGAAATCTAACAAAACTTAAGAATAATAACCAGGTTGTATTATCACCCATATAAGGATCAATGTATAAAATTATTTTTACAGTCGTGTCAATGAACACCAGCACCAGCGCCCAGAGTTAGTGTTGTTGGCTTGTTGCTGATGAATTTTCTTTCCGGATCACCTCACTTAACACTATTTTCACTTGTAAGAATTCAATAGATGGTGTTTGGAGAAAATAAACTGTATCCCATCAGAAAAGCATATTCTTGTCCACATCCTTCAATTAAAAAGGGTTTTAGAAGATCACACATTCACACTACCTGAATGGCTTAATCTCAGGATAGATCAATCATTTCAAACAGTTTAATCGGGATTGACCTATGGGCTATGAGAGAAATGCTAAGTAGGACAATTTGCAAATCTTATAAATAACAAAAAGTGAAAAAGATACAAAACAACTCAATTTCGAATCCTGTACCAGAACAAATTCTTGTCAAGTCTCGTATCCACAAAAGGCATCAAATAGACCAATTCGAACCTCAACATTTTAATCGAAAAACTCAAAGTTCATCGGTTAAACAATAAAGAGTCAATAATTTTAACAAAAAGAAAATTAATTCAAGCAAATATTTAAAAAAAGCAAAAAAAACGGTGATCAGCGAAAATTAGGGCATGAAAATCGATGGAGAACGAAAAAGGAGAAATGAATTACCAAGTTAGCAGAGGAAACAGTGGAAGAGAAAAGGCCACGAGAAGGAAGGTTAGTCAGGAACTTTGAAGCAGTGCCATTACCATGGCGATTGGATTCCGCCGACGAACAACCGTCCTCCATTGTTGCCACTGCCTTTGTCGAGCTCCTTTCAGAATCTAACCAGGGCAGGGTTTTATCAATCCTTAATTTTTAATTATATAATCCCGCCTTTTGAAATTTTTTTAATAATCTAATATTAGCGTTTATTTATTTTTTAAAAAATAAAAAATGTTAGATTTTTTAAATTGTGAGAGACGGTCTTTTCAAAAGATGCGTTAAATAGATGAGCTAAATAGCCAAATTAATACAAATTAAAGAGAAATAAGAATGTGAGCTTTTTATTTTGAACTCGTCTTTTTGAGAGACGGTCTCTCATAAGAGCAGCTGACTTGTGAATAAATCCTTGAAAAGAAGACATCGGCTATTTCAGATTACTATTGAATTGACCGCAATATTTAAAAGGTCATTTTCCTCTTTCTTAAGCTTGCTTAATGGAATAATGCTATATCCAATCTTAAAATTTTAGAAAGAGAAAAATAAACAACTTTAATTTAGTGAAAATTTTATTGATTTTAAAAGATATGAACCTTAATTTTTGTTCTTCTCGAAGTGTTGGTTTAGTTCTCAAAATTACGTGAAATGTGAATACAGTTTCGAAGTGAAGTTGGAGATTAAACTTCAAAATCTCTAATTGAGACTTGAGAGTGTGAATTTGAAAATCTTTAATGAAGGTAAATGAGGTATTTAATTAGAAAACAAAAGGCGGATAAAAAAGTTAAAATAAAAAGGGATTTACCTATTTTTATTGGGTTTTTGCAATAAAGGTTCATTCACGATAAAATGTATGCAAAGGTTAATTATTTAATTTTTTTCCGAAAGGTATGATTATTAGCGAAGAATGTGCAATAGATATTGGATTATTTAGGACAATTTTTCTTCACAATATTAATACTTTCATAATTTTTGAATGCTTTTATTGAGATTTTGTATAAATTGTCTATTTGAATACTTTTATAATATTAATATTTTTTATTTTTAGTTATGCATAATATTAATATGTAAATAATCAAAAGAACGAATTATATTGCGTTAAAAATCAAATTAACAAGTATATTTTCGTAAGATTGAACTGTTTATAAAATATAACCACATAATTTTAACTGTTAGGTCTAAAAAATTTTCCAAACAAAAATTTTCATTTAGCCTGCTTTTAATATCAAATTAGACCAAATTGAACCGTTTTTACCTCTACATGGGATAGTGACACTCATCGACAATATCATGGCAAAACTCATACTTCACTTATACAATTATATAATATCATTATCATTATAATCATTATAAATACTACTAATTTCGCGGAAAATGACAATTATATATACAAAACTCATACAATTATATAATATCATTACTCCCTCCATTCTTTTTTTTCCTTCTAGTTTACTTTTTCACAGTGTTTAAAGCATATTTTGAGCTCAAATATCTCTAAATACGCATAATAAAAAATTTAAAAATATATACATTAAGATGGTTCGAACCAAATCTTACATGAATATGTTTTATCTTCTAAATACGTCTCAAAAACATTAATCAAATTTTCCTCTACTTAATGTTGAATATTCCAAACGGGAAAAATATTAAATAACGCATTAATATATCATTACCAATTTACCATTATAAATAGTAATAATTCTAAATAATTTTGAGAAAAATGACAAATTACATGCTATAAGAAGTGTTAACAAATGACCTTTTTTATTGGTAGTAATTTGCTTACATGATATTTATTGATTTTTTTTTTGAAATTACTATGTTTTTCTTATTTAATCTAATAGTTATATTTGGAAGAGTGAGTTGGAAAAAAAATAATAATATAATAACAGTTATGCAAATAATTTGAGTGCAAAATATATCACTATGATTCTGTTTACCCCTAGTGAAGACTGAAGAATAACAATATTTCATCACCCAAATTTCATTTAACGGTTCCCGATTAGGAAGGTTTGGGGCTCGAGTTATACAACGTTACACTTTTCTTTATAGTTATAACACTAATAAAGAAATTATTTTCAATTAATCTTTAATAGCAAACATCACATATAATCTCACATAAATAAAAAGTACACGTAATTTGATGAACAATTTTATACATTACTATGATTTAAAATCCAAAAAGTATATCTTTAGCCCCATCGAAATAACTTGCGATTTTATTTTGCCCAAATCGTCATCATTATTACCCTAACTAGTATATCCCGCTTTTAAAAATCACGGTTAGGATATGAGAAGAGAAAGATGACGACAACTCAATGCGGCGAAAGAATTCCG
This sequence comes from Amaranthus palmeri, assembly GCA_019776075.1. Taxonomy (NCBI): domain Eukaryota; kingdom Viridiplantae; phylum Streptophyta; class Magnoliopsida; order Caryophyllales; family Amaranthaceae; genus Amaranthus; species Amaranthus palmeri. Next base: position 626,051 of record JAAKBH010000335.1, read on the forward strand.
CGGCTAGAGAAAGGTTAATTTATTTTGCCCTAGTCTTTAGGTTAAATTTTTTTGCATAAATGTGGTGTAATAATCGGCTCACTCCATTAGTGCCTGCTCACTACAAGACCATTATGAGGTACTTTCTCCTTTACGATTCGTTTCTTTTCTCTGTTTTTTGTGATTACTCTTGATTGTTTCTTGGATTGTGATTACTCTTGATTGTTTCTTGTAATTTGATTACTCTTGATTGTTTTCTGTAATTTGATTACTCTTGATTGTTTATTGGGATTTAATTACTCTTGATTGTTTCTTGGATCATACTTTCATGCCGTTTGTCTTACCTTTATCTTCCAACGTCGATCGGAAACAATAGCTTTCGACCCCCAAACCCGCCCTAAGTGGGAGCCACTTAGTAGTAAACGGGTAATGGAATGTCCTCGTCGTTGTTGTTTGGCTTGAAATGAATGAATTTGGGTTTGATGTCTTTATATCTAAGATTGAAGATGGTTTTGATGTGGGTTTTTAGTTTGGAGGGAGAAAGGGGAATATGTTTTGGTAAATGAATGGAACTCTTGAATGAAGAGAGTATTGAGCCTGAAGTATAAATAGGCAAACCCCATTGAAGAAATTAGATTCAAGTAAGGTAGTTTTCATTCGTTATGAACGAATGAATTCAGTTTGGACTTAGGAAAACCCCATCTTGATTTTTTTATAAAAACTCATCTTGAATCTTATTTTCTTAGTGCTTGTGATTGTGATTGTATTAGAGATACAACAACAAAACATTTATTACCCCGATGTTGATAAGTGGCTCGGGTAGAATTGTTAAGAGGTGTTTGATGTAGACAACCTTATCCTTGTAATAACGAATAGATTGTTTTCGATTGACCTTATTGTGAACACCATTGTTCACATCATGCCCTATATACCCTGCTCGTAGAAACTAAGCTATGATCAGAGTCTAGGATGTATTTGCTTTTTGTCTCTTCTCTTCCAAAATCATTGCAAACTGCAAAGACCAACACATGTAAGTTGACCCAAAGAGTTGCATTGGGGGAGAATCTCCGATGCCTAACCTTGTAACGATAATAAGATGAGTGCCTAGATCATCAACTACCAAGTTCACACTAATGTTTAGCTTGGGAAGATAATTAGGACTTCTTTATGTCCTAATATGTTTTGTAAATAAATGCATCGATGAATGCGCAAGAGAGTAAATTCTAGTGTTCCGTGTCAAGAGAATAAAGTAGCAATTCACGTTCTTATATAGGATGTCTAAGAGTTCTATCTGTAGTAGAATGTTGGTGAAGAATGGGAGAACATAGTATGACAATTAATCTTGTTTGCCCGCTGTTTAAGTCATTAAAAATGACGTGACATATCATTGTTGTTTATCACTTTATCTTCCTTTATCTTTGTTTTATATCACAAGTTAATAGGTGTCAGACTTTATGCTGAACTCTTAATCTCCCATTGTGGGAGATTAGGCATCAAATGTATCGTTTGTTTTGTTGCTCTAAGTGTGTAATTAACTTACTTAGTTGTTAAAGTAGTTGGTAAAAACAAAGCAACATCACCGCATTGCGACCGTATTGTAAAGATTATGAGTTCATCACAACCACTGTAAGGTCACTATGCACCCACGTGCTTGTCTTTTCAAGGCTTTCATGCTTTAGAGAAAAATCCAAATTTCGTATATAGTTGAGAACAAGACTCCCAAATTAGACAGTCCTAGACGCATACAATCTACTTTTCAATTATAGAAGAAGTGCACCTGTTCTAGAAAGCCATTTTTATATACTCCACTAAAAAGCTATTAGCAAATACCTTAGGAATGATGTCACTTTTTTTGAGGGTGGGCTCAATTTATGTTAAAGATCTTGTCTGAGCTGCTGATTTTTTTTTGAAAACTGCAAATCTCTTGAGGTAGATGTAAAATTGGAAGGACCTGATGACTTCACAGTAGCCACTACTTGGCTTTTGGTATCCTATCATTAAGATACTCTTGGAGATTTTCGTCTACTATAGTATCTAAGTACTGTCCTCTTCATATTAGAAGAGATTTACAAATCAGCATAGCGAGGATAGAAAATTAGCTTCATTTTAACGTTCCAGGAATGAATCTTGTAGATGTAAGACCTCAGTTTCTGTTTCAATCTTCACACAATGGTTTTCTTTGAGTTTGTTATTGTGTTTTTGGGAAAATTTGTCAGTTTCTTGGAATTTTAAAGCTTACATCACAATTTGCGAAATCTGTGGATATTAAGCAGGTTGATTGCTGATGATATTGATCATTGATTTCCTGCATTAGAATTTTCATTCAAATTAATATGTACACTTTTGTTTTTTACTTTTACAGTCGCTCACCGGAGGTTCTCTGGGCTCAACGCTCTGACAAGATCTATTTAACAGTTGCTCTGCCGGACGCGAAAGATATCTTAGTGAAGTGTGAACCTGAGGGCCTATTTAAGTTTTCAGCCTCTGGACCTCAAGGGGAAAACTATGAATGTACATTAGAACTTTTTGGAGCAATAGTGCCCGAGGTTTGTTTTCTGTTTATTTCATCTTCTTGTGTCTTACTCTTCTATTTGCTACTGGCACTGCTTCTGCTTGAGATGATGCAGAAAGATTTTCTTTGATAGTTGTAACTTCAAGTTCTATAAAGTTCTGATTTTATTATTTTTGTAAAGTCACATGCTTTTGGATCAAGTATCTACTACAGTTTGTGTTCTTGTATTTGGAATACATAGAAATCAGGAACGGGAAAGGAGAGTAGTACGTAAAACCCCTATAATGACACATTTTTGATAAAAGAAATTTAACGCTTTTTCAACACCTTATCTCAGTCAAACTAACTCTTATGTCTTCCCCTACCAACCCAAAAATCTCATGACTCTACCCATCGTGCTACTAAACCCTTCTGCATTATCATCTGTCATCAGTCACACCGTCGCTTACTTAGTGATTCAAACTGCTGACGCAAAGCTACTTTAGTTTTAAAATTAACAAAAAAAGCTCTATATCTAAAGCTTATATCTTTGATTTTGATCGTCTTAAGTCATTAATAAATCAGTGCGTCCTATCGGAAAGCATGAACTAATATTTGTAGCATTGGCACTTGTCTTTCTTCTGCGACAGTGGCGGCGATAGTGGTGAAATGATAGAAGCAAACGGTTGATGGTTAGAGGTAGAGAGTTATGGGGAACATAAAAAGTAATTGAGGAATGAGAAAAGTAAATATCAAAATCAAAGTCACTCAGGTGCTCATGCATCAGTCATCACTTCTCGTTCTCTTTCTTGAGTGCTCCCAGTGAGTCCCAACCAAACACCCCTCAACGGTTTGTAAACACAACTAATAAATCTTTACCTTTCGGGGATACTGAGAATAATAACAGTGAAATGACTTCTAATAAGCTTCTTAACAAAGGAAAATGAAGGCTGTTAGAATCTAGAACAATGATCCAATATTCCAATTTATAGAATGTGATTTAACTGTGAATTAACACTTGCAATTATTATTATTCTTAGATCAATAGTAAGCTTTGACTATGGTTATCTAATAGCAGATGGGAGTGAAGTAAGTGTCGTCCCTGACGCATTCTGAACCCTAGGTGAAACATAAAAGAGGGCCCTTGTATAATAAGTAAAGTTTTGACTCTTTTTTTTTCTCCAGCTATGCATCATATAATTTTTTTCCATCACATAAGGTACTTATGCACAAACTAATTTTTAATAATAAGGATTTAACTCAATTTGGGCCTCTATAAGCTGGGCCCCAAGCGGTTGCACCTCAAAACTACCCTTAGGAACGACCCTGAGTGGAGTTAACTTGTTTCTTTACATGATTTCATGATTTTGTCAAAAATTTTGATCATTTTGAAGGGCACTTAAGGTTGTTGATTCCTGTTATATGCTCAGTCATGTCCTTTCCTTGCAGGGATGTAAAACCAAAACAGGTTGGAGGAATATATTGTGCTCAATTCAGAAGGAGCAGAGAGGTTGGTGGAAAAGGCTTTTAAAATCAGAAAGATCTCCTCCTTACCTGAAAGTTGACTGGAACAAATGGTGTGATGAAGATGATGAAGAATCAGACTGTAAGTTTTTTAACATTTATATATGTCATGAAGACTCCTTTGAGGGTGCATCCTTTGAACTAATCGACTCGATATAGAGGAATTATTATGTTTATTTGGGGATATCGCCGAAAATATAATTGTAACCCCCTTAATAAAATCCTCAAAAAACTATTCAAATTATTCCACATTATATCATCTTAAGTTGGAAAATACCTAAGCCTTTGCTCTTGGTGCCACCGCTCTTGGTAGGGCCGTCGATTGGCAAGGGCAAGCGGGCTACCGCCCAGGGTCCCGTGTTTTTTAGGGCCCAAAAAACTTATTTTTATGTATATAAGTGATATTAATTTGAACTATATTTATATATAACTTACATTTTTTGCTAAGGAATATGAGTTTTTAGTTGTAGAGTAGTTTAATATCAACAATAAAAAACAAAAAGTGTATTATATTATGCGTAACGTTTTAAGTTTTTAGGGGCCCATTTTATTCTTTTGCTCTGGGGCCCAAGAATGAACGAGACGGCTCTAACTCTTGGAGGAACGGGAAGGATTTTGGTTGTTCGGTTTTGTTCTTCGAGAGTTGAATCATTTTAAGTTTCGGGATCTTGTTCTATAAACTCTTGAAATTCTTTTTATATTTTGGATATACAAACACGTTCTTTTATAAAGTAATACCCATGTTTTTTTAATAACATATGTTAATATAATAACAATTATTAATGAATCTAATTTAAATATAAAAAGAATCTCAAGAGTTTATAGAACAAGGCTAACAAATCCCGAAACTTAGAATGAATCAACACTCGAAGAACAAAACCGAGCAAATAAAATTTTTCCACTACTTTCAGTATGTGGATTAAACAAAGTACTATGCAATAAGTTTGTCTCCAAAGCTTACTAAAGTGATTTCCCGAAATGCAAACAATAACGTGTATCCCTATTCGACACTATAGTTCGAGGAACACCATGGAATGGTATAACATATTTGATGTAGGCTCGTGCTAGTTGTTCAATCTCCCATTTGCAATTCATAGGAATTAATCGCGCTGACATAGTCAATCGATCAACAATCACCCATTATGTGTCGTTTACCAGCTTTGGTTCGGGGTAACCCAACTATAAAATCCATGAAGAACATGATTGGAAAAAGATTCATTCGTCAAGATGGTAGAAAATCAGAATGAATGGAGAAGAAGAATTCATGTGGGTGATCGTTAGAACTGATATGTAGCCAATCTCAATCTTTTGAGATTAAGCTCTGTCATTGTTATTGTTATATCATAATAAAGCTTCTTCCCTAATATGTTTTTTTTATCTTTCTGCAGCCGATTTGGCCTATGATGACGATACAGCTACGGTAATATAACCCTAATCTTTTTTGTTCTTTCCGTTTACGATGAGAATACTTCAGTCTTTATGTACAACTTAATGTACTTATTCAAGTTGCAATCTTTTTATATGCAGTATAATGAAGACAGCAGTGATGATGATGGAGGATTACTTTGTGAGTTGCTAATCGTATCTAATAGACTCGTTAAAATTTGATCTAACCTGTTAATCTGACCCATATCTAACCCAAAACTAGCAAGTTTGGATGAATTAAGTAAATGAATCGATCTGACTTCGTCTGTTAGGTTAAGGTTGACCCGAAATAGATTTGTATTACCCGTTTTGTTATTAAGTTAATCTCAAGTTGGGTCACCCTAAACACAAACAAACTCGACAATCCGAAATTTACCCGACCTTGTAACCGAACCCGGTTTCGACCCGACTCAATAATGATTTACAATTATGTAAAAAACAATACAAACACAAATCCCGATGACACGAGTGAACACTTCTACGAGCAAATCGTTCTAATGAAGTTTTGTTTCGGTGGTTTGTAGATCTTCCCGACTTGGAGAAAGCTCGCGGCTAGCAGGATATTTGAGGTGTTGGTAGATTGTTGGACGACATTTGCGTAAAGAGTAGGTTTTAGTGGAATATTATAGATCTTCTCGAGAGCTCGAGGTTAGTAGGAATCAGGATATCGCGGACATAATCCAACCTTAGATAGGGCTGGGAGCCTGGGATTAAGTTCTCAGACTGTGTTAGTTCAAGTAATATTTTCTGTACATTGACAACTACTTGATGTTTGGGAATTAGCTGTTTCTGAAAGAATTCCCGATATTTTCTTTCTTAGATAGAGTGGTACAAATTAAAATGGAAAATGATGCTAATTTATTCGGACCGTGTCTGTTTTAAATGAGTTAGATGATGTTATGTCTAAAAATAATAATGAAGCAAACTTGGTGGAACGTACCAAAACATCATAAGAGGTAAAATTCGGTGATAAGTATTTACATTCACGCATTTTTAGTAGGAACTGATTAAAAGTGACATGTATGAATTTCACCTCTCCAAGGATTTGACCAAAGATAGGGGCAGTTGGTGACGCCTTATTCACGTCTTAGACTACTAAATCCATCCCGTCAGCGTTTGTTATTGTTCCTTGCCTTTAATTATCGCTCTTTACCTCCTTTACATTTATATTTGTTTTTAGCTATTTGTACGTATTTTATTTATTCTTTTTGTAAGTTGCAGATTTCGCTCTTTTTGAATACCTTTCTCGAGCCGCGGGACTCTTAGACCGCACTCTTCTCTATGGGTATGAAATGTTGTCTTTCTACCCTCCTCAGACCCTGACCATAGTTTTTCGGGTTGAAAATTAAATCCTAAACTAGAACCGTAACACATCAACTTGACTTGAACTCGAAAATTTAACGCTTTTAGTGAGAGAACGAGGGAATGATTTGGATTTGTTAACAAGTCGGATTAACTTTTAACAACTAACAAGTACTTCTATCAAGTATTTCCTTTGTTCTATGGCTTTTGCAATACGTACATTGTTAGAAATTAACATTTTAAAAAACAACTTCTATAATAAGGTTTTTAAAAAAGGTACCACTCTGTCCATTTGAATCAGTAGTAATAGGGTGATTTTTAAGAAAAAATATATTTGGTAATAGATAAAGAGGGTAAATTGCGTGGATAAAATTAAATTGTTTATACGAGATTAAAAATAAATGGTGGACTACTGTCTAAAATAAAACTAAAGCAAAATGAATAAAGTAGACTAAAATAACAAATAATGCTAAATGGATAACATAAAGAAATTATATTTGAAAGAAAAGTTAAAAAAAATACGTAAATAAAATGAAAATATACTTGTAACATGTGGATAAGAATATAAAATAAAAGTCTAAGTCATACCAAAATTAAATTATTTTCAATAAAAAAAATTATGGTGGTATGGAAGAGTGGTGGAAACTGGAGAGAACATGGAATCCCAATTTACTAAAAAAAAAATATCTTATCTAAAAAAAAAAATCTTAAAAAAAAAACTTAAAAAATAGTGTGACACATAAACACGTAGTTAGTCAAATGGGTCGGTCAGATACTTTGGAAATGGTATGGTGGAACCTATATTTAATATTATAATTATAACTCCATTCGTTCTTAACAGATTGTCCACTATGAGTTTTCATGCGAATAAAGTAAATTAGAATCTTTGTAGTAAGTGGGTATCATTATAATTAAATATTTCCCCTGTTCTATTCTATTGTTATTATGGAAAGTATTTTAAAGTGGACAAACATTTGAAACTACCCGTTATAGTAAGGTGGACAAACATGAAAGAACGGAGATAGTATTTTCATTTTATCATAAATTTTTAAATGAGACGTCTTATAACGAGACTAATTTTATCGGATCGACTATATATATTTAGTGTGTTAAAGACTAATAAAGTGATCATTTTATAATTTTAAAGTAATTAACTAGAAAAATAAGTTAATTATATAATTCTATCTCATAGTGTCATAGTGAGACGAACACATACAAGAACGAATTATAATTTTTATTGATATAAGATAACTATTAACTTATAAATACAATGTATAGTTATTATAGTAGTATTATTTTATTAAATTTAAAATTAGTTTTATATGGGCTATGGCTGTATAGTTTTAAAAGTTATAATTGTATATTGACCAACTAGGTAATAAAAACAAGCGAAAAGTTATGACTTAAAAATATTAATTTAAATATAAAATTTACTTAATGAAAACAAGTCAAATTGTTTTAATTTCAACATAAGCAACTTGAATTTTTATAAAATCATATTTTCTCTTATTCAGTTTAAATGTGGAGTATTATTAACTAGGTATATTTAAAACTGTTATTAATGTGATTAATTGTGCATATAGTTAAAAATATAAAAAATTAATATTAATATTTCTTATATTGAGATGAATAAAATAAAATCCTCCATAACAACGTTTATATATATCAAATCAAAAATATAAGTGATTAATTGTGCATATAGTTAAAAATATAAAAAATTAATATTAATATTTCTTATATTGAGATGAATAAAATAAAATCCTCCATAACAACGTTTATATATATCAAATCAAAAATATAAGTAACTTAAAAATATTTTGATGAATAATATTAAAAATCCAAAATCAACCATTGCTTACGAATTTATGGATTTTAGCTAGTTATAAATCAACATTAGGTGAAGTCTTAGTTAATAACGTTATTTATAAGATTAACAAATATCTCTTATATGGTAGGATTTGATAGAGTGAAAGTTTTGTTATTTTAATTTATCTTTTTTAATTTGTTTATTTTATTATTTTTTTTGTCGTTTAATGATAATGTATAAATTACGATTATTAATTATTCTAAGAATTTTTTTTTAAGAAAAAGAACTTTTGACATTAGAGTACCCACAGCCATTAACTATTTGGGTGGTTATTAAGAGCGAGAAAATGAAAATATTAATAAAATATTGAGGAGAGAGAAATTATTGGGGTATCAATTGAATAACCAGGTTATTCAAATAACCGGTTATGTATATGGTCATGCAATTTTTTTTTTGCTTTTTGATTGACATGGATGGCTAAGATTTTGACACGGAATACAAATTGTGTGATGGGGTTGGGTAAAAGTAGGAGTGAGAAAATGTATAACCAAAATATTATGGTTAACTATTGGCATACATTGGTTATTAAATGGTTATAAGAGTGGTTATAAATGAGGTGAAAGATGAATAAAATAATAAAATAATCAATAACCAAGATGGGGTTGGGCAACCATTGTGTATGCTCTTAGAGAGGACTACGCGTAATCCACGTGAAGTAAATTACGTAATGGACGCGGAAAATCTTTAAAGAACTTTATTTCAAAATGCCTACAACTTGATCTTTAAGATAGACTTTATCAGTGGTTTTACTTGTTTTTTTATATTTTATCAAGAAATTTATAGTGTGTATTTTTCATTTTAACTACTTATTTCAATTATTTATTGACCATTTACTTTTTTTTTTTATCCTTCAACTCAATTCTCCAATAAACTAAATTTCACCTTAACATTAGGAATACTCGTAATTATGGCTTACTTTAACTCTTTAATTTTTGACACAAGAATTAAAGAGCCGAGAATATAAGAAATAAAATATTTAGAGATAAGAAAGAGAATATAAAAAGTTAAAGTAATAAGATTATATCTTAAAAAAAATAATAAGATTATAAATTAGATAGATATAATAGGACAAAATAAAATAAACATATTAGAGGTGCTCATTAGGGTCATCGGGTTAATTTAGGGTGAGGTGTTTTGGATCCGTTTAACATTAGGTTTTGTGTTCATCATGATTTTTGTATAATTGTAACATTTTAAAGTCGGGTCATTAAATCAGATCCGATTACAATATCGGATGAATATCGAATCTGTTTCGAACACCTATATAATATATATAATACTTCCTCCGTAAAGATACTCGCTACATTTCGATTTTGTGCACTATTCATCGTTCAAGCTTATTTTACATATTGCGACTAATGTGTAAGTAAAAATATAGTCAATTGAGATCTTGTTTGAATCGTCTAATCGCATACTTTCATAATATTTAATTTTTATAATTTTTAGATAAGTGTAGTTTAAGATATTAATGATCAAAATTGTGCATTGGATTGCGTAAAAAAGTGAAATGTATCAAGTATTATGGAACCGAGGAAGTATATGACTAATGTTGAGTGGATATTTGCTGGGGTATTCCTTTGGTCGTACTCTCCTTTATGAGTATGAGTTGTCACCGTTATGGGTGTTCAATGGGCCGGACCCCCATTTTGAGCCCTTATCCGGCCCGTTTTTAGAAGGGCTTTGTAAGGGCCGGGTCGAAAGTGGACCGGGCCGGAAACGGGCTTTACTTTATGTAAAATGAAGCGGGCTATAAAAGGGCTCAATAAGGGCCGAAAACGGGCCTTTGTAAATAACATAATTAATGTATAATTTAAATATTATAAATGACAATGTCAATGAAATTATTAAAATTTTATTAAATTTTTTTATTATAAATGATAATTTAATTGTTATAAATTGAAAAATGGGGATTAAAAATATTTTTAGTAGTAAAAATGGGCCGGATTGGGCCGGACCGGGCTTTCAAAGCCCGACCCATTTAAGCCCATACTAATTTTAAAGGGCCCTTATCCGGCCCGGCCCATATTTACTTAAGCCCAACCCGGCCCTTATCCGGCCCATTGAACACCCCTAGTCACCGTCCTTTCCTTCTTAGACCCTACCATAGTTTTCTATAAGCGGGGTATATCGGGCAGAATTATAATGATGATGGTGATGTTGAGGGGATATTTATTAAAAATTTATTTATATCATTTTTAATAGTTTGCAATCCTCTTTATGCGCCTATAAATAGTGACCACCCATCATATCCCAACATTTCATATAAATAAATCATATCTATTTAATTAAATTTGTGTAGAATTTAAAATAAAATCCAAAAAATGTCAGGAATAATAGAGAAAATTGGGGAGACTCTCCACATAGGAGGTCATCATGGAGAAAAGAAAGATGAGCATCATAAGAAAGATGATGATCATCATAAAGAAGGTGGATCATCATCATTGATCTCTAAGATTGTGGGCCATGGGGATGCTAAACATGATGATGATCATAAACATCATGATGATGGTCATAAACATGATGGTAAACATGATGGTCATGGGGATCATAAACATGATGATGAGAAGAAGAAGAAAAAGAAGGATAAGAAGAAGAAAGAGCATGGTCATGGTCATGACCATGAACATGACCATCATGATGGTAGTAGCAGCAGCAGCGACAGCGATTAGATCTGCTTATTTACAAGGTATACCAATCATAATGCTAATTTTTTAATTTTTTTTATTTATTTACAAATTTTTTGGATTATATGGTAGATTTTGAGTTGTGTGTTTTGAATCTGTTTGAAATCGGGTTTTTTCATTGGAAAATAAATTTATTTTGAGGGTGGGCTAAAGTCGAATAAATATCGGATTGTTAGATCTGTTTGATTAGTGTCAAGTTGACTAGATGTGTTTAACGGCGTGGGTCGGGTCAAAATTTAAATGGGTTAGGTCGGAATGAGTCATGTCAAATGCTTAATAAGCCGGGGCGGGTCAAGCCCTGTTTAAACCCGACCCACCTTGAACCTTTTTTAAAGTTCATAAAATAGTTTTTAATTATACTTTTATGGTCCGTTGGGCAATCCAATTAAAATATATAATAATAATATCATAAAAAAAAAAATTTCCTTCAAAAAAAAAAAAAATTTGACCCGACTCGGTCCGACTCTTTACACCAAGGCCCGTTAATGATTCGACTCCCTAAAGTATGACACGTTAGGTCGCTATAAAGTTTACGGGTTCAACCGGTTACAAGTCATGGAAACCTTTAAATGAAGATGCACTATAAAGTTCGAACCTTTCCTGGAATATCGAAAGTTCGAACCTGTGAAAGCAAATGGGCCAAAATTAGCACCTTTCAAATCAAATCAAATTTCCCTAATATTTAAGATGTATAACCCCTAATTCTAAATAAAAGTATGCTATTATAGACGTCGTTTTCGAATTTTTTGGATGGGTTCAGAGTATAGGCCCATCTTGCTCCTGATTTGGAACACTTTTATTTTATAAATGTGTTAAATAGTCCATCTAAATCAAACTTATTCCAAATATAAGCGTCTGATACCCCAAAGCACAGGTTCGGGTCTGTTCGCATTTAGTAAGTGCGAACAGTAATAAACTGCTCAAATTAGTAACTGCGAACAGGTCAAACAGGCTGATTTTTAGATAAGAGTTGTTCGTACTTACTAAGTGCGAACAGACTGAAAAGCACGAACAGCTCGAACCTAAGGTTTGCGGATTACACGCTTAGTTTTGGAATAAGTTTGATTTTGATTTTATTATATGCTTTTTTTGATAAATAATCTTATTTATTTCAAATTTTCTATAAATTAAGATATATGTCTTGTTTGAACAAGACTACAATAGTAGCTATCATCTATACATTGAAATATTCTTTGTAAATGCAAAAGGACAAATAGAATTAGATTCTTTTTTTATTTTTTGAAACAAGATTCTTTTTTTTTTGAGATAAATAGAATTAGATTCTTTATTCAATTGGGACTTTTTAATGTTATAATATATTTTCCTACTAATTAGATTTGTCAAATTTTATTTCGACTTAAAATTCATAAATTAAATTCGATTGAATTAAATTTGATCGAGATTTAAAGGATTTGATTATTTTTCAAAATTTTAGTGAAAATTTGAGTTGTTCATCACTAAATCCAAGTATAACCATAACAATTCAATTATTATTATTTTCCTTGATATGACCTGGAAAAGTTTTTGCAAAAAAATTAAGCTTTAAAATTTTTTATTTAATATATAACGATAAGAATAAAATGATAGTCACTGTATGAATCATTGGATCAAAAAATAATCGAAAGGTGGAATTTTTATGAGACAACGAATAAAAGATGAGATTTTTAAAATTCAATTTTCTAAAATTTTTAATGATATTTTTATCTTTGTAGATTTTGTAACTTTTATTTTTTGACTTCTTAGTCTTAAATGACATTATTATTATTTTTGCAGGGTGCAGGTGGGTATGTACTATGAGTTAATTAATGAGGGACAATAATTGAAATGAGCAGTTGTAATATTTTCTCCGTTTCTTGCTACTGAATATGACATATTGTATGGAAAAATGTCACTATGATCAGTACTATTTAACTTAAATTGTACTACAAGTGGAGAATTTTCTTTATTTTCTCCACAATTATATGTGTTTAGTTTTTTTTTTTTTTTTTTTGCTTTATTTAATCCCTCATAAAAGCTTGTTCCTTCTTGTATTGTAAGATAAAACTATGGTTTGTTGAATTGATTGTTGTTGTGTATTGTGTATATTGAGCTACTCTCTCATGAAAATTGTTCTATTTAAATAAAAAAATAAGAAAAATAAGTAAAATATAATTTATGGGAAAATAGGAAAAATATATAAATGAAATGTAAATGAAAATTAAAGAATAATTGTAAATTATGGTTAAAATATAAACAAAGCAAATTTGGTAGGACATATTAAAAGAAAAATAAGATAAAACTTTTGAAACAGAGAGAGTATAAGAGATATGTTACCTTTAATATCTTAATTTACAAAATTTAAAAACTTTCATTATATGTCACAAATTTCATATACTTCCTCCGTTTCTACATTTCACTTTTCTACGCAATGTAATGCGTTATTTTGATCGTTTATATATTAAATTATATAAGTCTTAAAAATATAAAAAATTGATATTATGAAAGTATGCGATTAGACGATTCAATCAAGATTCCACTTGACTATACTTTTTCTTATACATTAGCCGCAATATGTAAAATAAGTTTGAACGATGAATAGTGTTAATAACGAAAATGTAGCGGAGTATTTTAGGACGGATGAAGTATTTTATTTGATTTACAAAAAATTCTTAATGTGCCACTTAAAATGTCAAAATACCTAAGGTTTCTTAACACTTAGATTTAGGTAAAATGGACAAATTGGAGATGACTTCACATACATCCAAATGATATGGCATCATGGATTAATTCTAAAGATGACACATGTTATTGTACTATACTATAATTACTTCATGTTTATTTTATTATTTTTAGGGACCGCTTAGATTGAGATTGAATATTGAAGGGATAAAAAAAGTCAGATTAATATCTATCACTATTACTAAAACAAAACACTGCTGACATCATTACCTTTTAAAATCGCTTACGTGTCATTCTCTTATTGAAAATTTTCCCTCCAAAATGCAATGATGATGTCATTGCAATTATGATTATCTTTGACTTTTTTCAGATCTTGAGTATAATAATTCATATTGATTATATTTTTACTTTTTAGGTCCAATCATTTAATGTATTAGAAAATTCAATTATAAAATCTTTTCAATTTTATTATTAAAAGAGTATTATTTAGTGTATTGGATATTTTGAGATGATTAAAACCTAATATACTTTTATTAGGATTTGTTTTTTTTAGATATGCCCAATTGGTTATTTAAATGAGATGCTTGATTCTAATACTACATGATTTATGTAGTAACTATCTTCATATAAGTCACTTATATTTTTTGTGAAAAAATATCTTTTTCGTTTGAACTATTATAAAATAGTTTTACATATTTCTTTGTTATAATATTTGAATTTAAAATGTCTTAACAGTAGTAATATTTAATATAAATTAATGAAATTATTTTTGTTAGCAAAAATTAGTATGTTATTTTTTATTAAAAAACTTATAATTTCGTATTCTATACTCCATATACAAACCATTTGCTCTTTAATTCAAAATAAAAATAGAAAAGTATAAATATAAATTATATTAAATGTATAATTAATTTTTTTATCTTTTGTTGTGATTTTTTTTGGTCATGAATTAAATTTTCACAACCACCTGGGCCCATTATGCAAAATATGATACAATTAATGCACGTAACGTATACAATTGTTTAGAGTAAAATGAGCTTAGAGTATAAGTATAATGTAAAATTTATTTCTTAAAATTTTAATTTTTTAATTTATAAAAAATATATTAGAAAATTTGATAAAGACGTGCATCGCACGGGGATTATCTAGTTATAAAACTAATTGGAAATGCAAATAAAGATATTGAAATAATTGTGATAAAGTTAAAATGAGAAAAAATAATACTATATAAGATGAATAAAAAAGAGGTTGATTTCTTTCATTAGGAGGTAACGGGTAAATTTATACCCCAGAATAAGGGAACAAAATGTTATATTTAACATTTTTCATTATCTTTTAATCAATTATTTCGCCTTTTTAACAATCAGATCCCTTTAATCATTTATCTAATTAACTTTATTTTTCTAGTTTGACTTTTATTTACCAATATAAATAGGTGTAATCATAAAAAGAAAAAGACAAAAAGAATCAAGGAAATGAAGCAGGTGTAAACATATCTACCACAATGATTTACAAATAAAACAAAATATAAAGTATTGTGCAAAATGTCTTTTAGTTAAGAATTATTTCTTGTTAAAAGTCACAAACAAATAGTAGGCCATTGCTTTGTTGGTATTGTAGTTGTTTAAGTCAAAATTCTTATAATGTCGTATGTGGTTTTTTTATGAGATATTTCGGCTTTTTCTCGTGCATATGAAGAGTGAGGTGGGGAAATCCTTCCTAGAAGGTGGATCTTACTTTCATACCAATACAATTGTTAAGGAGATTCCTGGATATCTCGGTTTATACCTTGGTTGTTAAAGTTTTTTGTTTTTGTGTCAATAGAAAATCGTTTGACAAAAAATATTTACAAGATTATATTTTTACGGCCCGTTTAGTTAGTAATATTAAATGGTGGTAATTAAATTAATGTATTAACATCAATTTTTTATAAATTTTTATTATAAATAATTAGAGATATTAAAGATTGAAATAATGTATTGAACTGCATGAAAAAGTAAATATTGCAAGTAAATTGGAAAAAAGAAAGTAGCTTTTACCATACAATATACTAATTTTGTTAGACCCTCATCCGGACCCTGCCTTGTGCGGGATATTTTCACCTTATCTTTATACTAATTTTGTTAGAAATTCCAAATAACATACTTTAATAATATTGCCAAATGTCTTTATTTCAAATGTTAATACTTTTATTAATTAAGTGACATTAAAGATAAAATGTATTTATGGAATTTTTCTAAATAAAACTTGGTAAGAACATATTTAGAAATAGTTGTTTATTATAATAACATACTTCATTCAATTCATACCAAATTTTACATAATAACATATTTTGATATATTTCCTTATAATTAATACTCAATGTATTAAAAAGAAGAAAGATTTCAACAAATAAATAATGATGACATAATTAGTAATAAAACAAATTTAGTCTAGTAAGTTTGATTGATTATAAATGAGTTCAATTAAAAATTATAGTAAAGATATACTCATTAATAAAAGTAAGTGAACTATCATGGCCAATAATAAAAATATTGTAGTTATCAATAATCAATATATAAATTTTTTTTTAAAAAAATTTGTAGATTTATATTTTTTTTTTTACAAAAATAAACATATATTATGCAAATATACTTAACATCAAAAAAAACTTCAAATAATAACTATAATAGTTTGTGATAAAAGAATTAAATGTAAAATGTAAGGCATCATAAATGATTTATCTGAAAATAATATTTTTATAGATCTTTATATTAACAAGTTTGTGCACTACACGAATTGATGTTCAATATAGAATCAATAGATAAATTTTTAAGATTAAAATATAAGACAAAATCATCATATATCTATACTCATTATATTCGATGTATTTTGATCATAAGAATTTGAAATA